>JAILYB010000089.1:1200000-2400000 GCA_021437785.1 Rhodomyrtus psidioides
AATAAAAAAAAATTTGGGTACTTCAACGAAGGATTATATATTCGATAGGTAGTAGTTTTCGGCAATTCGTCAAACAGAAATGAGCTTAATATGACGAAAAATGCCTAACTACCTATTTGATCGCCGCGCAAAACATTTCCATTGATCCTTAACTTGACTCTAGCTATTTTTTGAAGCGTAATAATAAATAAAAAAATGATCATACATCAAAATTGTGTTATATATACAAAAGTCGAAATTTTCCTAAGGTTCTTCAAGTAGAAATGACTTTAAGAAGGTGAAATTAACTAAATACCTATTTGATCGATACTTGGATTGACAATACTAAATATTTCAAGATAACTAATAAATAAAAAATTAGGGTACTTCATCGAAGGATTATATTTTCGATAGGTAGGAGATCTTGGCAATTCGTCAAACAGAAATGAGCTTAATATGAAAAAAAAAATGCCTAACTACCTACTTGATCGCCGCGCAAAACATTTGCATTGATCCTTAACTTGACTCTAGATATTTTTTGAAGCGTAATAATAAATAAAAAAATGATCATACATCAAAATTGTGTTATCTATACAAAAGTCACAATTTTCCTAAGGTTCTTCGAGTAGAAATGACTTTAAGAAGATGAAATTAACTAACTACCTATTTGATCGATACTTGGATTGACAATGCTTAATATTTCAAGATAGCAAATAAGTAAAAAATTAGGGTACTTCAACAAAGGATTATATATTCAATAGGTAGGAGTTTTCGGCAATTCATCATACAGAAATGCGCATAATATGACAAAAATGCCTAACTACATATTTGATCGCCGCGCAAAACATTGGACGTGATCCTTAACTTGACTCTAGCTATTTTTTGAAGCATAATAATAAATAAAAAAATGAGCATACATCAACATAGTGTTATCTATACAAAAGTCACAATTTTCCTAAAGTTCTTCGTGTAGAAATGACTTTAAGAAGGTGAAATTAACTAAATACCTATTTGATCGATACTTGGATTAACAATGCTTAATATTTCAAGATAACTAATAAATAAAAAATTAGGGTACTTCAACGAAGGATTATATATTCGATAGGTAGGAGTTTTCGGCAATTCGTCAAACAGAAATGAGCTTAATATGAAAAAAATGCCTAACTACCTACTTGATCGCCGCGCAAAACATTTGCATTGATCCTTAACTTGACTCTAGATATTTTTTGAAGCGTAATAATAAATAAAAAAATGATCATACATCAAAATTGTGTTATCTATACAAAAGTCGCAATTTTCCTAAGGTTCTTCGAGTAGAAATGACTTTAAGAAAGTGAAATTAACTAACTACCTATTTGATCGATACTGGGATTGGCAATGCTTAATATTTCAGGATAACTAATAAATAAAAAATTAGGGTACTTCAACGAAGGATTATATATTCGAAAGGTAGGAGTTTTCGGCAATTCATCCAACAGAAATGAGCATAATATAACAAAAATGCCTAACTACCTACTTGATCGCCGCGCAAAACATTTGCATTGATCCTTAACTTGACTCTAGATATTTTTTGAAGCGTAATAATAAATAAAAAAATGATCATACATCAAAATTGTGTTATCTATACAAAAGTCACAATTTTCCTAAGGTTCTTCGAGTAGAAATGACTTTAAGAAGATGAAATTAACTAACTACCTATTTGATCGATACTTGGATTGACAATGCTTAATATTTCAAGATAGCAAATAAGTAAAAAATTAGGGTACTTCAACAAAGGATTATATATTCAATAGGTAGGAGTTTTCGGCAATTCATCATACAGAAATGAGCTTAATATGACAAAAATGCCTAACTACATATTTGATCGCCGCGCAAAACATTGGACGTGATCCTTAACTTGACTCTAGCTATTTTTTGAAGCATAATAATAAATAAAAAAATGAGCATACATCAACATAGTGTTATCTATACAAAAGTCGCAATTTTCCTAAAGTTCTTCGTGTAGAAATGACTTTAAGAAGGTGAAATTAACTAAATACCTATTTGATCGATACTTGGATTGACAATGCTTAATATTTCAAGATAACTAATAAATAAAAAATTAGGGTACTTCAACGAAGGATTATATATTCGATAGGTAGGAGTTTTCGGCAATTCGTCAAACAGAAATGAGCTTAATATGAAAAAAAATGCCTAACTACCTACTTGATCGCCGCGCAAAACATTTGCATTGATCCTTAACTTGACTCTAGATATTTTTTGAAGCGTAATAATAAATAAAAAAATGATCATACATCAAAATTGTGTTATCTATACAAAAGTCGCAATTTTCCTAAGGTTCTTCGAGTAGAAATGACTTTAAGAAAGTGAAATTAACTAACTACCTATTTGATCGATACTGGGATTGGCAAAGCTTAATATTTCAGGATAACTAATAAATAAAAAATTAGGGTACTTCAACGAAGGATTATATATTCGAAAGGTAGGAGTTTTCGGCAATTCATCCAACAGAAATGAGCATAATATAACAAAAATGCCTAACTACCTACATGATCGCCGCGCAAAACATTTGCATTGATCCTTAACTTGACTCTAGATATTTTTTGAAGCGTAATAATAAATAAAAAAATGATCATACATCAAAATTGTGTTATCTATACAAAAGTCACAATTTTCCTAAGGTTCTTCGAGTAGAAATGACTTTAAGAAGATGAAATTAACTAACTACCTATTTGATCGATACTTGGATTGACAATGCTTAATATTTCAAGATAGCAAATAAGTAAAAAATTAGGGTACTTCAACAAAGGATTATATATTCAATAGGTATGAGTTTTCGGCAATTCATCATACAGAAATGAGCATAATATGACAAAAATGCCTAACTACATATTTGATCGCCGCGCAAAACATTGGACGTGATCCTTAACTTGACTCTAGCTTTTTTTTGAAGCGTAATAATATATAAAAAAATGAGCATACATCAACATTGTGTTATCTATACAAAAGTCGCAATTTTCCTAAAGTTCTTCGAGTAGAAATGACTTTAAGAATGTGAAATTAACTAAATACCTATTTGATCGATACTTGGATTGACAATGCTTAATATTTCAAGATAACTAATAAATAAAAAATTAGGGTACTTCAACGAAGGATTATATATTCGATAGGTAGGAGTTTTCGGCAATTCGTCAAACAGAAATGAGCTTAATATGAAAAAAAATGCCTAACTACCTACTTGATCGCCGCCTAAAACATTTGCATTGATCCTTAACTTGACTCTAGATATTTTTTGAAGCGTAATAATAAATAAAAAAATGATCATACATCAAAATTGTGTTATCTATACAAAAGTCGCAATTTTCCTAAGGTTCTTCGAGTAGAAATGACTTTAAGAAGGTGAAATTAACTAACTACCTATTTGATCGATACTTGGATTGACAATACTTAATATTTCAAGATAACTAATAAATAAAAAATTATGGTACTTCAAAAATGGATTATATATTCAATAGGTAGGAGTTTTCGGCAATTCGTCAAACTGAAATGAGCATAATTTGACAAAAAATGCCTAACTACCTATTTGATCGCCGCGCAAAACATTTGCAGTGATCCTTAACTTGACTCTAGCTATTATTTGAAGCGTAATAATAAATAAAAAAATGATCATACATCAACATACTGTTATCTATACAAAAGTCGCAATTTTCTTAAGGTTCTTCGAGTAGAAATGACTTTAAGAAGGTAAAATTAACTAACTACCTATTTGATCGATACTTGGATTGACAATGGTTAAAATTTCAACATAACTAATAAATAAAAAAATTAGGGTACATCAACAAAGGATTATATATTCGAAAGTTAGGAGTTTTCGGCAATTCATCCAACAGAAATGAGCATAATATAACAAAAATGCCTAACTACATATTTGATCGCCGCGCAAAACATTGGAAGTGATCCTTAACTTGACTCTAGCTATTTTCTGAAGCGTAATAATAAATAAAAAAAATGAGCATACATCAACATAGTGTTATCTAAACAAAAGTCGCAATTTTCCTAAAGTTCTTCGAGTAGAAATGACTTTAAGAAGGTGAAATTAACTAAATACCTATTTGATCGATACTTGGATTGACAATGCTTAATATTTCAAGATAACTAATAAATAAAAAATTAGGGTACTTCAACGAAGGATTATATATTCGATAGGTAGGAGTTTTCGGCAATTCGTCAAACAGAAATGAGCTTAATATGAAAAAAAATGCCTAACTACCTACTTGATCGCTGCGAAAAACATTTGCATTGATCCTTAACTTGACTCTAGATATTTTTTGAAGCGTAATAATAAATAAAAAAATGATCATACATCAAAATTGTGTTATCTATACAAAAGTCGCAATTTTCCTATGGTTCTTCGAGTAGAAATGACTTTAAGAAGGTGAAATTATCTAACTACCTATTTGATCGATACTTGGATTGACAAAGCTTAATATTTCAAGATAACTAATAAATAAAAAATTAGGGTACTTCAAAAATGGATTATATATTCATTAGGTAGGAGTTTTCGGCAATTCGTCAAACTGAAATGAGCATAATTTGACAAAAAATGCCTAACTACCTATTTGATCGCCGCGCAAAACATTTGCAGTGATCCTTAACTTGACTCTAGCTATTATTTGAAGCGTAATAATAAATAAAAAAATGATAATACATCAACTTAGTGTTATCTATACAAAAGTCGCAATTTTCCTCAAGTTCTTCGAGTAGAAATGACTTTAAGAAGGTGAAATTAACTAACTACCTATTTGATCGACACTTGGATTGACAATGTTTAATATTTCAAGATAACTAATAAATAAAAAATTAGGGAACTTCAAAGAAGGATTATATATTCAATAGGTAGGATTTCACGGCAATTCGTCAAAAGAAATGAGCATAATATGACAAAAATGCCAAACTACATATTTGATAGCCGCGCAAATCATTTGCAGTGATCCTTAACTTGACTCTAGCTATTTTTTGAAGTGTAATAATAAATAAAAAAATGATCATACATCAACATAGTGTTATCTATACAAAAGTCGCAATTTTCCAAAAGTTCTTCGAGTAGAAATGACTTTAAGAAGGTGAAATTAACTAACTACCTATTTGATCGATACTTGGATTGACAACACTTAATATTTCAAGATAACTAATAAAAAAAAATTTGGGTACTTCAACGAAGGATTATATATTCGATAGGTAGTAGTTTTCGGCAATTCGTCAAACAGAAATGAGCATAATATGACAAAAATGCCTAACTACATATTGGATCGCCGCGCAAAACATTGGCAGTGATCCTTCACTTGACACTAGCTATTTTTTGAAGCGTAATAAAAAATAAAAAAATGATAATACATCAACTTAGTGTTATCTATACAAAAGTCGCAATTTTCCTCAAGTTCTTCGAGTAGAAATGACTTTAAGAAGGTGAAATTAACTAACTACCTATTTGATCGACACTTGGATTGACAATGCTTAATATTTCAAGATAACTAATAAATAAAAAATTAGGAACTTCAAAGAAGGATTATATATTCAATAGGTAGGAGTTTTCGGTAATTCGTCAACAGAAATGAGCATAATATGACAAAAATGCCAAACTACATATTTGATAGCCGCGCAAATCATTTGCAGTGATCCTTAACTTGACTCTAGCTATTTTTTGAAGCGTAATAATAAATAAAAAAATGATAATACATCAACATAGTGTTATCTATACAAAAGTCGCAATTTTCCAAAACTTCTTCGAGTAGAAATGACTTTAAGAAGGTGAAATTAACTAACTACCTATTTGATCGATACTTGGATTGACAATGCTTAATATTTCAAGATAACAAATAAAAAAAAATTTGGGTACTTCAACGAAGGATTATATATTCGATAGGTAGGAGTTTTCGGCAATTCGTCAAACAGAAATGAGCTTAATATGACGAAAAATGCCTAACTACCTATTTGATCGCTGCGCAAAACATTTGCATTGATCCTTAACTTGACTCTAGCTATTTTTTGAAGCGTAATAATAAATAAAAAAATGATCATACATCAAAATTGTGTTATATATACAAAAGTCGCAATTTTCCTAAGGTTCTTCGAGTAGAAATGACTTTAAGATGGTGAAATTAACTAACTACCTATTTGATCGATACTTCGATTGACAATGCTTAATATGTCAAGATAACTAATAAATAAAAAATTAGTGAACTTCAAAGAAGGATTATGTATTCAATAGGTAGGATTTTTCGGCAATTCGTCAAACAGAAATGAGCATAATATGACAAATAATGCCTAACTACCTATTTGATTGCCGCGCAAAACATTTGCAGTGATCCTTAACTTGACTCTAGCTATTTTTTGAAGCGTAATAATAAATAAAAAAATGATCATACATCAACATAGTATTATCTATACAAAAGTCGCAATTTTCCTAAAGTACTTCGAGTAGAAATAACTTTAAGAAGGTGAAATTAACTAACTACCTATTTGATCGATACTTGGATTGACAACGCTTAATATTTCAAAATAACTAATAAATAAAAATGAGGGTACTTCAACGAAGGGTTATATATTCGATAGGAAGGAGTTTTCGGAATTCGTCAAACAGAAATGAGCTTAATATGACAAAAAATGCCTAACTACCCATTTGATCGCCGCGCAAAACATTTGCATTGATCCTTAACTTGACTCTAGATATTTTTTGAAGCATAATAATAAATAAAAAATGATCATACATCAAAATTGTGTTATCTATACAAAAGTCGCAATTTTCCTAAGGTTCTTCGAGTAGAAATAAATTTAAGACGGTGAAATTAACTAACTACCTATTTGATCGATACTTGGATTGACAATGCTTAATATTTCAAGATAACTAATAAATAAAAAATTAGGGTACTTCAAAAAAGGATTATATATTCAATAGGTAGGAGTTTTCGGCAATTCGTCAAACAGAAATGAGCATAATATGACAAAAAATGCCTAACTACCTATTTGATCGCCGCGCAAAACATTTGCAGTGATCCTTAACTTTACTCTAGCTATTATTTGAAGCGTAATAATAAATAGAAAAATGATCATACATCAACATAGTGTTATCTATAAAAAAGTCGCAATTTTCTTAAGGTTCTTCGAGTAGAAATGACTTTAAGAAGGTAAAATTAACTAACTACCTATTTGATCGATACTTGGATTGACAATGGTTAAATTTTCAAGATAACTAATAAATAAAAAATTAGGGTACTTCTACAAAGGATTATATATTCAATAGGTAGGAGTTTTCGGCAATTCGTCAAACAGAAATGAGCATAATATAACAAAAATGCCTAACTACATATTTGATCGCCGCGCAAAACATTGGCAGTGATCCTTAACTTGAGACTAGCTATTTTTTGAAGCGTAATAACAAATAAAAAAAAATGATAATACATCAACTTAGTGTTATCTATACAAAAGTCGCAATTTTCCTAAAGCTCTTCGAGTAGAAATGACTTTAAGAAGGTGAAATTAACTAACTACCTATTTGATCGATACTTGGATTGACAACGCTTAATATTTCAAGATAACAAATAAATAAAAAATTAGGGTACTTCAACGAAGGATTATATATTCGATAGGAAGGAGTTTTCGGCAATTCGTCAAACATAAATGAGCTTAATATGACAAAAAATGCTTAACTACCTATTTGATCGCCGCGCAAAACATTTGCATTGATCCTTAACTTGACTCTAGCTATTTTTTGAAGCGTAATAATAAATAAAAAAAATGATCATACATCAAAATTGTGTTATCTATACAAAAGTCGCAATTTTCCTAAGGTTCTTCGAGTAGAAATGACTTTAAGAAGGTGAAATTAACTAACTACCTATTTGATTGATACTTGGATTGACAATGCTTAATATTTCAAGATAACAAATAAATAAAAAATTAGGGTACTTCAACGAAGGAATATATATTCAATAGGTAGGATTTTTCGGCAATTCGTCAAAAAATAACTTTAAGAAGGTAAAATTAACTAACTACCTATTTCATCGATACTTGGATTGGAAATGGTTAAAATTTCAAGATAACTAATGAATAAAAAATTAGGGAACTTCAACAAAGGATTATATATTAGATAGGTAGGAGTTTTCGACAATTCGTCAAAAAAAATGAGCATAATATGACAAAAATGCCTAACTACATATTTGATCGCCGCGCAAAACATTGGCAGTGATCCTCAACTTGACATTAGCTATTTTTTGAAGCGTAATAACAAATAAAAAAAATGATCATACATCAACATAGTGTTATCTATACAAAAGTCGCAATTTTCCTAAAGTTCTTCGAGTAGGAATGACTTTAAAAAGGTGAAATTAACTAACTACCTATTTGATCGATACTTGGATTGACAAAGCTTAATATTTCAAGATAACTAATACATAAAAAATTAGGGAACTTCCAAGAAGGATTATATATTCAATAGGTAGGATTTTTCGGCAATTCGTCAAACAGAAATGAGCATAATATGACAAAAAATGCCTAACTACCTATTTGATCGCCGCGCAAAACATTTGCAGTGATCTTTAACTTGACTCTAGCTATTGTTTGAAACGTAATAATAAATAGAAAAATGATCAGACTTCAACATAGTGTTGTCTATACAAAAGTCGCAATTTTCTTAAGGTTCTTCGAGTAGAAATGACTTTGAGAAGGTGAAATTAACTAACTACCTATTTGATCGATACTTGGATTGACAACGCTTAATATTTCAAGATAACAAATAAATAAAAAATTAGGGTACTTCAACAAAGGATTATATATTCGATAGGAAGGAGTTTTCGGCAATTCGTCAAACAGAAATGAGCTTAATATGACAAAAAATGCTTAACTACCTATTTGATCGCCGCGCAAAACATTTGCATTGAAGCGTAATAATAAATAAAAAAAATGATCATACATCAAAATTGTGTTATCTATACAAAAGTCGCAATTTTCCTAAGGTTCTTCGAGTAGAAATGACTTTAAGAAGGTGAAATTAACTAACTACCTATTTGATCGATACTTGGATTGACAATGCTTAATATTTCAAGATAACTAATAAATAAAAAATTAGGGAACTTCATAGAAGGATTATATATTCAATAGGTAGGAGTTTTCGGCAATTCGTCAAACAGAAATGAGTATAATATGACAAAAAAGGCCTAACTACCTATTTGATCGCCGCGCAAAACATTTGCAGTGATCCTTAACTTGACTCTAGCTATTATTTGAAGCATAATAATAAATAAAAAAATGAACATACATCAACATACTGTTATCTATACAAAAGTCAGAATTTTCTTAAAGTTCTTCGAGTAGAAATGACTTTGAGAAGGTAAAATTAACTAACTACCTATTTGATCGGTACTTGGATTGACAATGCTTAATATTTCGAGATAACTAATAAATAAAAAATTAGGGAACTTCAAAGAAGGATATATATATTCAATAGGTAGGATTTTTCAGCAATTCGTCAAACAGAAATGATCATAATATGACAAAAAATGCTTAACTACCTATTTGATCGCCGCGCAAAACATTTGCATTGAAGCGTAATAATAAATAAAAAAAATGATCATACATCAAAATTGTGTTATCTATACAAAAGTCGCAATTTTCCTAAGGTTCTTCGAGTAGAAATGACTTTAAGAAGGTGAAATTAACTAACTAACTATTTGATCGATACTTGGATTGACAATGCTTAATATTTCAAGATAACTAATAAATAAAAAATTAGGGAACTTCATAGAAGGATTATATATTCAATAGGTAGGAGTTTTCGGCAATTCGTCAAACAGAAATGAGTATAATATGACAAAAAAGGCCTAACTACCTATTTGATCGCCGCGCAAAACATTTGCAGTGATCCTTAACTTGACTCTAGCTATTATTTGAAGCATAATAATAAATAAAAAAATGAACATACATCAACATACTGTTATCTATACAAAAGTCAGAATTTTCTTAAAGTTCTTCGAGTAGAAATGACTTTGAGAAGGTAAAATTAACTAACTACCTATTTGATCGATACTTGGATTGACAATGCTTAATATTTCAAGATAACTAATAAATAAAAAATTAGGGTACTTCAAAAAAGGATTATATATTCAATAGGTAGGAGTTTTCGGCAATTCGTCAAACAGAAATGAGTATAATATGACAAAAAAGGCCTAACTACCTATTTGATCGCCGCGCAAAACATTTGCAGTGATCCTTAACTTGACTCTAGCTATTATTTGAAGCGTAATAATAAATAGAAAAATGATCATACATCAACATAGTGTTGTCTATACAAAAGTCACAATTTTCTTAAGGTTCTCCGAGTAAAAATAACTTTAAGAAGGTAAAATTAACTAACTACCTATTTCATCGATACTTGGATTGGAAATGGTTAAAATTTCAAGATAACTAATGAATAATAAATTAGGGAACTTCAACAATGGATTATATATTCAATAGGTAGGAGTTTTCGACAATTCGTAAAAAAAAATGAGCATAATATGACAAAAATGCCTAACTACATATTTGATCGCCGCGCAAAACATTGGCAGTGATCCTCAACTTGACATTAGCTATTTTTTGAAGCATAATAACAAATAAAAAAAAATGATCATACATCAACATAGTGTTATTTATACAAAAGTCGCAATTTTCCTAAAGTTCTTCGAATAGGAATGACTTTAAAAAGGTGAAATTAACTAACTACCTATTTGATCGATACTTGGATTGACAAAGCTTAATATTTCAAGATAACTAATACATAAAACATTAGGGAACTTCAAAGAAGGATTATATATTCAATAGGTAGGATTTTTCGGCAATTCGTCAAACAGAAATGAGCATAATATGACAAAAAATGCCTAACTACCTATTTGATCGCCGCGCAAAACATTTGCAGTGATCTTTAACTTGACTCTAGCTATTGTTTGAAGCGTAATAATAAATAGAAAAATGATCAGACTTCAACATAGTGTTGTCTATACAAAAGTCGCAATTTTCTTAAGGTTCTTCGAGTAGAAATGACTTTAAGAAGGTAAAATTAACTAACTACCTATTTGATCGATACTTGGATTGACAACGCTTAATATTTCAAGATAACAAATAAATAAAAAATTAGGGTACTTCAACAAAGGATTATATATTCGATAGGAAGGAGTTTTCGGCAATTCGTCAAACAGAAATGAGCTTAATATGACAAAAAATGCTTAACTACCTATTTGATCGCCGCGCAAAACATTTGCATTGATCCTTAACTTGACTCTAGCTATTTTTTGAAGCGTAATAATAAATAAAAAAAATGATCATACATCAAAATTGTGTTATCTATACAAAAGTCGCAATTTTCCTAAGGTTCTTCGAGTAGAAATGACTTTAAGAAGGTGAAATTCACTAACTACCTATTTGATCGATACTTGGATTGACAACGCTTAATATTTCAAGATAACAAATAAATAAAAAATTAGGGTACTTCAACAAAGGATTATATATTCGATAGGAAGGAGTTTTCGGCAATTCGTCAAACAGAAATGAGCTTAATATGACAAAAAATGCTTAACTACCTATTTGATCGCCGCGCAAAACATTTGCATTGATCCTTAACTTGACTCTAGCTATTTTTTGAAGCGTAATAATAAATAAAAAAAATGATCATACATCAAAATTGTGTTATCTATACAAAAGTCGCAATTTTCCTAAGGTTCTTCGAGTAGAAATGACTTTAAGAAGGTGAAATTAACTAACTACCTATTTGATCGATACTTGGATTGACAATGCTTAATATTTCAAGATAACTAATAAATAAAAAATTAGGGAACTTCAAAGAAGGATTATATATTCAATAGGTAGGATTTTTCGGCAATTCGTCAAACTTAAATGAGCATAATATGACAAAAAATGGCAAACTACCTATTTGATCGCCGCGCAAAACATTTGCAGTGATCCTTAACTTGACTCTAGCTATTATTTGAAGCATAATAACAAATAAAAAAATGATAATACATCAACTTAGTGTTATCTATACAAAAGTCGCAATTTTCCTAAATTTCTTCGAGTAGAAATGACTTTAAGACGGTGAAATTAACTAACTACCTATTTGATCGATACTTGGATTGATAACGCCTAATATTTCTATATAACTAAAAAATGAAAAATTGTGGTACTTCAATGAAGGATTATATATTCGATAGGTAGGAGTTTTCGGTAATTCGTCAAACAGAAATGAGCTTTATATGACAAAAAATGCCTAACTACCTATTTGATCGCCGCGCAAAACATTTACATTGATCCTTAACTTGACTCTAGCTATTTTTTGAAGCGTAATAATAAATAAAAAAAAATGATCATACATCAAAATTGTGTTATCTATACAAAAGTCGCAATTTTCCTAAGGTTCTTCGAGTAGAAATGATTTTAAGAAGGTGAAATTAACTAACTACCTATTTGATCGATACTTGGATTGACAATGCTTAATATTTCAAGATAACTAATAAATAAAAAATTAGGGTACTTCAAAAAAGGATTATATATTCAATAGGTAGGAGTTTTCGGCAATTCGTCAAACAGAAATGAGTATAATATGACAAAAAAGGCATAACTACCTATTTGATCGCCGCGCAAAACATTTGCAGTGATCCTTAACTTGACTCTAGCTATTATTTGAAGCGTAATAATAAATAGAAAAATGATCATACATCAACATAGTGTTGTCTATACAAAAGTCACAATTTTCTTAAGGTTCTCCGAGTAAAAATAACTTTAAGAAGGTAAAATTAACTAACTACCTATTTCATCGATACTTGGATTGGAAATGGTTAAAATTTCAAGATAACTAATGAATAAAAAATCAGGGAACTTCAACAAAGGATTATATATTCAATAGGTAGGAGTTTTCGACAATTCGTAAAAAAAAATGAGCATAATATGACAAAAATGCATAACTACATATTTGATCGCCGCGCAAAACATTGGCAGTGATCCTCAACTTGACATTAGCTATTTTTTGAAGCGTAATAACAAATAAAAAAAATGATCATACATCAACATAGTGTTATCTATACAAAAGTCGCAATTTTCCTAAAGTTCTTCGAGTAGGAATGACTTTAAAAAGGTGAAATTAACTAACTACCTATTTGATCGATACTTGGATTGACAAAGCTTAATATTTCAAGATAACTAATACATAAAACATTAGGGAACTTCAAAGAAGGATTATATATTCAATAGGTATGATTTTTCGGCAATTCGTCAAACAGAAATGAGCATAATATGACAAAAAATGCCTAACTACCTATTTGATCGCCGCGCAAAACATTTGCAGTGATCTTTAACTTGACTCTAGCTATTGTTTGAAGCGTAATAATAAATAGAAAAATGATCAGACTTCAACATAGTGTTGTCTATACAAAAGTCGCAATTTTCTGAAGGTTCTTCGAGTAGAAATGACTTTAAGAAAGTAAAATTAACTAACTACCTATTTGATCGATACTTGGATTGACAACGCATAATATTTCAAGATAACAAATAAATAAAAAATTAGGGTACTTCAACAAAGGATTATATATTCGATAGGAAGGAGTTTTCGGCAATTCGTCAAACAGAAATGAGCATAATATGACAAAAAATGCCTAACTACCTATTTGATCGCCGCGCAAAACATTTGCAGTGATCTTTAACTTGACTCTAGCTATTGTTTGAAGCGTAATAATAAATAGAAAAATGATCAGACTTCAACATAGTGTTGTCTATACAAAAGTCGCAATTTTCTTAAGGTTCTTCGAGTAGAAATGACTTTAAGAAGGTAAAATTAACTAACTACCTATTTGATCGATACTTGGATTGACAATGCTTAATATTTCAAGAAAACAAATAAATAAAAAATTAGTGAACTTCAAAGAAGGATTATATATTCAATAGGTAGGATTTTTCGGCAATTCGTCAAACAAAAATGAGCATAAAATGACAAAAAATGCCTAACTACCTATTTGATCGCCGCGCAAAACATTGGCAGTGATCCTTAACTTGACACTAGCTATTTTTTGAAACGTAATAACAAATAAAAAAATGATAATACATCAACTTAGTGTTATCTATACAAAAGTCGCAATTTTCCTAAGGTTCTTCGAGTAGAAATGACTTTAAGAAGGTGAAATTAACTAACTACCTATTTGATCGATACTTGGATTGACAATGCTTAATATTTCAAGATAACTAATAAATAAAAAATTAGGGTACTTCAAAAAAGGATTATATATTCAATAGGTAGGAGTTTTCGGCAATTCGTCAAACAGAAATGAGTATAATATGACAAAAAAGGCCTAACTACCTATTTGATCGCCGCGCAAAACATTTGCAGTGATCCTTAACTTGACTCTAGCTATTATTTGAAGCGTAATAATAAATAGAAAAATGATCATACATCAACATAGTGTTGTCTATACAAAACTCACAATTTTCTTAAGGTTCTCCGAGTAAAAATAACTTTAAGAAGGTAAAATTAACTAACTACCTATTTCATCGATACTTGGATTGGAAATGGTTAACATTTCAAGATAACTAATGAATAAAAAATTAGGGAACTTCAACAAAGGATTATATATTCAATAGGTAGGAGTTTTCGACAATTCGTCAAAAAAATGAGCATAATATGACAAAAATGCCTAACTACATATTTGATCACCGCGCAAAACATTGGCAGTGATCCTCAACTTGACATTAGCTATTTTTTGAAGCGTAATAACAAATAAAAAAAATGATCATACATCAACATAGTGTTATCGATACAAAAGTCGCAATTTTCCTAAAGTTCTTCGAGTAGGAATGACTTTAAAAAGGTGAAATTAACTAACTACCTATTTGATCGATACTTGGATTGACAAAGCTTAATATTTCAAGATAACTAATACATAAAAAATTAGGGAACTTCAAAGAAGGATTATATATTCAATAGGTAGGATTTTTCGGCAATTCGTCAAACAGAAATGAGCATAATATGACAAAAAATGCCTAACTACCTATTTGATCGCCGCGCAAAACATTTGCAGTGATCTTTAACTTGACTCTAGCTATTGTTTGAAGCGTAATAATAAATAGAAAAATGATCAGACTTCAACATAGTGTTGTCTATACAAAAGTCGCAATTTTCTTAAGGTTCTTCGAGTAGAAATGACTTTAAGAAGGTAAAATTAACTAACTACCTATTTGATCGATACTTGGATTGACAATGCTTAATATTTCAAGATAACAAATAAATAAAAAATTAGTGAACTTCAAAGAAGGATTATATATTCAATAGGTAGGATTTTTCGGCAATTCGTCAAACAAAAATGAGCATAAAATGACAAAAAATGCCTAACTACCTATTTAATCGCCGCGCAAAACATTTGCAGTGATCCTTAACTTGACTCTAGCTATTTTTTGAAGCGTAATAACAATTAAAAAATGATCATACATCAACATAGTGTTATTTATACAAAAGTCGCAATTTTCTTAAGGTTCTTCGAGTAGAAATGACTTTAAGAAGGTAAAATTAACTAACTACCTATTTGATCGATACTTGGATTGACAATGCTTAATATTTCAAGATAACAAATAAATAAAAAATTAGTGAACTTCAAAGAAGGATTATATATTCAATAGGTAGGATTTTTCGGCAATTCGTCAAACAAAAATGAGCATAAAATGACAAAAAATGCCTAACTACCTATTTGATCGCCGCGCAAAACATTGGCAGTGATCCTTAACTTGACACTAGCTATTTTTTGAAACGTAATAACAAATAAAAAAATGATAATACATCAACTTAGTGTTATCTATACAAAAGTCGCAATTTTCCTAAGGTTCTTCGAGTAGAAATGACTTTAAGAAGGTGAAATTAACTAACTACCTATTTGATCGATACTTGGATTGACAATGCTTAATATTTCAAGATAACTAATAAATAAAAAATTAGGGTACTTCAAAAAAGGATTATATATTCAATAGGTAGGAGTTTTCGGCAATTCGTCAAACAGAAATGAGTATAATATGACAAAAAAGGCCTAACTACCTATTTGATCGCCGCGCAAAACATTTGCAGTGATCCTTAACTTGACTCTAGCTATTATTTGAAGCGTAATAATAAATAGAAAAATGATCATACATCAACATAGTGTTGTCTATACAAAACTCACAATTTTCTTAAGGTTCTCCGAGTCAAAATAACTTTAAGAAGGTAAAATTAACTAACTACCTATTTCATCGATACTTGGATTGGAAATGGTTAACATTTCAAGATAACTAATGAATAAAAAATTAGGGAACTTCAACAAAGGATTATATATTCAATAGGTAGGAGTTTTCGACAATTCGTCAAAAAAATGAGCATAATATGACAAAAATGCCTAACTACATATTTGATCACCGCGCAAAACATTGGCAGTGATCCTCAACTTGACATTAGCTATTTTTTGAAGCGTAATAACAAATAAAAAAAATGATCATACATCAACATAGTGTTATCGATACAAAAGTCGCAATTTTCCTAAGGTTCTTCGAGTAGGAATGACTTTAAGAAGGTGAAATTAACTAACTACCTATTTGATCGATACTTGGATTGACAAAGCTTAATATTTCAAGATAACTAATACATAAAAAATTAGGGAACTTCAAAGAAGGATTATATATTCAATAGGTAGGATTTTTCGGCAATTCGTCAAACAGAAATGAGCATAATATGACAAAAAATGCCTAACTACCTATTTGATCGCCGCGCAAAACATTTGCAGTGATCTTTAACTTGACTCTAGCTATTGTTTGAACCGTAATAATAAATAGAAAAATGATCAGACTTCAACATAGTGTTGTCTATACAAAAGTCGCAATTTTCTTAAGGTTCTTCGAGTAGAAATGACTTTAAGAAGGTAAAATTAACTAACTACCTATTTGATCGATACTTGGATTGACAATGCTTAATATTTCAAGATAACAAATAAATAAAAAATTAGTGAACTTCAAAGAAGGATTATATATTCAATAGGTAGGATTTTTCGGCAATTCGTCAAACAAAAATGAGCATAAAATGACAAAAAATGCCTAACTACCTATTTAATCGCCGCGCAAAACATTTGCAGTGATCCTTAACTTGACTCTAGCTATTTTTTGAAGCGTAATAACAAATAAAAAATGATCATACATCAACATAGTGTTATTTATACAAAAGTCGCAATTTTCCTAAAGTTGTTCGAGTAGAAATGAATTTAAGAAGGTGAAATTAACTAACTAGCTATTTGATCGATACTTGGATTGACAATGCTTAATATTTCAAGATAACTAATAAATAAAAAATTAGGGAACTTCAAAGAAGGATTATATATTCAATAGGTAGGATTTTTCGGCAATTCGTCAAAATGAAATGAGCATAATATGACAAAAAATGCCAAACTACCTATTTGATCGCCGCGCAAAACATTTGCTGTGATCCTTAACTTGACTCTAGCAATTATTTGAAGCATAATAATAAATAAAAAAATGATCATACATCAACATTTTGTTATCTATACAAAAGTCGCAATTTTCTTAAAGTTCTTCGAGTAGAAATGACTTTAAGAAGGTGAAATTAACTAACTACCTATTTGATCGATACTTGGATTGACAACGCTTAATGTTTCAAGATAACAAATAAATAAAAAATTAGGGTACTTCAACGAAGTAATATATATTCGATAGGTAGGAGTTTTCGGCAATTCGTCAAACAGAAATGAGCTTAATATGACAAAAAATGCCTAACTACCTATTTGATCGCCGCGCAAAACATTTGCATTGATCCTTAAGTAGACTCAAGCTATTTTTTGAAGCGTAATAATAAATAAAAAAATGATCATACATCAAAATTGTGTTATCTATACAAAAGTCGCAATTTTCCTAAGGTTCTTCGAGTAGAAATGACTTTAAGAAGGTGAAATTAACTAACTACCTATTTGATCGATACTTGGATTGACAAAGCTTAATATTTCAAGATAACTAATACATAAAAAATTAGGGAACTTCAAAGAAGGATTATATATTCAATAGGTAGGATTTTTCGGCAATTCGTCAAACAGAAATGAGCATAATATGACAAAAAATGCCTAACTACCTATTTGATCGCCGCGCAAAACATTTGCAGTGATCTTTAACTTGACTCTAGCTATTGTTTGAAGCGTAATAATAAATAGAAAAATGATCAGACTTCAACATAGTGTTGTCTATACAAAAGTCGCAATTTTCTTAAGGTTCTTCGAGTAGAAATGACTTTAAGAAGGTAAAATTAACTAACTACCTATTTGATCGATACTTGGATTGACAATGCTTAATATTTCAAGATAACAAATAAATAAAAAATTAGTGAACTTCAAAGAAGGATTATATATTCAATAGGTAGGATTTTTCGGCAATTCGTCAAACAAAAATGAGCATAAAATGACAAAAAATGCCTAACTACCTATTTAATCGCCGCGCAAAACATTTGCAGTGATCCTTAACTTTACTCTAGCTATTTTTTGAAGCGTAATAACAAATAAAAAATGATCATACATCAACATAGTGTTATTTATACAAAAGTCGCAATTTTCCTAAAGTTGTTCGAGTAGAAATGAATTTAAGAAGGTGAAATTAACTAACTAGCTATTTGATCGATACTTGGATTGACAATGCTTAATATTTCAAGATAACTAATAAATAAAAAATTAGGGAACTTCAAAGAAGGATTATATATTCAATAGGTAGGATTTTTCGGCAATTCGTCAAAATGAAATGAGCATAATATGACAAAAAATGCCAAACTACCTATTTGATCGCCGCGCAAAACATTTGCTGTGATCCTTAACTTGACTCTAGCAATTATTTGAAGCATAATAATAAATAAAAAAATGATCATACATCAACATTTTGTTATCTATACAAAAGTCGCAATTTTCTTAAAGTTCTTCGAGTAGAAATGACTTTAAGAAGGTGAAATTAACTAACTACCTATTTGATCGATACTTGGATTGACAACGCTTAATGTTTCAAGATAACAAATAAATAAAAAATTAGGGTACTTCAACGAAGTAATATATATTCGATAGGTAGGAGTTTTCGGCAATTCGTCAAACAGAAATGAGCTTAATATGACAAAAAATGCCTAACTACCTATTTGATCGCCGCGCAAAACATTTGCATTGATCCTTAAGTAGACTCTAGCTATTTTTTGAAGCGTAATAATAAATAAAAAAATGATCATACATCAAAATTGTGTTATCTATACAAAAGTCGCAATTTTCCTAAGGTTCTTCGAGTAGAAATGACTTTAAGAAGGTGAAATTAACTAACTACCTATTTGATCGATACTTGGATTGACAAAGCTTAATATTTCAAGATAACTAATACATAAAAAATTAGGGAACTTCAAAGAAGGATTATATATTCAATAGGTAGGATTTTTCGGCAATTCGTCAAACAGAAATGAGCATAATATGACAAAAAATGCCTAACTACCTATTTGATCGCCGCGCAAAACATTTGCAGTGATCTTCAACTTGACTCTAGCTATTGTTTGAAGCGTAATAATAAATAGAAAAATGATCAGACTTCAACATAGTGTTGTCTATACAAAAGTCGCAATTTTCTTAAGGTTCTTCGAGTAGAAATGACTTTAAGAAGGTAAAATTAACTAACTACCTATTTGATCGATACTTGGATTGACAATGCTTAATATTTCAAGATAACAAATAAATAAAAAATTAGTGAACTTCAAAGAAGGATTATATATTCAATAGGTAGGATTTTTCGGCAATTCGTCAAACAAAAATGAGCATAAAATGACAAAAAATGCCTAACTACCTATTTAATCGCCGCGCAAAACATTTGCAGTGATCCTTAACTTGACTCTAGCTATTTTTTGAAGCGTAATAACAAATAAAAAATGATCATACATCAACATAGTGTTATTTATACAAAAGTCGCAATTTTCCTAAAGTTGTTCGAGTAGAAATGAATTTAAGAAGGTGAAATTAACTAACTAGCTATTTGATCGATACTTGGATTGACAATGCTTAATATTTCAAGATAACTAATAAATAAAAAATTAGGGAACTTCAAAGAAGGATTATATATTCAATAGGTAGGATTTTTCGGCAATTCGTCAAAATGAAATGAGCATAATATGACAAAAAATGCCAAACTACCTATTTGATCGCCGCGCAAAACATTTGCTGTGATCCTTAACTTGACTCTAGCAATTATTTGAAGCATAATAATAAATAAAAAAATGATCATACATCAACATATTGTTATCTATACAAAAGTCGCAATTTTCTTAAAGTTCTTCGAGTAGAAATGACTTTAAGAAGGTGAAATTAACTAACTACCTATTTGATCGATACTTGGATTGACAACGCTTAATGTTTCAAGATAACAAATAAATAAAAAATTAGGGTACTTCAACGAAGGATTATATATTCGATAGGTAGGAGTTTTCGGCAATTCGTCAAACAGAAATGAGCTTAATATGACAAAAAATGCCTAACTACCTATTTGATCGCCGCGCAAAACATTTGCATTGATCCTTAAGTAGACTCTAGCTATTTTTTGAAGCGTAATAATAAATAAAAAAATGATCATACATCAAAATTGTGTTATCTATACAAAAGTCGCAATTTTCCTAAGGTTCTTCGAGTAGAAATGACTTTAAGAAGGTGAAATTAACTAACTACCTATTTGATCGATACTTGGATTGACAAAGCTTAATATTTCAAGATAACTAATACATAAAAAATTAGGGAACTTCAAAGAAGGATTATATATTCAATAGGTAGGATTTTTCGGCAATTCGTCAAACAGAAATGAGCATAATATGACAAAAAATGCCTAACTACCTATTTGATCGCCGCGCAAAACATTTGCAGTGATCTTTAACTTGACTCTAGCTATTGTTTGAAGCGTAATAATAAATAGAAAAATGATCAGACTTCAACATATTGTTGTCTATACAAAAGTCGCAATTTTCTTAAGGTTCTTCGAGTAGAAATGACTTTAAGAAGGTAAAATTAACTAACTACCTATTTGATCGATACTTGGATTGACAATGTTTAATATTTCAAGATAACAAATAAATAAAAAATTAGTGAACTTCAAAGAAGGATTATATATTCAATAGGTAGGATTTTTCGGCAATTCGTCAAACAAAAATGAGCATAAAATGACAAAAAATGCCTAACTACCTATTTAATCGCCGCGCAAAACATTTGCAGTGATCCTTAACTTGACTCTAGCTATTTTTTGAAGCGTAATAACAAATAAAAAATGATCATACATCAACATAGTGTTATTTATACAAAAGTCGCAATTTTCCTAAAGTTGTTCGAGTAGAAATGAATTTAAGAAGGTGAAATTAACTAACTAGCTATTTGATCGATACTTGGATTGACAATGCTTAATATTTCAAGATAATTAATAAATAAAAAATTAGGGAACTTCAAAGAAGGATTATATATTCAATAGGTAGGATTTTTCGGCAATTCGTCAAAATGAAATGAGCATAATATGACAAAAAATGCCAAACTACCTATTTGATCGCCGCGCAAAACATTTGCTGTGATCCTTAACTTGACTCTAGCAATTATTTGAAGCATAATAATAAATAAAAAAATGATCATACATAAACATATTGTTATCTATACAAAAGTCGCAATTTTCTTAAAGTTCTTCGAGTAGAAATGACTTTAAGAAGGTGAAATTAACTAACTACCTATTTGATCGATACTTGGATTGACAACGCTTAATATTTCAAGATAACAAATAAATAAAAAATTAGGGTACTTCAACGAAGGATTATATATTCGATAGGTAGGAGTTTTCGGCAATTCGTCAAACAGAAATGAGCTTAATATGACAAAAAATGCCTAACTACCTATTTGATCGCCGCGCAAAACATTTGCATTGATCCTTAACTTGACTCTAGCTATTTTTTGAAGCGTAATAATAAATAAAAAAATGATCATACATCAAAATTGTGTTATCTATACAAAAGTCGCAATTTTCTTAAGGTTCTTCGAGTAGAAATGACTTTAAGAAGGTAAAATTAACTAACTACCTATTTGATTGATACTTGGATTGACAATGCTTAATATTTCAAGATAACAAATAAATAAAAAATTAGTGAACTTCAAAGAAGGATTATATATTCAATAGGTAGGATTTTTCGGCAATTCGTCAAACAAAAATGAGCATAAAATGACAAAAAATGCCTAACTACCTATTTAATCGCCACGCAAAACATTTGCAGTGATCCTTAACTTGACTCTAGCTATTTTTTGAAGCGTAATAACAAATAAAAAATGATCATACATCAACATAGTGTTATTTATACAAAAGTCGCAATTTTCCTAAAGTTGTTCGAGTAGAAATGAATTTAAGAAGGTGAAATTAACTAACTAGCTATTTGATCGATACTTGGATTGACAATGCTTAATATTTCAAGATAATTAATAAATAAAAAATTAGGGAACTTCAAAGAAGGATTATATATTCAATAGGTAGGATTTTTCGGCAATTCGTCCACAGAAATGAGCATAATATTTCAAGATAATTAATAAATAAAAAATTAGGGAACTTCAAAGAAGGATTATATATTCAATAGGTAGGATTTTTCGGCAATTCGTCAAACAAAAATGAGCATAAAATGACAAAAAATGCCTAACTACCTATTTAATCGCCGCGCAAAACATTTGCAGTGATCCTTAACTTGACTCTAGCTATTTTTTGAAGCGTAATAACAAATAAAAAATGATCATACATCAACATAGTGTTATTTATACAAAAGTCGCAATTTTCCTAAAGTTGTTCGAGTAGAAATGAATTTAAGAAGGTGAAATTAACTAACTAGCTATTTGATCGATACTTGGATTGACAATGCTTAATATTTCAAGATAATTAATAAATAAAAAATTAGGGAACTTCAAAGAAGGATTATATATTCAATAGGTAGGATTTTTCGGCAATTCGTCAAAATGAAATGAGCATAATATGACAAAAAATGCCAAACTACCTATTTGATCGCCGCGCAAAACATTTGCTGTGATCCTTAACTTGACTCTAGCAATTATTTGAAGCATAATAATAAATAAAAAAATGATCATACATCAACATATTGTTATCTATACAAAAGTCGCAATTTTCTTAAAGTTCTTCGAGTAGAAATGACTTTAAGAAGGTGAAATTAACTAACTACCTATTTGATCGATACTTGGATTGACAACGCTTAATATTTCAAGA
The DNA here is from genome assembly GCA_021437785.1 of Rhodomyrtus psidioides. NCBI lineage: Eukaryota > Viridiplantae > Streptophyta > Magnoliopsida > Myrtales > Myrtaceae > Rhodomyrtus > Rhodomyrtus psidioides. The sequence continues at coordinate 1,223,296 of JAILYB010000089.1, forward strand.
TAACAAATAAATAAAAAATTAGGGTACTTCAACGAAGGATTATATATTCGATAGGTAGGAGTTTTCGGCAATTCGTCAAACAGAAATGAGCTTAATATGACAAAAAATGCCTAACTACCTATTTGATCGCCGCGCAAAACATTTGCATTGATCCTTAAGTAGACTCTAGCTATTTTTTGAAGCGTAATAATAAATAAAAAAATGATCATACATCAAAATTGTGTTATCTATACAAAAGTCGCAATTTTCCTAAGGTTCTTCGAGTAGAAATGACTTTAAGAAGGTGAAATTAACTAACTACCTATTTGATCGACACTTGGATTGACAAAGCTTAATATTTCAAGATAACTAATAAATAAAAAATTAGGGAACTTCAAAGAAGGATTATATATTCAATAGGTAGTATTTTTCGGCAATTCGTCAAACTGAAATGAGCATAATATGACAAAAAATGCTAAACTACCTATTTGATCGCCGCGGAAAACATTTGCAGTGATCCTTAACTTGACTCTAGCTATTATTTGAAGCATAATAATAACTAAAAAAATGATCATACATCAACATACTGTTATCTATACAAAAGTCAGAATTTTCTTAAAGTTCTTCGAGTAGAAATGACTTTGAGAAGGTAAAATTAACTAACTACCTATTTGATCGATACTTGGATTGACAATGGTTAAAATTTCAAGATAACTAATAAATAAAAAATTAAGGTACTTCAACAAAGGATTATATATTCAATAGGCAGGAGTTTTCGGCAATTCGTCAAACAGAAATGAGCATAATATGACAAAAATGCCTAACTACATATTTGATCGCCGCGCAAAACATTGGCAGTGATCCTTAACTTGACACTAGCTATTTTTTGAAGCGTAATAACAAATAAAAAAATGATAATACATCAACTTAGTGTTATCTATACAAAAGTCGCAATTTTCCTAAATTTCTTCGAGTAGAAATGAATTTAAGAATGTGAAATTAACTTACTACCTATTTGATCGACACTTGGATCGACAATGCTTAATATTTCAAGATAACTAATAAATAAAAAATTAGGGAACGTCAAAGAAGGATTATATATTCAATAGGAAGGATTTTTCGACAATTCGTCCACAGAAATGAGCATAATATGACAAAAATGCCTAATTACATATTTGGTCGCCGAGCAAAACATTTGCAGTGATCCTTATCTTGACTCTAGCTATTTTTTGAAGCGTAATAATAAATAAAAAATGATCATACTTCAACATAGTGTTATCTAGACAAAAGTCGCAATTTTCCAAAAGTTCTTCGAGTAGAAATGACTTTAAGAAGGTGAAATTAACTAACTACCTATTTGATCGATACTTGGATTGACAACGCATAAAATTTCAAGATAACTAATAAATAAAAAATTAGGGTACTTCAAAAAAGGATTATATATTCAATAGGTAGGAGTTTTCGGCAATTCGTCAAACAGAAATGAGCATAATATGACAAAAAATGCCTAACTACCTATTTGATCGCCGCGCAAAACATTTGCAGTGATCCTAAACTTGACTCTAGCTATTATTTGAAGCGTAATAATAAATAGAAAAATGATCATACATCAACATAGTGTTATCTATACAAAAGTCGCAATTTTCTAAAGGTTCTTCGTGTAGAAATGACTTTAAGAAGGTGAAATTAACTAACTACCTATTTCATCAACACTTGGATTGACAATGCTTAATATTTCAAGATAACTAATAAATAAAAAATTAGGGAACTTCAAAGAAGGATTATATATTCAATAATCTAGGATTTTTCGGCAATTCGTCAAACTGAAATGAGCATAATATGACAAAAAATACCAAACTACCTATTTGATCGCCGCGCAAAACATTTGCAGTGATCCTTAACTTGAGACTAGCTATTTTTTGAAGCGTAATAACAAATAAAAAAATGATAATACATCAACTTAGTGTTATCTATACAAAAGTCGCAATTTTCCTAAAGCTCTTCGAGTAGAAATGACTTTAAGAAGGTGAAATTAACTAACTACCTATTTGATCGACACTTGGATTGACAATGCTTAATATTTCAAGATAACTAATAAATAAAAAATTAGGGAACTTCAAAGAAGGATTATATATTCAATAGGTAGGATTTTTCGGCAATTCGTCAACAGAAATGAGCATAATATGACAAAAATGCCTAACTACATATTTGATCGCCGCGCAAAACATTTGCAGTGATCCTTAACTTGACTCTAGCTATTTTTTGAAGCGTAATAATAAATAAAAAAATGATCATACATCAACAAAGTGTTATCTATACAAAATTCACAATTTTCCAAAAGTTCTTCGAGTAGAAATGACTTTAAGAAGGTGAAATTAACTAACTACCTATTTGATCGATACTTGGATTGACAACGCTTAATATTTCAAGATAACAAATAAATAAAAAATTAGGGTACTTCAACTAAGGATTATATATTCGATAGGTAGGAGTTTTCGGCAATTCGTCAAACAGAAATGAGCTTAATATGACAAAAAATGCCTAACTACCTATTTGATCGCCGCGCAAAACATTTGCATTGATCCTTAACTTGACTCTAGCTATTTTTTGAAGCGTAATAATAAATAAAAAAATGATCATACATCAAAATTGTGTTATCTATACAAAAGTCGCAATTTTCCTAAGGTTCTTCGAGTAGAAATGACTTTAAGAAGGTGAAATTAACTAACTACCTATTTGATCGACACTTGGATTGACAATGCTTAATATTTCAAGATAACTAATAAATAAAAAATTAGGGAACTTCAAAGAAGGATTATATATTCAATAGGTAGGATTTTTCGGCAATTTGTCAAACTGAAATGAGCATAATATGACAAAAAATGCCTAATTACCTATTTGATCGCCGCGCAAAACATTTGCAGTGATCTTTAACTTGACTCTAGCTATTGTTTGAAGCGTAATAATAAATAGAAAAATGATCAGACTTCAACATAGTGTTGTCTATACAAAAGTCGCAATTTTCTTAAGGTTCTTCGAGTAGAAATGACTTTAAGAAGGTAAAATTAACTAACTACCTATTTGATCGATACTTGGATTGACAATGCTTAATATTTCAAGATAACAAATAAATAAAAAATTAGTGAACTTCAAAGAAGGATTATATATTCAATAGGTAGGATTTTTCGGCAATTCGTCAAACAAAAATGAGCATAAAATGACAAAAAATGCCTAACTACCTATTTGATCGCCGCACAAAACATTGGCAGTGATCCTTAACTTGACACTAGCTATTTTTTGAAGCGTAATAACAAATAAAAAAATGATAATACATCAACTTAGTGTTATCTATACAAAAGTCGCAATTTTCCTAAATTTCTTCGAGTAGAAATGAATTTAAGAATGTGAAATTAACTTACTACCTATTTGATCGACACTTGGATTGACAATGCTTAATATTTCAAGATAACTAATAAATAAAAAATTAGGGAACGACAAAGAAGGATTATATATTCAATAGGAAGGATTTTTCGCCAATTCGTCAACAGAAATGAGCATAATATGACAAAAATGCCTAACTACATATTTGGTCGCCGAGCAAAACATTTGCAGTGATCCTTATCTTGACTCTAGCTATTTTTTGAAGCGTAATAATAAATAAAAAAATGATCATACATCAACATAGTATTATCTAGACAAAAGTCGCAATTTTCCAAAAGTTCTTCGAGTAGAAATGACTTTAAGAAGGTGAAATTAACTAACTACCTATTTGATCGATACTTGGATTGACAACGCATAAAATTTCAAGATAACTAATAAATAAAAAATTAGGGTACTTCAAAAAAGGATTATATATTTAATAGGTAGGAGTTTTCGGCAATTCGTCATACAGAAATGAGCATAATATGACAAAAAATGCCTAACTACCTATTTGATCGCCGCGCAAAACATTTGCAGTGATCCTAAACTTGACTCTAGCTATTATTTGAAGCGTAATAATAAATAAAAAAATGATCATACATCAAAATTGTGTTATCTATACAAAAGTCGCAATTTTCCTAAGGTTCTTCGAGTAGAAATGACTTTAAGAAGGTGAAATTAACTAACTACCTATTTGATCGACACTTGGATTGACAATGCTTAATATTTCAAGATAACTAATAAATAAAAAATTAGGGAACTTCAAAGAAGGATTATATATTCAATAGGTAGGATTTTTCGGCAATTTGTCAAACTGAAATGAGCATAATATGACAAAAAATGCCTAATTACCTATTTGATCGCCGCGCAAAACATTTGCAGTGATCTTTAACTTGACTCTAGCTATTGTTTGAAGCGTAATAATAAATAGAAAAATGATCAGACTTCAACATAGTGTTGTCTATACAAAAGTCGCAATTTTCTTAAGGTTCTTCGAGTAGAAATGACTTTAAGAAGGTAAAATTAACTAACTACCTATTTGATCGATACTTGGATTGACAATGCTTAATATTTCAAGATAACAAATAAATAAAAAATTAGTGAACTTCAAAGAAGGATTATATATTCAATAGGTAGGATTTTTCGGCAATTCGTCAAACAAAAATGAGCATAAAATGACAAAAAATGCCTAACTACCTATTTGATCGCCGCGCAAAACATTGGCAGTGATCCTTAACTTGACACTAGCTATTTTTTGAAGCGTAATAACAAATAAAAAAATGATAATACATCAACTTAGTGTTATCTATACAAAAGTCGCAATTTTCCTAAATTTCTTCGAGTAGAAATGAATTTAAGAATGTGAAATTAACTTACTACCTATTTGATCGACACTTGGATTGACAATGCTTAATATTTCAAGATAACTAATAAATAAAAAATTAGGGAACGTCAAAGAAGGATTATATATTCAATAGGAAGGATTTTTCGGCAATTCGTCAACAGAAATGAGCATAATATGACAAAAATGCCTAACTACATATTTGGTCGCCGAGCAAAACATTTGCAGTGATCCTTATCTTGACTCTAGCTATTTTTTGAAGCGTAATAATAAATAAAAAAATGATCATACATCAACATAGTGTTATCTAGACAAAAGTCGCAATTTTCCAAAAGTTCTTCGAGTAGAAATGACTTTAAGAAGGTGAAATTAACTAACTACCTATTTGATCGATACTTGGATTGACAACGCATAAAATTTCAAGATAACTAATAAATAAAAAATTAGGGTACTTCAAAAAAGGATTATACATTCAATAGGTAGGATTTTTCGGCAATTCGTCAAACAGAAATGAGTATAATATGACAAAAAAGGCCTAACTACCTATTTGATCGCCGCGCAAAACATTTGCAGTGATCCTAAACTTGACTCTAGCTATTATTTGAAGCGTAATAATAAATAGAAAAATGATCATACATCAACATAGTGTTATCTATACAAAAGTCACAATTTTCTAAAGGTTCTTCGAGTAGAAATGACTTTAAGAAGGTGAAATTAACTAACTACCTATTTGATCGACACTTGGATTGACAATGCTTAATATTTCAAGATAACTAATAAATAAAAAATTAGGGAACTTCAAAGAAGGATTATATATTCAATAATCTAGGATTTTTCGGCAATTCGTCAAACTGAAATGAGCATAATATGACAAAAAATACCAAACTACCTATTTGATCGCCGCGCAAAACATTTGCATTGATCCTTAACTTGACTCTAGCTATTTTTTGAAGCGTAATAATAAATAAAAAAATGATCATACATCAACAAAGTGTTATCTATACAAAAGTCACAATTTTCCAAAAGTTCTTCGAGTAGAAATGACTTTAAGAAGGTGAAATTAACTAACTACCTATTTGATCGATACTTGGATTGACAACGCTTAATATTTCAAGATAACAAATAAATAAAAAATTAGGGTACTTCAACTAAGGATTATATATTCGATAGGTAGGAGTTTTCGGCAATTCGTCAAACAGAAATGAGCTTAATATGACAAAAAATGCCTAACTACCTATTTGATCGCCGCGCAAAACATTTGCATTGATCCTTAACTTGACTCTAGCTATTTTTTGAAGCGTAATAATAAATAAAAAAATGATCATACATCAAAATTGTGTTATCTATACAAAAGTCGCAATTTTCCTAAGGTTCTTCGAGTAGAAATGACTTTAAGAAGGTGAAATTAACTAACTACCTATTTGATCGACACTTGGATTGACAATGCTTAATATTTCAAGATAACTAATAAATAAAAAATTAGGGAACTTCAAAGAAGGATTATATATTCAATAGGTAGGATTTTTCGGCAATTTGTCAAACTGAAATGAGCATAATATGACAAAAAATGCCTAATTACATATTTGATCGCCGCGCAAAACATTTGCAGTGATCTTTAACTTGACTCTAGCTATTGTTTGAAGCGTAATAATAAATAGAAAAATGATCAGACTTCAACATAGTGTTGTCTATACAAAAGTCGCAATTTTCTTAAGGTTCTTCGAGTAGAAATGACTTTAAGAAGGTAAAATTAACTAACTACCTATTTGATCGATACTTGGATTGACAATGCTTAATATTTCAAGATAACAAATAAATAAAAAATTAGTGAACTTCAAAGAAGGATTATATATTCAATAGGTAGGATTTTTCGGCAATTCGTCAAACAAAAATGAGCATAAAATGACAAAAAATGCCTAACTACCTATTTGATCGCCGCGCAAAACATTGGCAGTGATCCTTAACTTGACACTAGCTATTTTTTGAAGCGTAATAACAAATAAAAAAATGATAATACATCAACTTAGTGTTATCTATACAAAAGTCGCAATTTTCATAAATTTCTTCGAGTAGAAATGAATTTAAGAATGTGAAATTAACTTACTACCTATTTGATCGACACTTGGATTGACAATGCTTAATATTTCAAGATAACTAATAAATAAAAAATTAGGGAACGTCAAAGAAGGATTATATATTCAATAGGAAGGATTTTTCGCCAATTCGTCAACAGAAATGAGCATAATATGACAAAAATGCCAAACTACATATTTGGTCGCCGAGCAAAACATTTGCAGTGATCCTTATCTTGACTCTAGCTATTTTTTGAAGCGTAATAATAAATAGAAAAATGATCATACATCAACATAGTGTTATCTATACAAAAGTGGCAATTTTCTAAAGGTTCTTCGAGTAGAAATGACTTTAAGATGGTAAAATTAACTAACTACCTATTTGATCGATACTTGGATTGACAATGGTTAAAATTTCAAGATAACTAATAAAAAATATTAGGGTACTTCAACAAAAGATTGCATATTCAATAGGTAGGAGTTTTCGGCAATTTGTCAAACAGAAATGAGCATAGTATGACAAAAATGCCTAACTACATATTTGATCGCCGCGCAAAACATTTGCAGTGATCCTTAACTTGAGACTAGCTATTTTTTGAAGCGTAATAACAAATAAAAAAATGATAATACATCAACTTAGTGTTATCTATACAAAAGTCGCAATTTTCCTAAAGCTCTTCGAGTAGAAATGACTTTAAGAAGGTGAAATTAACTAACTACCTATTTGATCGACACTTGGATTGACAAAGCTTAATATTTTAAGATAACTAATAAATAAAAAATTAGGGAACTTCAAAGAAGGATTATATATTCAATAGGTAGGATTTTTCGGCAATTCGTCAACAGAAATGAGCATAATATGACAAAAAATGCCTAACGCAAAACATTTGCAGTGATCTTTAACTTGACTCTAGCTATTGTTTGAAGCGTAATAATAAATAGAAAAATGATCAGACTTCAACATAGTGTTGTCTATACAAAAGTCGCAATTTTCTTAAGGTTCTTCGAGTAGAAATGACTTTAAGAAGGTAAAATTAACTAACTACCTATTTGATCGATACTTGGATTGACAATGCTTAATATTTCAAGATAACAAATAAATAAAAAATTAGTGAACTTCAAAGAAGGATTATATATTCAATAGGTAGGATTTTTCGGCAATTCGTCAAACAAAAATGAGCATAAAATGACAAAAAATGCCTAACTACCTATTTGATCGCCGCGCAAAACATTGGCAGTGATCCTTAACTTGACACTAGCTATTTTTTGAAGCGTAATAACAAATAAAAAAATGATAATACATCAACTTAGTGTTATCTATACAAAAGTCGCAATTTTCATAAATTTCTTCGAGTAGAAATGAATTTAAGAATGTGAAATTAACTTACTACCTATTTGATCGACACTTGGATTGACAATGCTTAATATTTCAAGATAACTAATAAATAAAAAATTAGGGAACGTCAAAGAAGGATTATATATTCAATAGGAAGGATTTTTCGCCAATTCGTCAACAGAAATGAGCATAATATGACAAAAATGCCTAACTACATATTTGGTCGCCGAGCAAAACATTTGCAGTGATCCTTATCTTGACTCTAGCTATTTTTTGAAGCGTAATAATAAATAGAAAAATGATCATACATCAACATAGTGTTATCTATACAAAAGTCGCAATTTTCTAAAGGTTCTTCGAGTAGAAATGACTTTAAGATGGTAAAATTAACTAACTACCTATTTGATCGATACTTGGATTGACAATGGTTAAAATTTCAAGATAACTAATAAAAAATATTAGGGTACTTCAACAAAAGATTGCATATTCAATAGGTAGGAGTTTTCGGCAATTTGTCAAACAGAAATGAGCATAGTATGACAAAAATGCCTAACTACATATTTGATCGCCGCGCAAAACATTTGCAGTGATCCTTAACTTGAGACTAGCTATTTTTTGAAGCGTAATAACAAATAAAAAAATGATAATACATCAACTTAGTGTTATCTATACAAAAGTCGCAATTTTCCTAAAGCTCTTCGAGTAGAAATGACTTTAAGAAGGTGAAATTAACTAACTACCTATTTGATCGACACTTGGATTGACAAAGCTTAATATTTTAAGATAACTAATAAATAAAAAATTAGGGAACTTCAAAGAAGGATTATATATTCAATAGGTAGGATTTTTCGGCAATTCGTCAATAGAAATGAGCATAATATGACAAAAAATGCCTAACTACCTATTTGATCGCCGCGCAAAACATTTGCATTGATCCTTAACTTGACTCTAGCTATTTTTTGAAGCGTAATAATAAATAAAAAAATGATCATACATCAAAATTGTGTTATCTATACAAAAGTCGCAATTTTCCTAAGGTTCTTCGAGTAGAAATGACTTTAAGAAGGTGAAATTAACTAACTACCAATTTGATCGACACTTGGATTGACAATGCTTAATATTTCAAGATAACTAATAAATAAAAAATTAGGGAACTTCAAAGAAGGATTATATATTCAATAGGTAGGATTTTTCGGCAATTCGTCAAACTGAAATGAGCATAATATGACAAAAAATGCCTAATTACCTATTTGATCGCCGCGCAAAACATTTGCAGTGATCTTTAACTTGACTCTAGCTATTGTTTGAAGCGTAATAATAAATAGAAAAATGATCAGACTTCAACATAGTGTTGTCTATACAAAAGTCGCAATTTTCTTAAGGTTCTTCGAGTAGAAATGACTTTAAGAAGGTAAAATTAACTAACTACCTATTTGATCGATACTTGGATTGACAATGCTTAATATTTCAAGATAACAAATAAATAAAAAATTAGTGAACTTCAAAGAAGGATTATATATTCAATAGGTAGGATTTTTCGGCAATTCGTCAAACAAAAATGAGCATAAAATGACAAAAAATGCCTAACTACCTATTTGATCGCCGCGCAAAACATTGGCAGTGATCCTTAACTTGACACTAGCTATTTTTTGAAGCGTAATAACAAATAAAAAAATGATAATACATCAACTTAGTGTTATCTATACAAAAGTCGCAATTTTCCTAAATTTCTTCGAGTAGAAATGAATTTAAGAATGTGAAATTAACTTACTACCTATTTGATCGACACTTGGATTGACAATGCTTAATATTTCAAGATAACTAATAAATAAAAAATTAGGGAACGTCAAAGAAGGATTATATATTCAATAGGAAGGATTTTTCGGCAATTCGTCAACAGAAATGAGCATAATATGACAAAAATGCCTAACTACATATTTGGTCGCCGAGCAAAACATTTGCAGTGATCCTTATCTTGACTCTAGCTATTTTTTGAAGCGTAATAATAAATAAAAAAATGATCATACATCAACATAGTGTTATCTAGACAAAAGTCGCAATTTTCCAAAAGTTCTTCGAGTAGAAATGACTTTAAGAAGGTGAAATTAACTAACTACCTATTTGATCGATACTTGGATTGACAACGCATAAAATTTCAAGATAACTAATAAATAAAAAATTAGGGTACTTCAAAAAAGGATTATACATTCAATAGGTAGGATTTTTCGGCAATTCGTCAAACAGAAATGAGTATAATATGACAAAAAAGGCCTAACTACCTATTTGATCGCCGCGCAAAACATTTGCAGTGATCCTAAACTTGACTCTAGCTATTATTTGAAGCGTAATAATAAATAGAAAAATGATCATACATCAACATAGTGTTATCTATACAAAAGTCACAATTTTCTAAAGGTTCTTCGAGTAGAAATGACTTTAAGAAGGTGAAATTAACTAACTACCTATTTGATCGACACTTGGATTGACAATGCTTAATATTTCAAGATAACTAATAAATAAAAAATTAGGGAACTTCAAAGAAGGATTATATATTCAATAATCTAGGATTTTTCGGCAATTCGTCAAACTGAAATGAGCATAATATGACAAAAAATACCAAACTACCTATTTGATCGCCGCGCAAAACATTTGCATTGATCCTTAACTTGACTCTAGCTATTTTTTGAAGCGTAATAATAAATAAAAAAATGATCATACATCAACAAAGTGTTATCTATACAAAAGTCACAATTTTCCAAAAGTTCTTCGAGTAGAAATGACTTTAAGAAGGTGAAATTAACTAACTACCTATTTGATCGATACTTGGATTGACAACGCTTAATATTTCAAGATAACAAATAAATAAAAAATTAGGGTACTTCAACTAAGGATTATATATTCGATAGGTAGGAGTTTTCGGCAATTCGTCAAACAGAAATGAGCTTAATATGACAAAAAATGCCTAACTACCTATTTGATCGCCGCGCAAAACATTTGCATTGATCCTTAACTTGACTCTAGCTATTTTTTGAAGCGTAATAATAAATAAAAAAATGATCATACATCAAAATTGTGTTATCTATACAAAAGTCGCAATTTTCCTAAGGTTCTTCGAGTAGAAATGACTTTAAGAAGGTGAAATTAACTAACTACCTATTTGATCGACACTTGGATTGACAATGCTTAATATTTCAAGATAACTAATAAATAAAAAATTAGGGAACTTCAAAGAAGGATTATATATTCAATAGGTAGGATTTTTCGGCAATTTGTCAAACTGAAATGAGCATAATATGACAAAAAATGCCTAATTACATATTTGATCGCCGCGCAAAACATTTGCAGTGATCTTTAACTTGACTCTAGCTATTGTTTGAAGCGTAATAATAAATAGAAAAATGATCAGACTTCAACATAGTGTTGTCTATACAAAAGTCGCAATTTTCTTAAGGTTCTTCGAGTAGAAATGACTTTAAGAAGGTAAAATTAACTAACTACCTATTTGATCGATACTTGGATTGACAATGCTTAATATTTCAAGATAACAAATAAATAAAAAATTAGTGAACTTCAAAGAAGGATTATATATTCAATAGGTAGGATTTTTCGGCAATTCGTCAAACAAAAATGAGCATAAAATGACAAAAAATGCCTAACTACCTATTTGATCGCCGCGCAAAACATTGGCAGTGATCCTTAACTTGACACTAGCTATTTTTTGAAGCGTAATAACAAATAAAAAAATGATAATACATCAACTTAGTGTTATCTATACAAAAGTCGCAATTTTCATAAATTTCTTCGAGTAGAAATGAATTTAAGAATGTGAAATTAACTTACTACCTATTTGATCGACACTTGGATTGACAATGCTTAATATTTCAAGATAACTAATAAATAAAAAATTAGGGAACGTCAAAGAAGGATTATATATTCAATAGGAAGGATTTTTCGCCAATTCGTCAACAGAAATGAGCATAATATGACAAAAATGCCAAACTACATATTTGGTCGCCGAGCAAAACATTTGCAGTGATCCTTATCTTGACTCTAGCTATTTTTTGAAGTGTAATAATAAATAGAAAAATGATCATACATCAACATAGTGTTATCTATACAAAAGTCGCAATTTTCTAAAGGTTCTTCGAGTAGAAATGACTTTAAGATGGTAAAATTAACTAACTACCTATTTGATCGATACTTGGATTGACAATGGTTAAAATTTCAAGATAACTAATAAAAAATATTAGGGTACTTCAACAAAAGATTGCATATTCAATAGGTAGGAGTTTTCGGCAATTTGTCAAACAGAAATGAGCATAGTATGACAAAAATGCCTAACTACATATTTGATCGCCGCGCAAAACATTTGCAGTTATCCTTAACTTGAGACTAGCTATTTTTTGAAGCGTAATAACAAATAAAAAAATGATAATACATCAACTTAGTGTTATCTATACAAAAGTCGCAATTTTCCTAAAGCTCTTCGAGTAGAAATGACTTTAAGAAGGTGAAATTAACTAACTACCTATTTGATCGACACTTGGATTGACAAAGCTTAATATTTTAAGATAACTAATAAATAAAAAATTAGGGAACTTCAAAGAAGGATTATATATTCAATAGGTAGGATTTTTCGGCAATTCGTCAACAGAAATGAGCATAATATGACAAAAAATGCCTAACGCAAAACATTTGCAGTGATCTTTAACTTGACTCTAGCTATTGTTTGAAGCGTAATAATAAATAGAAAAATGATCAGACTTCAACATAGTGTTGTCTATACAAAAGTCGCAATTTTCTTAAGGTTCTTCGAGTAGAAATGACTTTAAGAAGGTAAAATTAACTAACTACCTATTTGATCGATACTTGGATTGACAATGCTTAATATTTCAAGATAACAAATAAATAAAAAATTAGTGAACTTCAATGAAGGATTATATATTCAATAGGTAGGATTTTTCGGCAATTCGTCAAACAAAAATGAGCATAAAATGACAAAAAATGCCTAACTACCTATTTGATCGCCGCGCAAAACATTGGCAGTGATCCTTAACTTGACACTAGCTATTTTTTGAAGCGTAATAACAAATAAAAAAATGATAATACATCAACTTAGTGTTATCTATACAAAAGTCGCAATTTTCATAAATTTCTTCGAGTAGAAATGAATTTAAGAATGTGAAATTAACTTACTACCTATTTGATCGACACTTGGATTGACAATGCTTAATATTTCAAGATAACTAATAAATAAAAAATTAGGGAACGTCAAAGAAGGATTATATATTCAATAGGAAGGATTTTTCGCCAATTCGTCAACAGAAATGAGCATAATATGACAAAAATGCCAAACTACATATTTGGTCGCCGAGCAAAACATTTGCAGTGATCCTTATCTTGACTCTAGCTATTTTTTGAAGCGTAATAATAAATAGAAAAATGATCATACATCAACATAGTGTTATCTATACAAAAGTCGCAATTTTCTAAAGGTTCTTCGAGTAGAAATGACTTTAAGATGGTAAAATTAACTAACTACCTATTTGATCGATACTTGGATTGACAATGGTTAAAATTTCAAGATAACTAATAAAAAATATTAGGGTACTTCAACAAAAGATTGCATATTCAATAGGTAGGAGTTTTCGGCAATTTGTCAAACAGAAATGAGCATAGTATGACAAAAATGCCTAACTACATATTTGATCGCCGCGCAAAACATTTGCAGTGATCCTTAACTTGAGACTAGCTATTTTTTGAAGCGTAATAACAAATAAAAAAATGATAATACATCAACTTAGTGTTATCTATACAAAAGTCGCAATTTTCCTAAAGCTCTTCGAGTAGAAATGACTTTAAGAAGGTGAAATTAACTAACTACCTATTTGATCGACACTTGGATTGACAAAGCTTAATATTTTAAGATAACTAATAAATAAAAAATTAGGGAACTTCAAAGAAGGATTATATATTCAATAGGTAGGATTTTTCGGCAATTCGTCAATAGAAATGAGCATAATATGACAAAAAATGCCTAACTACCTATTTGATCGCCGCGCAAAACATTTGCATTGATCCTTAACTTGACTCTAGCTATTTTTTGAAGGGTAATAATAAATAAAAAAATGATCATACATCAAAATTGTGTTATCTATACAAAAGTCGCAATTTTCCTAAGGTTCTTCGAGTAGAAATGACTTTAAGAAGGTGAAATTAACTAACTACCAATTTGATCGACACTTGGATTGACAATGCTTAATATTTCAAGATAACTAATAAATAAAAAATTAGGGAACTTCAAAGAAGGATTATATATTCAATAGGTAGGATTTTTCGGCAATTCGTCAAACTGAAATGAGCATAATATGACAAAAAATGCCTAATTACCTATTTGATCGCCGCGCAAAACATTTGCAGTGATCTTTAACTTGACTCTAGCTATTGTTTGAAGCGTAATAATAAATAGAAAAATGATCAGACTTCAACATAGTGTTGTCTATACAAAAGTCGTAATTTTCTTAAGGTTCTTCGAGTAGAAATGACTTTAAGAAGGTAAAATTAACTAACTACCTATTTGATCGATACTTGGATTGACAATGCTTAATATTTCAAGATAACTAATAAATAAAAAATTAGTGAACTTCAAAGAAGGATTATATATTCAATAGGTAGGATTTTCCGGCAATTCGTCAAACAAAAATGAGAATAAAATGACAAAAAATGCCTAACTACCTATTTGATCGCCGCGCAAAACATTGGCAGTGATCCTTAACTTGACACTAGCTATTTTTTGAAGCGTAATAACAAATAAAAAAATGATAATACATCAACTTAGTGTTATCTATACTAAAGTCGCAATTTTCCTAAATTTCTTCGAGTAGAAATGAATTTAAGAAGGTGAAATTAACTAACTACCTATTTGATCGATACTTGGATTGACAACGCATAAAATTTCAAGATAACTAATAAATAAAAAATTAGGGTACTTCAAAAAAGGATTATATATTCAATAGGTAGGAGTTTTCGGCAAATCGTCAAACAGAAATGAGCATAATATGACATAAAATGCCTAACTACCTATTTGATCGCCGCGCAAAACATTTGCAGTGATCCTAAACTTGACTCTAGCTATTATTTGAATCGTAATAATAAATAGAAAAATGATCATACATCAACATAGTGTTATCTATACAAAAGTCGCAATTTTCTAAAGGTTCTTCGAGTAGAAATGACTTTAAGATTGTAAAATTAACTAACTACCTATTTGATCGATACTTGGATTGACAATGGTTAAAATTTCAAGATAACTAATAAAAAATATTAGGGTACTTCAACAAAGGATTGCATATTCAATAGGTAGGAGTTTTCGGCAATTTGTCAAACAGAAATGAGCATAGTATGACAAAAATGCCTAACTACATATTTGATCGCCGCGCAAAACATTTGCAGTGATCCTTAACTTGAGACTAGCTATTTTTTGAAGCGTAATAACAAATAAAAAAATGATAATACATCAACTTAGTGTTATCTATACAAAAGTCGCAATTTTCCTAAAGCTCTTCGAGTAGAAATGACTTTAAGAAGGTGAAATTAACTAACTACCTATTTGATCGATACTTGGATTGACAACGCTTAATATCTCAAGATAACAAATAAATAAAAAAATTAGGGTACTTCAACTAAGGATTATATATTCGATAGGTAGGAGTTTTCGGCAATTCGTCAAACAGAAATGAGCTTAATATGACAAAAAATGCCTAACTACCTATTTGATCGCCGCGCAAAACTTTTGCATTGATCCTTAACATGACTCTAGCTATTTTTTGAAGCGTAATAATAAATAAAAAAATGATCATACATCAAAATTGTGTTATCCATACAAAAGTCGCAATTTTCCTAATGTTCTTCGAGTAGAAATGACTTTAAGAAGGTGAAATTAACTAACTACCTATTTGATCGACACTTGGATTGACAATGCTTAATATTTCAAGATAACTAATAAATAAAAAATTAGGGAACTTCAAAGAAGGATTATATATTCAATAATCTTGGATTTTTCGGCAATTCGTCAAACTGAAATGAGCATAATATGACAAAAAATACCAAACTACCTATTTGATCGCCGCGCAAAACATTTGCAGTGATCCGTAACTTGACTCTAGCTATTATTTGAAGCATAATAATAAATAAAAAAATGATCATACATCAACATACTGTTATCTATACAAAAGTCAGAATTTTCTTAAAGTTCTTCGAGTAGAAATGACTTTGAGAAGGTAAAATTAACTAACTACCTATTTGATCAATACTTGGATTGACAATGGTTAAAATTTCAAGATAAATAATAAATAAAAAATTAGGGTACTTCAAGAAAGGATTATATATTCAATAGGTAGGAGTTTTCGGCAATTCGTCAAACAGAAATGAGCATAATATGACAAAAAAGCCTAACTACATATTTGATCGCCGCGCAAAACTTTGGCAGTGATCCTTAACTTGACACTAGCTATTTTTTGAAGCGTAATAACAAATAAAAAAATGATAATACATCAACTTAGTGTTATCTATACAAAAGTCGCAATTTTCCTAAATTTCTTCGAGTAGAAATGAATTTAAGAATGTGAAACTAACTAACTACCTATTTGATCGACACTTGGATTGACAATGCTTAATATTTCACGATAACTAATAAATAAAAAATTAGGGAACTTCAAAGAAGGATTATATATTCAATAGGTAGGATTTTTCGGCAATTCGTCAAACTGAAATGAGCATAATATGACAAAAAATGCCTAACTACCTATTTGATCGCCGCGCAAAACATTGGCAGTGATCCTTAACTTGACACTAGCTATTTTTTGAAGCGTAATAACAAATAAAAAAATGATAATACATCAACTTAGTGTTATCTATACAAAAGTGCAATTTTCCTAAATTTCTTCGAGTAGAACTGAATTTAAGAAGGTGAAATTAACTAACTACCTATTTGATCGATACTTGGATTGACAATGCTTAATATTTCAAGATAACTAATAAATAAAAAATTAGGGTACTTCAAGAAAGGATTATATATTCAATAGGTAGGATTTTTCGGCAATTCGTCAACAGAAATGAGCATAATATGACAAAAATGCCTAACTACATATTTGATCGCCGCGCAAAACATTTGCAGTGATCCTTAACTTGACTCTAGCTATTTTTTGAAGCGTAATAATAAATAAAAAAATGATCATACATCACCAAAGTGTTATCTATACAAAAGTCGCAATTTTCCAAAAGTTCTTCGAGTAGAAATGACTTTAAGAAGGTGAAATTAACTAACTACCTATTTGATCGATACTTGGATTGACAACGCTTAATATTTCAAGAAAACAAATAAATAAAAAATTAGGGTACTTCAACGAAGGATTATATATTCGATAGGTAGGAGTTTTCGGCAATTCGTCAAACAGAAATGAGCTTAATATGACAAAAAATGCCTAACTACCTATTTGATCGCCGCGCAAAACATTTGCATTGATCCTTAACTTGACTCTAGCTATTTTTTGAAGCGAAATAATAAATAAAAAAATGATCATACATCAAAATTGTGTTATCTATACAAAAGTCGCAATTTTCCTAAGGTTCTTCGAGTAGAAATGACTTTAAGAAGGTGAAATTAACTAACTACCTATTTGATCGACACTTGGATTGACAATGCTTAATATTTCAAGATAACTAATAAATAAAAAATTAGGGAACTTCAAAGAAGGATTATATATTCAATAGGTAGGATTTTTCGACAATTCGTCAAACTGAAATGAGCATAATATGACAAAAAATACCAAACTACCTATTTGATCGCCGCGCAAAACATTTGCAGTGATCCGTAACTTGACTCTAGCTATTATTTGAAGCATAATAATAAATAAAAAAATGATCATACATCAACATACTGTTATCTATACAAAAGTCAGAATTTTCTTAAAGTTCTTCGAGTAGAAATGGCTTTGAGAAGGTAAAATTAACTAACTACCTATTTGATCGATACTTGGATTGACAATGGTTAAAATTTCAAGATAACTAATAAATAAAAAATTAGGGTACTTCAACAAAGGATTATATATTCAATAGGTAGGAGTTTTCTGCAATTCGTCAAACAGAAATGAGCATAATATGACAAAAAACCCTAACTACATATTTGATCGCCGCGCAAAACTTTGGCAGTGATCCTTAACTTGACACTAGCTATTTTTTGAAGCGTAATAACATATAAAAAAATGATAATACATCAACTTAGTGTTATCTATACAAAAGTCGCAATTTTCCTAAATTTCTTCGAGTAGAAATGAATTTAAGAATGTGAAACTAACTAACTACCTATTTGATCGACACTTGGATTGACAATGCTTAATATTTCAAGATAACTAATAAATAAAAAATTAGGGAACTTCAAAGAAGGATTATATATTCAGTAGGTAGGATTTTTCGGCAATTCGTCAAACTGAAATTAGCATAATATGACAAAAAATGCCTAACTACCTATTTGATCGCCGCGCAAAACATTTGCAGTGATCCTTAACTTGAGACTAGCTATTTTTTGAAGCGTAATAACAAATAAAAAAATGATAATACATCAACTTAGTGTTATCTATACAAAAGTCGCAATTTTCCTAAAGCTCTTCGAGTAGAAATGACTTTAAGAAGGTGAAATTAACTAACTACCTATTTGATCGACACTTGGATTGACAATGCTTAATATTTCAAGATAACTAATAAATAAAAAATTAGGGAACTTCAAAGAAGGATTATATATTCAATAGGTAGGATTTTTCGGCAATTCGTCAACAGAAATGAGCATAATAAGACAAAAATGCCTAACTACATATTTGATCGCCGCGCAAAACATTTGCAGTGATCCTTAACTTGACTCTAGCTATTTTTTGAAGCGTAATAATAAATAAAAAAATGATCATACATCAAAATTGTGTTATCTATACAAAAGTCGCAATTTTCCTAAGGTTCTTCGAGTAGAAATGACTTTAAGAAGGTGAAATTAACTAACTACCTATTTGATCGACACTTGGATTGACAATGCTTAATATTTCAAGATAACTAATAAATAAAAAATTATGGAACTTCAAAGAAGGATTATATATTCAATAGGTAGGATTTTTCGACAATTCGTCAAACTGAAATGAGCATAATATGACAAAAAATACCAAACTACCTATTTGATCGCCGCGCAAAACATTTGCAGTGATCCTTAACTTGACTCTAGATATTATTTGAAGCATAATAATAAATAAAAAAATGATCATACATCAAAATTGTGTTATCTATACAAAAGTCGCAATTTTCCTAAGGCTCTTCGAGTAGAAATGACTTTAAGAAGGTGAAATTAACTAACTACCTATTTGATCGACACTTGGATTGACAATGCTTAATATTTCAAGATAACTAATAAATAAAAAATTAGGGAACTTCAAAGAAGGATTATATATTCAATAGGTAGGATTTTTCGACAATTCGTCAAACTGAAATGAGCATAATATGACAAAAAATACCAAACTACCTATTTGATCGACACTTGGATTGACAATGCTTAATATTTCAAGATAACTAATAAATAAAAAATTAGGGAACTTCAAAGAAGGATTATATATTCAATAGGTAGGATTTTTCGACAATTCGTCAAACTGAAATGAGCATAATATGACAAAAAATACCAAACTACCTATTTGATCGCCGCGCAAAACATTTGCAGTGATCCGTAACTTGACTCTAGCTATTTTTTGAAGCATAATAATAAATAAAAAAATGATCATACATCAACATACTGTTATCTATACAAAAGTCAGAATTTTCTTAAAGTTCTTCGAGTAGAAATGGCTTTGAGAAGGTAAAATTAACTAACTACCTATTTGATCGATACTTAGATTGACAATGGTTAACATTTCAAGATAACTAATAAATAAAAAATTAGGGTACTTCAACAAAGGATTATATATTCAATAGGTAGGATTTTTCGGCAATTCGTCAAACAGAAATGAGCATAATATGACAAAAAAGCCTAACTACATATTTGATCGCCGCGCAAAACTTTGGCAATGATCCTTAACTTGACACTAGCTATTTTTTGAAGCGTAATAACATATAAAAAAATGATAATACATCAACTTAGTGTTATCTATACAAAAGTCGCAATTTTCCTAAATTTCTTCGAGTAGAAATGAATTTAAGAATGTGAAACTAACTAACTACCTATTTGATCGACACTTGGATTGACAATGCTTAATATTTCAAGATAATTAATAAATAAAAAATTAGGGAACTTCAAAGAAGGATTATATATTCAGTAGGTAGGATTTTTCGGCAATTCGTCAAACTGAAATGAGCATAATATGACAAAAAATGCCTAACTACCTATTTGATCGCCGCGCAAAACATTTGCAGTGATCCTTAACTTGAGACTAGCTATTTTTTGAAGCGTAATAACAAATAAAAAAATGATAATACATCAACTTAGTGTTACCTATACAAAAGTCGCAATTTTCCTAAAGCTCTTCGAGTAGAAATGACTTTAAGAAGGTGAAATTAACTAACTACCTATTTGATCGACACTTGGATTGACAATGCTTAATATTTCAAGATAACTAATAAATAAAAAATTAGGGAACTTCAAAGAAGGATTATATATTCAATAGGTAGGATTTTTCGGCAATTCGTCAACAGAAATGAGCATAATAAGACAAAAATGCCTAACTACATATTTGATCGCCGCGCAAAACATTTGCAGTGATCCTTAACTTGACTCTAGCTATTTTTTGAAGCGTAATAATAAATAAAAAAATGATCATACATCAAAATTGTGTTATCTATACAAAAGTCGCAATTTTCCTAAGGTTCTTCGAGTAGAAATGACTTTAAGAAGGTGAAATTAACTAACTACCTATTTGATCGACACTTGGATTGACAATGCTTAATATTTCAAGATAACTAATAAATAAAAAATTATGGAACTTCAAAGAAGGATTATATATTCAATAGGTAGGATTTTTCGACAATTCGTCAAACTGAAATGAGCATAATATGACAAAAAATACCAAACTACCTATTTGATCGCCGCGCAAAACATTTGCAGTGATCCGTAACTTGACTCTAGATATTATTTGAAGCATAATAATAAATAAAAAAATGATCATACATCAACATACTGTTATCTATACAAAAGTCAGAATTTTCTTAAAGTTCTTCGAGTAGAAATGGCTTTGAGAAGGTAAAATTAACTAACTACCTATTTGATCGATACTTGGATTGACAATGGTTAAAATTTCAAGATAACTAATAAATAAAAAATTAGGGTACTTCAACAAAGGATTATATATTCAATAGGTAGGAGTTTTCGGCAATTCGTCAAACAGAAATGAGCATAATATGACAAAAAATCCTAACTACATATTTGATCGCCGCGCAAAACTTTGGCAGTGATCCTTAACTTGACACTAGCTATTTTTTGAAGCGTAATAACAAATAAAAAAATGATAATACATCAACTTAGTGTTATCTATACAAAAGTCGCAATTTTCCTAAATTTCTTCGAGTAGAAATGAATTTAAGAATGTGAAATTAACTTACTACCTATTTGATCGACACTTGGATCGACAATGCTTAATATTTCAAGATAACTAATAAATAAAAAATTAGGGAACGTCAAAGAAGGATTATATATTCAATAGGAAGGATTTTTCGACAATTCGTCCACAGAAATGAGCATAATATGACAAAAATGCCTAACTACATATTTGGTCGCCGAGCAAAACATTTGCAGTGATCCTTACCTTGACTCTAGCTATTTTTTGAAGCGTAATAATAAATAAAAAAATGATCATACATCAACATAGTGTTATCCAGACAAAAGTCGCAATTTTCCAAAAGTTCTTCGAGTAGAAATGACTTTAAGAAGGTGAAATTAACTAACTACCTATTTGATCGATACTTGGATTGACAACGCTTAATATTTCAAGAAAACAAATAAATAAAAAATTAGGGTACTTCAACGAAGGATTATATATTCGATAGGTAGGAGTTTTCGGCAATTCGTCAAACAGAAATGAGCATAATATGACAAAAAAGCCTAACTACATATTTGGTCGCCGAGCAAAACATTTGCAGTGATCCGTAACTTGACTCTAGCTATTTTTTGAAGCATAATAATAAATAAAAAAATGATCATACATCAACATACTGTTATCTATACAAAAGTCAGAATTTTCTTAAAGTTCTTCGAGTAGAAATGGCTTTGAGAAGGTAAAATTAACTAACTACCTATTTGATCGATACTTGGATTGACAATGGTTAAAATTTCAAGATAACTAATAAATAAAAAATTAGGGTACTTCAACAAAGGATTATATATTCAATAGGTAGGATTTTTCGGCAATTCGTCAAACAGAAATGAGCATAATATGACAAAAAAGCCTAACTACATATTTGATCGCCGCGCAAAACTTTGGCAGTGATCCTTAACTTGACACTAGCTATTTTTTGAAGCGTAATAACATATAAAAAAATGATAATACATCAACTTAGTGTTATCTATACAAAAGTCGCAATTTTCCTAAATTTCTTCGAGTAGAAATGAATTTAAGAATGTGAAACTAACTAACTACCTATTTGATCGACACTTGGATTGACAATGCTTAATATTTCAAGATAACTAATAAATAAAAAATTAGGGAACTTCAAAGAAGGATTATATATTCAATAGGTAGGATTTTTCGGCAATTCGTCAACAGAAATGAGCATAATATGACAAAAATGCCTAACTACATATTTGATCGCCGCGCAAAACATTTGCAGTGATCCTTAACTTGACTCTAGCTATTTTTTGAAGCGTAATAATAAATAAAAAAAATGATCATACATCACCAAAGTGTTATCTATACAAAAGTCGCAATTTTCCAAAAGTTCTTCGAGTAGAAATGACTTTAAGAAGGTGAAATTAACTAACTACCTATTTGATCGATACTTGGATTGACAACGCTTAATATTTCAAGAAAACAAATAAATAAAAAATTAGGGTACTTCAACGAAGGATTATATATTCGATAGGTAGGAGTTTTCGGCAATTCGTCAAACAGAAATGAGCTTAATATGACAAAAAATGCCTAACTACCTATTTGATCGCCGCGCAAAACATTTGCATTGATCCTTAACATGACTCTAGCTATTTTTTGAAGCGAAATAATAAATAAAAAAATGATCATACATCAAAATTGTGTTATCTATACAAAAGTCGCAATTTTCCTAAGGTTCTTCGAGTAGAAATGACTTTAAGAAGGTGAAATTAACTAACTACCTATTTGATCGACACTTGGATTGACAATGCTTAATATTTCAAGATAACTAATAAATAAAAAATTAGGGAACTTCAAAGAAGGATTATATATTCAATAGGTAGGATTTTTCGACAATTCGTCAAACTGAAATGAGCATAATATGACAAAAAATACCAAACTACCTATTTGATCGCCGCGCAAAACATTTGCAGTGATCCGTAACTTGACTCTAGCTATTATTTGAAGCATAATAATAAATAAAAAAATGATCATACATCAACATACTGTTATCTATACAAAAGTCAGAATTTTCTTAAAGTTCTTCGAGTAGAAATGGCTTTGAGAAGGTAAAATTAACTAACTACCTATTTGATCGATACTTGGATTGACAATGGTTAAAATTTCAAGATAACTAATAAATAAAAAATTAGGGTACTTCAACAAAGGATTATATATTCAATAGGTAGGATTTTTCGGCAATTCGTCAAACAGAAATGAGCATAATATGACAAAAAACCCTAACTACATATTTGATCGCCGCGCAAAACTTTGGCAGTGATCCTTAACTTGACACTAGCTATTTTTTGAAGCGTAATAACATATAAAAAAATGATAATACATCAACTTAGTGTTATCTATACAAAAGTCGCAATTTTCCTAAATTTCTTCGAGTAGAAATGAATTTAAGAATGTGAAACTAACTAACTACCTATTTGATCGACACTTGGATTGACAATGCTTAATATTTCAAGATAACTAATAAATAAAAAATTAGGGAACTTCAAAGAAGGATTATATATTCAATAGGTAGGATTTTTCGACAATTCGTCAAACTGAAATGAGCATAATATGACAAAAAATACCAAACTACCTATTTGATCGCCGCGCAAAACATTTGCAGTGATCCGTAACTTGACTCTAGCTATTATTTGAAGCATAATAATAAATAAAAAAATGATCATACATCAACATACTGTTATCTATACAAAAGTCAGAATTTTCTTAAAGTTCTTCGAGTAGAAATGGCTTTGAGAAGGTAAAATTAACTAACTACCTATTTGATCGATACTTGGATTGACAATGGTTAAAATTTCAAGATAACTAATAAATAAAAAATTAGGGTACTTCAACAAAGGATTATATATTCAATAGGTAGGAGTTTTCGGCAATTCGTCAAACAGAAATGAGCATAATATGACAAAAAACCCTAACTACATATTTGATCGCCGCGCAAAACTTTGGCAGTGATCCTTAACTTGACACTAGCTATTTTTTGAAGCGTAATAACATATAAAAAAATGATAATACATCAACTTAGTGTTATCTATACAAAAGTCGCAATTTTCCTAAATTTCTTCGAGTAGAAATGAATTTAAGAATGTGAAACTAACTAACTACCTATTTGATCGACACTTGGATTGACAATGCTTAATATTTCAAGATAACTAATAAATAAAAAATTAGGGAACTTCAAAGAAGGATTATATATTCAGTAGGTAGGATTTTTCGGCAATTCGTCAAACTGAAATTAGCATAATATGACAAAAAATGCCTAACTACCTATTTGATCGCCGCGCAAAACATTTGCAGTGATCCTTAACTTGAGACTAGCTATTTTTTGAAGCGTAATAACAAATAAAAAAATGATAATACATCAACTTAGTGTTATCTATACAAAAGTCGCAATTTTCCTAAAGCTCTTCGAGTAGAAATGACTTTAAGAAGGTGAAATTAACTAACTACCTATTTGATCGACACTTGGATTGACAATGCTTAATATTTCAAGATAACTAATAAATAAAAAATTAGGGAACTTCAAAGAAGGATTATATATTCAATAGGTAGGATTTTTCGGCAATTCGTCAACAGAAATGAGCATAATAAGACAAAAATGCCTAACTACATATTTGATCGCCGCGCAAAACATTTGCAGTGATCCTTAACTTGACTCTAGCTATTTTTTGAAGCGTAATAATAAATAAAAAAATGATCATACATCAAAATTGTGTTATCTATACAAAAGTCGCAATTTTCCTAAGGTTCTTCGAGTAGAAATGACTTTAAGAAGGTGAAATTAACTAACTACCTATTTGATCGACACTTGGATTGACAATGCTTAATATTTCAAGATAACTAATAAATAAAAAATTAGGGAACTTCAAAGAAGGATTATATATTCAATAGGTAGGATTTTTCGACAATTCCTCAAACTGAAATGAGCATAATATGACAAAAAATACCAAACTACCTATTTGATCGACACTTGGATTGACAATGCTTAATATTTCAAGATAACTAATAAATAAAAAATTAGGGAACTTCAAAGAAGGATTATATATTCAATAGGTAGGATTTTTCGACAATTCGTCAAACTGAAATGAGCATAATATGACAAAAAATACCAAACTACCTATTTGATCGCCGCGCAAAACATTTGCAGTGATCCGTAACTTGACTCTAGCTATTTTTTGAAGCATAATAATAAATAAAAAAATGATCATACATCAACATACTGTTATCTATACAAAAGTCAGAATTTTTTTAAAGTTCTTCGAGTAGAAATGGCTTTGAGAAGGTAAAATTAACTAACTACCTATTTGATCGATACTTGGATTGACAATGGTTAAAATTTCAAGATAACTAATAAATAAAAAATTAGGGTACTTCAACAAAGGATTATATATTCAATAGGTAGGATTTTTCGGCAATTCGTCAAACAGAAATGTGCATAATATGACAAAAAAGCCTAACTACATATTTGATCGCCGCGCAAAACTTTGGCAGTGATCCTTAACTTGACACTAGCTATTTTTTGAAGCGTAATAACATATAAAAAAATGATAATACATCAACTTAGTGTTATCTATACAAAAGTCGCAATTTTGCTAAATTTCTTCGAGTAGAAATGAATTTAAGAATGTGAAACTAACTAACTACCTATTTGATCGACACTTGGATTGACAATGCTTAATATTTCCAGATAACTAATAAATAAAAAATTAGGGAACTTCAAAGAAGGATTATATATTCAGTAGGTAGGATTTTTCGGCAATTCGTCAAACTGAAATGAGCATAATATGACAAAAAATGCCTAACTACCTATTTGATCGCCGCGCAAAACATTTGCAGTGATCCTTAACTTGAGACTAGCTATTTTTTGAAGCGTAATAACAAATAAAAAAATGATAATACATCAACGTAGTGTTATCTATACAAAAGTCGCAATTTTCCTAAAGCTCTTCGAGTAGAAATGACTTTAAGAAGGTGAAATTAACTAACTACCTATTTGATCGACACTTGGATTGACAATGCTTAATATTTCAAGATAACTAATAAATAAAAAATTAGGGAACTTCAAAGAAGGATTATATATTCAATAGGTAGGATTTTTCGGCAATTCGTCAACAGAAATGAGCATAATAAGACAAAAATGCCTAACTACATATTTGATCGCCGCGCAAAACATTTGCAGTGATCCTTAACTTGACTCTAGCTATTTTTTGATGCGTAATAATAAATAAAAAAATGATCATACATAAAAATTGTGTTATCTATACAAAAGTCGCAATTTTCCTAAGGTTCTTCGAGTAGAAATGACTTTAAGAAGGTGAAATTAACTAACTACCTATTTGATCGACACTTGGATTGACAATGCTTAATATTTCAAGATAACTAATAAATAAAAAATTATGGAACTTCAAAGAAGGATTATATATTCAATAGGTAGGATTTTTCGACAATTCGTCAAACTGAAATGAGCATAATATGACAAAAAATACCAAACTACCTATTTGATCGCCGCGCAAAACATTTGCAGTGATCCGTAACTTGACTCTAGCTATTTTTTGAAGCGTAATAATAAATAAAAAAATGATCATACATCAAAATTGTGTTATCTATACAAAAGTCGCAATTTTCCTAAATTTCTTCGAGTAGGAATGACTTTAAAAAGGTGAAATTAACTAACTACCTATTTGATCGATACTTGGATTGACAAAGCTTAATATTTCAAGATAACTAATACATAAAAAATTAGGGAACTTCAAAGAAGGATTATATATTCAATATGTAGGATTTTTCGGCAATTCGTCAAACAGAAATGAGCATAATATGACAAAAAATGCCTAACTATCTATTTGATCGCCGCGCAAAACATTTGCAGTGATCTTTAACTTGACTCTAGCTATTGTTTGAAGCGTAATAATAAATAGAAAAATGATCAGACTTCAACATAGTGTTGTCTATACAAAAGTTGCAATTTTCTTAAGGTTCTTAGAGTAGAAATGACTTTAAGAAGGTAAAATTAACTAACTACCTATTTGATCGATACTTGGATTGACAATGCTTAATATTTCAAGATAACAAATAAATAAAAAATTAGTGAACTTCAAAGAAGGATTATATATTCAATAGGTAGGATTTTTCGGCAATTCGTCAAACAGAAATGAGCATAAAATGACAAGAAAAGCATAACTACATATTTAATCGCCGCGCGAAACATTTGCAGTGATCCTTAACTTGACTCTAGATATTTTTTGAAGCGTAATAACAAATAAAAAATGATCATACATCAACATAGTGTTATTTATACAAAAGTCGCAATTTTCCTAAAGTTGTTCGAGTAGAAATGAATTTAAGAAGGTGTAATTAACTAACTAGCTATTTGATCGATACTTGGATTGACAATGCTTAATATTTCAAGATAACTAATAAATAAAAAATTAGGGAACTTCAAAGAAGGATTATATTTTCAATAGGTAGGATTTTTCGGCAATTCGTCAAACTGAAATGAGCATAATATGACAAAAAATGCCAAACTACCTATTTGATCGCCGCGCAAAACATTTGCTGTGATCCTTAACTTGATTCTAGCTATTATTTGAAGCATAATAATAAATAAAAAAAATGATCATACATCAACATATTGTTATCTATACAAAAGTCGCAATTTTCTTAAAGTTCTTCGAGTAGAAATGACTTACAGAAGGTGAAATTAACTAACTACCTATTTGATCGATACTTGGATTGATAACGCTTAATATTTCAAGATAACAAATAAATAAAAAATTAGGGTACTTCAACGAAGGATTATATATTCGATAGGTAGGAGTTTTCGGCAATTCGTCAAACAGAAATGAGCTTAATATGACAAAAAATGCCTAACTACCTATTTGATCGCCGCGCAAAACATTTGCATTGATCCTTAACTTGACTCTAGCTATTTTTTGAAGCGTAATAATAAATAAAAAAATGATCATACATCAAAATTGTGTTATCTATACAAAAGTCGCAATTTTCCTAAGGTTCTTCGAGTAGAAATGACTTTAAGAAGGTGAAATTAACTAACTACCTATTTGATCGATACTTGGATTGACAATGCTTAATATTTCAAGATAACTAATAAATAAAAAATTAGGGTACTTCAAAAAAGGATTATATATTCAATAGGTAGGAGTTTTAGGCAATTCGTCAAACAGAAATGAGTATAATATGACAAAAAAGGCCTAACTACCTATTTGATCGCCGCGCAAAACATTTGCAGTGATCCTTAACTTGACTCTAGCTATTATTTGAAGCGTAATAATAAATAGAAAAATGATCATACATCAACATAGTGTTGTCTATACAAAAGTCACAATTTTCTTAAGGTTCTCCGAGTAAAAATAACTTTAAGAAGGTAAAATTAACTAAATACCTATTTCATCGATACTTGGATTGGAAATGGTTAAAATTTCAAGATAACTAATGAATAAAAAATTAGGGAACTTCAACAAAGGATTATATATTCAATAGGTAGGATTTTTCGGCAATTCGTCAAACAGAAATGAGCTTAATATGACAAAAAATGCCTAACTACCTATTTGATCGCCGCACAAAACATTTGCAGTGATCCTCAACTTGACATTAGCTATTTTTTGAAGCGTAATAACAAATAAAAAAAATGATCATACATCAACATAGAGTTATCTATACAAAAGTCGCAATTTTCCTAAAGTTCTTCGAGTAGGAATGACTTTAAAAAGGTGAAATTAACTAACTACCTATTTGATCGATAGTTGGATTGACAAAGCTTAATATTTCAAGATAACTAATACATAAAAAATTAGGGAACTTCAAAGAAGGATTATATATTCAATAGGTAGGATTTTTCGGCAATTCGTCAAACAGAAATGAGCATAATATGACAAAAAATGCCTAACTATCTATTTGATCGCCGCGCAAAACATTTGCAGTGATCTTTAACTTGACTCTAGCTATTGTTTGAAGCGTAATAATAAATAGAAAAATGATCAGATTTCAACATAGTGTTGTCTATACAAAAGTCGCAATTTTCTTAAGGTTCTTCGAGTAGAAATGACTTTAAGAAGGTAAAATTAACTAACTACATATTTGATCGATACTTGGATTGACAATGCTTAATATTTCAAGATAACAAATAAATAAAAAATTGGTGAACTTCAAAGAAGGATTATATATTCCATAGGTAGGATTTTTCGGCAATTCGTCAGACAGAAATGAGCATAAAATGACAAAAAAAGCCTAACTACCTATTTAATCGCCCCGCAAAACAATTGCAGTGATCCTTAACTTGACTCTAGCTATTTGTTGAAGCGTAATAACAAATAAAAAATGATCATACATCAACATAGTGTTATTTATACAAAAGTCGCAATTTTCCTAAAGTTGTTCGAGTAGAAATGAATTTAAGAAGGTGTAATTAACTAACTAGCTATTTGATCGATACTTGGATTGACAATGCTTCATATTTCAAGATAACTAATAAATAAAAAATTAGGGAACTTCAAAGAAGGATTATATAGTCAATAGGTAGTATTTTTCGGCAATTCGTCAAACTGAAATGAGCATAATATGACAAAAAATGCCAAACTACCTATTTGATCGCCGCGCAAAACATTTGCTGTGATCCTTAACTTGACTCTAGCTATTATTTGAAGCATAATAATAAATAAAAAAATGATCATACATCAACATATTGTTATCTTCAAAAAAGTCGCAATTTTCTTAAAGTTCTTCGAGTAGAAATGACTTTAAGAAGATGAAATTAACTAACTACCTATTTGATCGATACTTGGATTGACAACGCTTAATATTTCAAGATAACAAATAAATAAAAAATTAGGGTACTTCAACGAAGGATTATATATTCGATAGGTAGGAGTTTTCGGCAATTCGTCGAACAGAAATGAGCTTAACATGACAAAAAATGCCTAACTACCTATTTGATCGCCGCGCAAAACATTTGCATTGATCCTTAACTTGACTCTAGCTATTTTTTGAAGCGTAATAATAAATAAAAAAATGATCATACATCAAAATTGTGTTATCTATACAAAAGTCGCAATTTTCCTAAGGTTCTTCGAGTAGAAATGACTTTAAGAAGGTGAAATTAACTAACTACCTATTTGATCGATACTTGGATTGACAATGCTTAATATTTCAAGCTAACTAATAAATAAAAAATTAGGGTACTTCAAAAAAGGATTATATATTCAATAGGTAGGAGTTTTCGGCAATTCGTTAAACAGAAATGAGTATAATATGACAAAAAAGGCCTAACTACCTATTTGATCGCCGCGCAAAACATTTGCAGTGATCCTTAACTTGACTCTAGCTTTTATTTGAAGCGTAATAATAAATAGAAAAATGATCATACATCAACATAGTGTTGTCTATACAAAAGTCACAATTTTCTTAAGGTTCTCCGAGTAAAAATAACTTTAAGAAGGTAAAATTAACTAACTACCTATTTCATCGATACTTGGATTGGAAACGGTTAAAATTTCAAGATAACTAATGAATAAAAAATTAGGTAACTTCAACAAAGGATTATATATTCAATAGGTAGGAGTTTTTGACAATTCGTCAAAAACAATGAGCATAATATGACAAAAATGCCTAACTACATATTTGATCGCCGCGCAAAACATTGGCAGTGATCCTCAACTTGACATTAGCTATTTTTTGAAGCGTAATAACAAATAAAAAAAATGATCATACATCAACATAGTGTTATCTATACAAAAGTCGCAATTTTCCTAAAGTTCTTCGAGTAGGAATGACTTTAAAAAGGTGAAATTAACTAACTACCTATTTGATCGATACTTGGATTGACAAAGCTTAATATTTCAAGATAACTAATACATAAAAAATTAGGGAACTTCAAAGAAGGATTATATATTCAATAGGTAGGATTTTTCGGCAATTCGTCACACAGAAATGAGCATAATATGACAAAAAATGCCTAACTACCTATTTGATCGCCGCGCAAAACATTTGCAGTGATCTTTAACTTGACTCTAGCGATTGTTTGAAGCGTAATAATAAATAGAAAAATGATCAGACTTCAACATAGTGTTGTCTATACAAAAGTCGCATTTTTCTTTAGGTTCTTCGAGTAGAAATGACTTTGAGAAGGTAAAATTAACTAACTACCTATTTGATCGATACTTGGATTGACAATGCTTAATATTTCAAGATAACAAATAAATAAAAAATTAGTGAACTTCAAAGAAGGATTATATTTTCAATAGGTAGGATTTTTCGGCAATTCGTCAAACAGAAATGAGCATAAAATGACAAAAAATGCCTAACTACCTATTTAATCGCCGCGCAAAACATTTGCAGTGATCCTTAACTTGACTCTAGCTATTTTTTGAAGCGTAATAACAAAAAAAAATGATCATACATCAACATAGTGTTATTTATACAAAAGTCGCAATTTTCCTAAAGTTGTTCGAGTAGAAATGAATTTAAGAAGGTGTAATCAACTAACTAGCTATTTGATCGATACTTGGATTGACAATGCTTAATATTTCAAGATAACTAATAAATAAAAAATTAGGGAACTTCAAAGAAGGATTATATATTCAATAGATAGGATTTTTCGGCAATTCGTCAAACTGAAATGAGCATAATATGACAAAAAATGCCAAACTACCTATTTGATCGCCGCGCAAAACATTTGCTGTGATCCTTAACTTGACTCTAGCTATTATTTGAAGCATAATAATAAATAAAAAAATGATCATACATCAACATATTGTTATCTATACAAAAGTCGCAATTTTCTTAAAGTTCTTCGAGTAGAAATGACTTTAAGAAGGTGAAATTAACTAACTACCTATTTGATCGATACTTGGATTGACAACGCTTAATATTTCAAGATAACAAATAAATAAAAAATTAGGGTACTTCAACGAAGGATTATATATTCGATAGGTAGGAGTTTTCGGCAATTCGTCAAACAGAAATGAGCTTAATATGACAAAAAATGCCTAACTACCTATTTGATCGCCACGCAAAACATTTGCATTGATCCTTAACTTGACTCTAGCTATTTTTTGAAGCGTAATAATAAATAAAAAAATGATCATACATCAAAATTGTGTTATCTATACAAAAGTCGCAATTTTCCTAAGGTTCTTCGAGTAGAAATGACTTTAAGAAGGTGAAATTAACTAACTACCTATTTGATCGACACTTGGATTGACAATGCTTAATATTTCAAGATAACTAATAAATAAAAAATTAGGGAACTTCAAAGAAGGATTATATATTCAATAGGTAGGATTTTTCGGCAATTCGTCAAACTGAAATGAGCATAATATGACAAAAAATGCCAAACTACCTATTTGATCGCCGCGCAAAACATTTGCTGTGATCCTTAACTTGACTCTAGCTATTATTTGAAGCATAATAATAAATAAAAAAATGATCATACATCAACATATTGTTATCTATACAAACGTCGCAATTTTCTTAAAGTTCTTCGAGTAGAAATGACTTTAAGAAGGTGAAATTAACTAACTACCTATTTGATCGATACTTGGATTGACAACGCTTAATATTTCAAGATAACAAATAAATAAAAAATTAGGGTACTTCAACAAATTATTATATATTCGATAGGTAGGAGTTTTCGGCAATTCGTCGAACAGAAATGAGCTTAATATGACAAAAAATGACTAACTACCTATTTGATCGCCACGCAAAACATTTGCATTGATCCTTAACTTGACTCAAGCTATTTTTTGAAGCGTAATAATAAATAAAAAAATGATCATACATCAAAATTGTGTTATCTATACAAAAGTCGCAATTTTCCTAAGGTTCTTCGAGTAGAAATGACTTTAAGAAGGTGAAATAAACTAACTACCTATTTGATCGACACTTGGATTGACAATGCTTAATATTTCAAGATAACTAATAAATAAAAAATTAGGGAACTTCAAAGAAGGATTATATATTCAATAGGTAGGATTTTTCGGCAATTCGTCAAACTGAAATGAGCATAATATGACAAAAAATGCCAAACTACCTATTTGATCGCTGCGCAAAACATTTGCTGTGATCCTTAACTTGACTCTAGCTATTATTTGAAGCATAATAATAAATAAAAAAATGATCATACATCAACATATTGTTATCTATACAAAAGTCGCAATTTTCTTAAAGTTCTTCGAGTAGAAATGACTTTAAGAAGGTGAAATTAACTAACTACCTATTTGATCGATACTTGGATTGACAACGCTTAATATTTCAAGATAACAAATAAATAAAAAATTAGGGTACTTCAACGAAGGATTATATATTCGATAGGTAGGAGTTTTCGGCAATTCGTCGAACAGAAATGAGCTTAATATGACAAAAAATGCCTAACTACCTATTTGATCGCCACGCAAAACATTTGCATTGATCCTTAACTCGACTCTAGCTATTTTTTGAAGCGTAATAATAAATAAAAAAATGATCATACATCAAAATTGTGTTATCTATACAAAAGTCGCAATTTTCCTAAGGTTCTTCGAGTAGAAATGACTTTAAGAAGGTGAAATGACAAACAATGCCTAACTACCTAATTGATCGCCGCGCAAAACATTTGCAGTGATCCTTAACTTGACTTTAGCTATTATTTGAGGCGTAATAATTAATAAAAAAATGATCATACATCAACATAGTATTATCAACACAAAAGTCCCAATTTTCCGAAGCTTCTTCGAGTAGAAATGACTTTAAGAAGGTAAAATTAACTAACTACCTATTTGATCGATACATGGATTGACAATGCTTAAAATTTCAGGATAACTAATAAATAAAAAATTAGGATACTTCATCAAAGGATTATATATTCAATAGGTAGGAGTTTTCGGCAATTCGTCATTTAGAAATGAGCATAATATGACAAACAATGCCTAACTACCTAATTGATCGCCGCGCAAAACATTTGCAGTGATCCTTAACCTGACTCTAGCGATTATTTGAAGCATAATAATAAATAAAAAAATGATCATACATCAACATACTGTTATCTATACAAAAGTCAGAATTTTCTTAAAGTTCTTCGAGTAGAAATGACTTTGAGAAGGTAAAATTAACTAACTACCTATTTGATCGATACTTGGATTGACAATGGTTAAAATTTCAAGATAACTAATAAATAAAAAATTATGGTACTTCAACAAAGGATTATATATTCAATAGGTAGGAGTTTTCGGCAATTCGTCAAACAGAAATGAGCATAATATGACAAATAATGCCTAACTACCTATTTGATCGCCACGCAAAACATTTGCAGGGAACCTTAACTTGTCTCCAGCTATTATTTGAAGCGTAATAAAAATTAAATAAAAATGATCATACATCAACATTGTGTTATCTATACAAAAGTCGCTTTTTTCCTAAGGTTCTTCGATTAGAAATGAATTTAAGAAGGTGAAATTAACTAATTACCAATTTGATCGATACTTGGATTGACAATGCTTAAAATTTCAAGATAACTAATAAATAAAAAAATAGGATACATCAACAAAGGATTATATATTCAATAGGTAGGAGTTTTCGGCAATTCGTCAAACAAAAATGAGCATAATATGACAAATAATGCCTAACTACCTTTTGATCGGCGCGCAAAACATTTGCAGTGATCCTTAACTTGACACTAGCTATTATTTGAAGCGTAATAAAAAATAAAAAAATGATCATACATCAACATAGTGTTATCTATACAAAAGTCGCAATTTTCTAAAGGTTCTTCGAGTAGAAATGACTTTAAGATGGTAAAATTAACTATCTACCTATTTGATCGATACTTGGATTGACAATGGTTAAAATTTCAAGATAACTAATAAATAAAATATTAGGGTACTTCAAAGAAGGATTATATATTCAATAGGAAGGATTTTTCGGCAATTCGTCAAACAGAAATGAGCATAATATGTCAAAAATGCCTAACTACATATTTGATCGCCGCGCAAAACATTTGCATTGATCCTTAACTTGAGACTAGCTATTTTTTGAAGCGTAATAACAAATAAAAAAATGATAATACATCAACTTAGTGTTATCTATACAAAAGTCGCAATTTTCCTAAAACTCTTCGAGTAGAAATGACTTTAAGAAGGTGAAATTAACTAACTACCTATTTGATCGATACTTGGATTGACAATGCTTAATATTTCAAGATAACTAATAAATAAAAAATTAGGGAACTTCAAAGAAGGATTATATATTCAATAGGTAGGATTTTTCGGCAATTCGTCAACAGAAATGAGCATAATATGACAAAAATACCTAACTACATATTTGATCGCCGCGCAAAAATTTGCAGTGATCCTTAACTTGACTCTAGCTATTTTTTGAAGCGTAATAATAAATAAAAAAAATGATCATACATCAACAAAGTGTTATCTATACAAAAGTCGCAATTTTCCAAAAGTTCTTCGAGTAGAAATGACTTTAAGAAGGTGAAATTAACTAACTACCTATTTGATCGATACTTGGATTGACAACACTTAATATTTCAAGATAACAAATAAATAAAAAATTAGGGTACTTCAACGAAGGATTATATATTCGATAGGTAGGAGTTTTCGGCAATTCGTCAAACAGAAATGAGCTTAATATGACAAAAAATGCCTAACTACCTATTTGATCGCCGCGCAAAACATTTGCATTGATCCTTAACTTGACTCTAGCTATTTTTTGAAGCGTAATAATAAATAAAAAAATGATCATACATCAAAATTGTGTTATCTATACAAAAGTCGCAATTTTCCTAAGGTTCTTCGAGTAGAAATGACTTTAAGAAGGTGAAATTAACTAACTACCTATTTGATCGACACTTGGATTGACAATGCGTAATATTTCAAGATAACTAATAAATAAAAAATTAGGGAACTTCAAAGAAGGATTATATATTCAATAGGTAGGATTTTTCGGCAATTCGTCAAACTGAAATGAGCATAATATGACAAAAAATACCAAACTACCTATTTGATCGCCGCGCAAAACATTTGCAGTGATCCGTAACTTGACTCTAGCTATTATTTGAAGCATAATAATAAATAAAAAAATGATCATACATCAACATACTGTTATCTATAAAAAAGTCAGAATTTTCTTAAAGTTCTTCGAGTAGAAATGACTTTGAGAAGGTAAAATTAACTAACTACCTATTTGATCGATACTTGGATTGACAATGGTTAAAATTTCAAGATAACTAATAAATAAAAAATTAGGGTACTTCAACAAAGGATTATATATTCAATAGGTAGGAGTTTTCGGCAATTCGTCAAACAGAAATGAGCATAATATGACAAAAAAGCCTAACTACAAATTTGATCGCCGCGCAAAACTTTGGCAGTGATCCTTAACTTGACACTAGCTATTTTTTGAAGCGTAATAACAAATAAAAAAATGATAATACATCAACTTAGTGTTATCTATACAAAAGTCACAATTTTCCTAAAGTTCTTCGAGAAGAAATGACTTTAAAAAGGTGAAATTAACTAACTACCAATTTGATCGATACTTGGATTGACAAAGCTTAATATTTCAAGATAAATAATAAATAAAAAATTAGGGAACTTCAAAGAAGGATTATATATTCAATAGGTAGGATTTTTCGGCAATTCTTCAAACAGAAATGAGCATAATATGACAAAAAATGCCTAACTACCTATTTGATCGCCGCGCAAAACATTTGCAGTAATCTTTAACTTGACTCTAGCTATTGTTTGAAGCGTAATAATAAATAGAAAAATGATCATACATCAACTAACTACCTATTTGATCGATACTTGGATTGACAATGCTTAATATTTCAAGATAACTAATAAATAAAAAATTAGTGAACTTCAAAGAAGGATTGTATATTCAATAGGAAGGATTTTTCGGCAATTCGTCAAACAGAAATGAGCTTTATATGACAAAAAATGCCTAACTACCTATTTGATCGCCGCGCAAAACATTTACATTGATCATTAACTTGACTCTAGCTATTTTTTGAAGCGTAATAACAAATAAAAATGATTATATATTAGGGAACTTCAACAAAGGATTATATATTCAATAGGTAGGAGTTTTCGACAATTCGTCAAACAAAAATGAGCATAATATGACAAAAATGCCTAGCTACATATTTGATCGCCGCGCAAAACATTGGCAGTGATCCTCACCTTGACACTAGCTATTTTTTGAAGCGTAATAACAAATAAAAAAAATGATCATACATCAACATAGTGTTATCTATACAAAAGTCACAATTTTCCTAAAGTTCTTCGAGAAGAAATGACTTTAAAAAGGTGAAATTAACTAACTACCAATTTGATCGATACTTGGATTGACAAAGCTTAATATTTCAAGATAAATAATAAATAAAAAATTAGGGAACTTCAAAGAAGGATTATATATTCAATAGGTAGGATTTTTCGGCAATTCTTCAAACAGAAATGAGCATAATATGACAAAAAATGCCTAACTACCTATTTGATCGCCGCGCAAAACATTTGCAGTAATCTTTAACTTGACTCTAGCTATTGTTTGAAGCGTAATAATAAATAGAAAAATGATCATACATCAACTAACTACCTATTTGATCGATACTTGGATTGACAATGCTTAATATTTCAAGATAACTAATAAATAAAAAATTAGTGAACTTCAAAGAAGGATTGTATATTCAATAGGTAGGATTTTTCGGCAATTCGTCAAACAGAAATGAGCATAATATGACAAAAAATGCCAAACTACCTATTTGATCGCCGCGCAAAAATTTGCAGTGATCCTTAAATTGACTCTAGCTATTTTTTGAAGCGTAATAATAAATAAAAAAATGATCATACATCAACAAAGTGTTATCTATACAAAAGTCGCAATTTTCCAAAAGTTCTTCGAGTAGAAATGACTTTAAGAAGGTGAAATTAACTAACTACCTATTTGATCGATACTTGGATTGACAACGCTTAATATTTCAAGATAACAAATAAATAAAAAATTAGGGTACTTCAACGAAGGATTATATATTCGATAGGTAGAAGTTTTCGGCAATTCGTCAAACAGAAATGAGCTTAATATGACAAAAAAGGCCTAACTACCTATTTGATCGCCGCGCAAAACATTTGCATTGATCCTTAACTTGACTCTAGCTATTGTTTGAAGCGTAATAATAAATAAAAAAATGATCATACATCAAAATTGTGTTATCTATACAAAAGTCGCAATTTTCCTAAGGTTCTTCGAGTAGAAATGACTTTAAGAAGGTGAAATTAACTAACTACCTATTTGATCGACACTTGGATTGACAATGCTTAATATTTCAAGATAACTAATAAATAAAAAATTAGGGAACTTCAAAGAAGGATTATATATTCAATAGGTAGGATTTTTCGGCAATTCGTCAAACTGAAATGAGCATAATATGACAAAAAATACCAAACTACCTATTTGATCGCCGCGCAAAACATTTGCAGTGATCCGTAACTTGACTCTAGCTATTATTTGAAGCATAATAATAAATAAAAAAATGATCATACATCAACATACTGTTATCTATACAAAAGTCAGAATTTTCTTAAAGTTCTTCGAGTAGAAATGACTTTGAGAAGGTAAAATTAACTAACTACCTATTTGATCGATACTTGGATTGACAATGGTTAAAATTTCAAGATAACTAATAAATAAAAAATTAGGGTACTTCAACAAAGGATTATATATTCAATAGGTAGGAGTTTTTGGCAATTCGTCATACAGAAATGAGCATAATATGACAAAAAAGCCTAACTACATATTTGATCGCCGCGCAAAACTTTGGCAGTGATCCTTAACTTGACACTAGCTATTTTTTGAAGCGTAATAACAAATAAAAAAATGATAATACATCAACTTAGTGTTATCAATACAAAAGTCGCAATTTTCCTAAATTTCTTCGAGTAGAAATGAATTTAAGAATGTGAAACTAACTAACTACCTATTTGATCGACACTTGGATTGACAATGCTTAATATTTCAAGATAACTAATAAATAAAAAATTAGGGAACGTCAAAGAAGGATTATATATTCAATAGGAAGGATTTTTCGGCAATTCGTCAACAGAAATGAGCATAATATGTCAAAAATGCCTAACTACATATTTGGTCGCCGAGCAAAACATTTGCAGTGATCCTTATCTTGACTCTAGCTATTTTTTGAAGCGAAATAATAAATAAAAAAATGATCATACATCAACATAGTGTTATCTATACAAAAGTCGCAATTTTCCAAAAGTTCTTCGAGTAGAAATGACTTTAAGACGGTGAAATTAACTAACTAACTATTTGATCGATACTTGGATTGATAACGCCTAATATTTCTAGATAACTAAAAAATGAAAAATTATGGTACTTCAACGAATGATTATATATTCGATAGGTAGGAGTTTTCGGCAATTCGTCAAACAGAAATGAGCTTTATATGACAAAAAATGCCTAACTACCTATTTGATCGCCGCGCAAAACATTTACATTGATCCTTAACTTGACTCTAGCTATTTTTTGAAGCGTAATAACAAATAAAAATGATTATATATTAGGGAACTTCAACAAAGGATTATATATTCAATAGGTAGGAGTTTTCGACAATTCGTCAAACAAAAATGAGCATAATATGACAAAAATGCCTAACTACATATTTGATTAACGCGCAAAACATTGGCAGTGATCCTCACCTTGACACTAGCTATTTTTTGAAGCGTAATAACAAATAAAAAAAATGATCATACATCAACATAGTGTTATCTATACAAAAGTCGCAATTTTCCTAAAGTTCTTCGAGAAGAAATGACTTTAAAAAGGTGAAATTAACTAACTACCCATTTGATCGGTACTTGGATTGACAAAGCTTAATATTTCAAGATAACTAATAAATAAAAAATTAGGGAACTTCAAAGAAGGATTATATATTCAATAGGTAGGATTTTTCGGCAATTCGTCAAACAGAAATGAGCATAATATGACAAAAAATGCCTAACTACCTATTTGATCGCCGCGCAAAACATTTGCAGTAATCTTTAACTTGACTCTAGCTATTGTTTGAAGCGTAATAATAAATAGAAAAATGATCATACATCAACATAGAGTTGTCTATACAAAAGTCGCAATTTTCTTAAGGTTCTTCGAGTAGAAATGACTTTAAGAAGGTAAAATTAACTAACTACCTATTTGATCGATACTTGGATTGACAATGCTTAATATTTCAAGATAACTAATAAATACAAAATTAGTGAACTTCAAAGAAGGATTATATATTCAATAGGTAGGATTTTTCGGCAATTCGTCAAACAGAAATGAGCATAATATGACAAAAAATACCAAACTACCTATTTAATCGCCGCGCAAAACATTTGCAGTGATCCTTAACTTGACTCTAGCTATTTTTTGAAGCGTAATAACAAATAAAAAATGATCATACATCAACATAGTGTTATTTATACAAAAGTCGGAATTTTCCTAAAGTTCTTCGGGTAGAAATGAATTTAAGAAGGTGTAATAAACTAACTACCTATTTGATCGATACTTGGATTGACAATGCTTAATATTTCAAGATAACTAATAAATAAAAAATTAGGGAACTTCAAAGAAGGATTATATATTCAATAGGTAGGATTTTTCGGCAATTCGTCAAACTGAAATGAGCATAATATGACAAAAAATGCCAAACTACCTATGTGATCGCCGCGCAAAACATTTGCAGTGATCCTTAACTTGACTCTAGCTATTATTTGAAGCATAATAATAAATAAAAAAATGATCATACATCAACATAGTGTTATCTATACAAAAGTCGCTTTTTTCTTAAAGTTTTTCGAGAAGAAATGACTTTAAAAAGGTGAAATTAACTAAGTACCTATTTGATCGATACTTGGATTGACAAAGCTTAATATTTCAAGATAACTAAAAAATAAAAAATTAGGGAACTTCAAAGAAGGATTATATATTCAATAGGTAGGATTTTTCGGCAATTCGTCAAACAGAAATGAGCATAATATGACAAAAAATGCCTAACTACCTATTTGAT
The DNA here is from genome assembly GCA_021437785.1 of Rhodomyrtus psidioides. Classification (NCBI taxonomy): domain Eukaryota; kingdom Viridiplantae; phylum Streptophyta; class Magnoliopsida; order Myrtales; family Myrtaceae; genus Rhodomyrtus; species Rhodomyrtus psidioides. The sequence goes on from JAILYB010000089.1 coordinate 1,265,120, forward strand.
CGCCGCGCAAAACATTTGCAGTAATCTTTAACTTGACTCTAGCTATTGTTTGAAGCGTAATAATAAATAGAAAAATGATCATACATCAACATAGAGTTGTCTATACAAAAGTCGCAATTTTCTTAAGGTTCTTCGAGTAGAAATGACTTTAAGAAGGTAAAATTAACTAACTACCTATTTGATCGATACTTGGATTGACAATGCTTAATATTTCAAGATAACTAATAAATACAAAATTAGTGAACTTCAAAGAAGGATTATATATTCAATAGGTAGGATTTTTCGGCAATTCGTCAAACAGAAATGAGCATAATATGACAAAAAATGCCTAACTACCTATTTGATCGCCGCGTAAAACATTTGCAGTGATCCTTAACTTGACTCTAGCTATTATTTGAAGCGTAATAATAAATAAAAAAAATGATCATACATCAACATAGTGTTATCTATACAAAAGTCGCAATTTTCCTAAAGTTCTTCGAGAAGAAATGACTTTAAAAAGGTGAAATTAACTAACTACCCATTTGATCGGTACTTGGATTGACAAAGCTTAATATTTCAAGATAACTAATAAATAAAAAATTAGGGAACTTCAAAGAAGGATTATATATTCAATAGGTAGGATTTTTCGGCAATTCGTCAAACAGAAATGAGCATAATATGACAAAAAATGCCTAACTACCTATTTGATCGCCGCGCAAAACATTTGCAGTAATCTTTAACTTGACTCTAGCTATTGTTTGAAGCGTAATAATAAATAGAAAAATGATCATACATCAACATAGAGTTGTCTATACAAAAGTCGCAATTTTCTTAAGGTTCTTCGAGTAGAAATGACTTTAAGAAGGTAAAATTAACTAACTACCTATTTGATCGATACTTGGATTGACAATGCTTAATATTTCAAGATAACTAATAAATACAAAATTAGTGAACTTCAAAGAAGGATTATATATTCAATAGGTAGGATTTTTCGGCAATTCGTCAAACAGAAATGAGCATAATATGACAAAAAATACCAAACTACCTATTTAATCGCCGCGCAAAACATTTGCAGTGATCCTTAACTTGACTCTAGCTATTTTTTGAAGCGTAATAACAAATAAAAAATGATCATACATCAACATAGTGTTATTTATACAAAAGTCGGAATTTTCCTAAAGTTCTTCGGGTAGAAATGAATTTAAGAAGGTGTAATAAACTAACTACCTATTTGATCGATACTTGGATTGACAATGCTTAATATTTCAAGATAACTAATAAATAAAAAATTAGGGAACTTCAAAGAAGGATTATATATTCAATAGGTAGGATTTTTCGGCAATTCGTCAAACTGAAATGAGCATAATATGACAAAAAATGCCAAACTACCTATGTGATCGCCGCGCAAAACATTTGCAGTGATCCTTAACTTGACTCTAGCTATTATTTGAAGCATAATAATAAATAAAAAAATGATCATACATCAACATAGTGTTATCTATACAAAAGTCGCTTTTTTCTTAAAGTTTTTCGAGAAGAAATGACTTTAAAAAGGTGAAATTAACTAAGTACCTATTTGATCGATACTTGGATTGACAAAGCTTAATTTTTCAAGATAACTAAAAAATAAAAAATTAGGGAACTTCAAAGAAGGATTATATATTCAATAGGTAGGATTTTTCGGCAATTCGTCAAACAGAAATGAGCATAATATGACAAAAAATGCCTAACTACCTATTTGATCGCCGCGCAAAACATTTGCAGTAATCTTTAACTTGACTCTAGCTATTGTTTGAAGCGTAATAATAAATAGAAAAATGATCATACATCAACATAGAGTTGTCTATACAAAAGTCGCAATTTTCTTAAGGTTCTTCGAGTAGAAATGACTTTAAGAAGGTAAAATTAACTAACTACCTATTTGATCGATACTTGGATTGACAATGCTTAATATTTCAAGATAACTAATAAATACAAAATTAGTGAACTTCAAAGAAGGATTATATATTCAATAGGTAGGATTTTTCGGCAATTCGTCAAACAGAAATGAGCATAATATGACAAAAAATACCAAACTACCTATTTAATCGCCGCGCAAAACATTTGCAGTGATCCTTAACTTGACTCTAGCTATTTTTTGAAGCGTAATAACAAATAAAAAATGAGCATACATCAACATAGTGTTATTTATACAAAAGTCGGAATTTTCCTAAAGTTCTTCGGGTAGAAATGAATTTAAGAAGGTGTAATAAACTAACTACCTATTTGATCGATACTTGGATTGACAATGCTTAATATTTCAAGATAACTAATAAATAAAAAATTAGGGAACTTCAAAGAAGGATTATATATTCAATAGGTAGGATTTTTCGGCAATTCGTCAAACTGAAATGAGCATAATATGAAAAAAAATGCCAAACTACCTATGTGATCGCCGCGCAAAACATTTGCAGTGATCCTTAACTTGACTCTAGCTATTATTTGAAGCATAATAATAAATAAAAAAATGATCATACATCAACATAGTGTTATCTATACAAAAGTCGCTTTTTTCTTAAAGTTTTTCGAGAAGAAATGACTTTAAAAAGGTGAAATTAACTAAGTACCTATTTGATCGATACTTGGATTGACAAAGCTTAATATTTCAAGATAACTAAAAAATAAAAAATTAGGGAACTTCAAAGAAGGATTATATATTCAATAGGTAGGATTTTTCGGCAATTCGTCAAACAGAAATGAGCATAATATGACAAAAAATGCCTAACTACCTATTTGATCGCCGCGCAAAACATTTGCAGTGATCTTTAACTTGACTCTAGCTATTGTTTGAAGCGTAATAATAAATAGAAAAATGATCATACATCAACATAGTGTTGTCTATACAAAAGTCGCAATTTTCTTAAGGTTCTTCGAGTAGAAATGACTTTAAGAAGGTAAAATTAACTAACTACCTATTTGATCGATACTTGGATTGACAATGCTTAATATTTCAAGATAACTAATAAATAAAAAATTAGTGAACTTCAAAGAAGGATTATATATTCAATAGGTAGGATTTTTCGGCAATTCGTCAAACAGAAATGAGCATAATATGACAAAAAATGCCTAACTACCTATTTAATCGCCGCGCAAAACATTTGCAGTGATCCTTAACTTGACTCTTGCTATTTTTTGAAGCGTAATAACAAATAAAAAATGATCATACATCAACATAGTGTTATTTATACAAAAGTCGCAATTTTCCTAAAGTTCTTCGAGTAGAAATGAATTTAAGAAGGTGTAATTATCTAACTACCTATTGGATCGATACTTGGATTGACAATGCTTAATATTTTAAGATAACTAATAAATAAAAAATTAGGGAACTTCAAAGAAGGATTATATATTCAATAGGTAGGATTTTTCGGTAATTCGTCAAACTGAAATGAGCATAATATGACAAAAAATGCCAAACTACCTATTTGATCGCCGCGCAAAACATTTGCAGTGATCCTAAACTTGACTCTAGCAATTATTTGAAGCATAATAATAAATAAAAAAATGATCATACATCAACATACTGTTATCTATACAAAAGTCACAATTTTCTTAAAGTTCTTCGAGTAGAAATGACTTTGAGAAGGTAAAATTAACTAACAACCTATTTGATCGATACTTGGATTGACAAAGCTTAATATTTCAAGATAACTAATAAATAAAAAATTAGGGAACTTCAAAGAAGGATTATATATTCAATAGGTAGGATTTTTCGGCAATTCGTCAAACAGAAATGAGCATAATATGACAAAAAATGCCTAACTACCTATTTAATCGCTGCGCAAAACATTTGCAGTGATCCTTAACTTGACTCTAGCTATTTTTTGACGCGTAATAACAAATAAAAAATGATCATACATCAACATAGTGTTATTTATACAAAAGTCGCAATTTTCCGAAAGTTCTTCGAGTAGAAATGAATTTAAGAATGTGTAATTAACTAACTACCTATTTGATCGATACTTGGATTGACAACGCTTAATATTTCAAGATAACTAATACATAAAAATTATGGTACTTCAACGAAGGATTATATATTCGATAGGTAGGAGTTTTCGGCAATTCGTCAAACAGAAATGAGCTTAAAATGACAAAAAATGCGTAACTACCTATTTGATCGCCGGGCAAAACATTTGCGTTGATCCTTAACTTGGCTCTAGCTATTTTTTCAAGCGCAATAATAAATAAAAAAATGATCATACATCAAAATTGTGTTATCTATACAAAAGTCGCAATTTTCCTAAGGTTCTTCGAGTAGAAATGACTTTAAGAAGGTGAAGTTAACTAACTTCCTATTTGATCGATACTTGGATTGACAATGCTTAATATTTCAAGATAACTAATAAATAAAAAATTAGGGTACTTCAAAAAAGGATTATATATTATAGGTAGGATTTTACGGCAATTCGTCATACAAAAATGATCATAATATGACAAAAAATGCCTAACTACCTATTTGATCGCCGCGCAAAACATTTGTAGTGATCTTTAACTTGACTCTAGCTATTGTTTGAAGCGTAATAATAAATAGAAAAATGATCCTACATCAACATAGTGTTATTTATACAAAAGTCGCAATTTTCCTAAAGTTCTTCGAGTAGAAATGAATTTAAGAAGGTGTAATTAACTAACTACCTATTTGATCGATACTTGGATTGACAATGCTTAATATTTCAAGATAACTAATAAATAAAAAATTAGGGAACTTCAAAGAAGGATTATATATTCAATAGGTAGGATTTTTCGGCAATTCGTCAAACTGAAATGAGCATAATATAACAAAAAATGCCAAACTACCTATTTGATCGCCGCGCAAAACATTTGCAGTGATCCTTAACTTGACTCTAGCTATTATTTGAAGCATAATAATAAATAAAAAAATGATCATACATCAACATACTGTTATCTATACAAAAGTCGCGATTTTCTTAAAGTTCTTCGAGTAGAAATGACTTTGAGAAGGTAAAATTAACTAACTACCTATTTGATCGATACTTGGATTGACAATGCTTAATATTTTAAGATAACTAATAAATAAAAAATTATGGAACTTCAAAGGAGGATTATATATTCAATAGGTAGGATTTTTCGGCAATTCGTCAAACAAAAATGAGAATAATATGACAAAAATGCCTAACTACCTATTTGATCGCCGCGCAAAACATTTGCAGTGATCCTTAACTTGACTCTAGCTATTATTTGAAGCGTAATAATAAATAAAAAAATGATCATACATCAACATAGTGTTATCTACACAAAAGTCACAATTTTCCTAAGGTTCTTCGAGTAGAAATTACTTTAAGAAGGTAAAATTAACTAACTACCTGTTTGATCGATACTTGGATTGACAATGATTAAAATTTCAAGATAACTAATAAATAAAAAATTAGGGTACTTCAACAAAGGAATATATATTCAATAGGTAGGAGTTTTCGGCAATTCGTCAAACATAAATGCGCATATTATGACAAATAATGCCGAACTACCTATTTGATCGCCGCGCAAAACATTTGCAGTGATCCTTAACTTGGCTCTAGCTATTTTTTGGAGCGTAATAATAAAAAAAAATGATCATACATCAACATTGTGTTATCTATAGAAAAGTCGCTTTTTTCCTAAGGTTCTTCGAGTAGAAATGACTTTAAGAAGGTGAAATTAACTAACTACCTATTTGATCGATACTTGGATTGACAATGCTTAATATTTCAAGATAACTAATAAATAAAAAATTAGTGTACTTCAACAAAGGATTATGTATTCAACAGGTAGGAGTTTTCGGCAATTCGTCAAACAAAAATGAGCATAATATGACAAAAAATGCCTAACTACCTATTTGATCGCCGCGTAAAACATTTGCAGTGATCCTTAACTTGACTCTAGCTATTATTTGAAGCATAATAATAAATAAAAAAATGATCATACATCAACATAGTGTTATCCATACAAAAGTCGCAATTTTCCTAAGGTTCTTCGAGTAGAAATGACTTTAAGAAGGTGAAATTAACTAACTATCAATTTGATCGATACTTGGATTGAAAATGCTTAAAATTTCAAGATAACTAATAAATAAAAAAATAGGATACATCAACAAAGGATTATATATTCAATAGGTAGCAGTTTTCGGCAATTCGTCAAACAAAAAAGAGCATAATATGACAAATAATGCCTAACTACCTTTTGATCGGCGCGCAAAACATTTGCAGTGATCCTTAACTTGACTCTAGCTATTATTTGAAGCGTAATAAAAAATAAAAAAAATGATCATACATCAACATAGTGTTATCTATACAAAGGTCGCAATTTTCCTAAGGTTCTTCGAGTAGAAATTACTTTAAGAAGGTAAAATTAACTAACTACCTATTTGATCGATACTTGGATTGACAATGATTAAAATTTCAAGACAACTAATAAATAAAAAATTAGGGTACTTCAAAAAAGGATTATATATTATAGGTAGGATTTTACGGCAATTCGTCATACAAAAATGATCATAATATGACAAAAAATGCCTAACTACCTATTTGATCGCCGCGCAAAACATTTGTAGTGATCTTTAACTTGACTCTAGCTATTGTTTGAAGCGTAATAATAAATAGAAAAATGATCCTACATCAACATAGTGTTATTTATACAAAAGTCGCAATTTTCCTAAAGTTCTTCGAGTAGAAATGAATTTAAGAAGGTGTAATTAACTAACTACCTATTTGATCGATACTTGGATTGACAATGCTTAATATTTCAAGATAACTAATAAATAAAAAATTAGGGAACTTCAAAGAAGGATTATATATTCAATAGGTAGGATTTTTCGGCAATTCGTCAAACTGAAATGAGCATAATATGACAAAAAATGCCAAACTACCTATTTGATCGCCGCGCAAAACATTTGCAGTGATCCTTAACTTGACTCTAGCTATTATTTGAAGCATAATAATAAATAAAAAAATGATCATACATCAACATACTGTTATCTATACAAAAGTCGCGATTTTCTTAAAGTTCTTCGAGTAGAAATGACTTTGAGAAGGTAAAATTAACTAACTACCTATTTGATCGATACTTGGATTGACAATGCTTAATATTTTAAGATAACTAATAAATAAAAAATTATGGAACTTCAAAGGAGGATTATATATTCAATAGGTAGGATTTTTCGGCAATTCGTCAAACAAAAATGAGAATAATATGACAAAAATGCCTAACTACCTATTTGATCGCCGCGCAAAACATTTGCAGTGATCCTTAACTTGACTCTAGCTATTATTTGAAGCGTAATAATAAATAAAAAAATGATCATACATCAACATAGTGTTATCTACACAAAAGTCACAATTTTCCTAAGGTTCTTCGAGTAGAAATTACTTTAAGAAGGTAAAATTAACTAACTACCTGTTTGATCGATACTTGGATTGACAATGATTAAAATTTCAAGATAACTAATAAATAAAAAATTAGGGTACTTCAACAAAGGAATATATATTCAATAGGTAGGAGTTTTCGGCAATTCGTCAAACATAAATGCGCATATTATGACAAATAATGCCGAACTACCTATTTGATCGCCGCGCAAAACATTTGCAGTGATCCTTAACTTGGCTCTAGCTATTTTTTGGAGCGTAATAATAAAAAAAAATGATCATACATCAACATTGTGTTATCTATAGAAAAGTCGCTTCTTTCCTAAGGTTCTTCGAGTAGAAATGACTTTAAGAAGGTGAAATTAACTAACTACCTATTTGATCGATACTTGGATTGACAATGCTTAATATTTCAAGATAACTAATAAATAAAAAATTAGTGTACTTCAACAAAGGATTATGTATTCAACAGGTAGGAGTTTTCGGCAATTCGTCAAACAAAAATGAGCATAATATGACAAAAAATGCCTAACTACCTATTTGATCGCCGCGTAAAACATTTGCAGTGATCCTTAACTTGACTCTAGCTATTATTTGAAGCATAATAATAAATAAAAAAATGATCATACATCAACATAGTGTTATCCATACAAAAGTCGCAATTTTCCTAAGGTTCTTCGAGTAGAAATGACTTTAAGAAGGTGAAATTAACTAACTACCAATTTGATCGATACTTGGATTGAAAATGCTTAAAATTTCAAGATAACTAATAAATAAAAAAATAGGATACATCAACAAAGGATTATATATTCAATAGGTAGCAGTTTTCGGCAATTCGTCAAACAAAAAAGAGCATAATATGACAAATAATGCCTAACTACCTTTTGATCGGCGCGCAAAACATTTGCAGTGATCCTTAACTTGACTCTAGCTATTATTTGAAGCGTAATAAAAAATAAAAAAAATGATCATACATCAACATAGTGTTATCTATACAAAGGTCGCAATTTTCCTAAGGTTCTTCGAGTAGAAATTACTTTAAGAAGGTAAAATTAACTAACTACCTATTTGATCGATACTTGGATTGACAATGATTAAAATTTCAAGACAACTAATAAATAAAAAATTAGGGTACTTCAACAAAGGATTATATATTCAATAGGTAGGAGTTTTCGGCAATTCGTCAAACAGAAATGAGCATAATATGACAAATAATGCCTTACTAACTATTTGATCGCCGCGCAAAACATTTGCAGGGAACCTTAACTTGACTCCAGCTATTATTTGAAGCGTAATAATAAATAAATAAAAATGATCATACATCAACATTGTGTTATCTATACAAAAGTCGCTTTTTTCCTAAGGTTCTTCGAGTAGAAATGAATTTAAGAAGGTGAAATTAACTAACTACCAATTTGATCGATACTTGGATTGAGAATGCTTAAAATTTCAAGATAACTAATAAATAAAAAAATAGGATATATCAACAAAGGATTATATATCCAATAGGTAGGAGTTTTCGGCAATTCGTCAAACAAAAATGAGCATAATATGACAAATAATGCCTAACTACCTTTTGATCGGCGCGCAAAACATTTGCAGTGATCCTTAACTTGACACTAGCTATTATTTGAAGCGTAATAAAAAATAAAAAAATGATCATACATCAACATAGTGTTATCTATACAAATGTCGTAATTTTCCTAAGGTTCTTCGAGTAGAAATTACTTTAAGAAGGTAAAATTTACTAACTACCTATTTGATCGATACTTGGATTGACAATGATTAAAATTTCAAGATAACTAATAAATAAAAAATTAGGGTACTTCAACAAAGGATTATATATTCAATAGGTAGGAGTTTTCGGCAATTCGTCAAACAGAAATGAGCATAATATGACAAATAATGCCTAACTACCTATTTGATCGCCGCGCAAAACATTTGCAGGGAACCTTAACTTGACTCCAGCTATTATTTGAAGCGTAATAATAAATAAATAAAAATGATCATACATCAACATTGTGTTATCTATACAAAAGTCGCTTTTTTCCTAAGGTTCTTCGAGTAGAAATGAATTTAAGAAGGTGAAATTAACTAACTACCAATTTGATCGATACTTGGATTGACAATGCTTAAAATTTCAAGATAACTAATAAATAAAAAATTAGGGTACTTCAACAAAGGATTATATATTCAATAGGTAGGAGTTTTCGGCAATTCATCAAACAAAAATGAGCATAATATGACAAATAATGCCTAACTACCTTTTAATCGCCGCGCAAAACGTTTGAAGTGATCCTTAACTTGACTCTAGCTATTATTTGAATCGTAATAATAAATAAAAAAATGATCATACATCAACATAGTGTTATCTATACAAAAGTCGCAATTTTCCTAAGGTTCTTCGAGTAGAAATGACTTTAAGAAGGTGAAATTAACTAACTACCTATTTGATCGATACTTGGATGGACAATGATTAAAATTTCAATATAACTAATAAATAAAAAATTAGGGTACTTCAACAAAGGATTATATATTCAATAGGTAGGAGTTTTCGGCAATTCGTCAAACAGAAATGAGCATAATATGACAAATAATGCCTAACTACCTATTTGATCGCCGCGCAAAACATTTGCAGGGAACCTTAACTTGTCTCCAGCTATTATTTGAAGCGTAATAATAAATAAATAAAAATGATCATACATCAACATTGTGTTATCTATACAAAAGTCGCTTTTTTCCTAAGGTTCTTCGATTAGAAATGAATTTAAGAAGGTGAAATTAACTAACTACCAATTTGATCGATACTTGGATTGACAATGCTTAAAATTTCAAGATAACTAATAAATAAAAAAATAGGATACATCAACAAAGGATTATATATTCAATAGGTAGGAGTTTTCGGCAATTCGTCAAACAGAAATGAGCATAATATGACAAATAATGCCTAACTACCTATTTGATCGCCGCGCAAAACATTTGCAGGGAACCTTAACTTGACTCCAGCTATTATTTGAAGCGTAATAATAAATAAATAAAAATGATCATACATCAACATTGTGTTATCTATACAAAAGTCGCTTTTTTCCTAAGGTTCTTCGAGTAGAAATGAATTTAAGAAGGTGAAATTAACTAACTACCAATTTGATCGATACTTGGATTGACAATGCTTAAAATTTCAAGATAACTAATAAATAAAAAATTAGGGTACTTCAACAAAGGATTATATATTCAATAGGTAGGAGTTTTCGGCAATTCGTCAAACAAAAATGAGCATAATATGACAAATAATGCCTAACTACCTTTTAATCGCCGCGCAAAACGTTTGCAGTGATCCTTAACTTGACTCTAGCTATTATTTGAATCGTAATAATAAATAAAAAAATGATCATACATCAACATAGTGTTATCTATACAAAAGTCGCAATTTTCCTAAGGTTCTTCGAGTAGAAATGACTTTAAGAAGGTGAAATTAACTAACTACCTATTTGATCGATACTTGGATGGACAATGATTAAAATTTCAAAATAACTAATAAATGAAAAATTAGGGTACTTCAACAAAAGATTATATATTCAATAGGTAGGAGTTTTCGGCAATTCGTCAAACAAAAATGAGCATAATATGACAAATAATGCCTAACTACCTATTTGATCGCCGCGCAAAACATTTGCAGTGAACCTTAACTTGTCTCCAGCTATTATTTGAAGCGTAATAATAAATAAATAAAAATGATCATACATCAACATAGTGTTATCTATACAAAAGTCGCTTTTTTCCTAAGGTTCTTCGATTAGAAATGAATTTAAGAAGGTGAAATTAACTAACTACCAATTTGATCGATACTTGGATTGACAATGCTTAAAATTTCAAGATAACTAATAAATAAAAAATTAGGGTACTTCAACAAAAGATTATATATTCAATAGGTAGGAGTTTTCGGCAATTCGTCAAACAAAAATGAGCATAATATGACAAATAATGCCTAACTACCTATTTGATTGCCGCGTAAAACATTTGCAGTGATCCTTAACTTGACTCTAGCTATTATTTGAAGCGTAATAAAAAATAAAAAAATGATCATACATCAACATAGTGTTATCTATACAAAGGTTGCAATTTTCCTAAGGTTCTTCGAGTAGAAATTACTTTAAGAAGGTAAAATTAACTAACTACCTATTTGATCGATACTTGGATTGACAATGATTAAAATTTCAAGATAACTAATAAATAAAAAATTAGGGAACTTCAACAAAGGATTATATATTCAATAGGTAGGAGTTTTCGGCAATTCGTCAAACAGAAATGAGCATAATATGACAAATAATGCCTAACTACCTATTTGATCGCCGCGCAAAACATTTGCAGGGAACCTTAACTTGTCTCCAGCTATTATTTGAAGCGTAATAATAAATAAATAAAAATGATCATACATCAACATTGTGTTATCTATACAAAAGTCGCTTTTTTCCTAAGGTTCTTCGATTAGAAATGAATTTAAGAAGGTGAAATTAACTAACTACCAATTTGATCGATACTTGGATTGACAATGCTTAAAATTTCAAGATAACTAATAAATAAAAAAATAGGATACATCAACAAAGGATTATATATTCAATAGGTAGGAGTTTTCGGCAATTCGTCAAACAAAAATGAGCATAATATGACAAATAATGCCTAACTACCTTTTGATCGGCGCGCAAAACATTTGCAGTGATCCTTAACTTGACACTAGCTATTATTTGAAGCGTAATAAAAAATAAAAAAATGATCATACATCAACATAGTGTTATCTATACAAAGGTCGTAATTTTCCTAAGGTTCTTCGAGTAGAAATTACTTTAAGAAGGTAAAATTTACTAACTACCTATTTGATCGATACTTGGATTGACAATGATTAAAATTTCAAGATAACTAATAAATAAAAAATTAGGGTACTTCAACAAAGGATTATATATTCAATAGGTAGGAGTTTTCGGCAATTCGTCAAACAGAAATGAGCATAATATGACAAATAATGCCTAACTACCTATTTGATCGCCGCGCAAAACATTTGCAGGGAACCTTAACTTGTCTCCAGCTATTATTTGAAGCGTAATAATAAATAAATAAAAATGATCATACATCAACATTGTGTTATCTATACAAAAGTCGCTTTTTTCCTAAGGTTCTTCGATTAGAAATGAATTTAAGAAGGTGAAATTAACTAACTACCAATTTGATCGATACTTGGATTGACAATGCTTAAAATTTCAAGATAACTAATAAATAAAAAATTAGGGTGCTTCAACAAAGGATTATATATTCAATAGGTAGGAGTTTTCGGCAATTCGTCAAACAGAAATGAGCATAATATGACAAATAATGCCTAACTACCTATTTGATCGCCGCGCAAAACGTTTGCAGTGATCCTTAACTTGACTCTAGCTATTATTTGAAGCGTAATAAAAAATAAAAAAATGATCATACATCAACATAGTGTTATCTATACAAAGGTTGCAATTTACCTAAGGTTCTTCGAGTAGAAATTACTTTAAGAAGGTAAAATTAACTAACTACCTATTTGATCGATACTTGGATTGACAATGATTAAAATTTCAAGATAACTAATAAATAAAAAATTAGGGAACTTCAACAAAGGATTATATATTCAATAGGTAGGAGTTTTCGGCAATTCGTCAAACAGAAATGAGCATAATATGACAAATAATGCCTAACTACCTATTTGATCGCCGCGCAAAACATTTGCAGGGAACCTTAACTTGTCTCCAGCTATTATTTGAAGCGTAATAATAAATAAATAAAAATGATCATACATCAACATTGTGTTATCTATACAAAAGTCGCTTTTTTCCTAAGGTTCTTCGATTAGAAATGAATTTAAGAAGGTGAAATTAACTAACTACCAATTTGATCGATACTTGGATTGACAATGCTTAAAATTTCAAGATAACTAATAAATAAAAAAATAGGATACATCAACAAAGGATTATATATTCAATAGGTAGGAGTTTTCGGCAATTCGTCAAACAAAAATGAGCATAATATGACAAATAATGCCTAACTACCTTTTGATCGGCGCGCAAAACATTTGCAGTGATCCTTAACTTGACACTAGCTATTATTTGAAGCGTAATAAAAAATAAAAAAATGATCATACATCAACATAGTGTTATCTATACAAAGGTCGTAATTTTCCTAAGGTTCTTCGAGTAGAAATTACTTTAAGAAGGTAAAATTTACTAACTACCTATTTGATCGATACTTGGATTGACAATGATTAAAATTTCAAGATAACTAATAAATAAAAAATTAGGGTACTTCAACAAAGGATTATATATTCAATAGGTAGGAGTTTTCGGCAATTCGTCAAACAGAAATGAGCATAATATGACAAATAATGCCTAACTACCTATTTGATCGCCGCGCAAAACATTTGCAGGGAACCTTAACTTGACTCCAGCTATTATTTGAAGCGTAATAATAAATAAATAAAAATGATCATACATCAACATTGTGTTATCTATACAAAAGTCACTTTTTTCCTAAGGTTCTTCGAGTAGAAATGAATTTAAGAAGGTGAAATTAACTAACTACCAATTTGATCGATACTTGGATTGACAATGCTTAAAATTTCAAGATAACTAATAAATAAAAAATTAGGGTGCTTCAACAAAGGATTATATATTCAATAGGTAGGAGTTTTCGGCAATTCGTCAAACAAAAATGAGCATAATATGACAAATAATGCCTAACTACCTTTTAATCGCCGCGCAAAACGTTTGCAGTGATCCTTAACTTGACTCTAGCTATTATTTGAATCGTAATAATAAATAAAAAAATGATCATACATCAACATAGTGTTATCTATACAAAAGTCGCAATTTTCCTAAGGTTCTTCGAGTAGAAATGACTTTAAGAAGGTGAAATTAACTAACTACCTATTTGATCGATACTTGGATGAACAATGATTAAAATTTCAATATAACTAATAAATAAAAAATTAGGGTACTTCAACAAAGGATTATATATTCAGTAGGTAGGAGTTTTCGGCAATTCGTCAAACAGAAATGAGCATAATATGACAAATAATGCCTAACTACCTATTTGATCGCCGCGTAAAACATTTGCAGTGATCCTTAACTTGACTCTAGCTATTATTTGAAGTGTAATAATAAATAAAAAAATGATCACACATCAACATAGTGTTATCCATACAAAAGTCGCAATTTTCATAAGGTTCTTCGAGTAGAAATGACTTTAAGAAGGTGAAATTAACTAACTACCAATTTGATCGATACTTGGATTGACAATGCTTAAAATTTCAAGATAACTAATAAATAAAAAATTAGGGTACTTCAACAAAGGATTATATATTCAGTAGGTAGGAGTTTTCGGCAATTCGTCATACAGAAATGAGCATAATATGACAAAAAAGCCTAACTACATATTTGATCGCCGCGCAAAACTTTGGCAGTGATCCTTAACTTGACACTAGCTATTTTTTGAAGCGTAATAACAAATAAAAAAATGATAATACATCAACTTAGTGTTATCAATACAAAAGTCGCAATTTTCCTAAATTTCTTCGAGTAGAAATGAATTTAAGAATGTGAAACTAACTAACTACCTATTTGATCGACACTTGGATTGACAATGCTTAATATTTCAAGATAACTAATAAATAAAAAATTAGGGAACGTCAAAGAAGGATTATATATTCAATAGGAAGGATTTTTCGGCAATTCGTCAACAGAAATGAGCATAATATGTCAAAAATGCCTAACTACATATTTGGTCGCCGAGCAAAACATTTGCAGTGATCCTTATCTTGACTCTAGCTATTTTTTGAAGTGAAATAATAAATAAAAAAATGATCATACATCAACATAGTGTTATCTATACAAAAGTCGCAATTTTCCAAAAGTTCTTCGAGTAGAAATGACTTTAAGACGGTGAAATTAACTAACTAACTATTTGATCGATACTTGGATTGATAACGCCTAATATTTCTAGATAACTAAAAAATGAAAAATTATGGTACTTCAACGAAGGATTATATATTCGATAGGTAGGAGTTTTCGGCAATTCGTCAAACAGAAATGAGCTTTATATGACAAAAAATGCCTAACTACCTATTTGATCGCCGCGCAAAACATTTACATTGATCCTTAACTTGACTCTAGCTATTTTTTGAAGCGTAATAACAAATAAAAATGATTATATATTAGGGAACTTCAACAAAGGATTATATATTCAATAGGTAGGAGTTTTCGACAATTCGTCAAACAAAAATGAGCATAATATGACAAAAATGCCCAACTACATATTTGATTGCCGCGCAAAACATTGGCAGTGATCCTCACCTTGACACTAGCTATTTTTTGAAGCGTAATAACAAATAAAAAAAATGATCATACATCAACATAGTGTTATCTATACAAAAGTCGCAATTTTCCTAAAGTTCTTCGAGAAGAAATGACTTTAAAAAGGTGAAATTAACTAACTACCCATTTGATCGGTACTTGGATTGACAAAGCTTAATATTTCAAGATAACTAATAAATAAAAAATTAGGGAACTTCAAAGAAGGATTATATATTCAATAGGTAGGATTTTTCGGCAATTCGTCAAACAGAAATGAGCGTAATATGACAAAAAATGCCTAACTACCTATTTGATCGCCGCGCAAAACATTTGCAGTAATCTTTAACTTGACTCTAGCTATTGTTTGAAGCGTAATAATAAATAGAAAAATGATCATACATCAACATAGAGTTGTCTATACAAAAGTCGCAATTTTCTTAAGGTTCTTCGAGTAGAAATGACTTTAAGAAGGTAAAATTAACTAACTACCTATTTGATCGATACTTGGATTGACAATGCTTAATATTTCAAGATAACTAATAAATACAAAATTAGTGAACTTCAAAGAAGGATTATATATTCAATAGGTAGGATTTTTCGGCAATTCGTCAAACAGAAATGAGCATAATATGACAAATAATGCCGAACTACCTATTTAATCGCCGCGCAAAACATTTGCAGTGATCCTTAACTTGACTCTTGCTATTTTTTGAAGCGTAATAACAAATAAAAAATGATCATACATCAACATAGTGTTATTTATACAAAAGTCGCAATTTTCCTAAAGTTCTTCGAGTAAAAATGAATTTAAGAAGGTGTAATTAACTAACTACCTATTGGATCGATACTTGGATTGACAATGCTTAATATTTTAAGATAACTAATAAATAAAAAATTAGGGAACTTCAAAGAAGGATTATATATTCAATAGGTAGGATTTTTCGGTAATTCGTCAAACTGAAATGAGCATAATATGACAAAAAATGCCAAACTACCTATTTGATCGCCGCGCAAAACATTTGCAGTGATCCTAAACTTGACTCTAGCAATTATTTGAAGCATAATAATAAATAAAAAAATGATCATACATCAACATACTGTTATCTATACAAAAGTCACAATTTTCTTAAAGTTCTTCGAGTAGAAATGACTTTGAGAAGGTAAAATTAACTAACAACCTATTTGATCGATACTTGGATTGACAAAGCTTAATATTTCAAGATAACTAATAAATAAAAAATTAGGGAACTTCAAAGAAGGATTATATATTCAATAGGTAGGATTTTTCGGCAATTCGTCAAACAGAAATGAGCATAATATGACAAAAAATGCCTAACTACCTATTTAATCGCTGCGCAAAACATTTGCAGTGATCCTTAACTTGACTCTAGCTATTTTTTGACGCGTAATAACAAATAAAAAATGATCATACATCAACATAGTGTTATTTATACAAAAGTCGCAATTTTCCGAAAGTTCTTCGAGTAGAAATGAATTTAAGAAGGTGTAATTAACTAACTACCTATTTGATCGATACTTGGATTGACAACGCTTAATATTTCAAGATAACTAATAAATAAAAATTATGGTACTTCAACGAAGGATTATATATTCGATAGGTAGGAGTTTTCGGCAATTCGTCAAACAGAAATGAGCTTAAAATGACAAAAAATGCGTAACTACCTATTTGATCGCCGGGCAAAACATTTGCGTTGATCCTTAACTTGGCTCTAGCTATTTTTTCAAGCGTAATAATAAATAAAAAAATGATCATACATCAAAATTGTGTTATCTATACAAAAGTCGCAATTTTCCTAAGGTTCTTCGAGTAGAAATGACTTTAAGAAGGTGAAGTTAACTAACTTCCTATTTGATCGATACTTGGATTGACAATGCTTAATATTTCAAGATAACTAATAAATAAAAAATTAGGGTACTTCAAAAAAGGATTATATATTATAGGTAGGATTTTACGGCAATTCGTCAAACAAAAATGATCATAATATGACAAAAAATGCCTAACTACCTATTTGATCGCCGCGCAAAACATTTGTAGTGATCTTTAACTTGACTCTAGCTATTGTTTGAAGCGTAATAATAAATAGAAAAATGATCCTACATCAACATAGTGTTATTTATACAAAAGTCGCAATTTTCCTAAAGTTCTTCGAGTAGAAATGAATTTAAGAAGGTGTAATTAACTAACTACCTATTTGATCGATACTTGGATTGACAATGCTTAATATTTCAAGATAACTAATAAATAAAAAATTAGGGAACTTCAAAGAAGGATTATATATTCAATAGGTAGGATTTTTCGGCAATTCGCCAAACTGAAATGAGCATAATATGACAAAAAATGCCAAACTACCTATTTGATCGCCGCGCAAAACATTTGCAGTGATCCTTAACTTGACTCTAGCTATTATTTGAAGCATAATAATAAATAAAAAAATGATCATACATCAACATACTGTTATCTATACAAAAGTCACGATTTTCTTAAAGTTCTTCGAGTAGAAATGACTTTGAGAAGGTAAAATTAACTAACTACCTATTTGATCGATACTTGGATTGACAATGCTTAATATTTTAAGATAACTAATAAATAAAAAATTATGGAACTTCAAAGGAGGATTATATATTCAATAGGTAGGATTTTTCGGCAATTCGTCAAACAAAAATGAGAATAATATGACAAAAATGCCTAACTACCTATTTGATCGCCGCGCAAAACATTTGCAGTGATCCTTAACTTGACTCTAGCTATTATTTGAAGCGTAATAATAAATAAAAAAATGATCATACATCAACATAGTGTTATCTACACAAAAGTCGCAATTTTCCTAAGGTTCTTCGAGTAGAAATTACTTTAAGAAGGTAAAATTAACTAACTACCTGTTTGATCGATACTTGGATTGACAATGATTAAAATTTCAAGATAACTAATAAATAAAAAATTAGGGTACTTCAACAAAGGAATATATATTCAATAGGTAGGAGTTTTCGGCAATTCGTCAAACATAAATGCGCATATTATGACAAATAATGCCGAACTACCTATTTGATCGCCGCGCAAAACATTTGCAGTGATCCTTAACTTGGCTCTAGCTATTTTTTGAAGCGTAATAATAAAAAAAAATGATCATACATCAACATTGTGTTATCTATAGAAAAGTCGCTTTTTTCCTAAGGTTCTTCGAGTAGAAATGACTTTAAGAAGGTGAAATTAACTAACTACCTATTTGATCGATACTTGGATTGACAATGCTTAATATTTCAAGATAACTAATAAATAAAAAATTAGGGTACTTCAACAAAGGATTATGCATTCAACAGGTAGGAGTTTTCGCCAATTCGTCAAACAAAAATGAGCATAATATGACAAAAAATGCCTAACTACCTATTTGATCGCCGCGTAAAACATTTGCAGTGATCCTTAACTTGACTCTAGCTATTATTTGAAGCGTAATAATAAATAAAAAAATGATCATACATCAACATAGTGTTATCCATACAAAAGTCGCAATTTTCCTACGGTTCTTCGAGTAGAAATGACTTTAAGAAGGTGAAATTAACTAACTACCAATTTGATCGATACTTGGATTGACAATGCTTAAAATTTCAAGATAACTAATAAATAAAAAAATAGGATACATCAACAAATGATTATATATTCAATAGGTAGCAGTTTTCGGCAATTCGTCAAACAAAAATGAGCATAATATGACAAATAATGCCTAACTACCTTTTGATCGGCGCGCAAAACATTTGCAGTGACCCTTAACTTGACTCTAGCTATTATTTGAAGCGTAATAAAAAATAAAAAAAAATGATCATACATCAACATAGTGTTATCTATACAAAGGTCGCAATTTTCCTAAGGTTCTTCGAGTAGAAATTACTTTAAGAAGGTAAAATTAACTAACTACCTATTTGATCGATACTTGGATTGACAATGATTAAAATTTCAAGACCACTAATAAATAAAAAATTAGGGTACTTCAACAAAGGATTATATATTCAATAGGTAGGAGTTTTCGGCAATTCGTCAAACAGAAATGAGCATAATATGACAAATAATGCCTAACTAACTATTTGATCGCCGCGCAAAACATTTGCAGGGAACCTTAATTTGACTCCAGCTATTATTTGAAGCGTAATAATAAATAAATAAAAATGATCATACATCAACATTGTGTTATCTATACAAAAGTCGCTTTTTTCCTAAGGTTCTTCGAGTAGAAATGAATTTAAGAAGGTGAAATTAACTAACTACCAATTTGATCGATACTTGGATTGAGAATGCTTAAAATTTCAAGATAACTAATAAATAAAAAAATAGGATATATCAACAAAGGATTATATATTCAATAGGTAGGAGTTTTCGGCAATTCGTGAAACAAAAATGAGCATAATATGACAAATAATGCCTAACTACCTTTTGATCGGCGCGCAAAACATTTGCAGTGATCCTTAACTTGACACTAGCTATTATTTGAAGCGTAATAAAAAATAAAAAAATGATCATACATCAACATAGTGTTATCTATACAAAGGTCGTAATTTTCCTAAGGTTCTTCGAGTAGAAATTACTTTAAGAAGGTAAAATTTACTAACTACCTATTTGATCGATACTTGGATTGACAATGATTAAAATTTCAAGATAACTAATAAATAAAAAATTAGGGTACTTCAACAAAGGATTATATATTCAATAGGTAGGAGTTTTCGGCAATTCGTCAAACAGAAATGAGCATAATATGACAAATAATGCCTAACTACCTATTTGATCGCCGCGCAAAACATTTGCAGGGAACCTTAACTTGACTCCAGCTATTATTTGAAGCGTAATAATAAATAAATAAAAATGATCATACATCAACATTGTGTTATCTATACAAAAGTCGCTTTTTTCCTAAGGTTCTTCGAGTAGAAATGAATTTAAGAAGGTGAAATTAACTAACTACCAATTTGATCGATACTTGGATTGACAATGCTTAAAATTTCAAGATAACTAATAAATAAAAAATTAGGGTACTTCAACAAAGGATTATATATTCAATAGGTAGGAGTTTTCGGCAATTCGTCAAACAAAAATGAGCATAATATGACAAATAATGCCTAACTACCTTTTAATCGCCGCGCAAAACGTTTGCAGTGATCCTTAACTTGACTCTAGCTATTATTTGAATAGTAATAATAAATAAAAAAATGATCATACATCAACATAGTGTTATCTATACAAAAGTCGCAATTTTCCTAAGGTTCTTCGAGTAGAAATGACTTTAAGAAGGTGAAATTAACTAACTACCTATTTGATCGATACTTGGATGGACAATGATTAAAATTTAAATATAACTAATAAATAAAAAATTAGGGTACTTCAACAAAGGATTATATATTCAGTAGGTAGGAGTTTTCGGTAATTCGTCAAACAGAAATGAGCATAATATGACAAATAATGCCTAACTACCTATTTGATCGCCGCGTAAAACATTTGCAGTGATCCTTAACTTGACTCTAGCTATTATTTGAAGCGTAATAATAAATAAAAAAATGATCATACATCAACATAGTGTTATCTATACAAAGGTCGGAATTTTCCTAAGGTTCTTCGAGTTGAAATTACTTTAAGAAGGTAAAATTAACTAACTACCTATTTGATCGATACTTGGATTGACAATGATTAAAATTTCAAGATAACTAATAAATAAAAAATTAGGGTACTTCAACAAAGGATTATATATTCAATAGGTAGGAGTTTTCGGCAATTCGTCAAACAGAAATGAGCATAATATGACAAATAATGCCTAACTACCTATTTGATCGCCGCGCAAAACATTTGCAGGGAACCTTAACTTGACTCCAGCTATTATTTGAAGCGTAATAATAAATAAATAAAAATGATCATACATCAACATTGTGTTATCTATACAAAAGTCGCTTTTTTCCTAAGGTTCTTCGAGTAGAAATGAATTTAAGAAGGTGAAATTAACTAACTACCAATTTGATCGATACTTGGATTGACAATGCTTAAAATTTCAAGATAACTAATAAATAAAAAATTAGGGTACTTCAACAAAGGATTATATATTCAATAGGTAGGAGTTTTCGGCAATTCGTCAAACAAAAATGAGCATAATATGACAAATAATGCCTAACTACCTTTTAATCGCCGCGCAAAACGTTTGCAGTGATCCTTAACTTGACTCTAGCTATTATTTGAATCGTAATAATAAATAAAAAAATGATCATACATCAACATAGTGTTATTTATACAAAAGTCGCAATTTTCCTATGGTTCTTCGAGTAGAAATGACTTTAAGAAGGTGAAATTAACTAACTACCTATTTGATCGATACTTGGATGGACAATGATTAAAATTTCAAAATAACTAATAAATGAAAAATTAGGGTACTTCAACAAAGGATTATATATTCAGTAGGTAGGAGTTTTCGGCAATTCGTCAAACAGAAATCAGCATAATATGACAAATAATGCCTAACTACCTATTTGATCGCCGCGCAAAACATTTGCAGGGAACCTTAACTTGTCTCCAGCTATTATTTGAAGCGTAATAATAAATAAATAAAAATGATCATACATCAACATTGTGTTATCTATACAAAAGTCGCTTTTTTACTAAGGTTCTTCGATTAGAAATGAATTTAAGAAGGTGAAATTAACTAACTACCAATTTGATCGATACTTGGATTGACAATGCTTAAAATTTCAAGATAACTAATAAATAAAAAATTAGGGTACTTCAACAAAGGATTATATATTCAATAGGTAGGAGTTTTCGGCAATTCGTCAAACAGAAATGAGCATAATATGACAAATAATGCCTAACTACCTATTTGATCGCCGCGCAAAACATTTGCAGGGAACCTTAACTTGTCTCCAGCTATTATTTGAAGCGTAATAATAAATAAATAAAAATGATCGTACATCAACATTGTGTTATCTATACAAAAGTCGCTTTATTCCTAAGGTTCTTCGATTAGAAATGAATTTAAGAAGGTGAAATTAACTAACTACCAATTTGATCGATACTTGGATTGACAATGCTTAAAATTTCAAGATAACTAATAAATAAAAAAATAGGATACATCAACAAAGGATTATATATTCAATAGGTAGGAGTTTTCGGCAATTCGTCAAACAAAAATGAGCATAATATGACAAATAATGCCTAACTACCTTTTGATCGGCGCGCAAAACATTTGCAGTGATCCTTAACTTGACACTAGCTATTATTTGAAGCGTAATAAAAAATAAAAAAATGATCATACATCAACATAGTGTTATCTATACAAAGGTCGTAATTTTCCTAAGGTTCTTCGAGTAGAAATTACTTTAAGAAGGTAAAATTTACTAACTACCTATTTGATCGATACTTGGATTGACAATGATTAAAATTTCAAGATAACTAATAAATAAAAAATTAGGGTACTTCAACAAAGGATTATATATTCAATAGGTAGGAGTTTTCGGCAATTCGTCAAACAGAAATGAGCATAATATGACAAATAATGCCTAACTACCTATTTGATCGCCGCGCAAAACATTTGCAGGGAACCTTAACTTGACTCCAGCTATTATTTGAAGCGTAATAATAAATAAATAAAAATGATCATATATCAACATTGTGTTATCTATACAAAAGTCGCTTTTTTCCTAAGGTTCTTCGAGTAGAAATGAATTTAAGAAGGTGAAATTAACTAACTACCAATTTGATCGATACTTGGATTGACAATGCTTAAAATTTCAAGATAACTAATAAATAAAAAATTAGGGTACTTCAACAAAGGATTATATATTCAATAGGTAGGAGTTTTCGGCAATTCGTCAAACAAAAATGAGCATAATATGACAAATAATGCCTAACTACCTATTTGATCGGCGCGCAAAACATTTGCAGTGATCCTTAACTTGACACTAGCTATTATTTGAAGCGTAATAAAAAATAAAAAAATGATCATACATCAACATAGTGTTATCTATACAAAGGTCGTAATTTTCCTAAGGTTCTTCGAGTAGAAATTACTTTAAGAAGGTAAAATTTACTAACTACCTATTTGATCGATACTTGGATTGACAATGATTAAAATTTCAAGATAACTAATAAATAAAAAATTAGGGTACTTCAACAAAGGATTATATATTCAATAGGTAGGAGTTTTCGGCAATTCGTCAAACAGAAATGAGCATAATATGACAAATAATGCCTAACTACCTATTTGATCGCCGCGCAAAACATTTGCAGGGAACCTTAACTTGACTCCAGCTATTATTTGAAGCGTAATAATAAATAAATAAAAATGATCATATATCAACATTGTGTTATCTATACAAAAGTCGCTTTTTTCCTAAGGTTCTTCGAGTATAAATGAATTTAAGAAGGTGAAATTAACTAACTACCAATTTGATCGATACTTGGATTGACAATGCTTAAAATTTCAAGATAACTAATAAATAAAAAATTAGGGTACTTCAACAAAGGATTATATATTCAATAGGTAGGAGTTTTCGGCAATTCGTCAAACAAAAATGAGCATAATATGACAAATAATGCCTAACTACCTATTTGATCGGCGCGCAAAACATTTGCAGTGATCCTTAACTTGACACTAGCTATTATTTGAAGCGTAATAAAAAATAAAAAAATGATCATACATCAACATAGTGTTATCTATACAAAGGTCGTAATTTTCCTAAGGTTCTTCGAGTAGAAATTACTTTAAGAAGGTAAAATTTACTAACTACCTATTTGATCGATACTTGGATTGACAATGATTAAAATTTCAAGATAACTAATAAATAAAAAATTAGGGTACTTCAACAAAGGATTATATATTCAATAGGTAGGAGTTTTCGGCAATTCGTCAAACAGAAATGAGCATAATATGACAAATAATGCCTAACTACCTATTTGATCGCCGCGCAAAACATTTGCAGGGAACCTTAACTTGACTCCAGCTATTATTTGAAGCGTAATAATAAATAAATAAAAATGATCATATATCAACATTGTGTTATCTATACAAAAGTCGCTTTTTTCCTAAGGTTCTTCGAGTAGAAATGAATTTAAGAAGGTGAAATTAACTAACTACCAATTTGATCGATACTTGGATTGACAATGCTTAAAATTTCAAGATAACTAATAAATAAAAAATTAGGGTACTTCAACAAAGGATTATATATTCAATAGGTAGGAGTTTTCGGCAATTCGTCAAACAAAAATGAGCATAATATGACAAATAATGCCTAACTACCTTTTAATCGCCGCGCAAAACGTTTGCAGTGATCCTTAACTTGACTCTAGCTATTATTTTAATCGTAATAATAAATAAAAAAATGATCATACATCAACATAGTGTTATCTATACAAAAGTCGCAATTTTCCTAAGGTTCTTCGAGTAGAAATGACTTTAAGAAGGTGAAATTAACTAACTACCTATTTGATCGATACTTGGATGGACAATGATTAAAATTTCAATATAACTAAAAAATTAAAAATTAGGGTACTTCAACAAAGGATTATATATTCAGTAGGTAGGAGTTTTCGGTAATTCGTCAAACAGAAATGAGCATAATATGACAAATAATGCCTAACTACCTATTTGATCGCCGCGTAAAACATTTGCAGTGATCCTTAACTTGACTCTAGCTATTATTTGAAGCGTAATAATAAATAAAAAAATGATCATACATCAACATAGTGTTATCTATACAAAGGTCGCAATTTTCCTAAGGTTCTTCGAGTTGAAATTACTTTAAGAAGGTAAAATTAACTAACTACCTATTTGATCGATACTTGGATTGACAATGATTAAAATTTCAAGATAACTAATAAATAAAAAATTAGGGTACTTCAACAAAGGATTATATATTCAATAGGTAGGAGTTTTCGGCAATTCGTCAAACAGAAATGAGCATAATATGACAAATAATGCCTAACTACCTATTTGATCGCCGCGCAAAACATTTGCAGGGAACCTTAACTTGACTCCAGCTATTATTTGAAGCGTAATAATAAATAAATAAAAATGATCATACATCAACATTGTGTTATCTATACAAAAGTCGCTTTTTTCCTAAGGTTCTTCGAGTAGAAATGAATTTAAGAAGGTGAAATTAACTAACTACCAATTTGATCGATACTTGGATTGACAATGCTTAAAATTTCAAGATAACTAATAAATAAAAAATTAGGGTACTTCAACAAAGGATTATATATTCAATAGGTAGGAGTTTTCGGCAATTCGTCAAACAAAAATGAGCATAATATGACAAATAATGCCTAACTACCTTTTAATCGCCGCGCAAAACGTTTGCAGTGATCCTTAACTTGACTCTAGCTATTATTTGAATCGTAATAATAAATAAAAAAATGATCATACATCAACATAGTGTTATTTATACAAAAGTCGCAATTTTCCTATGGTTCTTCGAGTAGAAATGACTTTAAGAAGGTGAAATTAACTAACTACCTATTTGATCGATACTTGGATGGACAATGATTAAAATTTCAAAATAACTAATAAATGAAAAATTAGGGTACTTCAACAAAGGATTATATATTCAGTAGGTAGGAGTTTTCGGCAATTCGTCAAACAGAAATCAGCATAATATGACAAATAATGCCTAACTACCTATTTGATCGCCGCGCAAAACATTTGCAGGGAACCTTAACTTGACTCCAGCTATTATTTGAAGCGTAATAATAAATAAATAAAAATGATCATACATCAACATTGTGTTATCTATACAAAAGTCGCTTTTTTCCTAAGGTTCTTCGAGTAGAAATGAATTTAAGAAGGTGAAATTAACTAACTACCAATTTGATCGATACTTGGATTGACAATGCTTAAAATTTCAAGATAACTAATAAATAAAAAATTAGGGTACTTCAACAAAGGATTATATATTCAATAGGTAGGAGTTTTCGGCAATTCGTCAAACAAAAATGAGCATAATATGACAAATAATGCCTAACTACCTTTTAATCGCCGCGCAAAACGTTTGCAGTGATCCTTAACTTGACTCTAGCTATTATTTGAATCGTAATAATAAATAAAAAAATGATCATACATCAACATAGTGTTATTTATACAAAAGTCGCAATTTTCCTAAGGTTCTTCGAGTAGAAATGACTTTAAGAAGGTGAAATTAACTAACTACCTATTTGATCGATACTTGGATGGACAATGATTAAAATTTCAAAATAACTAATAAATAAAAAATTAGGGTACTTCAACAAAGGATTATATATTCAGTAGGTAGGAGTTTTCGGCAATTCGTCAAACAGAAATCAGCATAATATGACAAATAATGCCTAACTACCTATTTGATCGCCGCGCAAAACATTTGCAGGGAACCTTAACTTGTCTCCAGCTATTATTTGAAGCGTAATAATAAATAAATAAAAATGATCATACATCAACATTGTGTTATCTATACAAAAGTCGCTTTTTTCCTAAGGTTCTTCGATTAGAAATGAATTTAAGAAGGTGAAATTAACTAACTACCAATTTGATCGATACTTGGATTGACAATGCTTAAAATTTCAAGATAACTAATAAATAAAAAATTAGGGTACTTCAACAAAGGATTATATATTCAATAGGTAGGAGTTTTCGGCAATTCGTCAAACAAAAATGAGCATAATATGACAAATAATGCCTAACTACCTATTTGATCGCCGCGTAAAACATTTGCAGTGATCCTTAACTTGACTCTAGCTATTATTTGAAGCGTAATAAAAAATAAAAAAATGATCATACATCAACATAGTGTTATCTATACAAAAGTCGCAATTTTCCTAAGGTTCTTCGAGTAGAAATTACTTTAAGAAGGTAAAATTAACTAACTACCTATTTGATCGATACTTGGATTGACAATGATTAAAATTTCAAGATAACTAATAAATAAAAAATTAGGGAACTTCAACAAAGGATTATATATTCAATAGGTAGGAGTTTTCGGCAATTCGTCAAACAGAAATGAGCATAATATGACAAATAATGCCTAACTACCTATTTGATCGTCGCGCAAAACATTTGCAGGGAACCTTAACTTGTCTCCAGCTATTATTTGAAGCGTAATAATAAATAAATAAAAATGATCGTACATCAACATTGTGTTATCTATACAAAAGTCGCTTTATTCCTAAGGTTCTTCGATTAGAAATGAATTTAAGAAGGTGAAATTAACTAACTACCAATTTGATCGATACTTGGATTGACAATGCTTAAAATTTCAAGATAACTAATAAATAAAAAAATAGGATACATCAACAAAGGATTATATATTCAATAGGTAGGAGTTTTCGGCAATTCGTCAAACAAAAATGAGCATAATATGACAAATAATGCCTAACTACCTTTTGATCGGCGCGCAAAACATTTGCAGTGATCCTTAACTTGACACTAGCTATTATTTGAATCGTAATAAAAAATAAAAAAATGATCATACATCAACATAGTGTTATCTATACAAAGGTCGTAATTTTCCTAAGGTTCTTCGAGTAGAAATTACTTTAAGAAGGTAAAATTTACTAACTACCTATTTGATCGATACTTGGATTGACAATGATTAAAATTTCAAGATAACTAATAAATAAAAAATTAGGGTACTTCAACAAAGGATTATATATTCAATAGGTAGGAGTTTTCGGCAATTCGTCAAACAGAAATGAGCATAATATGACAAATAATGCCTAACTACCTATTTGATCGCCGCGCAAAACATTTGCAGGGAACCTTAACTTGACTCCAGCTATTATTTGAAGCGTAATAATAAATAAATAAAAATGATCATACATCAACATTGTGTTATCTATACAAAAGTCGCTTTTTTCCTAAGGTTCTTCGAGTAGAAATGAATTTAAGAAGGTGAAATTAACTAACTGCCAATTTGATCGATACTTGGATTGACAATGCTTAAAATTTCAAGATAACTAATAAATAAAAAATTAGGGTGCTTCAACAAAGGATTATATATTCAATAGGTAGGAGTTTTCGGCAATTCGTCAAACAAAAATG
This sequence comes from Rhodomyrtus psidioides, assembly GCA_021437785.1. Taxonomy (NCBI): domain Eukaryota; kingdom Viridiplantae; phylum Streptophyta; class Magnoliopsida; order Myrtales; family Myrtaceae; genus Rhodomyrtus; species Rhodomyrtus psidioides. Next base: position 1,293,914 of record JAILYB010000089.1, read on the forward strand.
AGCATAATATGACAAATAATGCCTAACTACCTTTTAATCGCCGCGCAAAACGTTTGCAGTGATCCTTAACTTGACTCTAGCTATTATTTGAATCGTAATAATAAATAAAAAAATGATCATACATCAACATAGTGTTATCTATACAAAAGTCGCAATTTTCCTAAGGTTCTTCGAGTAGAAATGACTTTAAGAAGGTGAAATTAACTAACTACCTATTTGATCGATACTTGGATGAACAATGATTAAAATTTCAATATAACTAATAAATAAAAAATTAGGGTACTTCAACAAAGGATTATATATTCAGTAGGTAGGAGTTTTCGGCAATTCGTCAAACAGAAATGAGCATAATATGACAAATAATGCCTAACTACCAATTTGATCGCCGCGTAAAACATTTGCCGTGATCCTTAACTTGACTCTAGCTATTATTTGAAGCATAATAATAAATAAAAAAATAATCATACATCAACATAGTGTTATCTATACAAAGGTCGCAATTTTCCTAAGGTTCTTCGAGTAGAAATTACTTTAAGAATGTAAAATTAACAAACTACCTATTTGATCGATACTTGGATTGACAATGATTAAAATTTCAAGATAAATAAAAAATAAAAAATTAGGGTACTTCAACAAATGATTATATATTCAATAGGTAGGAGTTTTCGGCAATTCGTCAAACAGAAATGAGCATAATATGACAAATAATGCCTAACTACCTATTTGATCGCCGCGCAAAACATTTGCAGGGAACCTTAACTTGACTCCAGCTATTATTTGAAGCGTAATAATAAATAAATAAAAATGATCATACATCAACATTGTGTTATCTATACAAAAGTCGCTTTTTTCCTAAGGTTCTTCGAGTAGAAATGAATTTAAGAAGGTGAAATTAACTAACTACCAATTTGATCGATACTTGGATTGACAATGCTTAAAATTTCAAGATAACTAATAAATAAAAAATTAGGGTACTTCAACAAAGGATTATATATTCAATAGGTAGGAGTTTTCGGCAATTCGTCAAACAGAAATGAGCATAATATGACAAATAATGAATAACTACCTATTTGATCGCCGTGTAAAACATTTGCAGTGATCCTTAACTTGACTCTAGCTATTATTTGAATCGTAATAAAAAATAAAAAAATGATCATACATCAACATAGTGTTATCTATACAAAGGTCGCAATTTTCCTAAGGTTCTTCGAGTAGAAATTACTTTAAGAAGGTAAAATTAACTAACTACATATTTGATCGATACTTGGATTGACAATGATTAAAATTTCAAGATAACTAATAAATAAAAAATTAGGGAACTTCAACAAAGGATTATATATTCAATAGGTAGGAGTTTTCGGCAATTCGTCAAACAGAAATGAGCATAATATGACAAATAATGCCTAACTACCTATTTGATCGCCGCGCAAAACATTTGCAGGGAACCTTAACTTGTCTCCAGCTATTATTTGAAGCATAATAATAAATAAATAAAAATGATCATACATCAACATTGTGTTATCTATACAAAAGTCGCTTTTTTCCTAAGGTTCTTCGATTAGAAATGAATTTAAGAAGGTGAAATTAACTAACTACCAATTTGATCGATACTTGGATTGACAATGCTTAAAATTTCAAGATAACTAATAAATAAAAAAATAGGATACATCAACAAAGGATTATATATTCAATAGGTAGGAGTTTTCGGCAATTCGTCAAACAAAAATGAGCATAATATGACAAATAATGCCTAACTACCTTTTGATCGGCGCGCAAAACATTTGCAGTGATCCTTAACTTGACACTAGCTATTATTTGAAGCGTAATAAAAAATAAAAAAATGATCATACATCAACATAGTGTTATCTATACAAAGGTCGTAATTTTCCTAAGGTTCTTCGAGTAGAAATTACTTTAAGAAGGTATAATTAACTAACTACCTATTTGATCGATACTTGGATTGACAATGATTAAAATTTCAAGATAACTAATAAATAAAAAATTTGGGTACTTCAACAAAGGATTATATATTAAATAGGTAGGAGTTATCGGCAATTCGTCAAACATAAATGCACATATTATGACAAATAATGCCGAACTACCTATTTGATCGCCGCGCAAAACATTTGCAGTGATCCTTAACTTGGCTCTAGCTATTTTTTGAAGCGTAATAATAAAAAAAAAATGATCATACATCAACATTGTGTTATCTATACAAAAGTCGCTTTTTTCCTAAGGTTCTTCGAGTAGAAATGACTTTAAGAAGGTGAAATTAACTAACTACCTGTTTGATCGATACTTGGATTGACAATTCTTAATATTTCAAGATAACTAATAAATAAAAAATTAGGGTACTTCAACAAAGGATTATATATTCAACAGGTAGGAGTTTTCGGCAATTCGTCAAACAAAAATGAGCATAATATGACAAAAAATGCCTAACTACATTTTTGATCGCCGCGTAAAACATTTGCAGTGATCCTTAACTTGACTCTAGCTATTATTTGAAGCGTAATAATAAATAAAAAAATGATCATACATCAACATAGTGTTATCCATACAAAAGTCGCAATTTTCCTAAGGTTCTTCGAGTAGAAATGACTTTAAGAAAGTGAAATTAACTAACTACCAATTTGATCGATACTTGGATTGACAATGCTTAAAATTTCAAGATAACTAATAAATAAAAAAATAGGATACATCAACAAAGGATTATATATTCAATAGGTAGGAGTTTTCGGCAATTCGTCAAACAAAAATGAGCATAATATGACAAATAATGCCTAACTACCTTTTGATCGGCGCGCAAAACATTTGCAGTGATCCTTAACTTGACTCTAGCTATTATTTGAAGCGTAATAAAAAATAAAAAAATTATCATACATCAACATAGTGTTATCTATACAAAGGTCGCAATTTTCCTAAGGTTCTTCGAGTAGAAATTACTTTAAGAAGGTAAAATTAACTAACTACCTATTTGATCGATACTTGGATTGACAATGATTAAAATTTCAAGATAACTAATAAATAAAAAATTAGGGTACTTCAACAAAGGATTATATATTCAATAGGTAGGAGTTTTCGGCAATTCGTCAAACAGAAATGAGCATAATATGACAAATAATGCCTAACTACTTATTTGATCGCTGCGCAAAACATTTGCAGGGAACCTTAACTTGACTCCAGCTATTATTTGAAGCGTAATAATAAATAAATAAAAATGATCATACATCAACATTGTGTTATCTATACAAAAGTCGCTTTTTTCCTAAGGTTCTTCGAGTAGAAATGAATTTAAGAAGGTGAAATTAACTAACTACCAATTTGATCGATACTTGGATTGACAATGCTTAAAATTTCAAGATAACTAATAAATAAAAAAATAGGATACTTCAACAAAGGATTATATATTCAATAGGTAGGAGTTTTCGGCAATTCGTCAAACAAAAATGAGCATAATATGACAAATAATGCCTAACTACCTTTTGATCGGCGCGCAAAACATTTGCAGTGATCCTTAACTTGACACTAGCTATTATTTGAAGCGTAATAAAAAATAAAAAAATGATCATACATCAACATAGTGTTATCTATACAAAGGTCGTAATTTTCCTAATGTTCTTCGAGTAGAAATTACTTTAAGAAGGTAAAATTTACTAACTACCTATTTGATCGATACTTGGATTGACAATGATTAAAATTTCAAGATAACTAATAAATAAAAAATTAGGGTACTTCAACAAAGGATTATATATTCAATAGGTATGAGTTTTCGGCAATTCGTCAAACAGAAATGAGCATAATATGACAAATAATGCCTAACTACCTATTTGATCGCCGCGCAAAACATTTGCAGGGAACCTTAACTTGACTCCAGCTATTATTTGAAGCGTAATAATAAATAAATAAAAATGATCATACATCAACATTGTGTTATCTATACAAAAGTCGCTTTTTTCCTAAGGTTCTTCGAGTAGAAATGAATTTAAGAAGGTGAAATTAACTAACTACCAATTTGATCGATACTTGGATTGACAATGCTTAAAATTTCAAGATAACTAATAAATAAAAAATTAGGGTACTTCAACAAAGGATTATATATTCAATAGGTAGGAGTTTTCGGCAATTCGTCAAACAAAAATGAGCATAATATGACAAATAATGCCTAACTACCTATTTGATCGCCGCGTAAAACATTTGCAGTGATCCTTAACTTGACTCTAGCTATTATTTGAAGCGTAATAAAAAATAAAAAAATGATCATACATCAACATAGTGTTATCTATACAAAGGTCGCAATTTTCCTAAGGTTCTTCGAGTAGAAATTACTTTAAGAAGGTAAAATTAACTAACTACCTATTTGATCGATACTTGGATTGACAATGATTAAAATTTCAAGATAACTAATAAATAAAAAATTAGGGTACTTCAACAAAGGATTATATATTCAATAGGTTGGAGTTTTCGGCAATTCGTCAAACAGAAATGAGCATAATATGACAAATAATGCCTAACTACCTATTTGATCGCCGCGCAAAACATTTGCAGGGAACCTTAACTTGACTCCAGCTATTATTTGAAGCGTAATAATAAATAAATAAAAATGATCATACATCAACATTGTGTTATCTATACAAAAGTCGCTTTTTTCCTAAGGTTCTTCGAGTAGAAATGAATTTAAGAAGGTGAAATTAACTAACTACCAATTTGATCGATACTTGGATTGACAATGCTTAAAATTTCAAGATAACTAATAAATAAAAAAATAGGATACTTCAACAAAGGATTATATATTCAATAGGTAGGAGTTTTCGGCAATTCGTCAAACAAAAATGAGCATAATATGACAAATAATGCCTAACTACCTTTTGATCGGCGCGCAAAACATTTGCAGTGATCCTTAACTTGACACTAGCTATTATTTGAAGCGTAATAAAAAATAAAAAAATGATCATACATCAACATAGTGTTATCTATACAAAGGTCGTAATTTTCCTAATGTTCTTCGAGTAGAAATTACTTTAAGAAGGAAAAATTTACTAACTACCTATTTGATCGATACTTGGATTGACAATGATTAAAATTTCAAGATAACTAATAAATAAAAAATTAGGGTACTTCAACAAAGGATTATATATTCAATAGGTATGAGTTTTCGGCAATTCGTCAAACAGAAATGAGCATAATATGACAAATAATGCCTAACTACCTATTTGATCGCCGCGCAAAACATTTGCAGGGAACCTTAACTTGACTCCAGCTATTATTTGAAGCGTAATAATAAATAATTAAAAATGATCATACATCAACATTGTGTTATCTATACAAAAGTCGCTTTTTTCCTAAGGTTCTTCGAGTAGAAATGAATTTAAGAAGGTGAAATTAACTAACTACCAATTTGATCGATACTTGGATTGACAATGCTTAAAATTACAAGATAACTAATAAATAAAAAATTAGGGTACTTCAACAAAGGATTATATATTCAATAGGTAGGAGTTTTCGGCAATTCGTCAAACAAAAATGAGCATAATATGACAAATAATGCCTAACTACCTTTTAATCGCCGCGCAAAACGTTTGCAGTGATCCTTAACTTGACTCTAGCTATTATTTGAATCGTAATAATAAATAAAAAAATGATCATACATCAACATAGTGTTATCTATACAAAAGTCGCAATTTTCCTAAGGTTCTTCGAGTAGAAATGACTTTAAGAAGGTGAAATTAACAAACTACCTATTTGATCGATACTTGGATGGACAATGATTAAAATTTCAATATAACTAACAAATAAAAAATTAGGGTACTTCAACAAAGGATTATATATTCAATAGGTAGGAGTTTTCGGCAATTCGTCAAACATAAATGCGCATATTATGACAAATAATGCCTAACTACCTATTTGATCGCCGCGCAAAACATTTGCAGGGAACCTTAACTTGTCTCCAGTTATTATTTGAAGCGTAATAATAAATAAATAAAAATGATCATACATCAACATTGTGTTATCTATACAAAAGTCGCTTTTTTCCTAAGGTTCTTCGATTAGAAATGAATTTAAGAAGGTGAAATTAACTAACTACCAATTTGATCGATACTTGGATTGACAATGCTTAAAATTTCAAGATAACTAATAAATAAAAAAATAGGATACATCAACAAAGGATTATATATTCAATAGGTAGGAGTTTTCGGCAATTCGTCAAACAAAAATGAGCATAATATGACAAATAATGCCTAACTACCTTTTGATCGGCTCGCAAAACATTTGCAGTGATCCTTAACTTGACACTAGCTATTATTTGAAGCGTAATAAAAAATAAAAAAAATGATCATACATCAACATAGTGTTATCTATACAAAGGTCGTAATTTTCCTAAGGTTCTTCGAGTAGAAATTACTTTAAGAAGGTATAATTAACTAACTACCTATTTGATCGATACTTGGATTGACAATGATTAAAATTTCAAGATAACTAATAAATAAAAAATTTGGGTACTTCAACAAAGGATTATATATTCAATAGGTAGGAGTTATCGGCAATTCGTCAAACATAAATGCACATATTATGACAAATAATGCCAAACTACCTATTTGATCGCCGCGCAAAACATTTGCAGTGATCCTTAACTTGGCTCTAGCTATTTTTTGAAGCGTAATAATAAAAAAAAAATGATCATACATCAACATTGTGTTATCTATACAAAAGTCGCTTTTTTCCTAAGGTTCTTCGAGTAGAAATGACTTTAAGAAGGTGAAATTAACTAACTACATATTTGATCGATACTTGGATTGACAATTCTTAATATTTCAAGATAACTAATAAATAAAAAATTAGGGTACTTCAACAAAGGATTATATATTCAACAGGTAGGAGTTTTCGGCAATTCGTCAAACAAAAATGAGCATAATATGACAAAAAATGCCTAACTACCTTTTTGATCGCCGCGTAAAACATTTGCAGTGATCCTTAACTTGACTCTAGCTATTATTTGAAGCGTAATAATAAATAAAAAAATGATCATACATCAACATTGTGTTATCTATACAAAAGTCGCTTTTTTCCTTGGTTCATCGAGTAGAAATGACTTTAAGAAGGTGAAATTAACTAACTACCTAATTGTTCGATACTTGGAATGACAATGCTTAATATTTCAAGTTACCTAATAAATAAAAAATTATGGTACTTCAACAAAGGATTATATATTCAATAGGTAAGAGTTTTCGGCAATTCGTCAAACTGAAATGAGCATAATATAAGAAAAATGCCTAACTACATATTTGATCGCCGCGCAAAACATTGGCAGTGATCTTTAACTTGACTCTATCTATTATTTGAAGCGTAATAATAAATAAAAAAAATGATCATACATCAACATAGTTCTATCTATACAAAAGTCGTAATTTTTCTAAGGTTCTTCGAGTAGAAATTACATTAAGAAGGTAAAATTAACTAACTACCTATTTGATCGATACTTGGATTGACAATGATTAAAATTTCAAGATAACTAATAAATAAAAAATTAGGGTACTTCAACAAAGGATTATATATTCAATAGGTAGGAGTTTTCGGCAATTCGTCAAACGGAAATGAGCATAATAAGACAAATAATGCCTAACTACCTATTTGATCGCCGCGCAAAACATTTGCAGTGATCCTTAACTTGGCTCTAGCTATTTTTTGAAGCGTAATAATAAAAAAAAAATGATCATACATCAACATTGTGTTATCTATACAAAAGTCGCTTTTTTCCTAAGGTTCTTCGAGTAGAAATGACTTTAAGAAGGTGAAATTAACTAACTACATATTTGATCGATACTTGGATTGACAATTCTTAATATTTCAAGATAACTAATAAATAAAAAATTAGGGTACTTCAACAAAGGATTATATATTCAACAGGTAGGAGTTTTCGGCAATTCGTCAAACAAAAATGAGCATAATATGACAAAAAATGCCTAACTACCTTTTTGATCGCCGCGTAAAACATTTGCAGTGATCCTTAACTTGACTCTAGCTATTATTTGAAGCGTAATAATAAATAAAAAAAAATGATCATACATCAACATTGTGTTATCTATACAAAAGTCGCTTTTTTCCTTAGTTCATCGAGTAGAAATGACTTTAAGAAGGTGAAATTAACTAACTACCTAATTGTTCGATACTTGGAATGACAATGCTTAATATTTCAAGTTACCTAATAAATAAAAAATTATGGTACTTCAACAAAGGATTATATATTCAATAGGTAAGAGTTTTCGGCAATTCGTCAAACTGAAATGAGCATAATATAAGAAAAATGCCTAACTACATATTTGATCGCCGCGCAAAACATTGGCAGTGATCTTTAACTTGACTCTATCTATTATTTGAAGCGTAATAATAAATAAAAAAAATGATCATACATCAACATAGTTCTATCTATACAAAAGTCGTAATTTTTCTAAGGTTCTTCGAGTAGAAATTACATTAAGAAGGTAAAATTAACTAACTACCTATTTGATCGATACTTGGATTGACAATGATTAAAATTTCAAGATAACTAATAAATAAAAAAATAGCATACATCAACAAAGGATTATATATTCAATAGGTAGGAGTTTTCGGCAATTCGTCAAACAAAAATGAGCATAATATGACAAATAATGCCTAACTACCTTTTGATCGGCTCGCAAAACATTTGCAGTGATCCTTAACTTGACACTAGCTATTATTTGAAGCGTAATAAAAAATAAAAAAATGATCATACATCAACATAGTGTTATCTATACAAAGGTCGTAATTTTCCTAAGGTTCTTCGAGTAGAAATTACTTTAAGAAGGTATAATTAACTAACTACCTATTTGATCGATACTTGGATTGACAATGATTAAAATTTCAAGATAACTAATAAATAAAAAATTTGGGTACTTCAACAAAGGATTATATATTCAATAGGTAGGAGTTATCGGCAATTCGTCAAACATAAATGCACATATTATGACAAATAATGCCAAACTACCTATTTGATCGCCGCGCAAAACATTTGCAGTGATCCTTAACTTGGCTCTAGCTATTTTTTGAAGCGTAATAATAAAAAAAAAATGATCATACATCAACATTGTGTTATCTATACAAAAGTCGCTTTTTTCCTAAGGTTCTTCGAGTAGAAATGACTTTAAGAAGGTGAAATTAACTAACTACCTATTTGATCGATACTTGGATTGAAAATTCTTAATATTTCAAGATAACTAATAAATAAAAAATTAGGGTACTTCAACAAAGGATTATATATTCAACAGGTAGGAGTTTTCGGCAATTCGTCAAACAAAAATGAGCATAATATGACAAAAAATGCCTAACTACCTTTTTGATCGCCGCGTAAAACATTTGCAGTGATCCTTAACTTGACTCTAGCTATTATTTGAAGCGTAATAATAAATAAAAAAATGATCATACATCAACATTGTGTTATCTATACAAAAGTCGCTTTTTTCCTTGGTTCATCGAGTAGAAATGACTTTAAGAAGGTGAAATTAACTAACTACCTAATTGTTCGATACTTGGAATGACAATGCTTAATATTTCAAGTTACCTAATAAATAAAAAATTATGGTACTTCAACAAAGGATTATATATTCAATAGGTAAGAGTTTTCGGCAATTCGTCAAACTGAAATGAGCATAATATAAGAAAAATGCCTAACTACATATTTGATCGCCGCGCAAAACATTGGCAGTGATCTTTAACTTGACTCTATCTATTATTTGAAGCGTAATAATAAATAAAAAAAATGATCATACATCAACATAGTTCTATCTATACAAAAGTCGTAATTTTCCTAAGGTTCTTCGAGTAGAAATTACTTTAAGAAGGTATAATTAACTAACTACCTATTTGATCGATACTTGGATTGACAATGATTAAAATTTCAAGATAACTAATAAATAAAAAATTTGGGTACTTCAACAAAGGATTATATATTCAATAGGTAGGAGTTATCGGCAATTCGTCAAACATAAATGCACATATTATGACAAATAATGCCAAACTACCTATTTGATCGCCGCGCAAAACATTTGCAGTGATCCTTAACTTGGCTCTAGCTATTTTTTGAAGCGTAATAATAAAAAAAAAATGATCATACATCAACATTGTGTTATCTATACAAAAGTCGCTTTTTTCCTAAGGTTCTTCGAGTAGAAATGACTTTAAGAAGGTGAAATTAACTAACTACCTATTTGATCGATACTTGGATTGAAAATTCTTAATATTTCAAGATAACTAATAAATAAAAAATTAGGGTACTTCAACAAAGGATTATATATTCAACAGGTAGGAGTTTTCGGCAATTCGTCAAACAAAAATGAGCATAATATGACAAAAAATGCCTAACTACCTTTTTGATCGCCGCGTAAAACATTTGCAGTGATCCTTAACTTGACTCTAGCTATTATTTGAAGCGTAATAATAAATAAAAAAATGATCATACATCAACATTGTGTTATCTATACAAAAGTCGCTTTTTTCCTTGGTTCATCGAGTAGAAATGACTTTAAGAAGGTGAAATTAACTAACTACCTAATTGTTCGATACTTGGAATGACAATGCTTAATATTTCAAGTTACCTAATAAATAAAAAATTATGGTACTTCAACAAAGGATTATATATTCAATAGGTAAGAGTTTTCGGCAATTCGTCAAACTGAAATGAGCATAATATAAGAAAAATGCCTAACTACATATTTGATCGCCGCGCAAAACATTGGCAGTGATCTTTAACTTGACTCTATCTATTATTTGAAGCGTAATAATAAATAAAAAAAATGATCATACATCAACATAGTTCTATCTATACAAAAGTCGTAATTTTCCTAAGGTTCTTCGAGTAGAAATTACTTTAAGAAGGTATAATTAACTAACTACCTATTTGATCGATACTTGGATTGACAATGATTAAAATTTCAAGATAACTAATAAATAAAAAATTTGGGTACTTCAACAAAGGATTATATATTCAATAGGTAGGAGTTATCGGCAATTCGTCAAACATAAATGCACATATTATGACAAATAATGCCAAACTACCTATTTGATCGCCGCGCAAAACATTTGCAGTGATCCTTAACTTGGCTCTAGCTATTTTTTGAAGCGTAATAATAAAAAAAAAATGATCATACATCAACATTGTGTTATCTATACAAAAGTCGCTTTTTTCCTAAGGTTCTTCGAGTAGAAATGACTTTAAGAAGGTGAAATTAACTAACTACCTATTTGATCGATACTTGGATTGAAAATTCTTAATATTTCAAGATAACTAATAAATAAAAAATTAGGGTACTTCAACAAAGGATTATATATTCAACAGGTAGGAGTTTTCGGCAATTCGTCAAACAAAAATGAGCATAATATGACAAAAAATGCCTAACTACCTTTTTGATCGCCGCGTAAAACATTTGCAGTGATCCTTAACTTGACTCTAGCTATTATTTGAAGCGTAATAATAAATAAAAAAATGATCATACATCAACATTGTGTTATCTATACAAAAGTCGCTTTTTTCCTTGGTTCATCGAGTAGAAATGACTTTAAGAAGGTGAAATTAACTAACTACCTAATTGTTCGATACTTGGAATGACAATGCTTAATATTTCAAGTTACCTAATAAATAAAAAATTATGGTACTTCAACAAAGGATTATATATTCAATAGGTAAGAGTTTTCGGCAATTCGTCAAACTGAAATGAGCATAATATAAGAAAAATGCCTAACTACATATTTGATCGCCGCGCAAAACATTGGCAGTGATCTTTAACTTGACTCTATCTATTATTTGAAGCGTAATAATAAATAAAAAAAATGATCATACATCAACATAGTTCTATCTATACAAAAGTCGTAATTTTTCTAAGGTTCTTCGAGTAGAAATTACATTAAGAAGGTAAAATTAACTAACTACCTATTTGATCGATACTTGGATTGACAATGATTAAAATTTCAAGATAACTAATAAATAAAAAATTAGGGTACTTCAACAAAGGATTATATATTCAATAGGTAGGAGTTTTCGGCAATTCGTCAAACGGAAATGAGCATAATAAGACAAATAATGCCTAACTACCTATTTGATCGCCGCGCAAAACATTTGCAGTGATCCTTAACTTGGCTCTAGCTATTTTTTGAAGCGTAATAATAAAAAAAAAATGATCATACATCAACATTGTGTTATCTATACAAAAGTCGCTTTTTTCCTAAGGTTCTTCGAGTAGAAATGACTTTAAGAAGGTGAAATTAACTAACTACCTATTTGCTCGATACTTGGATTGACAATGCTTAATATTTCAAGATAACTAATAAATAAAAAAATAGCATACATCAACAAAGGATTATATATTCAATAGGTAGGAGTTTTCGGCAATTCGTCAAACAAAAATGAGCATAATATGACAAATAATGCCTAACTACCTTTTGATCGGCTCGCAAAACATTTGCAGTGATCCTTAACTTGACACTAGCTATTATTTGAAGCGTAATAAAAAATAAAAAAATGATCATACATCAACATAGTGTTATCTATACAAAGGTCGTAATTTTCCTAAGGTTCTTCGAGTAGAAATTACTTTAAGAAGGTATAATTAACTAACTACCTATTTGATCGATACTTGGATTGACAATGATTAAAATTTCAAGATAACTAATAAATAAAAAATTTGGGTACTTCAACAAAGGATTATATATTCAATAGGTAGGAGTTATCGGCAATTCGTCAAACATAAATGCACATATTATGACAAATAATGCCAAACTACCTATTTGATCGCCGCGCAAAACATTTGCAGTGATCCTTAACTTGGCTCTAGCTATTTTTTGAAGCGTAATAATAAAAAAAAAATGATCATACATCAACATTGTGTTATCTATACAAAAGTCGCTTTTTTCCTAAGGTTCTTCGAGTAGAAATGACTTTAAGAAGGTGAAATTAACTAACTACCTATTTGATCGATACTTGGATTGACAATTCTTAATATTTCAAGATAACTAATAAATAAAAAATTAGGGTACTTCAACAAAGGATTATATATTCAACAGGTAGGAGTTTTCGGCAATTCGTCAAACAAAAATGAGCATAATATGACAAAAAATGCCTAACTACCTTTTTGATCGCCGCGTAAAACATTTGCAGTGATCCTTAACTTGACTCTAGCTATTATTTGAAGCGTAATAATAAATAAAAAAATGATCATACATCAACATTGTGTTATCTATACAAAAGTCGCTTTTTTCCTTGGTTCATCGAGTAGAAATGACTTTAAGAAGGTGAAATTAACTAACTACCTAATTGTTCGATACTTGGAATGACAATGCTTAATATTTCAAGTTACCTAATAAATAAAAAATTAGGGTACTTCAACAAAGGATTATATATTCAATAGGTAAGAGTTTTCGGCAATTCGTCAAACTGAAATGAGCATAATATAAGAAAAATGCCTAACTACATATTTGATCGCCGCGCAAAACATTGGCAGTGATCTTTAACTTGACTCTATCTATTATTTGAAGCGTAATAATAAATAAAAAAAATGATCATACATCAACATAGTTCTATCTATACAAAAGTCGTAATTTTTCTAAGGTTCTTCGAGTAGAAATTACATTAAGAAGGTAAAATTAACTAACTACCTATTTGATCGATACTTGGATTGACAATGATTAAAATTTCAAGATAACTAATAAATAAAAAATTAGGGTACTTCAACAAAGGATTATATATTCAATAGGTAGGAGTTTTCGGCAATTCGTCAAACGGAAATGAGCATAATAAGACAAATAATGCCTAACTACCTATTTGATCGCCGCGCAAAACATTTGCAGTGATCCTTAACTTGGCTCTAGCTATTTTTTGAAGCGTAATAATAAAAAAAAAATGATCATACATCAACATTGTGTTATCTATACAAAAGTCGCTTTTTTCCTAAGGTTCTTCGAGTAGAAATGACTTTAAGAAGGTGAAATTAACTAACTACCTATTTGCTCGATACTTGGATTGACAATGCTTAATATTTCAAGATAACTAATAAATAAAAAAATAGCATACATCAACAAAGGATTATATATTCAATAGGTAGGAGTTTTCGGCAATTCGTCAAACAAAAATGAGCATAATATGACAAATAATGCCTAACTACCTTTTGATCGGCTCGCAAAACATTTGCAGTGATCCTTAACTTGACACTAGCTATTATTTGAAGCGTAATAAAAAATAAAAAAATGATCATACATCAACATAGTGTTATCTATACAAAGGTCGTAATTTTCCTAAGGTTCTTCGAGTAGAAATTACTTTAAGAAGGTATAATTAACTAACTACCTATTTGATCGATACTTGGATTGACAATGATTAAAATTTCAAGATAACTAATAAATAAAAAATTTGGGTACTTCAACAAAGGATTATATATTCAATAGGTAGGAGTTATCGGCAATTCGTCAAACATAAATGCACATATTATGACAAATAATGCCAAACTACCTATTTGATCGCCGCGCAAAACATTTGCAGTGATCCTTAACTTGGCTCTAGCTATTTTTTGAAGCGTAATAATAAAAAAAAAATGATCATACATCAACATTGTGTTATCTATACAAAAGTCGCTTTTTTCCTAAGGTTCTTCGAGTAGAAATGACTTTAAGAAGGTGAAATTAACTAACTACCTATTTGATCGATACTTGGATTGACAATTCTTAATATTTCAAGATAACTAATAAATAAAAAATTAGGGTACTTCAACAAAGGATTATATATTCAACAGGTAGGAGTTTTCGGCAATTCGTCAAACAAAAATGAGCATAATATGACAAAAAATGCCTAACTACCTTTTTGATCGCCGCGTAAAACATTTGCAGTGATCCTTAACTTGACTCTAGCTATTATTTGAAGCGTAATAATAAATAAAAAAATGATCATACATCAACATTGTGTTATCTATACAAAAGTCGCTTTTTTCCTTGGTTCATCGAGTAGAAATGACTTTAAGAAGGTGAAATTAACTAACTACCTAATTGTTCGATACTTGGAATGACAATGCTTAATATTTCAAGTTACCTAATAAATAAAAAATTAGGGTACTTCAACAAAGGATTATATATTCAATAGGTAAGAGTTTTCGGCAATTCGTCAAACTGAAATGAGCATAATATAAGAAAAATGCCTAACTACATATTTGATCGCCGCGCAAAACATTGGCAGTGATCTTTAACTTGACTCTATCTATTATTTGAAGCGTAATAATAAATAAAAAAAATGATCATACATCAACATAGTTCTATCTATACAAAAGTCGTAATTTTTCTAAGGTTCTTCGAGTAGAAATTACATTAAGAAGGTAAAATTAACTAACTACCTATTTGATCGATACTTGGATTGACAATGATTAAAATTTCAAGATAACTAATAAATAAAAAATTAGGGTACTTCAACAAAGGATTATATATTCAATAGGTAGGAGTTTTCGGCAATTCGTCAAACGGAAATGAGCATAATAAGACAAATAATGCCTAACTACCTATTTGATCGCCGCGCAAAACATTTGCAGTGATCCTTAACTTGGTTCTAGCTATTTTTTGAAGCGTAATAATAAAAAAAAAATGATCATACATCAACATTGTGTTATCTATACAAAAGTCGCTTTTTTCCTAAGGTTCTTCGAGTAGAAATGACTTTAAGAAGGTGAAATTAACTAACTACCTATTTGCTCGATACTTGGATTGACAATGCTTAATATTTCAAAATAACTAATAAATAAAAAATTAGGGTACTTCAACAAAGGATTATATATTCAACAGGTAGGAGTTTTCGGCAATTCGTCAAACAAAAATGAGCATAAAATGACAAAAAATGCCTAACTACCTATTTGATCGCCGCGTAAAACATTTGCAGTGATCCTTAACTTGACTCTAGCTATTATTTGAAGCGTAATAATAAATAAAAAAATGATCATACATCAACATAGTGTTATCTATACAAAAGTCGCAATTTTCCTAAGGTTCTTCGAGTAGAAATGACTTTAAGAAGGTGAAATTAACTAACTACCAATTTGATCGATACTTGGATTGACAATGCTTAATATTTCAAGTTACCTAATAAATAAAAAATTAGGATACTTCAACAAAGGATTATATATTCAATAGGTAGGAGTTTTCGGCAATTCGTCAAACAAAAATGAGCATAATATGACAAATAATGCCTAACTACCTTTTGATCGGCGCGCAAAACATTTGCAGTGATCCTTAACTTGACTCTAGCTATTATTTGAAGCGTAATAATAAATAAAAAAATGATCATACATCAACATAGTGTTATCTATACAAAGGTCGCTTTTTTCCTAAGGTTCTTCGAGTAGAAATGAATTTAAGAAGGTGAAATTAACTAACTACCAATTTGATCGATACTTGGATTGACAATGCTTAAAATTTCAAGATAACTAATAAATAAAAAAATAGGATACATCAACAAAGGATTATATATTCAATAGGTAGGAGTTTTCGGCAATTCGTCAAACAAAAATGAGCATAATATGACAAATAATGCCTAACTACCTTTTGATCGGCGCGCAAAACATTTGCAGTGATCCTTAACTTGACACTAGCTATTATTTGAAGCGTACTAAAAAATAAAAAAATGATCATACATCAACATAGTGTTATCTATACAAAGGTCGTTATTTTCCTAAGGTTCTTCGAGTAGAAATTACTTTAAGAATGTAAAATTAACTAACTACCTATTTGATCGATACTTGGATTGACAATGATTAAAATTTCAAGATAACTAATAAATAAAAAATTAGGGTACTTCAACAAAGGATTATATATTCAATAAGTAGGAGTTTTCGGCAATTCGTCAAACAGAAATGAGCATAATATGACAAATAATGCCTAACTACCTATTTGATCGCCGCGCAAAACATTTGCAGGGAACCTTAACTTGATTCCAGCTATTATTTGATGCGTAATAATAAATAAATAAAAATAATCATACATCAACATTGTGTTATCTATACAAAAGTCGCTTTTTTCCTAAGGTTCTTCGAGTAGAAATGAATTTAAGAAGGTGAAATTAACTAACTACCAATTTGATCGATACTTGGATTGACAATGCTTAAAATTTCAAGATAACTAATAAATAAAAAATTAGGGTACTTCAACAAAGGATTATATATTCAATAGGTAGGAGTTTTCGGCAATTCGTCAAACAGAAATGAGCATAATATGACAAATAATGCCAAACTACCTATTTGATCGCCGCGCAAAACATTTGCAGGGAACCTTAACTTGACTCCAGCTATTATTTGAAGCGTAATAATAAATAAATAAAAATGAGCATACATCAACATTGTGTTATCTATACAAAAGTCGCTTTTTTCCTAAGGTTCTTCGAGTAGAAATGAATTTAAGAAGGTGAAATTAACTAACTACCAATTTGATCGATACTTGGATTGACAATGCTTAATATTTCAAGTTACCTAATAAATAAAAAATTAGGATACTTCAACAAAGGATTATATATTCAATAGGTAGGAGTTTTCGGCAATTCGTCAAACAAAAATGAGCATAATATGACAAATAATGCCTAACTACCTTTTGATCGGCGCGCAAAACATTTGCAGTGATCCTTAACTTGACTCTAGCTATTATTTGAAGCGTAATAATAAATAAAAAAATGATCATACATCAACATAGTGTTATCTATACAAAGGTCGCAATTTTCCTAAGGTTCTTCGAGTAGAAATTACTTTAAGAAGGTAAAATTAACTAACTACCTATTTGATCGATACTTGGATTGACAATGATTAAAATTTCAAGATAACTAATAAATAAAAAATTAGGGTACTTCAACAAAGGATTATATATTCAATAGGTAGGAGTTTTCGGCAATTCGTCAAACAGAAATGAGCATAATATGACAAATAATGCCTAACTACCTATTTGATCGCCGCGCAAAACATTTGCAGGGAACCTTAACTTGACTCCAGCTATTATTAGAAGCGTAATAATAAATAAATAAAAATGATCATACATCAACATTGTGTTATCTATACAAAAGTCGTTTTTTTCCTAAGGTTCTTCGAGTAGAAATGAATTTAAGAAGGTGAAATTAACTAACTACCAATTTGATCGATACTTGGATTGACAATGCTTAATATTTCAAGTTACCTAATAAATAAAAAATTAGGATACTTCAACAAAGGATTATATATTCAATAGGTAGGAGTTTTCGGCAATTCGTCAAACAAAAATGAGCATAATATGACAAATAATGCCTAACTACCTTTTGATCGGCGCGCAAAACATTTGCAGTGATCCTTAACTTGACTCTAGCTATTATTTGAAGCGTAATAATAAATAAAAAAATGATCATACATCAACATAGTGTTATCTATACAAAGGTCGCAATTTTCCTAAGGTTCTTCGAGTAGAAATTACTTTAAGAAGCTAAAATTAACTAACTACCTATTTGATCGATACTTGGATTGACAATGATTAAAATTTCAAGATAACTAATAAATAAAAAATTAGGGTACTTCAACAAAGGATTATATATTCAATAGGTAGGAGTTTTCGGCAATTCGTCAAACAGAAATGAGCATAATATGACAAATAATGCCTAACTACCTATTTGATCGCCGCGCAAAACATTTGCAGGGAACCTTAACTTGATTCCAGCTATTATTTGAAGCATAATAATAAATAAATAAAAATGATCATACATCAACATTGTGTTATCTATACAAAAGTCGCTTTTTTCCTAAGGTTCTTCGAGTAGAAATGAATTTAAGAAGGTGAAATTAACTAACTACCAATTTGATCGATACTTGGATTGACAATGCTTAAAATTTCAAGATAACTAATAAATAAAAAAATAGGATACATCAACAAAGGATTATATATTCAATAGGTAGGAGTTTTCGGCAATTCGTCAAACAAAAATGAGCATAATATGACAAATAATGCCTAACTACCTTTTGATCGGCGCGCAAAACATTTGCAGTGATCCTTAACTTGACACTAGCTATTATTTGAAGCGTACTAAAAAATAAAAAAATGATCATACATCAACATAGTGTTATCTATACAAAGGTCGTTATTTTCATAAGGTTCTTCGAGTAGAAATTACTTTAAGAATGTAAAATTAACTAACTACCTATTTGATCGATACTTGGATTGACAATGATTAAAATTTCAAGATAACTAATAAATAAAAAATTAGGGTACTTCAACAAAGGATTATATATTCAATAAGTAGGAGTTTTCGGCAATTCGTCAAACAGAAATGAGCATAATATGACAAATAATGCCTAACTACCTATTTGATCGCCGCGCAAAACATTTGCAGGGAACCTTAACTTGACTCCAACTATTATTTGAAGCGTAATAATAAATAAATAAAAATGATCATACATCAACATTGTGTTATCTATACAAAAGTCGCTTTTTTCCTAAGGTTCTTCGAGTAGAAATGAATTTAAGAAGGTGAAATTAACTAACTACCAATTTGATTGATACTTGGATTGACAATGCTTAAAATTTCAAGATAACTAATAAATAAAAAATTAGGGTACTTCAACAAAGGATTATATATTCAATAGGTAGGAGTTTTCGGCAATTCGTCAAACAAAAATGAGCATAATATGACAAATAATGCCTAACTACCTTTTAATCGCCGCGCAAAACGTTTGCAGTGATCCTTAACTTGACTGTAGCTATTATTTGAATCGTAATAATAAATAAAAAAATGATCATACATCAACATAGTGTTATCTATACAAAAGTCGCAATTTTCCTAAGGTTCTTCGATTAGAAATTACTTTAAGAAGGTAAAATTAACTAACTACCTATTTGATCGATACTTGGATTGACAATGATTAAAATTTCAAGATAACTAATAAATAAAAAATTAGGGTACTTCAACAAAGGAATATATATTCAATAGGTAGGAGTTTTCGGCAATTCGTCAAACAGAAATGAGCATAATATGACAAATAATGCCTAACTACCTATTTGATAGCCGCGCAAAACATTTGCAGTGATCCTTAATTTGACTCTAGCTATTTTTTGAAGAATAATAATAAATAAAAAAATGATCATACATCAACCTTCTGTTATCTATACAAAAGTCGCTTTTTTCCTAAGATTCTTCGAGTAGAAATGACTTTAAGAAGGTGAAATTAACTAACTACCTATTTGATCGATACTTCGATTGAAAATGCTTAATATTTCAAGTTAACAAATAAATAAAAAAATTAGGGTACTTCAACAAAGGATTATATATTCAACAGGTAGGAGTTGTCGGCAATTCGTCAAACTGAAATACGCATAATATGACAAAAATGCCTAACTACATTTTTTATCGCCGCGCAAAACATTGGCAGTGATCCTTAACTTGACTCTAACTATTTTTTGAAGCGTAATAACAAATAAAAAAAATGATCATACATCAACATAGTGCTATCTATACAAAAGTCGCAATTTTCGTAAAGTTCTTCGAGTAGAAATGACTTTAAGAAGGTGAAATTAACTAACTATATATTTGATCGATACTCGGATTGGCAATGCTTAATATTTCAAGATAACTAATAAATAAAAAATTAGGGTACTTCAACAAAGGATTATATATTCAGTAGGTATGAGCTTTCGGCAATTCGTCAAACAGAAATGAGCATAATATGACAAAAAATGCCTAACTACCTATTTGATCGCCACGCAAAACATTTGCAGCGACCCTTAACTTGACTCTAGCTATTTTTTGAAGCGTAATAATAAATAAAAAAATGATCATACATCAACATTGTGTTATCTATACAAAAGTCGCTTTTTTCCTTGGTTCATCGAGTAGAAATGACTTTAAGAAGGTGAAATTAACTAACTACCTAATTGTTCGATACTTGGAATGACAATGCTTAATATTTCAAGTTACCTAATAAATAAAAAATTAGGGTACTTCAACAAAGGATTATATATTCAGTAGGTATGAGCTTTCGGCAATTCGTCAAACAGAAATGAGCATAATATGACAAAAAATGCCTAACTACCTATTTGATCGCCACGCAAAACATTGGCAGCGACCCTTAACTTGACTCTAGCTATTTTTTGAAGCGTAATAATAAATAAAAAAATGATCATACATCAACATTGTGTTATCTATACAAAAGTGGCTTTTTTCCTTGGTTCATCGAGTAGAAATGACTTTAAGAAGGTGAAATTAACTAACTACCTAATTGTTCGATACTTGGAATGACAATGCTTAATATTTCAAGTTACCTAATAAATAAAAAATTAGGGTACTTCAACAAAGGATTATATATTCAATAGGTAGGAGTTTTCGGCAATTCGTCCAACTGAAATGACCATAATATAAGAAAAATGCCTAACTACATATTTGATCGCCGCGCAAAACATTGGCAGTGATCTTTAACTTGACTCTATCTATTATTTGAAGCGTAATAATAAATAAAAAAATTATCATACATCAACATAGTGTTATCTATACAAAAGTCGTAATTTTTCTAAGGTTCTTCGAGTAGAAATTACATTAAGAAGGTAAAATTAACTAACTACCTATTTGATCGATACTTCGATTGAAAATGCTTAATATTTCAAGTTAACAAATAAATAAAAAAATTAGGGTACTTCAATAAAGGATTATATATTCAACAGGTAGGAGTTGTCGGCATTTCATCAAACTGAAATACGCATAATATGACAAAAAATGCCTAACTACCTATTTGATCGCCGCGCAAAACATTTGCAGTGATCCTTAACTTGGTTCTAGCTATTTTTTGAAGCGTAATAATAATAAAAAAATGATCATACATCAACATTGTGTTATCTATACAAAAGTCGCTTTTTTCCTAAGGTTCTTCGAGTAGAAATGACTTTAAGAAGGTGAAATTAACTAACTACCTATTTGCTCGATACTTGGATTGACAATGCTTAATATTTCAAGATAACTAATAAATAAAAAATTAGGGTACTTCAACAAAGGATTATATATTCAACAGGTAGGAGTTTTCGGCAATTCGTCAAACAAAAATGAGAATAATATGACAAAAAATGCCTAACTACCTATTTGATCGCCGCGTAAAACATTTGTAGTGATCCTTAACTTGACTCTAGCTATTATTTGAAGCGTAATAATAAATTAAAAAATGATCATACATCAACATAGTGTTATCTATACAAAAGTCGCAATTTTCCTAAGGTTCTTCGAGTAGAAATGACTTTAAGAAGGTGAAATTAACTAACTACCAATTTGATCGATACTTGGATTGACAATGCTTAATATTTCAAGTTACCTAATAAATAAAAAATTAGGATACTTCAACAAAGGATTATATATTCAATACTTAGGAGTTTTCGGCAAATCGTCAAACAAAAATGAGCATAATATGACAAATAATGCCTAACTACCTTTTGATCGGCGCGCAAAACATTTGCAGTGATCCTTAACTTGACTCTAGCTATTATTTGAAGCGTAATAATAAATAAAAAAATGATCATACATCAACATAGTGTTATCTATACAAAGGTCGCAATTTTCCTAAGGTTCTTCGAGTAGAAATTACTTTAAGAAGCTAAAATTAACTAACTACCTATTTGATCGATACTTGGATTGACAAAGATTAAAATTTCAAGATAACTAATAAATAAAAAATTAGGGTACTTCAACAAAGGATTATATATTCAATAGGTAGGAGTTTTCGGCAATTCGTCAAACAGAAATGAGCATAATATGACAAATAATGCCTAACTACCTATTTGATCGCCGCGCAAAACATTTGTAGGGAACCTTAACTTGACTCCAGCTATTATTTCATGCGTAATAATAAATAAATAAAAATAATCATACATTAACATTGTGTTATCTATACAAAAGTCGCTTTTTTCCTAAGGTTCTTCGAGTAGAAATGAATTTAAGAAGGTGAAATTAACTAACTACCAATTTGATCGATACTTGGAATGACAATGCTTAAAATTTCAAGATAACTAATAAATAAAAAATTAGGGTACTTCAACAAAGGATTATATATTCAATAGGTAGGAGTTTTCGGCAATTCGTCAAACAAAAATGAGCATAATATGACAAATAATGCCTAACTACCTTTTAATCGCCGCGCAAAACGTTTGCAGTGATCCTGAACTTGACTCTAGCTATTATTTGATTCGTAATAATAAATAAAAAAATGATCATACATCAACATAGTGTTATCTATACAAAAGTCGCAATTTTCCTAAGGTTCTGCGATTAGAAATTACTTTAAGAAGGTAAAATTAACTAACTACCTATTTGATCGATACTTGGATTGACAATGATTAAAATTTCAAGATAACTAATAAATAAAAAATTAGGGTACTTCAACAATGGAATATATATTAATTAGGTAGGAGTTTTCGGCAATTCGTCAAGCAGAAATGAGCATAATATGACAAATAATGCCTTACTACCTATTTGATAGCCGCGCAAAACATTTGCAGTGATCCTTAACTTGACTCTAGCTATTTTTTGAAGCGTAATAATAAATAAAAAAAATGATCATACATCAACCTTGTGTTATCTATACAAAAGTCGCTTTTTTCCTAAGGTTCTTCGAGTAGAAATGACTTTAAGAAGGTGAAATTAACTAACTACCTATTTGATCGATACTTGGATTGAAAATGCTTAATATTTCAAGTTAACTAATAAATAAAAAAATTAGGGTACTTCAACAAAGGATTAAATATTCAACAGGTAGGAGTTGTCGGCAATTCGTCAAACTGAAATACGCATAATATGACAAAAATGCCTAACTACATTTTTTATCGCCGCGCAAAACATTGGCAGTGATCCTTAACTTGACTCTACCTATTTTTTGAAGCGTAATAACAAATAAAAAAAATGATCATACATCAGCATAGTGTTATCAATACAAAAGTCACAATTTTCCTAAAGTTCTTCGAGTAGAAATGACTTTAACAAGGTGAAATTAACTAACTATATATTTGATCGATACTCGGATTGGCAATGCTTAATATTTCAAGATAACTAATAAATAAAAAATTAGGGTACTTCAACAAAGGATTATATATTCAGTAGGTATGAGCTTTCGGCAATTCGTCAAACAGAAATGAGCATAATATGACAAAAAATGCCTAACTACCTATTTGATCGCCGCGCAAAACATTTGCAGCGATCCTTAACTTGACTCTAGCTATTTTTTGAAGCGTAATAATAAATAAAAAAATGATCATACATCAACATAGTGTTATCTACACAAAAGTCGCAATTTTCCTATGGTTCTTCGATTAGAAATGACTTTAAGAAGGTAAAATTAACTACTTACCTATTTGATCGATACTTGGATTGACAATGATTAAAATTTCAAGATAACTAATAAATAAAAAATTAGGGTACTTCAACAAAGGATTATATATTCAATAGGTAGGAGTTTTCGGCAATTCGTCAAACAAAAATGAGCCTAATATGGCAAATAATGCCTAACTATCTATTTGATCGCCGCGCAAAACATTTGCAGTGATCCTTAACTTGGCTCTTGCTATTTTTTGAAGCGTAATAATAAATAAAAAAATAATCATACATCAACTTTGTGTTGTCTATACAAAAGTTGCTTTTTTACTAAGGTTCTTCGTGTAGAAATGACTTTAAGAAGGTGAAATTACCTAACTACCTATTTGATCGATACTTGGATAGATAATGCTTAATATTTCAAGATAACTAATAATTAAAAAATTATCGTACTTCAACAAAGGATTATATATTCAATAGGTAGGAGTTTTCGGCAATTCGTCAAACTCAAATGAGCATAATATGACAAAAAAGCCTAACTACATATTTGATCGCCGCGCAAAACATTGGCAGTGATCCTTAACTTGACTCTAGCTATTATTTGAAGCGTAATAATAAATAAAAAAAATGATCATACATCAACATAGTGTTATCTATACAAAAGTCGCAATTTTCCTAAAGTTCTTCGAGTAGAAATGACTTTAAGAATGTGAAATTAACTAACTACATATTTGATCGATACTTGGATTGGCAATGCTTAATATTTCAAGAGAACTAATAAATAAAAAATTAGGGTACATCTACGAAGGATTATATATTCATAGGGAGGAGTTTTCGGCAATTCGTCAAACAAAAATCAGCATAATATGACAAAAATATGGCTAACTATCAATTTGATCGCCGCGCAAAACATTTGCAGTGATCCTTAACTTGACTCTAGCTATTATTTGAAGCGTAATAATAAATAAAAAAATGAACATACATCAACATAGTGTTATCTACACAAAAGTCGCAATTTTCCTAAGGTTCTTCGAGTAGAAATGACTTTATGAAGTAAATTTTAACTAACTACCTATTTGATCGATACTTGGATTGACAATGCTTAATATTTCAAGTTACCTAATAAATAAAAAATTAGGGTACTTCAACAAAGGATTATATATTCAATAGGTAGGAGTTTTCGGCAATTCGTCAAACATAAATGCGCATATAATGACAAATAATGCCTAACTACATATTTGATCGCCGCGCAAAACATTGGCATTGATCTTTAACTTGACTCTATCTATTATTTGAAGCGTAATAATAAATAAAAAAAATAATCATACATCAACTTTGTGTTGTCTATACAAAAGTTGCTTTTTTGCTAAGGTTCTTCGTGTAGAAATGACTTTAAGAAGGTGAAATTACCTAACTACCTATTTGATCGATACTTGGATTGACAATGGTTAATATTTCAAGTTAACTAATAAATAAAAAATTAGGGTACTTCAACAAAGGATTATATATTCAACAGGTAGGAGTTTTCGGCAATTCTTCAAACAAAAATGAGCATAATATGACACAAAATGCCTAACTACATATTTGATCGCCGCGTAAAACATTTGCAGTGATCCTTAACTTGACTCTAGCTATTATTTGAAGCGAAATAATAAATAAAAAAAAAATGATCATACATCAACATAGTGTTATCTATACAAACGTCGCAATTTTCCTAAAATTCTTCGAGTAGAAATGACTTCAAGAATGTGAAATTAACTAACTACATATTTGATCGATACTTGAATTGGCAATGCTTAATATTTCAAGATAAATAATAAATAAAAAATTAGGGTACTTCAACGAAGGATTATATATTCAATAGGTAGGAGTTTTCGGCAATTCGTCAAACAAAAATGAGCATAATACGACAAAAAATGCCTAACTACCTATTTGATCGCCGCGTAAAACATTTGTAGTGATCCTTAACTTGACTCTAGCTATTATTTGAAGCGTAATAATATATAAAAAAAATGATCATACATCAACATTGTGTTATCTATACAAAAGTCGCTTTTTTCCTAAGGTTCTTCGAGTAGAAATGACTTTAAGAAGGTGAAATTAACTAACTACCTATTTGATCGACGCGCAAAACATTTGCAGTGAACCTTAACTTGACTCTAGCTATTATTTGAAGCGTAATAATAAATAAAAAAAATGATCATACATCAACATTGTGTTATCTATACAAAAGTCGCAATTTTCCTAAAGTTCTTCGAGTAGAAATTACTTTAAGAAGGTAAAACTAACTAACTACCTATTTGATCGATACTTGGATTGACAATGATTAAAATTTCAAGCTAACTAATAAATAAAAAGTTAGGGTACTTCAACAAAGGATTATATATTCAATAGGTAGGAGTTTTCGGCAATTTGTCAAACAAAAATGAGCATAATATGACAAAAAATGCCTAACTACCTATTTGATAGCCGCGCAAAACATTTGCAGTGATCCTTAACTTGACTGTAGCTATTATTTGAAGTGTAATAATAAATAAAAAAAATGATCATACATCAACATAGTGTTATCTACACAAAAGTCGCAATTTTCCTAAGGTTCTTCGAGTAGAAATTACTTTAAGAAGGTAAAATTAACTAACTATCTATTTGATCGATACTCGGATTGGCAATGCTTAATATTTCATGATAACTAATAAATAAAAAATTAGGGTACTTCGACAAAGGATTTTATATTCAACAGGTAGGACTTTTCGGCAATTCGTCAAACAAAAATGAGCCTAATATGACAAAAAATGCCTAACTACCTATTTGATCGCCGCGCAAAACATTTGCAGTGATCCTTAACTTGACTCTAGCTATTATTTGAAGCTTAATAATAAATAAAAAAATGATCATACATCAACATAGTGTTATCTACACAAAAGTCGCAATTTTCCTTACTTTAAGATGGTAATATTAACTAACTACCTATTTGATCGATACTTGGATTGACAATGAATAAAATTTCAAGATAACTAATAAATAAAAAATTAGGGTACTTCAACAAAGGATTATATATTCAATAGGTAGGAGTTTTCGGCAATTCATCAAACACAAATGCGCATATTATGACAAATAATGCCTAACTACCTATTTGATCGCCGCACAAAACATTTGCAGTGATCCTTAACTTGACTCTAGCTATTATTTGAAGCTTAATAATAAATAAAAAAAATGATCATACATCAACATAGTGTTATCTACACAAAAGTCGCAATTTTCCTAAGGTTCTTCGAGTAGAAATTACTTTAAGAAGGTAAAACTAACTAACTACCTATTTGATCGATACTTGGATTGACAATGATTAAAATTTCAAGCTAACTAATAAATAAAAAGTTAGGGTACTTCAACAAAGGATTATATATTCAATAGGTAGGAGTTTTCGGCAATTTGTCAAACAAAAATGAGCATAATATGACAAAAAATGCCTAACTACCTATTTGATAGCCGCGCAAAACATTTGCAGTGATCCTTAACTTGACTCTAGCTATTATTTGAAGCGTAATAATAAATAAAAAAATGATCATACATCAACATAGTGTTATCTACACAAAAGTCGCAATTTTCCTAAGGTTCTTCGAGTAGAAATTACTTTAAGAAGGTAAAATTAACTAACTACCTATTTGATCGATACTTGGATTGACAATAATTAGAATTTCAAGATAACTAAGAAATAAAAAATTACGGTACTTCAACAAAGGATTATATATTCAATAGGTAGGAGTTTTCGGCAATTCGTCAAACAGAAATGAGCAGAATATGACAAATAATGCCTAACTACCTATTTGATCGCCGCGCAAAACATTTGCAGGGAACCTTAACTTGACTCCAGCTATTATTTGATGCGTAATAATAAATAAATAAAAATAATCATACATCAACATTGTGTTATCTATACAAAAGTCGCCTTTTTCCTAAGGTTCTTCGAGTAGAAATGAATTTAAGAAGGTGAAATTAACTAACTACCAATTTGATCGATACTTGGATTGACAATGCTTAAAATTTCAAAATAACTAATAAATAAAAAATTAGGGAACTTCAACAAAGGATTATATATTCAATAGGTAGGAGTTTTCGGCAATTCGTCAAACAAAAATGAGCATAATATGACAAATAATGCCTAACTACCTTTTAATCGCCGCGCAAAACGTTTGCAGTGATCCTGAACTTGACTCTAGCTATTATTTGATTCGTAATAATAAATAAAAAAATGATCATACATCAACATAGTGTTATCTATACAAAAGTCGCAATTTTCCTAAGGTTCTGCGATTAGAAATTACTTTAAGAAGGTAAAATTAACTAACTACCTATTTGATCGATACTTAGATTGACAATGATTAAAATTTCAAGATAACTAATAAATAAAAAATTAGGGTACTTCAACAATGGAATATATATTCATTAGGTAGGAGTTTTCGGCAATTCGTCAAACAGAAATGAGCATAATATGACAAATAATGCCTTACTACCTATTTGATAGCCGCGCAAAACATTTGCAGTGATCCTTAACTTGACTCAAGCTATTTTTTGATGCGTAATAATAAATAAAAAAATGATCATACATCAACCTTGTGTTATCTATACAAAAGTCGCTTTTTTCCTAAGGTTCTTCGAGTAGAAATGACTTTAAGAAGGTGAAATTAACTAACTACCTATTTGATCGATACTTGGATTGAAAATGCTTAATATTTCAAGTTAACTAATAAATAAAAAAATTAGGGTACTTCAACAAAGGATTAAATATTCAACAGGTAGGAGTTGTCGGCAATTCGTCAAACTGAAATACGCATAATATGACAAAAATGCCTAACTACATTTTTGATCGCCGCGCAAAACATTGGCAGTGATCCTTAACTTGACTCTAGCTATTTTTTGAAGCGTAATAACAAATAAAAAAAATGATCATACATCAGCATAGTGTTATCAATACAAAAGTCGCAATTTTCCTAAGGTTCTTCGAGTAGAAATGACTTTAAGAAGGTCAAATTAACTAACTCCCTATTTGATCGATACATGGATTGACAATGCTAAATATTTCAAGATAACTAATAAATAAAAAGTTAGGTTACGTCAACAAAAATGAGCAAAATATGACAAAAAATGCCTAACTAGCTATTTGATCGCCGCGCAAAACATTTGCAGTGATCCTTAACTTGGTTGTTGCTATTTTTTGAAGCGTAATAATAAATAAAAAAATAATCATACATCAACTTTGTGTTGTCTATACAAAAGTTGCTTTTTTGCTAAGGTTCTTCGTGTAGAAATGACTTTAAAAAGGTGAAATTACCTAACTACCTATTTGATCGATACTTGGATAGATAATGCTTAATATTTCAAGATAACTAATAATTAAAAAATTATCGTACTTCAACAAAGGATTATATATTCAATAGGTAGGAGTTTTCGGCAATTCGTCAAACTGAAATGAGCATAATATGACAAAAAAGCCTAACTACATATTTGATCGCCGCGCAAAACATTGGCAGTGATCCTTAACTTGACTCTAGCTATTATTTGAAGCGTAATAATAAATAAAAAAATGATCATACATCAACATAGTGTTATCTTTACAAATGTCGCAATTTTCCTAAAATTCTTCGAGTAGAAATGACTTTAAGAATGTGAAATTAACTAACTACATATTTGACCGATACTTGGATTGGCAATGCTTAATATTTCAAGATAACTAATAAATAAAAAATTAGGGTACATCTACGAAGGATTATATATTCAATAGGTAGGAGTTTTCGGCAATTCGTCAATCAAAAATCAGCATAATATGACGAAAATATGGCTAACTATCAATTTGATCGCCGCGCAAAACATTTCCAGTGATCCTTAACTTGACTCTAGCTATTATTTGAAGCGTAATAATAAATAAAAAAATGAACATACATCAACATAGTGTTATCTACACAAAAGTCGCAATTTTCCTAAGGTTCTTCGAGTAGAAATGACTTTAAGAAGGTAAAATTAACTAACTACCTATTTGATCGATACTTGGATTGACAATGATTACAATTTCAAGATAACTAATAAATAAAAAATTAGGGTACTTCAACAAAGTATTATATATTCAATAGGTAGGAGTTTTCGGCAATTCGTCAAACATAAATACGCATATTATGACAAATAATGCCTAACTATCTATTTGATCGCCGCGCAAAACATTTGCAGTGATCCTTAACTTGGCTATTGCTATTTTTTGAAGCGTAATAATAAATAAAAAAATAATCATACATCAACTTTGTGTTGTCTATACAAAAGTTGCTTTTTTGCTAAGGTTTTTCGTGTAGAAATGACTTTAAGAAGGTGAAATTACCTAACTACCTATTTGATCGATACTTGGATTGACAATGGTTAATATTTCAAGTTAACTAATAAATAAAAAATTAGGGTACTTCAACAAAGGATTATATATTCAACAGGTAGGAGTTTTCGGCAATTCATCAAACAAAAATGAGCATAATATGACACAAAATGCCTAACTCCCTATTTGATCGCCGCGTAAAACATTTGCAGTGATCCTTAACTTGACTCTAGCTATTATTTGAAGCGAAATAATAAATAAAAAAAATGATCATACATCAACATAGTGTTATCTATACAAACGTCGCAATTTTCCTAAAGTTCTTCGAGTAGAAATGACTTCAAGAATGTGAAATTAACTAACTACATATTTGATCGATACTTGAATTGGCAATGCTTAATATTTCAAGATAACTAATAAATAAAAAATTAGGGTACTTCAACGAAGGATTATATATTCAATAGGTAGGAGTTTTCGGCAATTCGTCAAACAAAAATGAGCATAATACGACAAAAAATGCCTAACTATCAATTTGATCGCCGCGCAAAACATTTGCAGTGATCCTTAACTTGACTCTAGCTATTATTTGAAGCGTAATAATATATAAAAAAATGTTCATACATCAACATAGTGTTATCTACACAAACTTCGCAATTTTCCTAAGGTTCTTCGAGTAGAAATTAGTTTAAGAAGGTAAAATTAACTAACTACCTAATTGATCGATACTTGGATTGACAATGATTAAAATTTCAAGATAACTAATAAATAAAAAATTAGGGTACTTCAACAAAGGATTATATATTCAATAGGTTGGAGTTTTCGGCAATTCGTCAAACATAAATGCGCATATTATGAAAAATAATGCCGAACTACCTATTTGATCGCCGCGCAAAACATTTGCAGTGATCCTTAACTTGGCTCTAGCCATTTTTTGAAGCGTAATAATAAAAAAAAATGATCATATATCAACATTGTGTTATCTATACAAAAGTCGCTTTTTTCCTAAGGTTCTTAGAGTAGAAATGACTTTAAGAAGGTGAAATTAACTAACTACCTATTTGATCGACGCGCAAAACATTTGCAGTGAACCTTAACTTGACTCTAGCTATTATTTGAAGCGTAATAATAAATAAATAAAATGATCATACATCAACATTGTGTTATCTATACAAAAGTCGCAATTTTCCTAAAGTTCTTCGAGTAGAAATTACTTTAAGAAGGTAAAACTAACTAACTACCTATTTGATCGATACTTGGATTGACAATGATTAAAATTTCAAGCTAACTAATAAATAAAAAGTTCGGGTACTTCAACAAAGGATTATATATTCAATAGGTAGGAGTTTTCGGCAATTTATCAAACAAAAATGAGCATAATATGACAAAAAATGCCTAACTACCTATTTGATAGCCGCGCAAAACATTTGCAGTGATCCTTAACTTGACTCTAGCTATTATTTGAAGCGTAATAATAAATAAAAAAATGATCATACATCAACATAGTGTTATCTACACAAAAGTCGCAATTTTCCTAAGGTTCTTCGAGTAGAAATTACTTGAAGAAGGTAAAATTAACTAACTACCTATTTGATCGATACTCGAATTGACAATGCTTAATATTTCATGATAACTAATAAATAAAAAATTGGGGTACTTCGACAAAGGATTATTTATTCAACAGGTAGGAGTTTTCGGCAATTCGTCAAACAAAAATGAGCCTAATATGACAAAAAATGCCTAACTACCTATTTGATCGCCGCGCAAAACATTTGCAGTGATCCTTAACTTGACTCTAGCTATTATTTGAAGCTTAATAATAAATAAAAAAATGATCATACATCAACATAGTGTTATCTACACAAAAGTCGCAATTTTCCTTACTTTAAGATGGTAATATTAACTAACTACCTATTTGATCGATACTTGGATTGACAATGAATAAAATTTCAAGATAACTAATAAATAAAAAATTAGGGTACTTCAACAAATGATTATATATTCAATAGGTAGGAGTTTTCGGCAATTCATCAAACATAAATGCGCATATTATGACAAATAATGCCTAACTACCTATTTGATCGCCGCACAAAACATTTGCAGTGATCCTTAACTTGGCTCTAGCTATTTTTTGAAGCGTAATAATAAATAAAAAATTGATCATACATCAACATTGTGTTATCTATACAAAAGTCACTTTTTTCCTAAGGTTCTTCGAGTAGAAATGACCTTAAGAAGGTGAAATTAACTAACTACCTATTTGATCGATACTTGGATTGACAATGCTTAATATTTCAAGTTAACTAATAAATAAAAAATTAGGGTACTTCAACAAAGGATTATATATTCAACAGGTAGGAATTTTCGGCAATTCGTCAAACAAAAATGAGCATAATATGACAAAAAATGCCTAACTACCTATTTGATTGCCGCGCAAAACATTTGCAGTGATCCTTAACTTGACTCTAGCTATTATTTGAAGCGTAATAATAAATAAAAAAATGATCATACATCAACATAGTGTTATCTACACAAAAGTCGCAATTTTCCTAAGGTTCTTCGAGTAGAAATGACTTTAAGAAGGTGAAATTAAGTAACTACCAATTTGATCGATACTTGGATTGACAATGCTTAAAATTTCAAGTCAACTAATAAATAAAAAATTAGGGTACTTCAACAAAGGATTATATATTCAATAGGTAGGATTTTTCTGCAATTCGTCAAACAAAAATGAGCAAAATATGACAAATAATGCCTAACTACCTTTGGATCGCCGCGCAAAACATTTGTAGTGATCCTTAACTTGTCTCTAGCTATTATTTGAATCATAATAATAAATAAAAAAAAGATCATACATCAACATAGTGTTATCTACACAAAAGTCGGAATTTTCCTAAGGTTCTTCGAGTATAAATTACTTTAAGATGGTAAAATTAACTAACTACCTATTTGATCGATACTTGGATTGACAATGATTAAAATTTCAAGATAACTAATAAATAAAAAATTAGGGTACTTCAACAAAGGATTATATATTCAATAGGTAGGAGTTTTCGGCAATTCGTCAAACAAAAATGAGCCTAATATGGCAAATAATGCCTAACTACCTTTTGATCGCCGCGCAAAACATTTGCAGTGATCCTTAACTTGACTCTAGCTATTATTTGAAACGTAATAATAAAAGAAAAAATGATCATACATCAACATAGTGTTATCTATACAAAAGTCGTAATTTTCCTAAGGTTCTTCGAGTAGAAATTACTTTAAGAAGGTAAAATTAACTAACTACCTATTTGAACGATACTTGGATTGACAATGATTAAAATTTCAAGATAACTAATAAATAAAAAATTAGGGTACTTCAACAAAGGATTATATATTCAATAGGTAGGAGTTTTCGGCAATTCGTCAAACAGAAATGAGCATAATATGACAAATAATGACTAACTACCTATTTGATCGCCACGCACAACCTTTGCAGTGATCCTTAACTTGACTCTACCTATTTTTTGAAGCGTAATAACAAATAAAAAAAATGATCATACATCAACATAGTGTTATCTATACAAAAGTCGCAATTTTCCTAAAGTTCTTCGAGTAGAAATGACTTTAAGAAAGTAAAATTAACTAACTACATATTTGATCGATACTTGGATTGGCAATGCTAAATATTTCAAGATAACTAAAAAATAAAAAATTATCGTACTTCAACAAAGGATTATATATTCAATAGGTAGGAGTTTTCGGCAATTCGTCAAACATAAATGCGCATATTATGACAAATAATGCCTAACTACCTATTTGATCGCCGCGCAAAACATTTACAGTGATCCTTAACTTGACTCTAGCTATTATTTGAAGCTTAATAATAAATAAAAAAATGATCAGATATCAACATAGTGTTATCTACACAAAAGTCGAAATTTTCCTTACTTTAAGATGGTAATATTAACTAACTACCTATTTGATCGATACTTGGATTGACAATGAATAAAATTTCAAGATAACTAATAAATAAAAAATTAGGGTACTTCAACAAAGGATTATATATTCAATAGGTAGGAGTTTTCGGCAATTCATCAAACATAAATGCGCATATTATGACAAATAATGCCTAACTACCTATTTGATCGCCGCACAAAACATTTGCAGTGATCCTTAACTTGGCTCTAGCTATTTTTTGAAGCGTAATAATAAATAAAAAAATGATCATACATCAACATTGTGTTATCTATACAAAAGTCACTTTTTTCCTAAGGTTCTTCGAGTAGAAATGACGTTAAGAAGGTGAAATTAACTAACTACCTATTTGATCGATACTTGGATTGACAATGCTTAATATTTCAAGTTAACTAATAAATAAAAAATTAGGGTACTTCAACAAAGGATTATATATTCAACAGGTAGGAATTTTCGGCAATTCGTCAAACAAAAATGAGCATAATATGACAAAAAATGCCTAACTACCTATTTGATCGCCGCGTAAAACATTTGCAGTGATCCTTAACTTGACTCTAGCTATTATTTGAAGCGTAATAATAAATAAAAAAAATGATCATACATCAACATAGTGTTATCTATACAAAAGTCGCTATTTTCCTAAAGTTCTTTGAGTAGAAATGACTTTAAAAAGGTGAAATTAACTAACTACATATTTGATCGATACTTGGATTGGCAATGCTTAATATTTCAAGACAACTAATAAATAAAAAATTCGGGTACTTCAACGAAGGATTATATATTCAATAGGTAGGAGTTTTCGGCAATTCGTCAAACAAAAATGAGCATAATATGACAAAAAATGCCTAACTACCTATTTGATCGCCGCGCAAAACATTTGCAGTGATCCTTAACTTGACTCTAGCTATTATTTGAAGCGTAATAATAAATAAAAAAATGATCATACATCAACATAGTGTTATCTACACAAAAGTCGCAATTTTCCTAAGGTTCTTCGAGTAGAAATGACTTTAAGAAGGTGAAATTAAGTAACTACCAATTTGATCGATACTTGGATTGACAATGCTTAAAATTTCAAGTCAACTAATAAATAAAAAATTAGGGTACTTCAACAAAGGATTATATATTCAATAGGTAGGAGTTTTCTGCAATTCGTCAAACAAAAATGAGCATAATATGACAAATAATGCCTAACTACCTTTGGATCGCCGCGCAAAACATTTGTAGTGATCCTTAACTTGTCTCTAGCTATTATTTGAATCATAATAATAAATAAAAAAATGATCATACATCAACATAGTGTTATCTACACAAAAGTCGGAATTTTCCTAAGGTTCTTCGAGTATAAATTACTTTAAGATGGTAAAATTAACTAACTACCTATTTGATCGATACTTGGATTGACAATGATTAAAATTTCAAGATAACTAATAAATAAAAAATTAGGGTACTTCAACAAAGGATTATATATTCAATAGGTAGGAGTTTTCGGCAATTCGTCAAACAAAAATGAGCCTAATATGGCAAATAATGCCTAACTACCTTTTGATCGCCGCGCAAAACATTTGCAGTGATCCTTAACTTGACTCTAGCTATTATTTGAAGCGTAATAATAAATGAAAAAATGATCATACATCAACATAGTGTTATCTATACAAAAGTCGCAATTTTCCTAAGGTTCTTCGAGTAGAAATTACTTTAAGAAGGTAAAATTAACTAACTACCTATTTGAACGATACTTGGATTGACAATGATTAAAATTTCAAGATAACTAATAAATAAAAAATTAGGGTACTTCAACAAAGGATTATATATTCAATAGGTAGGAGTTTTCGGCAATTCGTCAAACAGAAATGAGCATAATATGACAAATAATGCCTAACTACCTATTTGATCGCCGCGCACAACCTTTGCCGTGATCCTTAACTTGACTCTACCTATTTTTTGAAGCGTAATAACAAATAAAAAAAATGATCATACATCAACATAGTGTTATCTATACAAAAGTCGCAATTTTCCTAAAGTTCTTCGAGTAGAAATGACTTTAAGAAAGTGAAATTAACTAACTACATATTTGATCGATACTTGGATTGGCAATGCTAAATATTTCAAGATAACTAAAAAATAAAAAATTATCGTACTTCAACAAAGGATTATATATTCAATAGGTAGGAGTTTTCGGCAATTCGTCAAACATAAATGCGCATATTATGACAAATAATGCCTAACTACCTATTTGATCGCCGCGCAAAACATTTACAGTGATCCTTAACTTGACTCTAGCTATTATTTGAAGCTTAATAATAAATAAAAAAATGATCAGATATCAACATAGTGTTATCTACACAAAAGTCGCAATTTTCCTTACTTTAAGATGGTAATATTAACTAACTACCTATTTGATCGATACTTGGATTGACAATGAATAAAATTTCAAGACAACTAATAAATAAAAAATTCGGGTACTTCAACGAAGGATTATATATTCAATAGGTAGGAGTTTTCGGCAATTCGTCAAACAAAAATGAGCATAATATGACAAAAAATGCCTAACTACCTATTTGATCGCCGCGCAAAACATTTGCAGTGATCCTTAACTTGACTCTAGCTATTATTTGAAGCGTAATAATAAATAAAAAAATGATCATACATCAACATAGTGTTATCTACACAAAAGTCGCAATTTTCCTAAGGTTCTTCGAGTAGAAATGACTTTAAGAAGGTGAAATTAAGTTACTACCAATTTGATCGATACTTGGATTGACAATGCTTAAAATTTCAAGTCAACTAATAAATAAAAAATTAGGGTACTTCAACAAAGGATTATATATTCAATAGGTAGGAGTTTTCTGCAATTCGTCAAACAAAAATGAGCATAATATGACAAATAATGCCTAACTACCTTTGGATCGCCGCGTAAGACATTTGTAGTGATCCTTAACTTGACTCTAGCTATTATTTGAAGCATAATAATAAATAAAAAAATGATCATACATCAACATAGTGTTATCTACACAAAAGTCGGAATTTTCCTAAGGTTCTTCGAGTATAAATTACTTTAAGATGGTAAAATTAACTAACTACCTATTTGATCGATACTTGGATTGACAATGATTAAAATTTCAAGATAACTAATAAATAAAAAATTAGGGTACTTCAACAAAGGATTATATATTCAATAGGTAGGAGTTTTCGGCAATTCGTCAAACATAAATGCGCATATTATGACAAATAATGCTTAACTACCTTTTTGATCGCCGCGCAAAACATTTACAGTGATCCTTAACTTGGCTCTAGCTATTTTGTGAAGCAAAATAATAAATAAAAAAATGATCATACATCAACATTGTGTTATCTATACAAAAGTCGCTTTTTTCCTAAGGTTCTTCGAGTAGAAATGACTTTAAGAAGGTGAAATTAACTAACTACCTATTTGATCGATACTTGGATTGACAATGCTTAATATTTCAAGTTAACTAATAAATAAAAAAATTAGGTTACTTCAACAAAGGATTATATATTCAACAGGTATGAGTTTTCGGCAATTCGTCAAACAAAAATGAGCATAATATGACAAAAAATGCCTAACTACCTATTTGATCGCCGCGTAAAATATTTGCAGTGATCCTTAACTTTACTCTAGCTATTATTTGAAGCGTAATAATAAATAAAAAAAATGATCATACATCAACTTAGTGTTATCTATAGAAAAATTGCAATTTTCCTAAGGTTCTTCGAGTAGAAATGACTTTAAGAAGGTGAAATTAACTAACTACCAATTTGATCGATACTTGGATTGACAATGCTTAAAATTTCAAGATAACTAATAAATAAAAAATTAGGGTACTTCAACAAAGGATTATATATTCAATAGGTAGGAGTTTTCGGCAATTCGTCAAACAAAAATGAGCCTAATATGGCAAATAATGCCTAACTACCTTTTGATCGCCGCGCAAAACATTTGCAGTGATCCTTAACTTCACTCTAGCTATTATTTGAAGCGTAATAATAAATGAAAAAATGATCATACATCAACATAGTGTTATCTATACAAAAGTCGCAATTTTCCTTAAGTTCTTCGAGTAGAAATGACTTTAAGAAAGTGAAATTAACTAACTACATATTTTATCGATACTTGGATTAGCAATGCTAAATATTTCAAGATAACTAAAAAATAAAAAATTATCGTACTTCAAACATAAATGCGCATATTATTACAAATAATGCCTAACTACCTATTTGATCGCCGCGCAAAACATTTACAATGATCCTTAACTTGACTCTAGCTATTATTTGAAGCTTAATAATAAATAAAAAAATGATCAGATATCAACATAGTGTTATCTACACAAAAGTCGCAATTTTCCAAAGGTTCTTCGAGTAGAAATTACTTTAAGATGGTAATATTAACTAACTACCTATTTGATCGATACTTGGATTGACAATGAATAAAATTTCAAGATAACTAATAAATAAAAAATTAGGGTGCTTCAACAAAGGATTATATATTCAATAGGTAGGAGTTTTCGGCAATTCGTCAAACATAAATGCGCATATTATGACAAATAATGCCTAACTACCTATTTGATCGCCGCGCAAAACATTTACAGTGATCCTTAACTTGACTCTAGCTATTATTTGAAGCTTAATAATAAATAAAAAAATGATCAGATATCAACATAGTGTTATCTACACAAAAGTCGCAATTTTCCTTACTTTAAGATGGTAATATTAACTAACTACCTATTTGATCGATACTTGGATTGACAATGAATAAAATTTCAAGACAACTAATAAATAAAAAATTCGGGTACTTCAACGAAGGATTATATATTCAATAGGTAGGAGTTTTCGGCAATTCGTCAAACAAAAATGAGCATAATATGACAAAAAATGCCTAACTACCTATTTGATCGCCGCGCAAAACATTTGCAGTGATCCTTAACTTGACTCTAGCTATTATTTGAAGCGTAATAATAAATAAAAAAATGATCATACATCAACATAGTGTTATCTACACAAAAGTCGCAATTTTCCTAAGGTTCTTCGAGTAGAAATGACTTTAAGAAGGTGAAATTAAGTTACTACCAATTTGATCGATACTTGGATTGACAATGCTTAAAATTTCAAGTCAACTAATAAATAAAAAATTAGGGTACTTCAACAAAGGATTATATATTCAATAGGTAGGAGTTTTCTGCAATTCGTCAAACAAAAATGAGCATAATATGACAAATAATGCCTAACTACCTTTGGATCGCCGCGTAAGACATTTGTAGTGATCCTTAACTTGACTCTAGCTATTATTTGAAGCATAATAATAAATAAAAAAATGATCATACATCAACATAGTGTTATCTACACAAAAGTCGGAATTTTCCTAAGGTTCTTCGAGTATAAATTACTTTAAGATGGTAAAATTAACTAACTACCTATTTGATCGATACTTGGATTGACAATGATTAAAATTTCAAGATAACTAATAAATAAAAAATTAGGGTACTTCAACAAAGGATTATATATTCAATAGGTAGGAGTTTTCGGCAATTCGTCAAACATAAATGCGCATATTATGACAAATAATGCTTAACTACCTTTTTGATCGCCGCGCAAAACATTTACAGTGATCCTTAACTTGGCTCTAGCTATTTTGTGAAGCAAAATAATAAATAAAAAAATGATCATACATCAACATTGTGTTATCTATACAAAAGTCGCTTTTTTCCTAAGGTTCTTCGAGTAGAAATGACTTTAAGAAGGTGAAATTAACTAACTACCTATTTGATCGATACTTGGATTGACAATGCTTAATATTTCAAGTTAACTAATAAATAAAAAAATTAGGTTACTTCAACAAAGGATTATATATTCAACAGGTATGAGTTTTCGGCAATTCGTCAAACAAAAATGAGCATAATATGACAAAAAATGCCTAACTACCTATTTGATCGCCGCGTAAAATATTTGCAGTGATCCTTAACTTTACTCTAGCTATTATTTGAAGCGTAATAATAAATAAAAAAAATGATCATACATCAACTTAGTGTTATCTATAGAAAAATTGCAATTTTCCTAAGGTTCTTCGAGTAGAAATGACTTTAAGAAGGTGAAATTAACTAACTACCAATTTGATCGATACTTGGATTGACAATGCTTAAAATTTCAAGATAACTAATAAATAAAAAATTAGGGTACTTCAACAAAGGATTATATATTCAATAGGTAGGAGTTTTCGGCAATTCGTCAAACAAAAATGAGCCTAATATGGCAAATAATGCCTAACTACCTTTTGATCGCCGCGCAAAACATTTGCAGTGATCCTTAACTTCACTCTAGCTATTATTTGAAGCGTAATAATAAATGAAAAAATGATCATACATCAACATAGTGTTATCTATACAAAAGTCGCAATTTTCCTTAAGTTCTTCGAGTAGAAATGACTTTAAGAAAGTGAAATTAACTAACTACATATTTTATCGATACTTGGATTAGCAATGCTAAATATTTCAAGATAACTAAAAAATAAAAAATTATCGTACTTCAAACATAAATGCGCATATTATTACAAATAATGCCTAACTACCTATTTGATCGCCGCGCAAAACATTTACAATGATCCTTAACTTGACTCTAGCTATTATTTGAAGCTTAATAATAAATAAAAAAATGATCAGATATCAACATAGTGTTATCTACACAAAAGTCGCAATTTTCCAAAGGTTCTTCGAGTAGAAATTACTTTAAGATGGTAATATTAACTAACTACCTATTTGATCGATACTTGGATTGACAATGAATAAAATTTCAAGATAACTAATAAATAAAAAATTAGGGTGCTTCAACAAAGGATTATATATTCAATAGGTAGGAGTTTTCGGCAATTCGTCAAACATAAATGCGCATATTATGACAAATAATGCCTAACTACCTATTTGATCGCCGCACAAAACATTTGCAGTGATCCTTAACTTGGCTCTAGCTATTTTTTGAAGCGTAATAATAAATAAAAAAATGATCATACATCAACATTGTGTTATCTATACAAAAGTCGCTTTTTTCCTAAGGTTCTTCGAGTAGAAATGACGTTAAGAATGTGAAATTAACTAACTACCTATTTGATCGATACTTGGATTGACAATGCTTAATATTTCAAGTTAACTAATAAATAAAAAATTAGGGTACTTCAACAAAGGATTATATATTCAACAGGTAGGAGTTTTCGGCAATTCGTCAAACAAAAATGAGCATAATATCACAAAAAATGTCTAACTACCTATTTGATCGCCGCGTAAAACATTTGCAGTGATCCTTAACTTGACTCTAGCTATTATTTGAAGCGTAATAATAAATAAAAAAATGATCATACATCAACATAGTGTTATCTACACAAAAGTCGCAATTTTCCTAAGGTTCTTCGAGTAGAAATGACTTTAAGAAAGTGAAATTAACTAACTACATATTTGATCGATACTTGGATTAGCAATGCTAAATATTTCAAGATAACTAAAAAATAAAAAATTAGGGTACTTCAACAAAGGATTATATATTCAATAGGAAGGAGTTTTCTGCAATTCGTCAAACAAAAATGAGCATAATATGACAAATAATGCCTAACTACCTTTGGATCGCCGCGCAAAACATTTGCAGTGATCCTTAACTTGGCTCTAGCTATTATTTGAAGCATAATAATAAATAAAAAAATGATCATACATCAACATAGTGTTATCTACACAAAAGTCGCAATTTTCCTAAGGTTCTTCGAGTAGAAATGAATTTAAGAAGGTGAAATTAACTAACTACCTATTTGAACGATACTTGGATTGACAATGATTAAAATTTCAAGATAACTAATAAATAAATAATTAGGGTACTTCAACAATGGATTATATATTCAATAGGTAGGAGTTTTCGGCAATTCGTCAAACAGAAATGAGCATAATATGACAAATAATAACTAACTACCTATTTGATCGCCGCGCACAACCTTTGCAGTGATCCTTAACTTGGCTCTAGCTATTTTTTGAAGCATAATAATAAATAAAAAAATGATCATACATCAACATTGTGTTATCTATACAAAAGTCGCTCTTTTCCTATGGTTCTTCGAGTAGAAATGACTTTAAGAAGGTGAAATTAACTAACTACCTATTTGATCGATACTTGGATTGACAATGCTTAATATTTCAAGTTAACTAATAAATAAAAAAATTAGGTTACTTCAACAAAGGATTATATATTCAACAGGTATGAGTTTTCGGCAATTCGTCAAACAGAAATGAGCATAATATGACAAAAAATGCCTAACTACCTATTTGATCGCCGCGTAAAACATTTGCAGTGATCCTTAACTTGACTCTAGCTATTATTTGAAGCGTAATAATAAATAAAAAAATGATCATACATCAACATAGTGTTATCTATAGAAAAATTGAAATTTTCCTAAGGTTCTTCGAGTAGAAATGACTTTAAGAAGGTGAAATTAACTAACTACCTATTTGATCGATACTTGGATTGACAATAATTAGAATTTCAAGATAACTAATAAATAAAAAATTAGGGTACTTCAACAAAGGATTATATATTCAATAGGTAGGAGTTTTCGGCAATTCGTCAAACAAAAATGAGCATAATATGACAAAAAATGCCTAACTACCTATTTGATCGCCGCGTAAAACATTTGCAGTAATCCTTAACTTGACTCTAGCTATTATTTGAAGCATAATAATAAATAAAAAAAATGATCATACATCAACATAGTGTTATCTATGCAAAAGTCGCTATTTTCCTAAAGTTCTTTGAGTAGAAATGACTTTAAGAAGGTGAAATTAACTAACTACATATTTGATCGATACTTGGATTGGCAATGCTTAATTTTTCAAGACA
This sequence comes from Rhodomyrtus psidioides, assembly GCA_021437785.1. NCBI lineage: Eukaryota > Viridiplantae > Streptophyta > Magnoliopsida > Myrtales > Myrtaceae > Rhodomyrtus > Rhodomyrtus psidioides. Next base: position 1,337,425 of record JAILYB010000089.1, read on the forward strand.
GCTAATAAATAAAAAAATCGGGTACTTCAACAAAGGATTATATATTCAATAGGTAGGAGTTTTCGGCAATTCGTCAAACAAAAATGAGCATAATATGACAAAAAACGCCTAACTACCTATTTGATCGCCGTGCAAAACATTTGCAGTGATCCTTAACTTGACTCTAGCTATTATTTGAAGCGTAATAATAAATAAAAAAATGATCATACATCAAAATAGTGTTATCTACACAAAAGTCGCAATTTTCCTAAGGTTCTTCGAGTAGAAATTACTTTAAGAAGGTAAAATTAACTAAATACCTATTTGATCGATACTTGGATGGACAATAATTAGAATTTCAAGATAACTAATAAATAAAAAATTAGGGTACTTCAACAAAGGATTATATATTCAATAGGTAGGAGTTTTCGGCAATTCGTCAAAAAAAAATGAGCATAATATGACAAAAAATGCCTAACTACCTATTTGATCGCCGCGCAAAACATTTGCAGAGATCCTTAACTTGACTCTAGCTATTATTTGAAGAGTAAAAAAAAATAAAAAAATGATCATACATCAACATAGTGTTATCTACACAAAAGTCGCAATTTTCCTAAGGTTCTTCGAGTAGAAATGACTTTAAGAAGGTGAAATTAACTAACTACCAATTTGATCGATACTTGGATTGACAATGCTTAAAATTTCAAGATAACTAATAAATAAAAAATTAGGGTACTTCAACAAAGGATTATATATTCAATAGGTAGGAGTTTTCGGCAATTCGTCAAACAAAAATGAGCATAATATGACAAATAATGCCTAACTACCTTTGGATCGCCGCGCAAAACATTTGCAGTGATCCTTAACTTGACTCTAGCTATTATTTGAAGCGTAATAATAAATAAAAAAATGATCATACATCAACATAGTGTTATCTACACAAAAGTCGCAATTTTCCTAAGGTTCTTCGAGTAGAAATGAATTCAAGATTGTGAAATTAACTAACTACCTATTCGATCGATACTTGGATTGACAATACTTAAAATTTCAAGATAACTAATAAATAAAAGATTAGGGTACTTCAACAAAGGATTATATATACAATAGGTAGGAGTTTTCGGCAATTCGTCAAACAAAAATGAGCATAATATGACAAATAATGCCTAACTACCTTTGGATCGCCGCGCAAAACATTTGCAGTGATCCTTAACTTGACTCTAGCTATTATTTGAAGCGTAATAATAAATAAAAAAATGATCATACATCAACATAGTGTTATCTATACAAAAGTCGCAATTTTCCTAAGGTTCTTCGAGTAGAAATTACTTTAAGAAGGTAAAATTAACTAACTACCTATTTGATCGATACTTGGATTGACAATGATTAAAATTTCAAGATAACTAATAAATAAAAAATTAGGGTACTTCCACAAAGGATTATATATTCAATAGGTAGGAGTTTTCGGCAATTCGTCAAACATAAATGCACATATTATGACAAATAATGCCTAAATACCTATTTGATCGCCGCGCAAAACATTTGCAGTGATCCTTAACTTGGCTCTAGCTATTTTTTGAAGCGTAATAATAAATAAAAAAATGATCATACATCAACATTGTGTTATCTATACAAAAGTCGCTTTTTTCCTAAGGTTCTTCGAGTAGAAATGACTTTAAGAAGGTGAAATTAACTAACTACCAATTTGATCGATACTTGGATTGACAATGCTTAAAATTTCAAGATAACTAATAAATAAAAAATTAAGGTACTTCAACAAAGGATTATATATTCAATAGGTAGGAGTTTTCGGCAATTCGTCAAACAAAAATGAGCATAGTATGACAAATAATGCCAATCTACCTTTTGATCGCCACACAAAATATTTGCAGTGATCCTTAACTTGACTCTAGCTATTATTTGAAGCGTAATAATAAATAAAAAAATGATCATACATCAACATAGTGTTATCTATACAAAAGTCGCAATTTTCCTAACGTTCTTCGAGTAGAAATGACTTTAAGAAGGTGAAATTAACTAACTACCTATTTGATCGATACTTGGATTGACAATGCTTAAAATTTCAAGATAACTAATAAATAAAAAATTGGGGTACTTCAACAAAGGATTATATATTCAATAGGTAGGAGTGTTCGGCAATTCGTCAAACAAAAATGAGCATAATATGACAAAAAACGCCTAACTACCTATTTGATCGCCGTGCAAAACATTTGCAGTGATCCTTAACTTGACTCTAGCTATTATTTGAAGCGTAATAATAAATAAAAAAATGATCATACATCAAAATAGTGTTATCTACACAAAAGTCGCAATTTTCCTAAGGTTCTTCGAGTAGAAATTACTTTAAGAAGGTAAAATTAACTAAATACCTATTTGATCGATACTTGGATGGACAATAATTAGAATTTCAAGATAACTAATAAATAAAAAATTAGGGTACTTCAACAAAGGATTATATATTCAATAGGTAGGAGTTTTCGGCAATTCGTCAAAAAAAAATGAGCATAATATGACAAAAAATGCCTAACTACCTATTTGATCGCCGCGCAAAACATTTGCAGAGATCCTTAACTTGACTCTAGCTATTATTTGAAGAGTAAAAAAAAATAAAAAAATGATCATACATCAACATAGTGTTATCTACACAAAAGTCGCAATTTTCCTAAGGTTCTTCGAGTAGAAATAACTTTAAGAAGGTGAAATTAACTAACTACCAATTTGATCGATACTTGGATTGACAATGCTTAAAATTTCAAGATAACTAATAAATAAAAAATTAGGGTACTTCAACAAAGGATTATATATTCAATAGGTAGGAGTTTTCGGCAATTCGTCAAACAAAAATGAGCATAATATGACAAATAATGCCTAACTACCTTTGGATCGCCGCGCAAAACATTTGCAGTGATCCTTAACTTGACTCTAGCTATTATTTGAAGCGTAATAATAAATAAAAAAATGATCATACATCAACATAGTGTTATCTACACAAAAGTCGCAATTTTCCTAAGGTTCTTCGAGTAGAAATGAATTCAAGATTGTGAAATTAACTAACTACCTATTCGATCGATACTTGGATTGACAATACTTAAAATTTCAAGATAACTAATAAATAAAAGATTAGGGTACTTCAACAAAGGATTATATATACAATAGGTAGGAGTTTTCTGCAATTCGTCAAACAAAAATGAGCATAATATGACAAATAATGCCTAACTACCTTTGGATCGCCGCGCAAAACATTTGCAGTGATCCTTAACTTGACTCTAGCTATTATTTGAAGCGTAATAATAAATAAAAAAATGATCATACATCAACATAGTGTTATCTATACAAAAGTCGCAATTTTCCTAAGGTTCTTCGAGTAGAAATTACTTTAAGAAGGTAAAATTAACTAACTACCTATTTGATCGATACTTGGATTGACAATGATTAAAATTTCAAGATAACTAATAAATAAAAAATTAGGGTACTTCCACAAAGGATTATATATTCAATAGGTAGGAGTTTTCGGCAATTCGTCAAACATAAATGCACATATTATGACAAATAATGCCTAAATACCTATTTGATCGCCGCGCAAAACATTTGCAGTGATCCTTAACTTGGCTCTAGCTATTTTTTGAAGCGTAATAATAAATAAAAAAATGATCATACATCAACATTGTGTTATCTATACAAAAGTCGCTTTTTTCCTAAGGTTCTTCGAGTAGAAATGACTTTAAGAAGGTGAAATTAACTAACTACCAATTTGATCGATACTTGGATTGACAATGCTTAAAATTTCAAGATAACTAATAAATAAAAAATTAAGGTACTTCAACAAAGGATTATATATTCAATAGGTAGGAGTTTTCGGCAATTCGTCAAACAAAAATGAGCATAGTATGACAAATAATGCCAATCTACCTTTTGATCGCCACACAAAATATTTGCAGTGATCCTTAACTTGAATCTAGCTATTATTTGAAGCGTAATAATAAATAAAAAAATGATCATACATCAACATAGTGTTATCTATACAAAAGTCGCAATTTTCCTAACGTTCTTCGAGTAGAAATGACTTTAAGAAGGTGAAATTAACTAACTACCTATTTGATCGATACTTGGATTGACAATGCTTAAAATTTCAAGATAACTAATAAATAAAAAATTGGGGTACTTCAACAAAGGATTATATATTCAATAGGTAGGAGTGTTCGGCAATTCGTCAAACAAAAATGAGCATAATATGACAAATAATGCCTAATTACCATTTGATCGCCGCGCAAAACATTTGCAGTGATCCTTAACTTGACTCTAGCTATTATTTGAAGCGTAATATTAAATAAAAAAAAATGATCATACATCAACATAGTGTTATCTATACCAAAGTCGCAATTTTCCAAAGGTTCTTCGAGTAGAAATGAATTCAAGATGGTGAAATTAACTAACTACCTATTCGATCGATACTTGGATTGACAATGCTTAAAATTTCAAGATAACTAATAAATAAAAAATTAGGGCACTTCAACAAAGGATTATATATTCAATAGGTAGGAGTTTTTGGTAATTCGTCAAACAGAAATGAGCATAATATGACAAATAATGCCTAACTACCTTTTGATCGCCGCGCAAAACATTTGCAGTGATCCTTAACTTGACTCTAGCTATTATTTGAAGCGTAATAATAAATAAAAAAATGATCATACGTGAACATAGTGTTATCTATACAAAAGTCGCAATTTTCCTAAGGTTCTACGAGTAGAAATTACTTTAAGAAGGTAAAATTAACTAACTACCTATGTGATCGATACTTGGATTGACAATGATTAAAATTTCAAGTTAACTAATAAATAAAAAATTAGGGTACTTTAACAAGGGATTATATATTCAATAGGTAGGAGTTTTCGGCAATTCGTTAAACAGAAATGAGCATAATATGACAAATAATGCCTAACTACCTATTTGATCGCCGCGCAAAACATTTGCAGTGAACCTTAACTTGACTCTAGCTATTTTTTGAAGCGTAATAATAAATAGAAAAAATGATCATACATCAACATTGTGTAATCTATACAAAAGTCGCTTCTTTCCTAAGGTTCTTCGAGTTGAAATGACTTTAAGAAGGTGAAATTAACTAACTACCTATTTGATGGATACTTGGATTGACAATGCTTAATATTTCAAGTTAACTAATAAATAAAAAATTAGGGTACTTCAACAAAGGATTATATATTCAACAGGAAGGAGTTTTCGGCAATTCGTCAAACAAAAATGAGCATAATATGACAAAAAATACCTAACTACCTATTTGATCGCCGCGCAAAACATTTGCATGATCCTTAACTTGACTCTACCTATTATTTGAAGCGTAATAATAAATAAAAAAATGATCATACATCAACATAGTGTTATCTATACAAAAGTCGCAATTTTCCTAAGGTTCTTCGAGTAGAAATTACTTTAAGAAGGTAAAATTAACTAACTACCTATTTGATCGATACTTGGATTGACAATGATTAAAATTTCAAGTTAACTAATAAATAAAAAATTAGGGTACTTCAACAAAGGATTATATATTCAACAGGGAGGAGTTTTCGGCAATTCGTCAAACAAAAATGAGCATAATATGACAAATAATGCCTAACTACCTATTTGATCGCCGCGCAAAACATTTGCATGATCCTTAACTTGACTCTACCTATTATTTGAAGCGTAATAATAAATAAAAAAATGATCATACATCAACATAGTGTTATCTATACAAAAGTCGCAATTTTCCTAAGGTTCTTCGAGTAGAAATTACTTTAAGAAGGTAAAATTAACTAACTACCTATTTGATCGATACTTGGATTGACAATGCTTAATATTTCAAGTTAACTAATAAATAAAAAATTAGGGTACTTCAACAAAGGATTATATATTCAACAGGAAGGAGTTTTCGGCAATTCGTCAAACAAAAATGAGCATAATATGACAAAAAATACCTAACTACCTATTTGATCGCCGCGCAAAACATTTGCATGATCCTTAACTTGACTCTACCTATTATTTGAAGCGTAATAATAAATAAAAAAATGATCATACATCAACATAGTGTTATCTATACCAAAGTCGCAATTTTCCAAAGGTTCTTCGAGTAGAAATGAATTCAAGATGGTGAAATTAACTAACTACCTATTCGATCGATACTTGGATTGACAATGCTTAAAATTTCAAGATAACTAATAAATAAAAAATTAGGGCACTTCAACAAAGGATTATATATTCAATAGGTAGGAGTTTTCGGTAATTCGTCAAACAGAAATGAGCATAATATGACAAATAATGCCTAACTACCTTTTGATCGCCGCGCAAAACATTTGCAGTGATCCTTAACTTGACTCTAGCTATTATTTGAAGCGTAATAATAAATAAAAAAATGATCATACGTGAACATAGTGTTATCTATACAAAAGTCCCAATTTTCCTAAGGTTCAACGAGTAGAAATTACTTTAAGAAGGTAAAATTAACTAACTACCTATTTGATCGATACTCGGATTGACAATGATTAAAATTTCAAGATAACTACTAAATAAAAAATTAGGGTACTTCAACAAGGGATTATATATTCAATAGGAAGGAGTTTTCGGCAATTCGTCAAACAGAAATGAGCATAATGTGACAAATAATGCCTAACTACCTAGTTGATCGCCGCGCAAAACATTTGCAGTGATCCTTAACTTGACTCTAGCTATTTTTTGAAGCGTAATAATAAAAAAAAAAATGATCATACATCAACATTGTGTTATCTATACAAAAGTCGCTTTTTTCCTAAGGTTCTTCGAGTAGAAATGACTTTAAGAAGGTGAAATTAACTAACTACCTATTTGATCGATACTTGGATTGACAATACTTAATATTTCAAGTTAACTAATAAATAAAAAATTAGAGTACTTCAACAAAGGATTATATATTCAATAGGTAGGAGTTTTCGGCAATTCGTCAAACAAAAATGAGCATAATATGACAAATAATGCCTAATTACCTTTTGATCGCCGCGCAAAACATTTGCAGTGATCCTTAACTTGACTCTAGCTATTTTTTGAAGCGTAATAATAAATAAAAAAATGATCATATATCAACATTGTGTTATCTATACAAAAGTCACTTTTTTCCTAAGGTTCTTCGAGTAGAAATGACTTTAAGAAGGTGAAATTAACTAACTACCAATTTGATCGATACTTGGATTGACAATGCTTAAAATTTCAAGATAACTAATAAATAAAAAATTAGGGTACTTCAACAAAGGATTATATATTCAATAGTTTGGAGTTTCCAGCAATTCGTCAAACAAAAATGAGCCTAATATGGCAAATAATGCCTAACTACATTTTGATCGCCGCGCGAAACATTTGCAGTGATCCTTAACTTGACTCTAGCTATTATTTGAAGCGTAATAATAAATAAAAAAAATGATCATACATCAACATAGTGTTATCTATACAAAAGTCGCAATTTTCCTAAGGTTCTTCGAGTAGAAATTACTTTAAGAAGGTAAAATTAACTAACTACCTATTTGATCGATACTTGGATTGACAATGATTAAAATTTCAAGTTAACTAATAAATAAAAAATTAGGGTACTTTAACAAGGGATTATATATTCAATAGGTAGGAGTTTTCGGCAATTCGTTAAACAGAAATGAGCATAATATGACAAATAATGCCTAACTACCTATTTGATCGCCGCGCAAAACATTTGCAGTGATCCTTAACTTGACTCTAGCTATTTTTTGAAGCGTAATAATAAATAAAAAAATGATCATACATCAACATTGTGTAATCTATACAAAAGTCGCTTCTTTCCTAAGGTTCTTCGAGTTGAAATGACTTTAAGAAGGTGAAATTAACTAACTACCTATTTGATGGATACTTGGATTGACAATGCTTAATATTTCAAGTTAACTAATAAATAAAAAATTAGGGTACTTCAACAAATGATTATATATTCAACAGGAAGGAGTTTTCGGCAATTCGTCAAACAAAAATGAGCATAATATGACAAAAAATACCTAACTACCTATTTGATCGCCGCGCAAAACATTTGCATGATCCTTAACTTGACTCTACCTATTATTTGAAGCGTAATAATAAATAAAAAAATGATCATACATCAACATAGTGTTATCTATACAAAAGTCGCAATTTTCCTAAGGTTCTTCGAGTAGAAATTACTTTAAGAAGGTAAAATTAACTAACTACCAATTTGATCGATACTTGGATTGACAATGATTAAAATTTCAAGTTAACTAATAAATAAAAAATTAGGGTACTTCAACAAAGGATTATATATTCAACAGGGAGGAGTTTTCGGCAATTCTTCAAACAAAAATGAGCATAATATGACAAAAAATGCCTAACTACCTATTTGATAGCCGCGCAAAACATTTGTAGTGATCCTTAACTTGAATCTAGCTATTATTTGAAGCGTATTAATAAATAAAAAAATGATCATACGTCAACATAGTGTTATCTATACAAAAGTCGCAATTTTCCTAAGGTTCTTCGAGTAGAAATGACTTTAAGAAGGTGAAATTAACTAACTACCTATTTGATCGATACTTGGATTGACAATGATTAAAATTTCAAGTTAACTAATAAATAAAAAATTAGGGTACTTCAACAAAGGATTATATATTCAACTGGGAGGAGTTTTCGGCGATTCGTCAAACAAAAATGAGCATAATATGACAAATAATGCCTAATTACCTTTTGATCGCCGCGCAAAACATTTGCAGTGATCCTTAACTTGACTCTAGCTATTATTTGAAGCGTAATAATAAATAAAAAAAATGATCATACATCAACATAGTGTTATCTATACAAAAGTCGCAATTTTCCTAAGGTTCTTCGAGTAGAAATAAATTCAAGATGGTAAAATTAACTAACTACCTATTTGATCGATACTTGGATTGAATATGCTTAAAATTTCAAGATAACTAATAAAAAATTAGGATACTTCAACAAAGGATTATATATTCAATAGATAGGAGTTTTCGGCAAATCGTCAAACAAAAATGAGCATAATATGACAAATAATGCCTAACTACCTTTTGATCGCCGCGCAAAACATTTGCAGTGATCCTTAACTTGACTCTAGCTATTATTTGAAGCGTAATAATAAATAAAAAAATGATCATACATCAACATAGTATTATCTATACAAAAGTCGCAATTTTCCTAAGGTTCTACGAGTAGAAATTACTTTAAGAAGGTAAAATTAACAAACTACCTATTTGATCGATACTTGGATTGACAATGATTAAAATTTCAAGTTAACTACTAAATAAAAAATTAGGGTACTTCAACAAGGGATTATATCTTCAATAGGAAGGAGTTTTCGGCAATTCGTCAAACAGAAATGAGCATAATGTGACAAATAATGCCTAACTACCTAGTTGATCGCCGCGCATAACATTTGCAGTGATCCTTAACTTGACTCTAGCTATTTTTTGAAGCGTAATAATAAATAAAAAAATGATCATACATCAACATTGTGTTATCTATACAAAAGTCGCTTTTTTCCTAAGGTTCTTCGAGTAGAAATGACTTTAAGAAGGTGAAATTAACTAACTACCTATTTGATCGATACTTGGATTGACAATACTTAATATTTCAAGTTAACTAATAAATAAAAAATTAGAGTACTTCAACAAAGGATTATATATTCAATAGGTAGGAGTTTTCGGCAATTCGTCAAACAAAAATGAGCATAATATGACAAATAATGCCTAATTACCTTTTGATCGCCGCGCAAAACATTTGCAGTGATCCTTAACTTGACTCTAGCTATTTTTTGAAGCGTAATAATAAATAAAAAAATGATCATATATCAACATTGTGTTATCTATACAAAAGTCACTTTTTTCCTAAGGTTCTTCGAGTAGAAATGACTTTAAGAAGGTGAAATTAACTAACTACCAATTTGATCGATACTTGGATTGACAATGCTTAAAATTTCAAGATAACTAATAAATAAAAAATTAGGGTACTTCAACAAAGGATTATATATTCAATAGTTTGGAGTTTCCAGCAATTCGTCAAACAAAAATGAGCCTAATATGGCAAATAATGCCTAACTACATTTTGATCGCCGCGCGAAACATTTGCAGTGATCCTTAACTTGACTCTAGCTATTATTTGAAGCGTAATAATAAATAAAAAAATGATCATACATCAACATAGTGTTATCTATACAAAAGTCGCAATTTTCCTAAGGTTCTTCGAGTAGAAATTACTTTAAGAAGGTAAAATTAACTAACTACCTATTTGATCGATACTTGGATTGACAATGATTAAAATTTCAAGTTAACTAATAAATAAAAAATTAGGGTACTTTAACAAGGGATTATATATTCAATAGGTAGGAGTTTTCGGCAATTCGTTAAACAGAAATGAGCATAATATGACAAATAATGCCTAACTACCTATTTGATCGCCGCGCAAAACATTTGCAGTGATCCTTAACTTGACTCTAGCTATTTTTTGAAGCGTAATAATAAATAAAAAAATGATCATACATCAACATTGTGTAATCTATACAAAAGTCGCTTCTTTCCTAAGGTTCTTCGAGTTGAAATGACTTTAAGAAGGTGAAATTAACTAACTACCTATTTGATGGATACTTGGATTGACAATGCTTAATATTTCAAGTTAACTAATAAATAAAAAATTAGGGTACTTCAACAAATGATTATATATTCAACAGGAAGGAGTTTTCGGCAATTCGTCAAACAAAAATGAGCATAATATGACAAAAAATACCTAACTACCTATTTGATCGCCGCGCAAAACATTTGCATGATCCTTAACTTGACTCTACCTATTATTTGAAGCGTAATAATAAATAAAAAAATGATCATACATCAACATAGTGTTATCTATACAAAAGTCGCAATTTTCCTAAGGTTCTTCGAGTAGAAATTACTTTAAGAAGGTAAAATTAACTAACTACCAATTTGATCGATACTTGGATTGACAATGATTAAAATTTCAAGTTAACTAATAAATAAAAAATTAGGGTACTTCAACAAAGGATTATATATTCAACAGGGAGGAGTTTTCGGCAATTCTTCAAACAAAAATGAGCATAATATGACAAAAAATGCCTAACTACCTATTTGATAGCCGCGCAAAACATTTGTAGTGATCCTTAACTTGAATCTAGCTATTATTTGAAGCGTATTAATAAATAAAAAAATGATCATACGTCAACATAGTGTTATCTATACAAAAGTCGCAATTTTCCTAAGGTTCTTCGAGTAGAAATGACTTTAAGAAGGTGAAATTAACTAACTACCTATTTGATCGATACTTGGATTGACAATGATTAAAATTTCAAGTTAACTAATAAATAAAAAATTAGGGTACTTCAACAAAGGATTATATATTCAACTGGGAGGAGTTTTCGGCGATTCGTCAAACAAAAATGAGCATAATATGACAAATAATGCCTAATTACCTTTTGATCGCCGCGCAAAACATTTGCAGTGATCCTTAACTTGACTCTAGCTATTATTTGAAGCGTAATAATAAATAAAAAAAATGATCATACATCAACATAGTGTTATCTATACAAAAGTCGCAATTTTCCTAAGGTTCTTCGAGTAGAAATGAATTCAAGATGGTAAAATTAACTAACTACCTATTTGATCGATACTTGGATTGAATATGCTTAAAATTTCAAGATAACTAATAAAAAATTAGGATACTTCAACAAAGGATTATATATTCAATAGATAGGAGTTTTCGGCAAATCGTCAAACAAAAATGAGCATAATATGACAAATAATGCCTAACTACCTTTTGATCGCCGCGCAAAACATTTGCAGTGATCCTTAACTTGACTCTAGCTATTATTTGAAGCGTAATAATAAATAAAAAAATGATCATACATCAACATAGTATTATCTATACAAAAGTCGCAATTTTCCTAAGGTTCTACGAGTAGAAATTACTTTAAGAAGGTAAAATTAACAAACTACCTATTTGATCGATACTTGGATTGACAATGATTAAAATTTCAAGTTAACTACTAAATAAAAAATTAGGGTACTTCAACAAGGGATTATATCTTCAATAGGAAGGAGTTTTCGGCAATTCGTCAAACAGAAATGAGCATAATGTGACAAATAATGCCTAACTACCTAGTTGATCGCCGCGCATAACATTTGCAGTGATCCTTAACTTGACTCTAGCTATTTTTTGAAGCGTAATAATAAATAAAAAAATGATCATACATCAACATTGTGTTATCTATACAAAAGTCGCTTTTTTCCTAAGGTTCTTCGAGTAGAAATGACTTTAAGAAGGTGAAATTAACTAACTACCTATTTGATCGATACTTGGATTGACAATGCTTAATATTTCAAGTTAACTAATAAATAAAAAATTAGAGTACTTCAACAAAGGATTATATATTCAATAGGTAGGAGTTTTCGGCAATTCGTCAAACAAAAATGAGCATAATATGACAAATAATGCCTAATTACCTTTTGATCGCCGCGCAAAACATTTGCAGTGATCCTTAACTTGACTCTAGCTATTATTTGAAGCGTAATAATTAATAAAAAAAATGATCATACATCAACATTGTGTTATCTATACAAAAGTCGCAATTTTCCTAAGGCTCTTCGAGTAGAAATGAATTCAAGAAGGTGAAATTAACTAACTACATATTTGATCGATACTTGGATTGGAAATGCGAAATATTTCAAGATAACTAAAAAATAAAAAATTAGGGTACTTCAACAAAGGATTATATATTCAATAGGTAGGAGTTTTCGGCAATTCGTCAAACAAAAATGAGCCTAATATGGCAAATAATGCCTAACTACCTTTGGATTGCCGCGCAAAACATTTGCAGTGATCCTTAACTTGACTCTAGCTATTATTTGAAGCGTAATAATAAATAAAAAAATGATCATACATCAACATAGTGTTATCTATACAAAAGTCGCAATTTTCCTAAGGTTCTTCGAGTAGAAATGAATTCAAGATTGTGAAATTAACTAACTACCTATTCGATCGATACTTGGATTGACAATGCTTAAAATTTCAAGATAACTAATAAATAAAAAATTAAGATACTTCAACAAAGGATTATATATACAATAGGTAGGAGTTTTCGGCAATTCGTCAAACAAAAATGGGCATAATATGACAAATAATGCCTAACTACCTTTGGATCGCCGCGCAAAACATTTGCAGTGATCCTTAACTTTACTCTAGCTATTATTTGAAGCGTAATAATAAATAAAAAAATGATCATAAATCAACATAGTGTTATCTATACAAAAGTCGCAATTTTCTTAAGGTTCTTCGAGTAGAAATTACTTTAAGAAGGTAAAATTAACTAACTACCTATTTGATCGATACTTGGATTGACAATGATTAAAATTTCAAGATAACTAATAAATAAAAAATTAGGGTACTACCACAAAGGATTATATATTCAATAGGTAGGAGTTTTCGGCAATTCGTCAAACATAAATGCACATATTATGACAAATAATGCCTAACTACCTATTTGATCGCCGCGCAAAACATTTGCAGTGATCCTTAACTTGGCTCTAGCTATTTTTTGAAGCGTAATAATAAATAAAAAAATGATCATACATCAACATTGTGTTATCTATACAAAAGTCGCAATTTTCCTAAGGCTCTTCGAGTAGAAATGAATTCAAGAAGGTGAAATTAACTAACTACATATTTGATCGATACTTGGATTGGAAATGCTAAATATTTCAAGATAACTAAAAAATAAAAAATTAGGGTACTTCAACAAAGGATTATATATTCAATAGGTAGGAGTTTTCGGCAATTCGTCAAACAAAAATGAGCCTAATATGGCAAATAATGCCTAACTACCTTTGGATTGCCGCGCAAAACATTTGCAGTGATCCTTAACTTGACTCTAGCTATTATTTGAAGCGTAATAATAAATAAAAAAATGATCATACATCAACATAGTGTTATCTATACAAAAGTCGCAATTTTCCTAAGGTTCTTCGAGTAGAAATGAATTCAAGATTGTGAAATTAACTAACTACCTATTCGATCGATACTTGGATTGACAATGCTTAAAATTTCAAGATAACTAATAAATAAAAAATTAAGGTACTTCAACAAAGGATTATATATACAATAGGTAGGAGTTTTCGGCAATTCGTCAAACAAAAATGGGCATAATATGACAAATAATGCCTAACTACCTTTGGATCGCCGCGCAAAACATTTGCAGTGATCCTTAACTTGACTCTAGCTATTATTTGAAGCGTAATAATAAATAAAAAAATGATCATAAATCAACATAGTGTTATCTATACAAAAGTCTCAATTTTCCTAAGGTTCTTCGAGTAGAAATTACTTTAAGAAGGTAAAATTAACTAACTACCTATTTGATCGATACTTGGATTGACAATGATTAAAATTTCAAGATAACTAATAAATAAAAAATTAGGGTACTACCACAAAGGATTATATATTCAATAGGTAGGAGTTTTCGGCAATTCGTCAAACATAAATGCACATATTATGACAAATAATGCCTAACTACCTATTTGATCGCCGCGCAAAACATTTGCAGTGATCCTTAACTTGGCTCTAGCTATTTTTTGAAGCGTAATAATAAATAAAAAAATGATCATACATCAACATTGTGTTATCTATACAAAAGTCGCTTTTTTCCTAAGGTTCTTCGAGTAGAAATGACTTTAAGAAGGTGAAATTAACTAACTACCTATTTGATCGATACTTGGATTGACAATGCTTAATATTTCAAGTTAACTAATAAATAAAAAATTAAGGTACTTCAACAAAGGATTATATATTCAACAGGTAGGAGTTTTCGGCAATTCGTCAAACTAAAATGAGCATAATATGACAAAAAATGCCTAACTACCTATTTGATCGCCGCGTAAAACATTTGCAGTGATCCTTAATTTGACTCTAGTTTTTATTTGAAGCGTAATAATAAATAAAAAAATGATCATACATCAACATAGTGTTATCTATACAAAAGTCGCAATTTTCCTAAGGTTCTTCGAGTAGAAATGACTTTAAGAAGGTGAAATTAACTAACTACCAATTTGATCGATACTTGGATTGACAATGCTTAAAATTTCGAGATAACTAATAAATAAAAAATTAGAGTACTTCAACAAAGGATTATATATTCAATAGGTAGGAGTTTTCGGCAATTCGTCAAACAAAAATGAGCATAGTATGACAAATAATGCCAATCTAGCTTTTGATCGCCGCGCAAAACATTTGCAGTGATCCTTAACTTGACTCTAGCTATTATTTGAAGCGTAATAATAAATAAAAAAATGATCATACATCAACATAGTGTTATCTACACAAAAGTCGCAATTTTCCTAACGTTCTTCGAGTAGAAATGACTTTAAGAAGGTGAAATTAACTAACTACCTATTTGATCGATACTTGGATTGACAATGCTTAAAATTTCAAGATAACTAATAAATAAAAAATTAGGGTACTTCAACAAAGGATTATATATTCAATAGGTAGGAGTGTTCGGCAATTCGTCAATCAAAAATGAGCATAATATGACAAATAATGCCTAATTACCATTTGATCGCCGCGCAAAACATTTGCAGTGATCCTTAACTTGACTCTAGCTATTATTTGAAGCGTAATAATAAATAAAAAAATGATCATACGTGAACATATTGTTATCTATACAAAAGTCGCAATTTTCCTAAGGTTCTACGAGTAGAAATTACTTTAAGAAGGTAAAATTAACTAACTACCTATTTGATCGATACTTGGATTGACAATGACTAAAATTTCAAGTTAACTAATAAATAAAAAATTAGGGTACTTCAACAAGGGATTATATATTCAATAGGTAGGAGTTTTCGGCAATTCGTCAAACAGAAATGAGCATAATATGACAAATAATGCCTAACTACCTATTTGATCGCCGCGCAAAACATTTGCAGTGAACCTTAACTTGACTCTAGCTATTTTTTGAAGCGTAATAATAAATAGAAAAAATGATCATACATCAACATTGTGTAATCTATACAAAAGTCGCTTCTTTCCTAAGGTTCTTCGAGTTGAAATGACTTTAAGAAGGTGAAATTAACTAACTACCTATTTGATGGATACTTGGATTGACAATGCTTAATATTTCAAGTTAACTAATAAATAAAAAATTAGGGTACTTCAACAAAGGATTATATATTCAACAGGAAGGAGTTTTCGGCAATTCGTCAAACAAAAATGAGCATAATATGACAAAAAATACCTAACTACCTATTTGATCGCCGCGCAAAACATTTGCATGATCCTTAACTTGACTCTACCTATTATTTGAAGCGTAATAATAAATAAAAAAAATGATCATACATCAACATTGTGTAATCTATACAAAAGTCGCTTCTTTCCTAAGGTTCTTCGAGTTGAAATGACTTTAAGAAGGTGAAATTAACTAACTACCTATTTGATGGATACTTGGATTGACAATGCTTAATATTTCAAGTTAACTAATAAATAAAAAATTAGGGTACTTCAACAAAGGATTATATATTCAACAGGGAGGAGTTTTCGGCAATTCGTCAAACAAAAATGAGCATAATATGACAAAAAATGCCTAACTACCTATTTGATAGCCGCGCAAGACATTTGCAGTGATCCTTAACTTGAATCTAGCTATTATTTGAAGCGTAATAATAAATAAAAAAATGATCATACGTCAACATAGTGTTATCTATACAAAAGTCGCAATTTTCCTAAGGTTCTTCGAGTATAAATTACTTTAAGAAGGTAAAATTAACAAACTACCTATTTGATCGATACTTGGATTGACAATGATTAAAATTTCAAGTTAACTACTAAATAAAAAATTAGGGTACTTCAACAAGGGATTATATATTCAATAGGAAGGAGTTTTCGGCAATTCGTCAAACAGAAATGAGCATAATGTGACAAATAATGCCTAACTACCTAGTTGATCGCCGCGCAAAACATTTGCAGTGATCCTTAACTTCACTCTAGCTATTTTTTGAAGCGTAATAATAAATAAAAAAATGATCATACATCAACATTGTGTTATCTATACAAAAGTCGCTTTTTTCCTAAGGTTCTTCGAGTAGAAATGAATTCAAGATGGTAAAATTAACTAACTACCTATTTGATTGATACTTGGTTTGAATATGCTTAAAATTTCAAGATAACTAATAAAAAATTAGGATACTTCAACAAAGGATTATATATTCAATAGATAGGAGTTTTAGGCAATTCGTCAATCAAAAATTAGCATAATATGACAAATAATGCCTAATTACGTTTTGATCGCCGCGCAAAACATTTGCAGTGATCCTTAACTTGACTCTAGCTATTATTTGAAGCGTAATAATAAATAAAAAAATGATCATACATCAACATAGTGTTATCTATACAAAAGTCGCAATTTTCCTAAGGTTCTTCGAGTAGAAATGAATTCAAGATGGTAAAATTAACTAACTACCTATTTGATCGATACTTGGATTGAATATGCTTAAAATTTCAAGATAACTAATAAAAAATTAGGGTACTTCAACAAAGGATTATATATTCAATAGGTAGGAGTTTTCGGCAATTCGTCAAACAAAAATGAGCATAATATGACAAAAAATGCCTAACTACCTATTTGATAGCCGCGCAAGACATTTGCAGTGATCCTTAACTTTAATCTAGCTATTATTTGAAGCGTAATAATAAATAAAAAAATGATCATACGTCAACATAGTGTTATCTACACAAAAGTCGCAATTTTCCTAAGGTTCTACGAGTAGAAATTACTTTAAGAAGGTAAAATTAACAAACTACCTATTTGATCGATACTTGGATTGACAAAGATTAAAATTTCAAGTTAACTACTAAATAAAAAATTAGGGTACTTCAACAAGGGATTATATATTCAATAGGAAGGAGTTTTCGGCAATTCGTCAAACAGAAATGAGCATAATGTGACAAATAATGCCTAACTACCTAGTTGATCGCCGCGCAAAACATTTGCAGTGATCCTTAACTTGACTCTAGCTATTTTTTGAAGCGTAATAATAAATAAAAAAATTATCATACATCAACATTGTGTTATCTATACAAAAGTCGCTTTTTTCCTAAGGTTCTTCGAGTAGAAATGACTTTAAGAAGGTGAAATTAACTAACTACCTATTTGATCGATACTTGGATTGACAACGCTTAATATTTCAAGTTAACTAATAAATAAAAAATTAGAGTACTTCAACAAAGGATTATATAATCAATAGGTAGGAGTTTTCGGCAATTCGTCAAACAAAAATGAGCATAATATGACAAATAATGCCTAATTACCTTTTGATCGCCGCGCAAAACATTTGCAGTGATCCTTAACTTTACTCTAGCTATTATTTGAAGCGAAATAATAAATAAAAAAAATGATCATACATCAACATTGTGTTATCTATACAAAAGTCGCAATTTTCCTAAGGCTCTTCGAGTAGAAATGAATTCAAGAAGGTGAAATTAACTAACTACATATTTGATCGATACTTGGATTGGAAATGCAAAATATTTCAAGATAATTAAAAAATAAAAAATTAGGGTACTTCAACAAAGGATTATATATTCAATAGGTAGGAGTTTTCGGCAATTCGTCAAACAAAAATGAGCCTAATATGGCAAATAATGCCTAACTACCTTTTGATCGCCGCGCAAAACATTTGCAGTGATCCTTAACTTGACTCTAGCTATTATTTGAAGCGTAATAATAAATAAAAAAATGATCATACATCAACATAGTGTTATCTATACAAAAGTCGCAATTTTCCTAAGGTTCTTCGAGTAGAAATTACTTTAAGAAGGTAAAATTAACTAACTACCTATTTGAACGATACTTGGATTGAATATGCTTAAAATTTCAAGATAACTAATAAATAAAAAATTAGGGTACTTCAACAAAGGATTATATATTCAATAAATAGGAGTTTTCGGCAATTCGTCAAACAAAAATGAGCATAATATGACAAATAATGCCTAACTACATTTTGATCGCCGCGCAAAACATTTGCAGTGATCCTTAACTTGACACTTGCTATTATTTGAAGCGTAATAATAAATAATAAAATGATCATACATCAACATAGTATTATCTATACAAAAGTCGCAATTTTCCTAAGGTTCTACGAGTAAAAATTACTTTAAGAAGGTAAAATTAACTAACTACCTATTTGATCGATACTTGGATTGACAATGATTAAAATTTCAAGTTAACTACTAAATAAAAAATTAGGGTACTTCAACAAGGGATTATATATTCAATAGGAAGGAGTTTTCGGCAATTCGTCAAACAGAAATGACCATAATGTGACAAATAATGCCTAACTACCTAGTTGATCGCCGCGCAAAACATTTGCAGTGATCCTTAACTTGACTCAAGCTATTATTTGAAGCGTAATAATAAATAAAAAAATGATCATACATCAACATACTGTTATCTATACAAAAGTCGCAATTTTCCTAAGGTTCTTCGAGTAGAAATTACTTTAAGAAGGTAAAATTAACTAACTACCTATTTGAACGATACTAGGATTGAATATGCTTAAAATTTCAAGATAACTAATAAATGAAAAATTAGGGTACTTCAACAAAGGATTATATATTCAATAAATAGGAGTTTTCGGCAATTCGTCAAACAAAAATGAGCATAATATGACAAATAATGCCTAACTACCTTTTGATCGCCGCGCAAAACATTTGCAGTGATCCTTAACTTGACACTAGCTATTATTTGAAGCGTAATAATAAATAATAAAATGATCATACATCAACATAGTATTATCTATACAAAAGTCGCAATTTTCCTAAGGTTCTACGAGTAGAAATTACTTTAAGAAGGTAAAATTAACTAACTACCTATTTGATCGATACTTGGATTGACAATGATTAAAATTTCAAGTTAACTACTAAATAAAAAATTAGGGTACTTCAACAAGGGATTATATATTCAATAGGAAGGAGTTTTCGGCAATTCGTCAAACAGAAATGAGCATAATGTGACAAATAATGCCCAACTACCTAGTTGATCGCCGCGCAAAACATTTGCAGTGATCCTTAACTTGACTCTAGCTATTTTTTGAAGCGTAATAATAAATAAAAAAATGATCATACATCAACATTGTGTTATCTATACAAAAGTCGCTTTTTTCATAAGGTTCTTCGAGTAGAAATGACTTTAAGAAGGTGAAATAATGCCTAACTACCTATTTGATCGATACTTGGATTGACAATGCTTAATATTTCAAGTTAACTAATAAATAAAAAATTAGAGTACTTCAACAAAGGATTATATATTCAATAGGTAGGAGTTTTCGACAATTCGTCAAACAGAAATGAGCATAATATGACAAATAATGCCTAACTACCTATTTGATCGCCGCGTACAACCTTTGCAGTGATCATTAACTTGACTCTACCGATTTCTTGAAGCGTAATAACAAATAAAAAAAATGATCATACATCAACATAGTGTTATCTATACAAAAGTCGCAATTTTTCTAAAGTTCTTCGAGTAGAAATTAACTAACTACATATTTGATCGATACTTGGATTGGCAATGCTAAATATTTCAAGATAACTAAAAAATAAAAAATTATCGTACTTCAACAAAGGATTATATATTCAATCGGTAGGAGTTTTCGGCAATTCGCCAAACATAAATGCGCATATTACGACAAATAATGCCTAACTACCTATTTGATCGCCGCGCAAAACATTTGCAGTGATCCTTAACTTGACTCTAGCTATTATTTGAAGGGTAATAATAAATAAAAATATGATCAGACATCAACATAGTGTTATCTACACAAAAGTCGCAATTTTCCTAAGGTTCTTCGAGTAGAAATTACTTTAAGATGGTAATATTAACTAACTACCTATTTGATCGATACTTGGATTGACAATGAATAAAATTTCAAGATAACTAATAAATAAAAAATTGGGGTGCTTCAACAAAGGATTATATATTCAATAGGTAGGAGTTTTTGGCAATTCGTCAAACATAAATGCGCATATTATGACAAATAATGCCTAACTACCTATTTGATCGCCGCACAAAACATTTGCAGTGATCCTTAACTTGGCTCTAGCTATTTTTCGAAGCGTAATAATAAATAAAAAAATGATCATACATCAACATTGTGTTATCTAAACAAAATTCGCTTTTTTCCTAAGGTTCTTCGAGTAGAAATGACGTTAAGAAGGTGAAATTAACTAACCACCTATTTGATCGATACTTGGATTGACAATGCTTAATATTTCAAGTTAACTAATAAATAAAAAATTAGGGTACTTCAACAAAGGATTATATATTCAACAGGTAGGAGTTTTCGGCAATTCGTCAAACAAAAATGAGCATAATATGACAAAAAATGCCTAACTACCTATTTGATCGCCGCGTAAAATATTTGCAGTGATCCTTAACTTGACTCTAGCTATTATTTGAAGCGTAATAATAAATAAAAAAAATGATCATACATCAACATAGTGTTATCTATACAAAAGTCGCTATTTTCCTAAAGTTCTTTGAGTAGAAATGACTTTAAGAAGGTGAAATTAACTAACTACATATTTGATCGATACTTGGATTGGCAATGCTTAAAATTTCAAGACAACTAATAAATAAAAAATTCGGGTACTTCAACGAAGGATTATATATTCAATAGGTAGGAGTTTTCGGCAATTCGTCAAAAAAAAATGAGCATAATATGACAAAAAACGCCGAACTACCTATTTGATCGCCGTGCAAAACATTTGCAGTGATCCTTAACTTGACTCTAGCTATTATTTGAAGCGTAATAATAAATAAAAAAATGATCATACATCAACATAGTGTTATCTACACAAAAGTCACAATTTTCCTAAGGTTCTTCGAGTAGAAATTACTTTAAGAAGGTAAAATTAACTAAATACCTATTTGATCGATACTTGGATTGACAATAATTAGAATTTCAAGATAACTAATAAATAAAAAATTAGGGTACTTCAACAAAGGATTATATATTCAATAGGTAGGAGTTTTCGGCAATTCGTAAAAAACAAATGAGCATAATATGACAAAAAATGCCTAACTACCTATTTGATCGCCGCGCAAAACATTTGCAGTGATCCTTAACTTGACTCTAGCAATTATTTGAAGCGTAATAATAAATAAAAAAATGATCATACATCAACATAGTGTTATCTACACAAAAGTCGCAATTTTCCTAAGGTTCTTCGAGTAGAAATGACTTTAAGAAGGTGAAATTAACTAACTACCAATTTGAACGATACTTGGATTGACAATGCTTAAAATTTCAAGATAACTAATAAATAAAAAATTAGGGTACTTCAACAAAGGATTATATATTCAATACGTAGGAGTTTTCGGCAATTCGTCAAACAAAAATGAGCATAATATAACAAATAATGCCTAACTACCTTTGGATCGCCGCGCAAAACATTTGCAGTGATCCTTAACTTGACTCTAGCAATTATTTGAAGCGTAATAATAAATAAAAAAATGATCATACATCAACATAGTGTTATCTATACAAAAGTCGCAATTTTCCTAAGGTTCTACGAGTAGAAATTACTTTAAGAAGGTAAAATTAACTAACTACCTATTTGATCGATACTTAGATTGACAATGATTAAAATTTCAAGTTAACTACTAAATAAAAAATTAGGGTACTTCAACAAGGGATTATATATTCAATAGGAAGGAGTTTTCGGCAATTCGTCAAACAGAAATGAGCATAATGTGACAAATAATGCCCAACTACCTAGTTGATCGCCGCGCAAAACATTTGCAGTGATCCTTAACTTGACTCTAGCTATTTTTTGAAGCGTAATAATAAATAAAAAAATGATCATACATCAACATTGTGTTATCTATACAAAAGTCGCTTTTTTCATAAGGTTCTTCGAGTAGAAATGACTTTAAGAAGGTGAAATTAACTAACTACCTATTTGATCGATACTTGGATTGACAATGCTTAATATTTCAAGTTAACTAATAAATAAAAAATTAGAGTACTTCAACAAAGGATTATATATTCAATAGGTAGGAGTTTTCGGCAATTCGTCAAACAAAAATGAGCCTAATATGGCAAATAATGCCTGACTACCTTTTGATTGCCGCGCAAAACATTTGCCGTGATCCTTAACTTGACTCTAGCTATTATTTGAAGCGTAATAATAAATAAAAAAATGATCATACATCAACATAGTGTTATCTATACAAAAGTCGCAATTTTCCTAAGGTTCTTCGAGTAGAAATTACTTTAAGAAGGTAAAATTAACTAACTATCTATTTGAACGATACTTGGATTGACAATGATTAAAATTTCAAGATAACTAATAAATAAAAAATTAGGGTACTTCAACAAAGGATTATATATTCAATAGGTAGGAGTTTTCGGCAATTCGTCAAACAGAAATGAGCATAATATGACAAATAATGCCTAACTACCTATTTGATCGCCGCGTACAACCTTTGCAGTGATCATTAACTTGACTCTACCGATTTCTTGAAGCGTAATAACAAATAAAAAAAATGATCATACATCAACATAGTGTTATCTATACAAAAGTCGCAATTTTTCTAAAGTTCTTCGAGTAGAAATTAACTAACTACATATTTGATCGATACTTGGATTGGCAATGCTAAATATTTCAAGATAACTAAAAAATAAAAAATTATCGTACTTCAACAAAGGATTATATATTCAATCGGTAGGAGTTTTCGGCAATTCGCCAAACATAAATGCGCATATTACGACAAATAATGCCTAACTACCTATTTGATCGCCGCGCAAAACATTTGCAGTGATCCTTAACTTGACTCTAGCTATTATTTGAAGGGTAATAATAAATAAAAATATGATCAGACATCAACATAGTGTTATCTACACAAAAGTCGCAATTTTCCTAAGGTTCTTCGAGTAGAAATTACTTTAAGATGGTAATATTAACTAACTACCTATTTGATCGATACTTGGATTGACAATGAATAAAATTTCAAGATAACTAATAAATAAAAAATTGGGGTGCTTCAACAAAGGATTATATATTCAATAGGTAGGAGTTTTTGGCAATTCGTCAAACATAAATGCGCATATTATGACAAATAATGCCTAACTACCTATTTGATCGCCGCACAAAACATTTGCAGTGATCCTTAACTTGGCTCTAGCTATTTTTCGAAGCGTAATAATAAATAAAAAAATGATCATACATCAACATTGTGTTATCTAAACAAAATTCGCTTTTTTCCTAAGGTTCTTCGAGTAGAAATGACGTTAAGAAGGTGAAATTAACTAACTACCTATTTGATCGATACTTGGATTGACAATGCTTAATATTTCAAGTTAACTAATAAATAAAAAATTAGGGTACTTCAACAAAGGATTATATATTCAACAGGTAGGAGTTTTCGGCAATTCGTCAAACAAAAATGAGCATAATATGACAAAAAATGCCTAACTACCTATTTGATCGCCGCGTAAAATATTTGCAGTGATCCTTAACTTGACTCTAGCTATTATTTGAAGCGTAATAATAAATAAAAAAAATGATCATACATCAACATAGTGTTATCTATACAAAAGTCGCTATTTTCCTAAAGTTCTTTGAGTAGAAATGACTTTAAGAAGGTGAAATTAACTAACTACATATTTGATCGATACTTGGATTGGCAATGCTTAAAATTTCAAGACAACTAATAAATAAAAAATTCGGGTACTTCAACGAAGGATTATATATTCAATAGGTAGGAGTTTTCGGCAATTCGTCAAACAAAAATGAGCATAATATGACAAAAAACGCCGAACTACCTATTTGATTTCCGTGCAAAACATTTACAGTGATCCTTAACTTGACTCTAGCTATTATTCGAAGCGTAATAATAAATAAAAAAATGATCATACATCAACATAGTGTTATCTACACAAAAGTCGCAATTTTCCTAAGGTTCTTCGAGTAGAAATTACTTTAAGAAGGTAAAATTAACTAAATACCTATTTGATCGATACTTGGATTGACAATAATTAGAATTTCAAGATAACTAATAAATAAAAAATTAGGGTACTTCAACAAAGGATTATATATTCAATAGGTAGGAGTTTTCGGCAATTCGTAAAAAACAAATGAGCATAATATGACAAAAAATGCCTAACTACCTATTTGATCGCCGCGCAAAACATTTGCAGTGATCCTTAACTTGACTCTAGCAATTATTTGAAGCGTAATAATAAATAAAAAAATGATCATACATCAACATAGTGTTATCTACACAAAAGTCGCAATTTTCCTAAGGTTCTTCGAGTAGAAATGACTTTAAGAAGGTGAAATTAACTAACTACCAATTTGAACGATACTTGGATTGACAATGCTTAAAATTTCAAGATAACTAATAAATAAAAAATTAGGGTACTTCAACAAAGGATTATATATTCAATACGTAGGAGTTTTCGGCAATTCGTCAAACAAAAATGAGCATAATATGACAAATAATGCCTAACTACCTTTGGATCGCCGCGCAAAACATTTGCAGTGATCCTTAACTTGACTCTAGCAATTATTTGAAGCGTAATAATAAATAAAAAAATGATCATACATCAACATAGTGTTATCTATACAAAAGTCGCAATTTTCCTAAGGTTCTTCAAGTAGAAATTACTTTAAGAAGGTAAAATTAACTAACTACCTATTTGATCGATACTTGGATTGACAATGATTAAAATTTCAAGATAACTAATAAATAAAAAATTAGGGTACTTCAACAAAGGATTATATATTCAATAGGTAGGAGTTTTCGGCAATTCGTCAAACATAAATGCACATATTATGACAAATAATGCCTAACTACCAATTTGATCGCCGCGCAAAACATTTGCAGTGATCCTTAACTTGGCTCTAGCTATTTTTTAAAGCGTAATAATAAATAAAAAAATGATCATACATCAACATTGTGTTATCTATACAAAAGTTGCAATTTTCCTAAGGTTCTTCGAGTAGAAATGAATTCAAGAAGGTGAAATTAACTAACTACATATTTGATCGATACTTGGATTGGAAATGCTAAATATTTCAAGATAACTAAAAAATAAAAAATTACGGTACTTCAACAAAGGATTATATATTCAATAGGTAGGAGTTTTCGGCAATTCGTCAAACAAAAATGAGCCTAATATGGCAAATAATGCCTAACTACCTTTTGATCGCCGCGCAAAACATTTGCCGTGATCCTTAACTTGACTCTAGCTATTATTTGAAGCGTAATAATAAATAAAAAATTGATCATACATCAACATAGTGTTATCTATACAAAAGTCGCAATTTTCCTAAGGTTCTTCGAGTAGAAATTACTTTAAGAAGGTAAAATTAACTAACTATCTATTTGAACGATACTTGGATTGACAATGATTAAAATTTCAAGATAACTAATAAATAAAAAATTAGGGTACTTCAACAAAGGATTATATATTCAATAGGTAGGAGTTTTCGGCAATTCGTCAAACAGAAATGAGCATAATATGACAAATAATGCCTAACTACCTATTTGATCGCCGCGCACAACCTTTGCAGTGATCCTTAACTTGACTCTACCGATTTCTTGAAGCGTAATAACAAATAAAAAAAATGATCATACATCAACATAGTGTTATCTATACAAAAGTCGCAATTTTCCTAAAGTTCTTCGAGTAGAAATGACTTTAACAAGGTGAAATTAACTAACTACATATTTGATCGATACTTGGATTGGCAATGCTAAATATTTCAAGATAACTAAAAAATAAAAAATTATCGTACTTCAACAAAGGATTATATATTCAATCGGTAGGAGTTTTCGGCAATTCGTCAAACATAAATGCGCATATTACGACAAATAATGCCTAACTACCTATTTGATGGCCGCGCAAAACATTTGCAGTGATCCTTAACTTGACTCTAGCTATTATTTGAAGGGTAATAATAAATAAAAAAATGATCAGACATCAACATAGTGTTATCTACACAAAAGTCACAATTTTCCTAAGGTTCTTCGAGTAGAAATTACTTTAAGATGGTAATATTAATTAACTACCTATTTGATCGATACTTGGATTGACAATGAATAAAATTTCAAGATAACTAATATATAAAAAATTAGGGTGCTTCAACAAAGGATTATATATTCAAGAGGTAGGAGTTTTTGGCAATTCGTCAAAGATAAATGCGCATATTATGACAAATAATGCCTAACTACCTATTTGATCGCCGCATAAAACATTTGCAGTGATCCTTAACTTGGCTCTAGCTATTTTTCGAAGCGTAATAATAAACAGAAAAAATGATCATACATCAACATTGTGTTATCTATACAAAAGTCACTTTTTTCCTAAGGTTCTTCGAGTAGAAATTACTTTAAGAAGGTAAATTAACTAACTACCTATTTGATCGATACATGGATTGACAATGATTAAAATTTCAAGTTAACTAATAAATAAAAAATTAGGGTACTTCAACAAGGGATTATATATTCAATAGGTAGGAGTTTTCGGCAATTCGTCAAACAGAAATGAGCATAATATGACAAATAATGCCTAACTACCTATTTGATCGCCGCGCAAAACATTGGCAGTGATCCTTAACTTGACTCTAGCTATTTTTTGAAGCGTAATAATAAATAGAAAAAATGATCATACATCAACATTGTGTTATCTATACAAAAGTCATTTTTTTCCTAAGGTTCTTCGAGTAGAAATGACTTTAAGAAGGTGAAATTAACTAACTACCTATTTGATCGATACTTGGATTGACAATGCTTAATATTTCAAGTTAACTAATAAAAAAAAAATTAGGGTACTTCAACAATGGATTATATATTCAACAGGTAGGAGTTTTCGGCAATTCGTCAAACAAAAATGAGCATAATATGACAAAAAATGTCTAACTACCTATTTGATCGCCGCGCAAAACATTTGCATGATCCTTAACTTGACTCTACCTATTATTTGAAGCGTAATGATAAATAAAAAAATGATCATACATCAACATAGTGTTATCTATACAAAAGTCGCAATTTTCCTAAGGTTCTTCAAGTAGAAATTACTTTAAGATGGTAATATTAACTAACTACCTATTTGATCGATACTTGGATTGACAATGAATAAAATTTCAAGATAACTAATAAATAAAAAATTAGGGTGCTTCAACAAAGGATTATATATTCAAGAGGTAGGAGTTTTTGGCAATTCGTCAAAGATAAATGCGCATATTATGACAAATAATGCCTAACTACCTATTTGATTGCCGCATAAAACATTTGCAGTGATCCTTAACTTGGCTCTAGCTATTTTTCGAAGCGTAATAATAAACAGAAAAAATGATCATACATCAACATTGTGTTATCTATACAAAAGTCACTTTTTTCAGAAGGTTCTTCGAGTAGAAATTACTTTAAGAAGGTAAATTAACTAACTACCTATTTGATCGATACATGGATTGACAATGATTAAAATTTCAAGTTAACTAATAAATAAAAAATTAGGGTACTTCAACAAGGGATTATATATTCAATAGGTAGGAGTTTTCGGCAATTCGTCAAACAGAAATGAGCATAATATGACAAATAATGCCTAACTACCTATTTGATCGCCGGGCAAAACATTTGCAGTGATCCTTAACTTGACTCTAGCTATTTTTTGAAGCGTAATAATAAATAGAAAAAATGATCATACATCAACATTGTGTTATCTATACAAAAGTCACTTTTTTCCTAAGGTTCTTCGAGTAGAAATGACTTTAAGAAGGTGAAATTAACTAACTACCTATTTGATCGATACTTGGATTGACAATGCTTAATATTTCAAGTTAACTAATAAAAAAAAAATTAGGGTACTTCAACAATGGATTATATATTCAACAGGTAGGAGTTTTCGGCAATTCGTCAAACAAAAATGAGCATAATATGACAAATAATGCCTAACTACCTATTTGATCGCCGCGCAAAACATTTGCAAGATCCTTAACTTGACTCTACCTATTATATGAAGCGTAATGATAAATAAAAAAATGATCATACATCAACATAGTGTTATCTATACAAAAGTCGCAATTTTCCTTAGGTTCTTCGAGTAGAAATTACTTTAAGAAGGTAAACTTAACTAACTACCTATTTGATCGATACTTGGATTGACAATGATTAAAATTTCAAGTTAAATAATAAATAAAAAATTAGGGTACTTTAACAAAGGATTATATATTCAACAGGTAGGAGTTTTCGGCAATTCGTCAAACAAAAATGAGCATAATATGACAAAAAATGCCTAACTACCTATTTGATAGCCGTGCAAAACATTTGCAGTGATCCTTAACTTGACTCTATCTATTATTTGAAGCGTAATAATAAATAAAAAAATGATCATACATCAACATAGTGTTATCTGCACAAAAGTCGCAATTTTCCTAAGGTTCTTCGAGTAGAAATGACTTTAAGAAGGTAAAATTAACTAACTACCTATTTGATCGATACTTGGTTTGACAATGATTAAAATTTCAAGTTAACTAATAAATAAAAAATTAGGGTACTTCAACAAGGGATTATATATTCAACAGGTTGGAGTTTTCGGCAATTCGTCAAACAAAAATGAGCATAATATGACAAAAAATGCCTAACTACCTATTTGATCGCCGCGCAAAACATTTGCATGATCCTTAACGTGACTCTACCTATTATTTGAAGCGTAATGATAAATAAAAAAATGATCATACATCAACATAGTGTTATCTATACAAAAGTCGCAATTTTCCTAAGGTTCTTCAAGTAGAAATTACTTTAAGATGGTAATATTAACTAACTACCTATTTGATCGATACTTGGATTGACAATGAATAAAATTTCAAGATAACTAATAAATAAAAAATTAGGGTGCTTCAACAAAGGATTATATATTCAAGAGGTAGGAGTTTTTGGCAATTCGTCAAAGATAAATGCGCATATTATGACAAATAATGCCTAACTACCTATTTGATCGCCGCATAAAACATTTGCAGTGATCCTTAACTTGGCTCTAGCTATTTTTCGAAGCGTAATAATAAACAGAAAAAATGATCATACATCAACATTGTGTTATCTATACAAAAGTCACTTTTTTCCGAAGGTTCTTCGAGTAGAAATTACTTTAAGAAGGTAAATTAACTAACTACCTATTTGATCGATACATGGATTGACAATGATTAAAATTTCAAGTTAACTAATAAATAAAAAATTAGGGTACTTCAACAAGGGATTATATATTCAATAGGTAGGAGTTTTCGGCAATTCGTCAAACAGAAATGAGCATAATATGACAAATAATGCCTAACTACCTATTTGATCGCCGCGCAAAACATTTGCAGTGATCCTTAACTTGACTCTAGCTATTTTTTGAAGCGTAATAATAAATAGAAAAAATGATCATACATCAACATTGTGTTATCTATACAAAAGTCACTTTTTTCCTAAGGTTCTTCGAGTAGAAATGACTTTAAGAAGGTGAAATTAACTAACTACCTATTTGATCGATACTTGGATTGACAATGCTTAATATTTCAAGTTAACTAATAAAAAAAAATTTAGGGTACTTCAACAATGGATTATATATTCAACAGGTAGGAGTTTTCGGCAATTCGTCAAACAAAAATGAGCATAATATGACAAATAATGCCTAACTACCTATTTGATCGCCCCGCAAAACATTTGCATGATCCTTAACTTGACTCTACCTATTATTTGAAGCGTAATGATAAATAAAAAAATGATCATACATCAACATAGTGTTATCTATACAAAAGTCGCAATTTTCCTTAGGTTCTTCGAGTAGAAATTACTTTAAGAAGGTAAACTTAACTAACTACCTATTTGATCGATACTTGGATTGACAATGATTAAAATTTCAAGTTAACTAATAAATAAAAAATTAGGGTACTTTAACAAAGGATTATATATTCAACAGGTAGGAGTTTTCGGCAATTCGTCAAACAAAAATGAGCATAATATGACAAAAAATGCCTAACTACCTATTTGATAGCCGTGCAAAACATTTGCAGTGATCCTTAACTTGACTCTATCTATTATTTGAAGCGTAATAATAAATAAAAAAATGATCATACATCAACATAGTGTTATCTGCACAAAAGTCGCAATTTTCCTAAGGTTCTTCGAGTAGAAATGACTTTAAGAAGGTAAAATTAACTAACTACCTATTTGATCGATACTTGGTTTGACAATGATTAAAATTTCAAGTTAACTAATAAATAAAAAATTAGGGTACTTCAACAAGGGATTATATATTCAACAGGTTGGAGTTTTCGGCAATTCGTCAAACAAAAATGAGCATAATATGACAAAAAATGCCTAACTACCTATTTGATCGCCGCGCAAAACATTTGCATGATCCTTAACGTGACTCTACCTATTATTTGAAGCGTAATGATAAATAAAAAAATGATCATACATCAACATAGTGTTATCTATACAAAAGTCGCAATTTTCCTAAGGTTCTTCGAGTAGAAATTACTTTAAGAAGGTAAACTTAACTAACTACCTATTTGATCGATACTTGGATTGACAATGATTAAATTTTAAAGTTAACTAATAAATAAAAAATTAAGGTACTTCAACAAAGGATTATATATTCAACAGGTAGGAGTTTTCGGCAATTCGTCAAACAAAAATGAGCATAATATGACAAAAAATGCCTAACTACCTATTTGATCGTCGCGCAAAACATTTGCAGTGATCCTTAATTTGACTCTAGCTATTATTTGAAGCGTAATAATAAATAAAAAAATGATCATACATCAACATAGTGTTATCTACACAAAAGTCGCAATTTTCCTAAGGTTCTTCGAGTAGAAATGACTTTAAGAAGGTGAAATTAACTAACTACCTATTTGATCGATACTTGGATTGACAATTCTTAATATTTCAAGTTAACTAATAAATAAAAAATTAGGGTACTTCAACAAAGGATTATATATTTAACAGGTAGGAGTTTTCGGCAATTCGTCAAACAAAAATGAGCATAATATGACAAATAATGCCTAATTACCTTTTGATCGCCGCGCAAAGCATTTGCAGTGATCCTTAACTTGACTCTAGCTATTATTTGAAGCGAAATAATAAATAAAAAAATGATCTTACATCAAAATAGTGTTACCTATACCAAAGTCGCAATTTTCCTAAGGTTCTACGAGTAGAAATGAATTCAAGAATGTGAAATTAACTAACTACCTATTTGATCGATACTTGGATTGACAATGCTTAATATTTCAAGTTAACTAATAAATAAAAAATTAAGGTACTTCAACAAAGGATTATATATTCAACAGGTAGGAGTTTTCGGCAATTCGTCAAACAAAAATGAGCATAATATGACAAAAAATGCCTAACTACCTATTTGATCGCCGCGCAAAACATTTGCAGTGATCCTTAACTTGAGTCTAGCTATTATTTGTAGCATAAGAATAAATAAAAAAAATGATCATACATCAACATAGTGTTATTTATACAAAAGTCGCAATTTTCCTAAGGTTCTTCGAGTAGAAATTACTTTAAGAAGGTAAAATTAACTAACTACCTATTTGATCGATACTTGGATTGACAATGATTAAAATTTCAAGATAACTAATAAATAAAAAATTCGGGTACTTCAACAAAGGATTATATATTCAATAGGTAGGAGTTTTCGGCAATTCGTCAAACAAAAATGAGCATAACATGACAAATAATGCCTAATTACCTTTAGATCGCCGCGCAAAACATTTGCAGTGATCCTGAACTTGACTCTAGCTATTATTTGAAGCGTAATAATAAATAAAAAAATGATCATACATCAACATAGTGTTATCTATACAAAAGTCGCAATTTTCCTAAGGTTCTTCGAGTAGAAATGAATTCAAGAAGGTGAAATTAACTAACTACCTATTTGATCGATACTTGGATTGACAATGCTTAAAATTTCAACATAACTAATAAATAAAAAATTAGGTTACTTCAACAAAGGATTATATATTCAATAGATAGGAGTTTTCGTCAATTCGTCAAATAAAAATGAGCATAATATGACAAATAATGCCTAACTACCTTTTGATCGCCGCGCAAAACATTTGCAGTGATCCTTAACTTGACTGTAGCTATTATTTGAAGCGTAATAATAAATAAAAAAATGATCATACATCAACATAGTGTTATCTGCACAAAAGTCGCAATTTTCCTAAGGTTCTTCGAGTAGAAATGACTTTAAGAATGTAAAATTAACTAACTACCTATTTGATCGATACTTGGATTGACAATAATTAGAATTTCAAGATAACTAATAAATAAAAAATTAGGTTACTTCAACAAAGGATTATATATTCAATAGATAGGAGTTTTCGTCAATTCGTCAAATAAAAATGTGCATAATATGACAAATAATGCCTAACTACCTTTTGATCGCCGCGCAAAACATTTGCAGTGATCCTTAATTTGACTCTAGCTATTATTTGACGCGTAATAATAAATAAAAAAATGATCATACATCAACATAGTGTTATCTACACAAAAGTCGCAATTTTCCAAAGGTTCTTCGAGTAGATATGACTTTAAGATGGTGAAATTAACTAACTACCAATTTGATCGATACTTGGATTGACAATGCTTAAAATTTCAAGATAACTAATAAATATAAAATTAGGGTACTTCAACAAAGGATTATATATTCAATAGGTAAGAGTTTTCGGCAATTCGTCAAACAAAAATGAGCATAATATGACAAATAATGCCTAACTACCTTTTGATCGCCGCGCAAAACATTTGCAGTGATCCTTAACTTGAGTCTAGCTATTATTTGTAGCATAAGAATAAATAAAAAATGATCATACATCAACATAGTGTTATCTATACAAAAGTCGCAATTTTCCTAAGGTTCTTCGAGTAGAAATTACTTTAAGAAGGTAAAATTAACTAACTACCTATTTGATCGATACTTGGATTGACAATGATTAAAATTTCAAGATAACTAATAAATAAAAAATTAGGGTACTTCAACAAAGGATTATATATTCAATAGGTAGGAGTTTTCGGCAATTCGTCAAACAAAAATGAGCATAATATGACAAATAATGCCTAATTACCTTTTGATCGCCGCGCAAAACATTTGCAGTGATCCTGAACTTGACTCTAGCTATTATTTGAAGCGTAATAATAAATAAAGAAATTATCATACATCAACATAGTGTTATCTATACAAAAGTCGCAATTTTCCCAAGGTTCTTCGAGTAGAAATGAATTCAAGAAGGTGAAATTAACTAACTTCCTATTTGATCGATACTTGGATTGACCATGCTTAAAATTTCAACATAACTAATAAATAAAAAATTAGGGTACTTCAACAAAGGATTATATATTCAATAGATAGGAGTTTTCGGCAATTCGTCAAATAAAAATGAGCATAATATGACAAATAATGCCTAACTACCTTTTGATCGCCGCGCAAAACATTTGCAGTGATCCTTAACTTGACTCTAGCTATTATTTGAAGGGTAATAATAAATAAAAAAATGATCATACATCAACATAGTGTTATCTATACAAAAGTCGCAATTTTCCTAAGGTTCTACGAGTAGAAATTACTTTAAGAAGGTAAATTTAACTAACTACCTATTTTTATCGATACTTGGATTGACAATGATTAAAATTTCAAGTTAACTACTAAATAAAAAATTAGGGTACTTCAACAAGGGATTATATATTCAACAGGTAGAAGTTTTCGGCAATTCGTCAAACAGAAATGAGCATAATATGACAAATAATGCCTAACTACCTAGTTGATCGCCGCGCAAAACATTTGCAGTGATCCTTAACTTGACTCTAGCTATTTTTTGAAGCGTAATAATAAATAAAAAAAATGATCATACATCAACATTGTGTTATCTATACAAAAGTCGCTTTTTTCCTAAGGTTCTTCGAGTAGAAATGACTTTAAGAAGGTGAAATTAACTAACTACCAATTTGAACGATACTTGGATTGACAATGCTTAATATTTCAAGTTAACTAATAAATAAAAAATTAGAGTACTTCAACAAAGGATTATATATTCAATGGGTAGGAGTTTTCGGCAATTCGTCAAACAAAAATGAGCATAATATGACAAATAATGCCTAATTACCTTTTGATCGCCGCGCAAAACATTTGCAGTAATCCTTAACTTGACTCTATCTATTATTTGAAGCGTAATAATAAATAAAAAAATGATCATACATCAACATAGTGTTATCTATACAAAGGTCGCTATTTTCCTAAGGTTTTTCGAGTAGAAATGACTTTAAGAAGGTGAAATAAACTAACTTCCTATTTGATCGATACTTGGATCGACAATTCTTAATATTTCAAGTTAACTAATAAATAAAAAATTAGGGTACTTCAACAAAGGATTATATATTTAACAGGTAGGAGTTTTCGGTAATTCGTCAAACAAAAATGAGCATAATATGACAAAAAATGCCTAACTACCTATTTGATAGCCGCGCAAAACATTTGCAGTGATCCTTAACTTGACTCTAGCTATTATTTGAAGCGTAATAATAAACAGAAAAAATGATCATACATCAACATAGTGTTATCTATACAAAAGTCGCTTTTTTCCTAAGGTTCTTCGAGTAGAAATAACTTTAAGAAGGTGAAATTAACAAACTACCTATTTGATCGATACTTGGATCGACAATTCTTAATATTTCAAGTTAACTAATAAATAAAAAATTAGGGTACTTCAACAAAGGATTATATATTTAACAAGTAGGAGTTTTCGGCAATTCGTCAAACAAAAATGAGCATAATATGACAAAAAATGCCTAACTACCTATTTGATCGCCACGCAAAACATTTGCAGTGATCCTTAACTTGACTCTAGCTATTTTTTGAAGTGTAATAATAAACCGAAAAAATGATCATACATCAACATTGCGTTATCTATACAAAAGTCGCAATTTTCCTAAGGTTCTTCGAGTAGAAATTACTTTAAGAAGGTGAAATTGACTAACTACCTATTTGATCGATACTTGGATTGACAATGATTAAAATTTCAAGATAACTAATAAATAAAAAATTAGGGTACTTCAACAAAGCATTATGTATTCAATAGGTAGGAGTTTTCGGCAATTCGTCAAACAAAAATGAGCATAATATGACAAATAATGCCTAATTACCTTTTGATCGCCGCGCAAAACATTTGCAGTGATCCTGAACTTGACTCTAGCTATTATTTGAAGCGTAATAATAAATAAAAAAAATGATCATACATCAACATTGTGTTATCTATACAAAAGTCGCTTTTTTCCTAAGGTT
Source organism: Rhodomyrtus psidioides (assembly GCA_021437785.1). Classification (NCBI taxonomy): domain Eukaryota; kingdom Viridiplantae; phylum Streptophyta; class Magnoliopsida; order Myrtales; family Myrtaceae; genus Rhodomyrtus; species Rhodomyrtus psidioides. Next base: position 1,373,823 of record JAILYB010000089.1, read on the forward strand.
TTTCGAGTAGAAATGACTTTAAGAAGGTGAAATTAACTAACTTCCTATTTGATCGATACATGGATTGACAATGCTTAATATTTCAAGTTAACTAATAAATAAAAAATTAGGGTACTTCAACAAAGGATTATATATTCAATAGGTAGGAGTTTTCGGCTATTCGTCAAACAGAAATGAGCATAATATGACAAATAATACCTAACTACCTATTTGATCGCCACGCAAAACATTTGCAGTGATCCTTAACCTGGCACTAGCTATTTTTTGAAGCGTAATAATAAATAAAAAAATGATCATACATCAACATTGTGTTATCTATACAAAAGTCGCTTTTTTCCTAAGGTTCTTCGAGTAGAAATGACTTTAAGAAGGTGAAATTAACTAACAACCTATTTTATCGATACTTGGATTGACAATGCTTAATATTTCAAGTTAACTAATAAATAAAAAATTAAGGTACTTCAACAAAGGATTATATATTCAACAGGTAGGAGTTTTCGGCAATTCGTCAAACAAAAATGAGCATAATATGACAAAAAATGCCTAACTACCTATTTGATAGTCGCGCAAAACATTTGCAGTGATCCTTAACTTGACTCTAGCTATTATTTGAAGCGTAATAATAAATAAAAAAATGATCATACATCAACATAGTGTTATCTACACAAAAGTCGCAATTTTCCTTAGGTTCTTCGAGTAGAGATGACTTTAAGAAGGTGAAATTAACTAACTACCAATTTGATCGATACTTGGATTGACAATGCTTAAAATTTAAAGATAACTAATAAATATAAAATTAGGGTACTTCAACAAAGGATTATATATTCAATAGGTAGGAGTTTTCAGCGGTAGGAGTTTTCGGCAATTCGTCAAACAAAAATGAGCATAATATGGCAAAAAATACCTAACTACCTATTTGATCACCGCGTAAAACATTTGTAGTGATCCTAAACTTGACTCTAGCTATTATTTGAAGCGTAATAATAAATAAAAAAATGATCATACATCAACATAGTGTTATCTATACAAAAGTCGCAATTTTCCTAAGGTTCTTCGAGTAGAAATGACTTTAACAAGGTGAAATTAACTAACTACCAATTTGATCGATACTTGGATTGACAATGCTTAAAATTTCAAGATAACTAATAAATAAAAAATTAGGGTACTTCAACAAAGGATTATATATTCAATAGGTAGGACTTTTCGGCAATTCGTCAAACAAAAATGAGCATAATATGACAAATAATGCCTAACTACCTTTTGATCGCCGCGCAAAACATTTGCAGTGATCCTTAACTTGACTCTACCTATTATTTGATGCATAATAATAAATAAAAAAATGATCATTAATCAACATAGTATTATCTATACAAAAGTCGCAATTTTCCTAAGGTTCTTCGAGTAGAAATTCCTTTAAGAAGGTAAAATTAACTAACTACCTATTTGATCGATACTTGGATAGACAATGATTAAAATTTCAAGTTAACTAATAAATAAAAAATTAGGGTACTTCAACAAAGGATTATATATTCAATAGGTAGGACTTTTCGGCAATTCGTCAAACAAAAATGAGCATAATGTGATAAAAAATGCCTAACTACCTATTTGATAGCCGCGCAAACCATTTGCAGTGATCCTTAACTTGACTCTAACTATTATTTGAAGCGTAATAATAAATAAAAAAATGATCGTACATCAACATAGTGTTACCTACACAAATGTCGCAATTTTCCTAAGGTTCTTCGAGTAGAAATTACTTTAAGAATGTAAAATTAACTAACTACCTATTTGATCGATACTTGGAGTGACAATAATTAGAATTTCAAGCTAACTAATAAATAAAAAATTAGGGTACTTCAACAAAGGATTATATATTCAATAGGTAGGAGTTTTCGGCAATTCGTCAAACAAAAATGAGCATAATATGACAAAAAATGCCTAACTACCTATTTGATCGCGGCGCAAAACATTTGCGGTGATCCTTAACTTGACTCTAGCTATTATTTGAAGCGTAATAATAAATAAAAAAATGATCGTACATCAACATATTGTTATCTACACAAATGTCGCAATTTTCCTAAGGTTCTTCGAGTAGAAATTACTTTAAGAAGGTAAAATTAACTAACTACCTATTTGATCGATACTTGGATTGACAATGATTAAAATTTCTAGATAACTAATAAATAAAAAATTAGGGTACTTCAACAAAGGATTATATATTCAATAGGTAGGAGTTTTCGGCAATTCGTCAAACATAAATGCGCATAATATGACAAAAAATGCCTAACTACCTTTTGATCGCCGCGCAAAATATTTGCAGTGATCCTTAACTTGACTCTACCTATTATTTTATGCGTAATAATAAATAAAAAAATGATCATTAATCAACATAGTGTTATCTATACAAAAGTCGCAATTTTCCTAAGGTTCTTCGAGTAGAAATTACTTTAAGAATGTAAAATTAACTAACTACCTATTTGTTCGATACTTGGAGTGACAATAATTAGAATTTCAAGATAACTAATAAATAAAAAATTAGGGTACTTCAACAAAGGATTATATATTCAATAGGTAGGAGTTTTCGGCAATTCGTCAAACAAAAATGAGCATAATATGACAAAAAATGCCTAACTACCTATTTGATCGCGGCGCAAAACATTTGCAGTGATCCTTAACTTGACTCTAGCTATTATTTGAAGCGTAATAATAAATAAAAAAATGATCGTACATCAACATATTGTTATCTACACAAATGTCGCAATTTAACTACCCATTTGATCGATACTTGGATTGACAATGAATAAAATTTCAAGATAACTAATAAATAGAAAATTAGGGTGCTTCAACAAAGTATTATATATTCAATAGGTAGGAGTTTTCGGCAATTCGTCAAACAGAAATGAGCATAATATGTCAAATAATGCCTAACTACCTATTTGATAGGCGCGCAAAACCTTTGCAGTGATCCTTAACTTGACTCTAGCTATTATTTGAAGCGTAATAATAAATAAAAAAATGATCATACTTCAACATAGTGTTATCTACACAAAAGTCGCAATTTTCCTAAGGTTCTTCGTGTAGAAATTACTTTAAGAAGGTAAAATTAACTAACTACCTATTTGATCGATACTTGAATTGACAATGATTAAAATTCCAAGATAACTAATAAATAAAAAATTAGGGTACTTCAACAAAGGATTATATATTCAATTGGTAGGAGTTTTCGGCAATTCGTCAAACATAAATGCGCATATTATGACAAATAATGCCTAACTACCTATTTGATCGCCGCGCAAAACATTTGCAGTGATCCTTAACTTGGCTCTAGCTATTTTTTGAAGCGTAATAATAAATAAAAAAATGATCATACATCGACATTGTGTTATCTATACAAAAGTCACTTTTTTCCTAAGGTTCTTCTAGTAGAAATGACTATAAGAAGGTGAAATTAACTAACTATCTATTTGATCGATACTTGGATTGACAATGCTTAATATTTCAAGTTAACTAATAAATAAAAAATTAGGGTACTTCTACAAAGGGTTATATATTCAACATGTAGGAGTTTTCGGCAATTCGTCAAACAAAAATGAGCATAATATGACAAAAAATGCCTAACTACCTATTTGATCGCGGCGCAAAACATTTGCAGTGATCCTTAACTTGACTCTAGCTATTATTTGAAGCGTAATAATAAATAAAAAAATGATCGTACATCAACATATTGTTATCTACACAAATGTCGCAATTTAACTACCTATTTGATCGATACTTGGATTGACAATGAATAAAATTTCAAGATAACTAATAAATAGAAAATTAGGGTGCTTCAACAAAGTATTATATATTCAATAGGTAGGAGTTTTCGGCAATTCGTCAAACAGAAATGAGCATAATATGTCAAATAATGCCTAACTACCTATTTGATAGGCGCGCAAAACCTTTGCAGTGATCCTTAACTTGACTCTAGCTATTATTTGAAGCGTAATAATAAATAAAAAAATGATCATACTTCAACATAGTGTTATCTACACAAAAGTCGCAATTTTCCTAAGGTTCTTCGTGTAGAAATTACTTTAAGAAGGTAAAATTAACTAACTACCTATTTGATCGATACTTGAATTGACAATGTTTAAAATTCCAAGATAACTAATAAATAAAAAATTAGGGTACTTCAACAAAGGATTATATATTCAATTGGTAGGAGTTTTCGGCAATTCGTCAAACATAAATGCGCATATTATGACAAATAATGCCTAACTACCTATTTGATCGCCGCGCAAAACATTTGCAGTGATCCTTAACTTGGCTCTAGCTATTTTTTGAAGCGTAATAATAAATAAAAAAATGATCATACATCGACATTGTGTTATCTATACAAAAGTCACTTTTTTCCTAAGGTTCTTCTAGTAGAAATGACTATAAGACGGTGAAATTAACTAACTATCTATTTGATCGATACTTGGATTGACAATGCTTAATATTTCAAGTTAACTAATAAATAAAAAATTAGGGTACTTCTACAAAGGGTTATATATTCAACATGTAGGAGTTTTCGGCAATTCGTCAAACAAAAATGAGCATAATATGACAAAAAATACCTAACTACCTATTTGATCACCGCGTAAAACATTTGTAGTGATCCTAAACTTGACTCTAGCTATTATTTGAAGCGTAATAATAAATAAAAAAATGATCATACATCAACATAGTGTTATCTATACAAAAGTCGCAATTTTCCTAAGGTTCTTCGAGTAGAAATGACTTTAAGAAGGTGAAATTAACTAACTACCAATTTGATCGATACTTGGATTGACAATGCTTAAAATTTCAAGATAACTAATAAATAAAAAATTAGGGTACTTCAACAAAGGATTATATATTCAATAGGTAGGACTTTTCGGCAATTCGTCAAACAAAAATGAGCATAATATGACAAATAATGCCTAACTACCTTTTGATCGCCGCGCAAAACATTTGCAGTGATCTTTAACTTGACTCTACCTATTATTTGATGCATAATAATAAATAAAAAAATGATCATTAATCAACATAGTGTTATCTATACAAAAGTCGCAATTTTCCTAAGGTTCTTCGAGTAGAAATTCCTTTAAGAAGGTAAAATTAACTAACTACCTATTTGATCGATACTTGGATTGACAATGATTAAAATTTTAAGTTAACTAATAAATAAAAAATTAGGGTACTTCAACAAAGGATTATATATTCAATAGGTAGGAGTTTTCGGCAATTCGTCAAACAAAAATGAGCATAATGTGACAAAAAATGCCTAACTACCTATTTGATAGCCGCGCAAAACATTTGCAGTGATCCTTAACTTGACTCTAACTATTATTTGAAGCGTAATAATAAATAAAAAAATGATCGTACATCAACATAGTGTTATCTACACAAATGTCGCAATTTTTCTAAGGTTCTTCGAGTAGAAATTACTTTAAGAATGTAAAGTTAACTAACTACCTATTTGATCGATACTTGGAGTGACAATAATTAGAATTTCAAGATAACTAATAAATAAAAAATTAGGGTACTTCAACAAAGGATTATATATTCAATAGGTAGGAGTTTTCGGCAATTCGTCAAACAAAAATGAGCATAATATGACAAAAAATGCCTAACTACCTATTTGATCGCGGCGCAAAACATTTGCAGTGATCCTTAACTTGACTCTAGCTATTATTTGAAGCGTAATAATAAATAAAAAAATGATCGTACATCAACATATTGTTATCTACACAAATGTCGCAATTTTCCTAAGGTTCTTCGGGTAGAAATTACTTTAAGAAGGTAAAATTAACTAACTACCTATTTGATCGATACTTGGATTGACAATGAATAAAATTTCAAGATAACTAATAAATAGAAAATTAGGGTGCTTCAACAAAGTATTATATATTCAATAGGTAGGAGTTTTCGGCAATTCGTCAAACAGAAATGAGCATAATATGTCAAATAATGCCTAACTACCTATTTGATAGGCGCGCAAAACCTTTGCAGTGATCCTTAACTTGACTCTAGTTATTATTTGAAGCGTAATAATAAATTAAAAAATGATCATACTTCAACATAGTGTTATCTACACAAAAGTCGCAATTTTCCTAAGGTTCTTCGTGTAGAAATTACTTTAAGAAGGTAAAATTAACTAACTACCTATTTGATCGATACTTGAATTGACAATGATTAAAATTCCAAGATAACTAATAAATAAAAAATTAGGGTACTTCAACAAAGGATTATATATTCAATTGGTAGGAGTTTTCGGCAATTCGTCAAACATAAATGCGCATATTATGACAAATAATGCCTAACTACCTATTTGATCGCCGCGCAAAACATTTGCAGTGATCCTTAACTTGGCTCTAGCTATTTTTTGAAGCGTAATAATAAATAAAAAAATGATCATACATCGACATTGTGTTATCTATACAAAAGTCACTTTTTTCCTAAGGTTCTTCTAGTAGAAATGACTATAAGAAGGTGAAATTAACTAACTATCTATTTAATCGATACTTGGATTGACAATGCTTAATATTTCAAGTTAACTAATAAATAAAAAATTAGGGTACTTCTACAAAGGATTATATATTCAACATGTAGGAGTTTTCGGCAATTCGTCAAACAAAAATGAGCATAATATGACAAAAAATACCTAACTACCTATTTGATCACCGCGTAAAACATTTGTAGTGATCCTAAACTTGACTCTAGCTATTATTTGAAGCGTAATAATAAATAAAAAAATGATCATACATCAACATAGTGTTATCTATACAAAAGTCGCAATTTTCCTAAGTTTCTTCGAGTAGAAATGACTTTAAGAAGGTGAAATTAACTAACTACCAATTTGATCGATACTTGGATTGACAATGCTTAAAATTTCAAGATAACTAATAAATAAAAAATTAGGGTACTTCAACAAAGGATTATATATTCAATAGGTAGGACTTTTCGGCAATTCGTCAAACAAAAATGAGCATAATATGACAAATTATGCCTAACTACCTTTTGATCGCCGCGCAAAACATTTGCAGTGATCCTTAACTTGACTCTAGCTATTATTTGAAGCGTAATAATAAATAAAAAAATGATCATACATCAACATAGTGTTATCTATACAAAAGTCGCAATTTTCCTAAGGTTCTTCGAGTAGAAATTACTTTAAGAAGGTAAAATTAACTAACTACCTATTTGATCGATACTTGGATTGACAATGATTAAAATTTCAAGATAACTAATAAATAAAAAATTGGGGTACTTCAACAAAGGATTATATATTCAATAGGTAGGAGTTTTCGGCAATTCGTCAAACAGAAATGAGTATAATATGACAAATAATGCCTAACTACCTATTTGATCGCCGCGCAAAACCATTGCAGTGATCCTTAACTTGACTCTAGCTATTATTTGAAGCGTAATAATAAATAAAAAAATGATCATACATCAACATTGTGTTATCTATACAAAAGTCACTTTTTTCCTAAGGTTCTTCTAGTAGAAATGACTATAAGAAGGTGAAATTAACTAACTATCTATTTGATCGATACTTGGATTGACAATGCTTAATATTTCAAGTTAACTAATAAATAAAAAATTAGGGTACTTCTACAAAGGATTATATATTCAACATGTATGAGTTTTCGGCAATTCGTCAAACAAAAATGAGCATAATATGACAAAAAATACCTAACTACCTATTTATCACTGCGTAAAACATTTGTAGTGATCCTAAACTTGACTCTAGCTATTATTTGAAGCGTAATAATAAATAAAAAAATGATCATACATCAACATAGTGTTATCTATACAAAAGTCGCAATTTTCCTAAGGTTCTTCGAGTAGAAATGACTTTAAGAAGGTGAAATTAACTAACTACCAATTTGATCGATACTTGGATTGACAATGCTTAAAATTTCAAGATAACTAATAAATAAAAAATTAGGGTACTTCAACAAAGGATTATATATTCAATAGGTAGGACTTTTCGGCAATTCGTCAAACAAAAATGAGCATAATATGACAAATTATGCCTAACTACCTTTTGATCGCCGCGCAAAACATTTGCAGTGATCCTTAACTTGACTCTAGCTATTATTTGAAGCGTAATAATAAATAAAAAAATGATCATACATCAACATAGTGTTATCTATACAAAAGTCTCAATTTTCCTAAGGTTCTTCGAGTAGAAATTACTTTAAGAAGGTAAAATTAACTAACTACCTATTTGATCGATACTTGGATTGACAATGATTAAAATTTCAAGATAACTAATAAATAAAAAATTGGGGTACTTCAACAAAGGATTATATATTCAATAGGTAGGAGTTTTCGGCAATTCGTCAAACAGAAATGAGTATAATATGACAAATAATGCCTAACTACCTATTTGATCGCCGCGCAAAACCTTTGCAGTGATCCTTAACTTGACTCTAGCTATTATTTGAAGCGTAATAATAAATAAAAAATGATCATACATCAACATACTGTTATCTATACAAAAGTCGCAATTTTCCTAAGGTTCTTCGAGTAGAAATTACTTTAAGAAGATAAAATTAACTAACTACCTATTTGATCGATACTTGGATTGACAATGATTAAAATTTCAACATAACTAATAAATAAAAAATTATGGTACTTCAACAAAGGATTATATATTCAATAAGTAGGAGTTTTCGGCAATTCGTCAAACAGAAATGAGCATAATATGACAAATAATGCCTAACTACCTATTTGATCGGCGCGCAAAACCTTTGCAGTGATCCTTAACTTGACTCTAGCTATTATTTGAAGCGTAATAATAAATAAAAAAATGATCATACATCAACATAGTGTTATCTATACAAAAGTCGCAATTTTCCTAAGGTTCTTCGAGTAGAAATGACTTTAAGAAGGTGAAATTAACTAACTACCAATTTGATCGATCCTTGGATTGACAATGCTTAAAATTTCAAGATAACTAATAAATAAAAAATTAGGGTACTTCAACAAAGGATTATATATTCAATAGGTAGGACTTTTCGGCAATTCGTCAAACAAAAATGAGCATAATATGACAAATAATGCCTAACTACCTTTTGATCGCCGCGCAAAACATTTGCAGTGATCTTTAACTTGACTCTACCTATTATTTGATGCATAATAATAAATAAAAAAATGATCATTAATCAACATAGTGTTATATATACAAAAGTCGCAATTTTCCTAAGGTTCTTCGAGTAGAAATTCCTTTAAGAAGGTAAAATTAACTAACTACCTATTTGATCGATACTTGGATTGACAATGATTAAAATTTCAAGTTAACTAATAAATAAAAAATTAGGGTACTTCAACAAAGGATTATATATTCAATAGGTAGGAGTTTTCGGCAATTCGTCAAACAAAAATGAGCATAATGTGACAAAAAATGCCTAACTACCTATTTGATAGCCGCGCAAAACATTTGCAGTGATCCTTAACTTGACTCTAACTATTATTTGAAGCGTAATAATAAATAAAAAAATGATCGTACATCAACATAGTGTTATCTACACAAATGTCGCAATTTTTCTAAGGTTCTTCGAGTAGAAATTACTTTAAGAATGTAAAGTTAACTAACTACCTATTTGATCGATACTTGGAGTGACAATAATTAGAATTTCAAGATAACTAATAAATAAAAAATTAGGGTACTTCAACAAAGGATTATATATTCAATAGGTAGGAGTTTTCGGCAATTCGTCAAACAAAAATGAGCATAATATGACAAAAAATGCCTAACTACCTATTTGATCGCGGCGCAAAACATTTGCAGTGATCCTTAACTTGACTCTAGCTATTATTTGAAGCGTAATAATAAATAAAAAAATGATCGTACATCAACATATTGTTATCTACACAAATGTCGCAATTTTCCTAAGGTTCTTCGAGTAGAAATTACTTTAAGAAGGTAAAATTAACTAACTACCTATTTGATCGATACTTGGATTGACAATGAATAAAATTTCAAGATAACTAATAAATAGAAAATTAGGGTGCTTCAACAAAGTATTATATATTCAATAGGTAGGAGTTTTCGGCAATTCGTCAAACAGAAATGAGCATAATATGTCAAATAATGCCTAACTACCTATTTGATAGGCGCGCAAAACCTTTGCAGTGATCCTTAACTTGACTCTAGCTATTATTTGAAGCGTAATAATAAATAAAAAAATGATCATACTTCAACATAGTGTTATCTACACAAAAGTCGCAATTTTCCTAAGGTTCTTCGTGTAGAAATTACTTTAAGAAGGTAAAATTAACTAACTACCTATTTGATCGATACTTGAATTGACAATGATTAAAATTCCAAGATAACTAATAAATAAAAAATTAGGGTACTTCAACAAAGGATTATATATTCAATTGGTAGGAGTTTTCGGCAATTCGTCAAACATAAATGCGCATATTATGACAAATAATGCCTAACTACCTATTTGATCGCCGCGCAAAACATTTGCAGTGATCCTTAACTTGGCTCTAGCTATTTTTTGAAGCGTAATAATAAATAAAAAAATGATCATACATCGACATTGTGTTATCTATACAAAAGTCACTTTTTTCCTAAGGTTCTTCTAGTAGAAATGACTATAAGAAGGTGAAATTAACTAACTATCTATTTGATCGATACTTGGATTGACAATGCTTAATATTTCAAGTTAACTAATAAATAAAAAATTAGGGTACTTCTACAAAGGATTATATATTCAACATGTAGGAGTTTTCGGCAATTCGTCAAACAAAAATGAGCATAATATGACAAAAAATACCTAACTACCTATTTGATCACCGCGTAAAACATTTGTAGTGATCCTAAACTTGACTCTAGCTATTATTTGAAGCGTAATAATAAATAAAAAAATGATCATACATCAACATAGTGTTATCTATACAAAAGTCGCAATTTTCCTAAGTTTCTTCGAGTAGAAATGACTTTAAGAAGGTGAAATTAACTAACTACCAATTTGATCGATACTTGGATTGACAATGCTTAAAATTTCAAGATAACTAATAAATAAAAAATTAGGGTACTTCAACAAAGGATTATATATTCAATAGGTAGGACTTTTCGGCAATTCGTCAAACAAAAATGAGCATAATATGACAAATTATGCCTAACTACCTTTTGATCGCCGCGCAAAACATTTGCAGTGATCCTTAACTTGACTCTAGCTATTATTTGAAGCGTAATAATAAATAAAAAAATGATCATACATCAACATAGTGTTATCTATACAAAAGTCGCAATTTTCCTAAGGTTCTTCGAGTAGAAATTACTTTAAGAAGGTAAAATTAACTAACTACCTATTTGATCGATACTTGGATTGACAATGATTAAAATTTCAAGATAACTAATAAATAAAAAATTGGGGTACTTCAACAAAGGATTATATATTCAATAGGTAGGAGTTTTCGGCAATTCGTCAAACAGAAATGAGTATAATATGACAAATAATGCCTAACTACCTATTTGATCGCCGCGCAAAACCTTTGCAGTGATCCTTAACTTGACTCTAGCATTTATTTGAAGCGTAATAATAAATAAAAAAATGATCATACATCAACATAGTGTTATCTATACAAAAGTCGCAATTTTCCTAAGGTTCTTCGAGTAGAAATTACTTTAAGAAGATAAAATTAACTAACTACCTATTTGATCGATACTTGGATTGACAATGATTAAAATTTCAACATAACTAATAAATAAAAAATTATGGTACTTCAACAAAGGATTATATATTCAATAAGTAGGAGTTTTCGGCAATTCGTCAAACAGAAATGAGCATAATATGACAAATAATGCCTAACTACCTATTTGATCGGCGCGCAAAACCTTTGCAGTGATCCTTAACTTGACTCTAGCTATTATTTGAAGCGTAATAATAAATAAAAAAATGATCATACTTCAACATAGTGTTATCTACACAAAAGTCGCAATTTTCCTAAGGTACTTCGTGTAGAAATTACTTTAAGAAGGTAAAATTAACTAACTACCTATTTGATCGATACTTGGATTGACAATGATTAAAATTCCAAGATAACTAATAAATAAAAAATTAGGGTACTTCAACAAAGGATTGTATATTCAATTGGTAGGAGTTTTCGGCAATTCGTCAAACATAAATGCGCATATTATGACAAATAATGCCTAACTACCTATTTGATCGCCGCGCAAAACATTTGCAGTGATCCTTAACTTGGCTCTAGCTATTTTTTGAAGCATAATAATAAATAAAAAAATGACCATACATCAACATTGTGTTATCTATACAAAAGTCACTTTTTTCCTAAGGTTCTTCTAGTAGAAATGACTTTAAGAAGGTGAAATTAACTAACTATCTATTTGATCGATACTTGGATTGACAATGCTTAATATTTAAAGTTAACTAATAAATAAAAAATTAGGGTACTACTACAAAGGATTATATATTCAACATGTAGGAGTTTTCGGCAATTCGTCAAACAAAAATGAGCATAATATGACAAAAAATACCTAACTAGCTATTTGATCACCGCGTAAAACATTTGTAGTGATCCTAAACTTGACTCTAGCTATTATTTGAAGCGTAATAATAAATAAAAAAATGATCATACATCAACATATTGTTATCTATACAAAAGTCGCAATTTTCCTAAGGTTCTTCGAGTAGAAATGACTTTAAGAAGGTGAAATTAACTAACTACCAATTTGATCGATACTTGGATTGACAATGATTAAAATTTCAAGATAACTAATAAATAAAAAATTAGGGTACTTCAACAAAGGATTATATATTCAATAGCTAGGAGTTTTCGGCAATTCGTCAAACATAAATGCGCATATTATGACAAATAATACCTAACAACCTATTTAATCGCCGCGCAAAACATTTGCAGTGATCCTTAACTTGGCTCTAGCTATTTTTTGAAGCGTAATAATAAAAAAAAAATGATCATACATCAACATAGTGTTATCTATACAAAAGTCTCTTTTTTCCTAAGATTCTTCAAGTAGAAATTACTTTAAGAAGGTAAAATTAACTAAATACCTATTTGATCGATACTTGGATTGACAATGAATAAAATTTCAAGAGAACTAATAAATAAAAAATTAGGGTGCTTCAACAAAGTATTATATATTCAATAGGTAGGAGTTTTCGGCAATTCGTCAAACAGAAATGAGCATAATATGACAAATAATGCCTAACTACCTATTTGATCGGCGCGCAAAACCTTTGCAGTGATCCTTAACTTGACTCTAGCTATTATTTGAAGCGTAATAATAAATAAAAAAATGATCATACATCAACATAGTGTTATCTACACAAAAGTCGCAATTTTCCTAAGGTTCTTCGTGTAGAAATTACTTTAAGAAGGTAAAATTAACTAACTACCTATTTGATCGATACTTGGATTGACAATGATTAAAATTTCAAGATAACTAATAAATAAAAAATTAGGGTACTTCAACAAAGGATTATATATTAAATAGGTAGGAGTTTTCGGCAATTCGTCAAACATAAATGCGCATATTATGACAAATAATGCCCAACTACCTATTTGATCGCCGCGCAAAACAATTGCAGTGATCCTTAACTTGACTCTAGCTATTATTTGAAGCGTAATAATAAATAAAAAAAATGATCATACATAAACATAGTGTTATCTACACAAAAGTCGCAATTTTCCTAAGGTTCTTCGAGTAGAAATTACTTTAAGAAGGTAATATTAACTAACTACCTATCCGATCGATACTTGGATTGACAATGAATAAAATTTCAAGATAACTAATAAATAAAAAATTAGGGTGCTTCAACAAAGGATTATATATTCAATAGGTAGGAGTTTTCGGCAATTCGTCAAACAAAAATGAGCATAATATGATAAAAAATACCTAACTACCGATTACAACCTATTTGATCGCCGCGCAAAACCTTTGCAGTGATCCTTAACTTGAATCTAGCTATTATTTGAAGCGTAATAATAAATAAAAAAATGATCATACATCAACATAGTGTTATCTACACAAATGTCGCAATTTTCCTAAGGTTCTTCGAGTAGAAATTACTTTAAGAAGGTAAAATTCACTAACTACCTATTTGATCGATACTTGGATTGACAATGATTAAAATTTCAAGATAACTAATAAATAAAAAATTAGGGTACTTCAACAAAGGATTATATATTCAATAGGTATGAGTTTTCGGCAATTCGTCAAACATAAATGCGCATATTATGACAAATAATGCCTAACAACTTATTTAATCGCCGCGCAAAACATTTGCAGTGATCCTTAACTTGGCTCTAGCTATTTTTTGAAGCGTAATAATAAATAAAAAAATGATCATACATCAACATAGTGTTATCTATACAAAAGTCGCTTTTTTCCTAAGATTCTTCGAGTAGAAATTACTTTAAGAAGGTAAAATTAACTAAATACCTATTTGATCGATACTTGGATTGACAATGAATAAAATTTCAAGAGAACTAATAAATAAAAAATTAGGGTGCTTCAACAAAGTATTATATATTCAATAGGTAGGAGTTTTCGGCAATTCGTCAAACAGAAATGAGCATAATATGACAAATAATGCCTAACTACCTATTTGATCGGCGCGCAAAACCTTTGCAGTGATCCTTAACTTGACTCTAGCTATTATTTGAAGCGTAATAATAAATAAAAAAATGATCATACATCAACATAGTGTTATCTACACAAAAGTCGCAATTTTCCTAAGGTTCTTCGTGTAGAAATTACTTTAAGAAGGTAAAATTAACTAACTACCTATTTGATCGATACTTGGATTGACAATGATTAAAATTTCAAGATAACTAATAAATAAAAAATTAGGGTACTTCAACAAAGGATTATATATTAAATAGGTAGGAGTTTTCGGCAATTCGTCAAACATAAATGCGCATATTATGACAAATAATGCCCAACTACCTATTTGATCGCCGCGCAAAACAATTGCAGTGATCCTTAACTTGACTCTAGCTATTATTTGAAGCGTAATAATAAATAAAAAAAATGATCATACATAAACATAGTGTTATCTACACAAAAGTCGCAATTTTCCTAAGGTTCTTCGAGTAGAAATTACTTTAAGAAGGTAATATTAACTAACTACCTATCCGATCGATACTTGGATTGACAATGAATAAAATTTCAAGATAACTAATAAATAAAAAATTAGGGTGCTTCAACAAAGGATTATATATTCAATAGGTAGGAGTTTTCGGCAATTCGTCAAACAAAAATGAGCATAATATGATAAAAAATACCTAACTACCGATTACAACCTATTTGATCGCCGCGCAAAACCTTTGCAGTGATCCTTAACTTGAATCTAGCTATTATTTGAAGCGTAATAATAAATAAAAAAATGATCATACATCAACATAGTGTTATCTACACAAATGTCGCAATTTTCCTAAGGTTCTTCGAGTAGAAATTACTTTAAGAAGGTAAAATTCACTAACTACCTATTTGATCGATACTTGGATTGACAATGATTAAAATTTCAAGATAACTAATAAATAAAAAATTAGGGTACTTCAACAAAGGATTATATATTCAATAGGTATGAGTTTTCGGCAATTCGTCAAACATAAATGCGCATATTATGACAAATAATGCCTAACAACTTATTTAATCGCCGCGCAAAACATTTGCAGTGATCCTTAACTTGGCTCTAGCTATTTTTTGAAGCGTAATAATAAATAAAAAAATGATCATACATCAACATAGTGTTATCTATACAAAAGTCGCTTTTTTCCTAAGATTCTTCGAGTAGAAATTACTTTAAGAAGGTAAAATTAACTAAATACCTATTTGATCGATACTTGGATTGACAATGAATAAAATTTCAAGAGAACTAATAAATAAAAAATTAGGGTGCTTCAACAAAGTATTATATATTCAATAGGTAGGAGTTTTCGGCAATTCGTCAAACAGAAATGAGCATAATATGACAAATAATGCCTAACTACCTATTTGATCGGCGCGCAAAACCTTTGCAGTGATCCTTAACTTGACTCTAGCTATTATTTGAAGCGTAATAATAAATAAAAAAATGATCATACATCAACATAGTGTTATCTACACAAAAGTCACAATTTTCCTAAGGTTCTTCGTGTAGAAATTACTTTAAGAAGGTAAAATTAACTAACTACCTATTTGATCGATACTTGGATTGAGAATGATTAAAATTTCAAGATAACTAATAAATAAAAAATTAGGGTACTTCAACAGAGGATTATATATTAAATAGGTAGGAGTTTTCGGCAATTCGTCAAATATAAATGCGCATATTATGACAAATAATGCCTAACTACCAATTTGATCGCCGCGCAAAACAATTGCAGTGATCCTTAACTTGACTCTAGCTATTATTTGAAGCGTAATAATAAATAAAAAAAATGATCATACATAAACATAGTGTTATCTACACAAAAGTCGCAATTTTCCTAAGGTTCTTCGAGTAGAAATTACTTTAAGAAGGTAATATTAACTAACTACCTATTTGATCGATACTTGGATTGACAATGAATAAAATTTCAAGATAACTAATAAATAAAAAATTAGGGTGCTTCAACAAAGGATTATATATTCAATAGGTAGGAGTTTTCGGCAATTCGTCAAACATAAATGCGCATATTATGACAAATAATGCCTAACTACCTATTTGATCGCCGCACAAAACATTTGCAGTGATCCTTAACTTGGCTCTAGCTATTTTTTAAAGCGTAATAATAAATAAAAAAATGATCATACATCAACATTGTGTTATCTATACAAAAGTCGCTTTTTTCCTAAGGTTCTTCGAGTAGAAATGACGTTAAGAAGGTGAAATTAACTAACTACCTATTTGATCGATACTTGGATTGACAATGCTTAATATTTCAAGTTAACTAATAAATAAAAAATTACGGTACTTCAACAAAGGATTATATATTCAATAGGTAGGAGTTTTCGGCAATTCGTCAAACATAAATGCGCATATTATGACTAATAATGCCTAACTACCTATTTGATCGCCGCGCAAAACATTTGCAGTGATCCTTAACTTGACTCTAGCTATTATTTGAAGCGTAATAATAAATAAAAAAAATGATCATACATCAACATAGTGTTATCTATACAAAAGTCGCTATTTTCCTAAAGTTCATTGGGTAGAAATGACTTTAAGAAGGTGAAATTAACTAACTACATATTTGATCGATACTTGGATTGGCAATGCTTAATATTTCAAGACAACTAAGAAATAAGAAATTATGGTACTTCAACGAAGGATTATATATTCAATAGGTAGGAGTTTTCGGCAATTCGTCAAACAAAAATGAGCATAATATGACAAAAAATGCCAAACTACCTATTTGATCGCCGTGCAAAACATTTGCAGTGATCCTTAACTTGACTCTAGCTATTATTTGAAGCGTAATAATAAATAAAAAAATGATCATACATCATCATAGTGTTATCTACACAAAAGTCGCAATTTTCCTACGGTTCTTCGAGTAGAAATTACTTTAAGAAGGTAATATTAACTAACTACCTATTTGATCGATACTTGGATTGACAATGCTTAATATTTCAAGTTAACTAATAAATAAAAAATTAGGGTACTTCTACGAAGGATTATATATTCAACATGTAGGAGTTTTCGGCAATTCGTCAAACAAAAATGAGCATAATATGATAAAAAATACCTAACTACCGATTTGATCACCGCGTAAAACATTTGTACTGATCCTAAACTTTACTCTAGCTATTATTTAAAGCGTAATAATAAATAAAAAAATGATCATACATCAACATAGTGTTATCTATACAAAAGTCGCAATTTTCCTAAGGTTCTTCGAGTATAAATTACTTTAAGAAGGTGAAATTAACTAACTACCTATTTGATCGATACTTGGATTGACAATGATTAAAATTTCAAGATAACTAATAAATAAAAAATTAGGGTACTTCAACAAAGGATTATATATTCAATAGGTAGGAGTTTTCGGCAATTCGTCAAACATAAATGCGCATATTATGACAAATAATGCCTAACAACCTATTTAATCGCCGCGCAAAACATTTGCAGTGATCCTTAACTTGATTCTAGCTATTATTTGAAGCGTAATAATAAATAAAAAAATGATCATACATCAACATAGTGTTATCTATATAAAAGTCGCAATTTTCCTAAGGTTCTTCGAGTAGAAATTACTTTAAGAAGGTAAAATTAACTAACTACCTATTTGATCGATACTTGGATTGACAATGATTAAAATTTCAAGATAACTAATAAATAAAAAATTAGGGTACTTGAACAATGGATTATATATTCAATAGGTAGGAGTTTTCGGCAATTCGTCAAACAGAAATGAGCATAATATGACAAATAATTCCTAACTACCTATTTGATCGCCGCGCAAAACCTTTGCAGTGATCCTTAACTTGACTCTAGCTATTATTTGAAGCGTAATAATAAATAAAAAAATGATCATACATCAACATAGTGTTATTTATACAAAAGTCGCAATTTTCCTAAGGTTCTTCGAGTAGAAATTACTTTAAGAAGGTAAAATTAACTAACTACCTATTTGATCGATACTTGGATTGACAATGATTAAAATTTCAAGATAACTAATAAATAAAAAATTAGGGTACTTGAACAAAGGATTATATATTCAATAGGTTGGAGTTTTCGGCAATTCGTCAAACAGAAATGAGCATAATATGACAAATAATGCCTAACTACCTTTTGATCGCCGCGCAAAACATTTGCAGTGATCCTTAACTTGATTCTAGCTATTATTTGAAGCGTAATAATAAATAAAAAAATGATCATACATCAACATAGTGTTATCTATACAAAAGTCGCAATTTTTCTAAGGTTCTTCGAGTAGAAATTGCTTTAAGAAGGTAAAATTAACTAACTACCTATTTGATCGATACATGGATTGACAATGATTAAAATTTCAAGATAACTAATAAATAAAAAATTAGGGTACTTCAACAAAGGATTATATATTCAATAGGTAGGAATTTTCGGCAATTCGTCAAACAGAAATGAGCATAATATGACAAATAAAGCCTAACTACCTATTTGATCGTCGCGCAAAACCTTTGCAGTGATCATTAACTTGACTCTAGCTATTATTTGAAGCGTAATAATAAATAAAAAAATGATCATACATCAACATAGTGTTATCTACACAAAAGTCGCAATTTTCCTAAGGTTCTTCGAGTATAAATTACTTTAAGAAGGTGAAATTAACTAACTACCTATTTGATCGATACTTGGATTGACAATGCTTAAAATTTCAAGATAACTAATAAATAAAAAATTAGGGTACTTCAACAAAGGATTATATATTCAACAGGTATGAGTTTTCGGCAATTCGTCAAACAAAAATGAGCATAATATGACGAAAAATGCCTAACTACCTATCTGATCGCCGCGTAAAACATTTGCAGTGATCGTTAACTTGACTCTAGCTATTATTTGAAGCGTAATAATAAATAAAAAAATGATCATACATCAACATAGTGTTATCTATAGAAAAGTCGTAATTTTCCTAAGGTTCTTCGAGTAGAAATGACTTTAAGAAGGTGAAATTAACTAACTACCAATTTGATCGATACTTGGATTGACAATGCTTAAAATTTCAAGATAACTAATAAATAAAAAATTAGGGTACTTCAACAAAGGATTATATATTCAATAGGTAGGACTTTTCGGCAATTCGTCAAACAAAAATGAGCATAATATGAAAAATAATGCCTAACTACCTTTTGATCGCCGCGCAAAACATTTGCAGTGATCCTTAACTTGATTCTAGCTATTATTTGAAGCGTAATAATAAATAAAAAAATGATCATACATCAACATAGTGTTATCTATATAAAAGTCGCAATTTTCCTAAGGTTCTTCGAGTAGAAATTACTTTAAGAAGGTAAAATTAACTAACTACCTATTTGATCGATACTTGGATTGACAATGATTAAAATTTCAAGATAACTAATAAATAAAAAATTAGGGTACTTGAACAATGGATTATATATTCAATAGGTAGGAGTTTTCGGCAATTCGTCAAACAGAAATGAGCATAATATGACAAATAATTCCTAACTACCTATTTGATCGCCGCGCAAAACCTTTGCAGTGATCCTTAACTTGACTCTAGCTATTATTTGAAGCGTAATAATAAATAAAAAAATGATCATACATCAACATAGTGTTATTTATACAAAAGTCGCAATTTTCCTAAGGTTCTTCGAGTAGAAATTACTTTAAGAAGGTAAAATTAACTAACTACCTATTTGATCGATACTTGGATTGACAATGAATAAAATTTCAAGATAACTAATAAATAAAAAATTAGGGTGCTTCAACAAAGTATTATATATTCAATAGGTAGGAGTTTTCGGCAATTCGTCAAACAGAAATGAGCATAATATGACAAATAATGCCTAACTACCTATTTGATCGGCGCGCAAAACCTTTGCAGTGATCCTTAACTTGACTCTAGCTATTATTTGAAGCGTAATAATAAATAAAAAAATGATCATACATCAACATAGTGTTATCTACACAAAAGTCGCAATTTTCCTAAGGTTCTTCGTGTTGAAATTACTTTAAGAAGGTAAAATTAACTAACTACCTATTTGATCGATACATGGATTGACAATGATTAAAATTTCAAGATAACTAATAAATAAAAAAATTAGTGTACTTCAACAAAGGATTATATATTAAATAGGTAGGAGTTTTCGGCAATTCGTCAAACATAAATGCGCATATTATGACAAATAATGCCTAACTACCTATTTGATCGCCGTGCAAAACAATTGCAGTGATCCTTAACTTGACTCTAGCTATTATTTGAAGCGTAATAATAAATAAAAAAAATGATCATACATAAACATAGTGTTATCTACACAAAAGTCGCAATTTTCCTAAGGTTCTTCGAGTAGAAATTACTTTAAGAAGGTAATATTAACTAACTACCTATTTGATCGATACTTGGATTGACAATGAATAAAATTTCAAGATAACTATTAAATAAAAAATTAGGGTGCTTCAACAAAGGATTATATATTCAATAGGTAGGAGTTTTCGGCAATTCGTCAAACATAAATGCGCATATTATGACAAATAATGCCTAACTACCTATTTGATCGCCGCACAAAACATTTGCAGTGATCCTTAACTTGGCTCTAGCTATTTTTTGAAGCGTAATAATAAATAAAAAAATGATCATACATCAACATTGTGTTATCTATACAAAAGTCGCTTTTTTCCTAAGGTTCTTCGAGTAGAAATGACGTTAAGAAGGTGAAATTAACTAACTACCTATTTGATCGATACTTGGATTGACAATGCTTAATATTTCAAGTTAACTAATAAATAAAAAATTACGGTACTTCAACAAAGGATTATATATTCAATAGGTAGGCGTTTTCGGCAATTCGTCAAACATAAATGCGCATATTATGACTAATAATGCCTAACTACCTATTTGATCGCCGCGCAAAACATTTGCAGTGATCTTTAACTTGACTCTAGCTATTGTTTGAAGCGTAATAATAAATAAAAAAATGATCATACATCAACCTAGTGTTATCTATACAAAAGTCGCTATTTTCCTAAGGTTCTTCGAGTAGAAATGACTTTAAGAAGGTGAAATTAACTAACTACCTATTTGATCGATACTTGGGTTGACAATGATTAAAATTTCAAGATAACTAATTAATAAAAAATTAGGGTACTTCAACGAAGGACTATATATTCAATAGGTATGAGTTTTCGGCAATTCGTCAAACAAAAATGAGCATAATATGACAAAAAATGCCTAACTACCTATTTGATCGCCGCGCACAACATTTGCAGTGATCCTTAACTTGGCTCTAGCTATTTTTTGAAGCGTAATAATAAATAAAAAAAATGATCATACATCAACATTGTGTTATCTATAAAAAAGTCACTTTTTTCCTAAGGTTCTTCTAGTAGAAATGACTTTAAGAAGGTGAAATTAACTAACTACCTATTTGATCGATACTTGGATTGACAATGCTTAAAATTTCAAGATAACTAATAAATAAAAAATTTGGGTACTTCAACAAAGGATTATATATTCAATAGGTAGGACTTTTCGGCAATTCGTCAAACAAAAATGAGCATAATATGAAAAATAATGCCTAACTACCTTTTGATCGCCGCGCAAAACATTTGCAGTGATCCTTAACTTGACTCTAGCTATTATTTGAAGCGTAATAATAAATAAAAAAATGATCATACATCAACATAGTGTTATCTATATAAAAGTCGCAATTTTCCTAAGGTTCTTCGAGTAGAAATTACTTTAAGAAGGTAAAATTAACTAACTACCTATTTGATCGATACTTGGACTGACAATGATTAAAATTTCAAGATAACTAATAAATAAAAAATTAGGGTACTTGAACAAAGGATTATATATTCAATAGGTTGGAGTTTTCGGCAATTCGTCAAACAGAAATGAGCATAATATGACAAATAATGCCTAACTACCTATTTGATCGCCGCGCAAAACCTTTGCAGTGATCCTTAACTTGACTCTAGCTATTATTTGAAGCGTAATAATAAATAAAAAAATGATCATACATCAACATAGTGTTATCTATACAAAAGTCGCAATTTTTCTAAGGTTCTTCGAGTAGAAATTGCTTTAAGAAGGTAAAATTAACTAACTACCTATTTGATCGATACTTGGATTGACAATGATTAAAATTTCAAGATAACTAATAAATAAAAAATTAGGGTACTTCAACAAAGGATTATATATTCAATAGGTAGGAGTTTTCGGCAATTCGTCAAACAGAAATGAGCATAATATGACAAATAAAGCCTAACTACCTATTTGATCGTCGCGCAAAACCTTTGCAGTGATCATTAACTTGACTCTAGCTATTATTTGAAGCGTAATAATAAATAAAAAAATGATCATACATCAACATAGTGTTATCTACACAAAAGTCGCAATTTTCCTAAGGTTCTTCGAGTATAAATTACTTTAAGAAGGTGAAATTAACTAACTACCTATTTGATCGATACTTGGATTGACAATGCTTAAAATTTCAAGATAACTAATAAATAAAAAATTAGGGTACTTGAACAAAGGATTATATATTCAATAGGTTGGAGTTTTCGGCAATTCGTCAAACAGAAATGAGCATAATATGACAAATAATGCCTAACTACCTATTTGATCGCCGCACAAAACCTTTGCAGTGATCCTTAACTTGACTCTAGCTATTATTTGAAGCGTAATAATAAATAAAAAAATGATCATACATCAACATAGTGTTATCTATACAAAAGTCGCAATTTTTCTAAGGTTCTTCGAGTAGAAATTGCTTTAAGAAGGTGAAATTATCTAACTACCTATTTGATCGATACTTGGATTGACAATGATTAAAATTTCAAGATAACTAATAAATAAAAAATTAGGGTAGTTCAACAAAGGATTATATATTCAATAGGTAGGAGTTTTCGGCAATTCGTCAAACAGAAATGAGCATAATATGACAAATAAAGCCTAACTACCTATTTGATCGTCGCGCAAAACCTTTGCAGTGATCATTAACTTGACTCTAGCTATTATTTGAAGCGTAATAATAAATAAAAAAATGATCATACATCAACATAGTGTCATCTACACAAAAGTCGCAATTTTCCTAAGGTTCTTCGAGTATAAATTACTTTAAGAAGGTGAAATTAACTAACTACCTATTTGATCGATACTTGGATTGACAATGCTTAAAATTTCAAGATAACTAATAAATAAAAAATTAGGGTACTTCAACAAAGGATTATATATTCAACAGGTATGAGTTTTCGGCAATTCGTCAAACAAAAATGAGCATAATATGACAAAAAATGCCTAACTACCGATCTGATCGCCGCGTAAAACATTTGCAGTGATCGTTAACTTGACTCTAGCTATTATTTGAAGCGTAATAATAAATAAAAAAATGATCATACATCAACATAGTGTTATCTATAGAAAAGTCGTAATTTTCCTAAGGTTCTTCGAGTAGAAATGACTTTAAGAAGGTGAAATTAATTAACTACCAATTTGATCGATACTTGGATTGACAATGCTTAAAATTTCAAGATAACTAATAAATAAAAAATTAGGGTACTTCAACAAAGGATTATATATTCAATAGGTAGGACTTTTCGGCAATTCGTCAAACAAAAATGAGCATAATATGAAAAATAATGCCTAACTACCTTTTGATCGCCGCGCAAAACATTTGCAGTGATCCTTAACTTGATTCTAGCTATTATTTGAAGCGTAATAATAAATAAAAAAATGATCATACATCAACATAGTGTTATCTATATAAAAGTCGCAATTTTCCTAAGGTTCTTCGAGTAGAAATTACTTTAAGAAGGTAAAATTAACTAACTACCTATTTGATCGATACTTGGATTGACAATGATTAAAATTTCAAGATAACTAATAAATAAAAAATTAGGGTACTTGAACAATGGATTATATATTCAATAGGTAGGAGTTTTCGGCAATTCGTCAAACAGAAATGAGCATAATATGACAAATAATTCCTAACTACCTATTTGATCGCCGCGCAAAACCTTTGCAGTGATCCTTAACTTGACTCTAGCTATTATTTGAAGCGTAATAATAAATAAAAAAATGATCATACATCAACATAGTGTTATTTATACAAAAGTCGCAATTTTCCTAAGGTTCTTCGAGTAGAAATTACTTTAAGAAGGTAAAATTAACTAACTACCTATTTGATCGATACTTGGATTGACAATGAATAACATTTCAAGATAACTAATAAATAAAAAATTAGGGTGCTTCAACAAAGTATTATATATTCAATAGGTAGGAGTTTTCGGCAATTCGTCAAACAGAAATGAGCATAATATGACAAATAATGCCTAACTACCTATTTGATCGGCGCGCAAAACCTTTGCAGTGATCCTTAACTTGACTCTAGCTATTATTTGAAGCGTAATAATAAATAAAAAAATGATCATACATCAACATAGTGTTATCTACACAAAAGTCGCAATTTTCCTAAGGTTCTTCGTGTTGAAATTACTTTATGAAGGTAAAATTAACTAACTACCTATTTGATCGATACATGGATTGACAATGATTAAAATTTCAAGATAACTAATAAATAAAAAAATTAGGGTACTTCAACAAAGGATTATATATTAAATAGGTAGGAGTTTTCGGCAATTCGTCAAACATAAATGCGCATATTATGACAAATAATGCCTAACTACCTATTTGATCGCCGTGCAAAACAATTGCAGTGATCCTTAACTTGACTCTAGCTATTATTTGAAGCGTAATAATAAATAAAAAAAATGATCATACATAAACATAGTGTTATCTACACAAAAGTCGCAATTTTCCTAAGGTTCTTCGAGTAGAAATTACTTTAAGAAGGTAATATTAACTAACTACCTATTTGATCGATACTTGGATTGACAATGAATAAAATTTCAAGATAACTATTAAATAAAAAATTAGGGTGCTTCAACAAAGGATTATATATTCAATAGGTAGGAGTTTTCGGCAATTCGTCAAACATAAATGCGCATATTATGACAAATAATGCCTAACTACCTATTTGATCGCCGCACAAAACATTTGCAGTGATCCTTAACTTGGCTCTAGCTATTTTTTGAAGCGTAATAATAAATAAAAAAATGATCATACATCAACATTGTGTTATCTATACAAAAGTCGCTTTTTTCCTAAGGTTCTTCGAGTAGAAATGACGTTAAGAAGGTGAAATTAACTAACTACCTATTTGATCGATACTTGGATTGACAATGCTTAATATTTCAAGTTAACTAATAAATAAAAAATTACGGTACTTCAACAAAGGATTATATATTCAATAGGTAGGCGTTTTCGGCAATTCGTCAAACATAAATGCGCATATTATGACTAATAATGCCTAACTACCTATTTGATCGCCGCGCAAAACATTTGCAGTGATCTTTAACTTGACTCTAGCTATTATTTGAAGCGTAATAATAAATAAAAAAATGATCATACATCAACCTAGTGTTATCTATACAAAAGTCGCTATTTTCCTAAGGTTCTTCGAGTAGAAATGACTTTAAGAAGGTGAAATTAACTAACTACCTATTTGATCGATACTTGGGTTGACAATGATTAAAATTTCAAGATAACTAATTAATAAAAAATTAGGGTACTTCAACGAAGGACTATATATTCAATAGGTATGAGTTTTCGGCAATTCGTCAAACAAAAATGAGCATAATATGACAAAAAATGCCTAACTACCTATTTGATCGCCGCGCACAACATTTGCAGTGATCCTTAACTTGGCTCTAGCTATTTTTTGAAGCGTAATAATAAATAAAAAAAATGATCATACATCAACATTGTGTTATCTATAAAAAAGTCACTTTTTTCCTAAGGTTCTTCTAGTAGAAATGACTTTAAGAAGGTGAAATTAACTAACTACCTATTTGATCGATACTTGGATTGACAATGCTTAAAATTTCAAGATAACTAATAAATAAAAAATTTGGGTACTTCAACAAAGGATTATATATTCAATAGGTAGGACTTTTCGGCAATTCGTCAAACAAAAATGAGCATAATATGAAAAATAATGCCTAACTACCTTTTGATCGCCGCGCAAAACATTTGCAGTGATCCTTAACTTGACTCTAGCTATTATTTGAAGCGTAATAATAAATAAAAAAATGATCATACATCAACATAGTGTTATCTATATAAAAGTCGCAATTTTCCTAAGGTTCTTCGAGTAGAAATTACTTTAAGAAGGTAAAATTAACTAACTACCTATTTGATCGATACTTGGATTGACAATGATTAAAATTTCAAGATAACTAATAAATAAAAAATTAGGGTACTTGAACAAAGGATTATATATTCAATAGGTTGGAGTTTTCGGCAATTCGTCAAACAGAAATGAGCATAATATGACAAATAATGCCTAACTACCTATTTGATCGCCGCGCAAAACCTTTGCAGTGATCCTTAACTTGACTCTAGCTATTATTTGAAGCGTAATAATAAATAAAAAAATGATCATACATCAACATAGTGTTATCTATACAAAAGTCGCAATTTTTCTAAGGTTCTTCGAGTAGAAATTGCTTTAAGAAGGTAAAATTAACTAACTACCTATTTGATCGATACTTGGATTGACAATGATTAAAATTTCAAGATAACTAATAAATAAAAAATTAGGGTACTTCAACAAAGGATTATATATTCAATAGGTAGGAGTTTTCGGCAATTCGTCAAACAGAAATGAGCATAATATGACAAATAAAGCCTAACTACCTATTTGATCGTCGCGCAAAACCTTTGCAGTGATCATTAACTTGACTCTAGCTATTATTTGAAGCGTAATAATAAATAAAAAAATGATCATACATCAACATAGTGTTATCTACACAAAAGTCGCAATTTTCCTAAGGTTCTTCGAGTATAAATTACTTTAAGAAGGTGAAATTAACTAACTACCTATTTGATCGATACTTGGATTGACAATGCTTAAAATTTCAAGATAACTAATAAATAAAAAATTAGGGTACTTCAACAAAGGATTATATATTCAACAGGTATGAGTTTTCGGCAATTCGTCAAACAAAAATGAGCATAATATGAAAAATAATGCCTAACTACCTTTTGATCGCCGCGCAAAACATTTGCAGTGATCCTTAACTTGACTCTAGCTATTATTTGAAGCGTAATAATAAATAAAAAAATGATCATACATCAACATAGTGTTATCTATATAAAAGTCGCAATTTTCCTAAGGTTCTTCGAGTAGAAATTACTTTAAGAAGGTAAAATTAACTAACTACCTATTTGATCGATACATTGATTGACAATGATTAAAATTTCAAGATAACTAATAAATAAAAAATTAGGGTACTTGAACAAAGGATTATATATTCAATAGGTTGGAGTTTTCGGCAATTCGTCAAACAGAAATGAGCATAATATGACAAATAATGCCTAACTACCTATTTGATCGCCGCGCAAAACCTTTGCAGTGATCCTTAACTTGACTCTAGCTATTATTTGAAGCGTAATAATAAATAAAAAAATGATCATACATCAACATAGTGTTATCTATACAAAAGTCGCAATTTTTCTAAGGTTCTTCGAGTAGAAATTGCTTTAAGAAGGTAAAATTAACTAACTACCTATTTGATCGATACTTGGATTGACAATGATTAAAATTTCAAGATAACTAATAAATAAAAAATTAGGGTACTTCAACAAAGGATTATATATTCAATAGGTAGGAGTTTTCGGCAATTCGTCAAACAGAAATGAGCATAATATGACAAATAAAGCCTAACTACCTATTTGATCGTCGCGCAAAACCTTTGCAGTGATCATTAACTTGACTCTAGCTATTATTTGAAGCGTAATAATAAATAAAAAAATGATCATACATCAACATAGTGTTATCTACACAAAAGTCGCAATTTTCCTAAGGTTCTTCGAGTATAAATTACTTTAAGAAGGTGAAATTAACTAACTACCTATTTGATCGATACTTGGATTGACAATGCTTAAAATTTCAAGATAACTAATAAATAAAAAATTAGGGTACTTCAACAAAGGATTATATATTCAACAGGTATGAGTTTTCGGCAATTCGTCAAACAAAAATGAGCATAATATGAAAAATAATGCCTAACTACCTTTTGATCGCCGCGCAAAACATTTGCAGTGATCCTTAACTTGACTCTAGCTATTATTTGAAGCGTAATAATAAATAAAAAAATGATCATACATCAACATAGTGTTATCTATATAAAAGTCGCAATTTTCCTAAGGTTCTTCGAGTAGAAATTACTTTAAGAAGGTAAAATTAACTAACTACCTATTTGATCGATACTTGGATTGACAATGATTAAAATTTCAAGATAACTAATAAATAAAAAATTAGGGTACTTGAACAAAGGATTATATATTCAATAGGTTGGAGTTTTCGGCAATTCGTCAAACAGAAATGAGCATAATATGACAAATAATGCCTAACAACCTATTTGATCGCCGCGCAAAACCTTTGCAGTGATCCTTAACTTGACTCTAGCTATTATTTGAAGCGTAATAATAAATAAAAAAATGATCATACATCAACATAGTGTTATCTATACAAAAGTCGCAATTTTTCTAAGGTTCTTCGAGTAGAAATTGCTTTAAGAAGGTAAAATTAACTAACTACCTATTTGATCGATACTTGGATTGACAATGATTAAAATTTCAAGATAACTAATAAATAAAAAATTAGGGTACTTCAACAAAGGATTATATATTCAATAGGTAGGAGTTTTCGGCAATTCGTCAAACAGAAATGAGCATAATATGACAAATAAAGCCTAACTACCTATTTGATCGTCGCGCAAAACCTTTGCAGTGATCATTAACTTGACTCTAGCTATTATTTGAAGCGTAATAATAAATAAAAAAATGATCATACATCAACATAGTGTTATCTACACAAAAGTCGCAATTTTCCTAAGGTTCTTCGAGTATAAATTACTTTAAGAAGGTGAAATTAACTAACTACCTATTTGATCGATACTTGGTTTGACAATGCTTAAAATTTCAAGATAACTAATAAATAAAAAATTAGGGTACTTCAACAAAGGATTATATATTCAACAGGTATGAGTTTTCGGCAATTCGTCAAACAAAAATGAGCATAATATGACAAAAAATGCCTAACTACCTATCTGATCGCCGCGTAAAACATTTGCAGTGATCGTTAACTTGACTCTAGCTATTATTTGAAGCGTAATAATAAATAAAAAAATGATCATACATCAACATAGTGTTATCTATAGAAAAGTCATAATTTTCCTAAGGTTCTTCGAGTAGAAATGACTTTAAGAAGGTGAAATTAACTAACTACCTATTTGATCGATACTTGGATTGACAATGCTTAAAATTTCAAGATAACTAATAAATAAAAAATTAGGGTACTTCAACAAAGGATTATATATTCAATAGGTAGGACTTTTCGGCAATTCGTCAAACAAAAATGAGCATAATATGAAAAATAATGCCTAACTACCTTTTGATCGCCGCGCAAAACATTTGCAGTGATCCTTAACTTGATTCTAGCTATTATTTGAAGCGTAATAATAAATAAAAAAATGATCATACATCAACATAGTGTTATCTATATAAAAGTCGCAATTTTCCTAAGGTTCTTCGAGTAGAAATTACTTTAAGAAGGAAAAATTAACTAACTACCTATTTGATCGATACTTGGATTGACAATGATTAAACTTTCAAGATAACTAATAAATAAAAAATTAGGGTACTTGAACAATGGATTATATATTCAATAGGTAGGAGTTTTCGGCAATTCGTCAAACAGAAATGAGCATAATATGACAAATAAAGCCTAACTACCTATTTGATCGTCGCGCAAAACATTTACAGTGATCCTTAACTTGACTCTAGGTATTATTTGAAGCGTAATAATAAATAAAAAAATGATCATACATCAACATAGTGTTATCTATATAAAAGTCGCAATTTTCCTAAGGTTCTTCGAGTAGAAATTACTTTAAGAAGGTAAAATTAACTAACTACCTATTTGATCGATACTTGGATTGACAATGATTAAAATTTCAAGATAACTAATAAATAAAAAATTAGGGTACTTCAACGAAGGACTATATATTCAATAGGTATGAGTTTTCGGCAATTCGTCAAACAAAAATGAGCATAATATGTCAAAAAATGCCTAACTACCTATTTGATCGCCGCGCAAAACATTTGTAGTGATCCTTAACTTGGCTCTAGCTATTTTTTGAAGCGTAATAATAAATAAAAAAAATGATCATACATCAACATTGTGTTATCTATAAAAAAGTAACTTTTTTCCTAAGGTCCTTCTAGTAGAAATGACTTTAAGAAGGTGAAATTAACTAACTACCTATTTGATCGATACTTGGATTGACAATGCTTAAAATTTCAAGATAACTAATAAATAAAAAATTTGGGTACTTGAACAAAGGATTATATATTCAATAGGTTGGAGTTTTCGAAAATTCGTCAAACAGAAATGAGCATAATATGACAAATAATGCCTAACTACCTATTTGATCGCCGCGCAAAACCTTTGCAGTGATCCTTAACTTGACTCTAGCTATTATTTGAAGCGTAATAATAAATAAAAAAATGATCATACATCAACATAGTGTTATCTATACAAAAGTCGCAATTTTTCTAAGGTTCTTCGAGTAGAAATTGCTTTAAGAAGGTAAAATTAACTAACTACCTATTTGATCGATACTTGGATTGACAATGATTAAAATTTCAAGATAACTAATAAATAAAAAATTAGGGTACTTCAACGAAGGATTATATATTCAATAGGTAGGAGTTTTCGGCAATTCGTCAAACAGAAATGAGCATAATATGACAAATAATTCCTAACTACCTATTTGATCGCCGCGCAAAACCTTTGCAGTGATCCTTAACTTGACTCTAGCTATTATTTGAAGCGTAATAATAAATAAAAAAAATGATCATACATCAACATAGTGTTATTTATACAAAAGTCGCAATTTTCCTAAGGTTCTTCGAGTAGAAATTACTTTAAGAAGGTAAAATTAACTAACTACCTATTTGATCGATACTTGGATTGACAATGATTAAAATTTCAAGATAACTAATAAATAAAAAATTAGGGTACTTGAACAAAGGATTATATATTCAATAGGTTGGAGTTTTCGGCAATTCGTCAAACAGAAATGAGCATAATATGACAAATAATGCCTAACTACCTATTTGATCGCCGCGCAAAACCTTTGCAGTGATCCTTAACTTGACTCTAGCTATTATTTGAAGCGTAATAATAAATAAAAAAATGATCATACATCAACATAGTGTTATCTATACAAAAGTCGCAATTTTTCTAAGGTTCTCCGAGTAGAAATTGCTTTAAGAAGGTAAAATTAACTAACTACCTATTTGATCGATACTTGGATTGACAATGATTAAAATTTCAAGATAACTAATAAATAAAAAATTATGGTACTTCAACAAAGGATTATATATTCAATAGGTAGGAGTTTTCGGCAATTCGTCAAACAGAAATGAGCATAATATGACAAATAAAGCCTAACTACCTATTTGATCGTCGCGCAAAACCTTTGCAGTGATCATTAACTTGACTCTAGCTATTATTTGAAGCGTAATAATAAATAAAAAAATGATCATACATCAACATAGTGTTATCTACACAAAAGTCGCAATTTTCCTAAGGTTCTTCGAGTATAAATTACTTTAAGAAGGTGAAATTAACTTACTACCTATTTGATCGATACTTAGATTGACAATGCTTAAAATTTCAAGATAACTAATAAATAAAAAATTAGGGTACTTCAACAAAGGATTATATATTCAACAGGTATGAGTTTTCGGCAATTCGTCAAACAAAAATGAGCATAATATGACAAAAAATGCCTAACTACCTATCTGATCGCCGCGTAAAACATTTGCAGTGATCCTTAACTTGACTCTAGCTATTATTTGAAGCGTAATAATAAATAAAAAAATGATCATACATCAACATAGTGTTATCTATAGAAAAGTCGTAATTTTCCTAAGGTTCTTCGAGTAGAAATGACTTTAAGAAGGTGAAATTAACTAACTACCAATTTGATCGATACTTGGATTGACAATGCTTAAAATTTCAAGATAACTAATAAATAAAAAATTAGGGTACTTCAACAAAGGATTATATATTCAATAGGTAGGACTTTTCGGCAATTCGTCAAACAAAAATGAGCATAATATGAAAAATAATGCCTAACTACCTTTTGATCGCCGCGCAAAACATTTGCAGTGATCCTTAACTTGATTCTAGCTATTATTTGAAGCGTAATAATAAATAAAAAAATGATCATACATCAACATAGTGTTATCTATATAAAAGTCGCAATTTTCCTAAGGTTCTTCGAGTAGAAATTACTTTAAGAAGGTAAAATTAACTAACTACCTATTTGATCGATACTTGGATTGACAATGATTAAAATTTCAAGATAACTAATAAATAAAAAATTAGGGTACTTGAACAATGGATTATATATTCAATAGGTAGGACTTTTCGGCAATTCGTCAAACAGAAATGAGCATAATATGACAAATAATTCCTACCTACCTATTTGATCGCCGCGCAAAACCTTTGCAGTGATCCTTAACTTGACTCTAGCTATTATTTGAAGCGTAATAATAAATAAAAAAATGATCATACATCAACATAGTGTTATTTATACAAAAGTCGCAATTTTCCTAAGGTTCTTCGAGTAGAAATTACTTTAAGAAGGTAAAATTAACTAACTACCTATTTGATCGATACTTGGATTGACAATGATTAAAATTTCAAGATAACTAATAAATAAAAAATTAGGGTACTTCAACAAAGGATTATATATTCAATAGGTAGGAGTTTTCGGCAATTCGTCAAACAGAAATGAGCATAATATGACAAATAAACCCTAAC
This sequence comes from Rhodomyrtus psidioides, assembly GCA_021437785.1. Classification (NCBI taxonomy): domain Eukaryota; kingdom Viridiplantae; phylum Streptophyta; class Magnoliopsida; order Myrtales; family Myrtaceae; genus Rhodomyrtus; species Rhodomyrtus psidioides. The sequence continues at coordinate 1,407,424 of JAILYB010000089.1, forward strand.
TACCTATTTGATCGTCGCGCAAAACATTTACAGTGATCCTTAACTTGACTCTAGGTATTATTTGAAGCGTAATAATAAATAAAAAAATGATCATACATCAACATAGTGTTATCTACACAAAAGTCGCAATTTTCCTAAGGTTCTTCGAGTATAAATTACTTTAAGAAGGTGAAATTAACTAACTACCTATTTGATCGATACTTGGATTGACAATGATTAAAATTTCAAGATAACTAATAAATAAAAAATTAGGGTACTTCAACAAAGGATTATATATTCAACAGGTATGAGTTTTCGGCAATTCGTCAAACAAAAATGAGCATAATATGACAAAAAATGCCTAACTACCTATTTGATCGCCGCGTAAAACATTTGCAGTGATCCTTAACTTGACTCTAGCTATTATTTGAAGCGTAATAATAAATAAAAAAATGATCATACATCAACATAGCGTTATCTATAGAAAAGTCGTAATTTTCCTAAGGTTCTTCGAGTAGAAATGACTTTAAGAAGGTGAAATTAACTAACTACCAATTTGATCGATACTTGGATTGACAATGCTTAAAATTTCAAGATAACTAATAAATAAAAAATTAGGGTACTTCAACAAAGGATTATATATTCAATAGGTAGGAGTTTTCGGCAATTCGTCAAACAGAAATGAGCATAATATGACAAATAAAGCCTAACTACCTATTTGATCGTCGCGCAAAACCTTTGCAGTGATCATTAACTTGACTCTAGCTATTATTTGAAGCGTAATAATAAATAAAAAAATGATCATACATCAACATAGTGTTATCTACACAAAAGTCGCAATTTTCCTAAGGTTCTTCGAGTAGAAATTACTTTAAGAAGGTAAAATTAACTAACTACCTATTTGATCGATACTTGGATTGACAATGATTAAAATTTCAAGATAACTAATAAATAAAAAATTAGGGTACTTCAACAAAGGATTATATATTCAATAGGTAGGAGTTTTCGGCAATTCGTCAAACAGAAATGAGCATAATATGACAAATAAACCCTAACTACCTATTTGATCGTCGCGCAAAACATTTACAGTGATCCTTAACTTGACTCTAGGTATTATTTGAAGTGTAATAATAAATAAAAAAATGATCATACATCAACATAGTGTTATCTACACAAAAGTCGCAATTTTCCTAAGGTTCTTCGAGTATAAATTACTTTAAGAAGGTGAAATTAACTAACTACCTATTTGATCGATACTTGGATTGACAATGATTAAAATTTCAAGATAACTAATAAATAAAAAATTAGGGTACTTCAACAAAGGATTATATATTCAACAGGTATGAGTTTTCGGCAATTCGTCAAACAAAAATGAGCATAATATGACAAAAAATGCCTAACTACCTATTTGATCGCCGCGTAAAACATTTGCAGTGATCCTTAACTTGACTCTAGCTATTATTTGAAGCGTAATAATAAATAAAAAAATGATCATACATCAACATAGCGTTATCTATAGAAAAGTCGTAATTTTCCTAAGGTTCTTCGAGTAGAAATGACTTTAAGAAGGTGAAATTAACTAACTACCAATTTGATCGATACTTGGATTGACAATGCTTAAAATTTCAAGATAACTAATAAATAAAAAATTAGGGTACTTCAACAAAGGATTATATATTCAATAGGTAGGAGTTTTCGGCAATTCGTCAAACAGAAATGAGCATAATATGACAAATAAAGCCTAACTACCTATTTGATCGTCGCGCAAAACCTTTGCAGTGATCATTAACTTGACTCTAGCTATTATTTGAAGCGTAATAATAAATAAAAAAATGATCATACATCAACATAGTGTTATCTACACAAAAGTCGCAATTTTCCTAAGGTTCTTCGAGTAGAAATTACTTTAAGAAGGTAAAATTAACTAACTACCTATTTGATCGATACTTGGATTGACAATGATTAAAATTTCAAGATAACTAATAAATAAAAAATTAGGGTACTTCAACAAAGGATTATATATTCAATAGGTAGGAGTTTTCGGCAATTCGTCAAACAGAAATGAGCATAATATGACAAATAAACCCTAACTACCTATTTGATCGTCGCGCAAAACATTTACAGTGATCCTTAACTTGACTCTAGGTATTATTTGAAGCGTAATAATAAATAAAAAAATGATCATACATCAACATAGTGTTATCTACACAAAAGTCGCAATTTTCCTAAGGTTCTTCGAGTATAAATTACTTTAAGAAGGTGAAATTAACTAACTACCTATTTGATCGATACTTGGATTGACAATGATTAAAATTTCAAGATAACTAATAAATAAAAAATTAGGGTACTTCAACAAAGGATTATATATTCAACAGGTATGAGTTTTCGGCAATTCGTCAAACAAAAATGAGCATAATATGACAAAAAATGCCTAACTACCTATTTGATCGCCGCGTAAAACATTTGCAGTGATCCTTAACTTGACTCTAGCTATTATTTGAAGCGTAATAATAAATAAAAAAATGATCATACATCAACATAGCGTTATCTATAGAAAAGTCGTAATTTTCCTAAGGTTCTTCGAGTAGAAATGACTTTAAGAAGGTGAAATTAACTAACTACCAATTTGATCGATACTTGGATTGACAATGCTTAAAATTTCAAGATAACTAATAAATAAAAAATTAGGGTACTTCAACAAAGGATTATATATTCAATAGGTAGGAGTTTTCGGCAATTCGTCAAACAGAAATGAGCATAATATGACAAATAAAGCCTAACTACCTATTTGATCGTCGCGCAAAACCTTTGCAGTGATCATTAACTTGACTCTAGCTATTATTTGAAGCGTAATAATAAATAAAAAAATGATCATACATCAACATAGTGTTATCTACACAAAAGTCGCAATTTTCCTAAGGTTCTTCGAGTAGAAATTACTTTAAGAAGGTAAAATTAACTAACTACCTATTTGATCGATACTTGGATTGACAATGCTTAATATTTCAAGTTAACTAATAAATAAAAAATTACGGTACTTCAACAAAGGATTATATATTCAATAGGTAGGCGTTTTCGGCAATTCGTCAAACATAAATACGCATATTATGACTAATAATGCCTAACTACCTATTTGATCGCCGCGCAAAACATTTGCGGTGATCTTTAACTTGACTCTAGCTATTATTTGAAGCGTAATAATAAATAAAAAAATGATCATACATCAACCTAGTGTTACCTATACAAAAGTCGCTATTTTCCTAAGGTTCTTCGAGTAGAAATGACTTTAAGAAGGTGAAATTAACTAACTACCTATTTGATCGATACTTGGATTGACAATGATTAAAATTTTAAGATAACTAATAAATAAAAAATTAGGGTACTTCAACGAAGGACTATATATTCAATAGGTATGAGTTTTCGGCAATTCCTCAAACAAAAATGAGCATAATATGACAAAAAATGCCTAACTACCTATTTGATCGCCGCGCAAAACATTTGCAGTGATCCTTAACTTGGCGCTAGCTATTTTTTGAAGCGTAATAATAAATAAAAAAAATGATAATACATCAACATTGTGTTATCTATACAAAAGTCACTTTTTTCCTAAGGTTCTTCTAGTAGAAATGACTTTAAGAAGGTGAAATTAACTAACTACCTATTTGATCGATACTTGGATTGACAATGCTTAAAATTTCAAGATAACTAATAAATAAAAAATTTGGGTACTTCAACAAAGGATTATATATTCAATAGGTAGGACTTTTCGGCAATTCGTCAAACAAAAATGAGCATAATATGAAAAATAATGCCTAACTACCTTTTGATCGCCGCGCAAAATATTTGCAGTGATCCTTAACTTGACTCTAGCTATTATTTGAAGCGTAATAATAAATAAAAAAAATGATCATACATCAACATAGTGTTATCTATATAAAAGTCGCAATTTTCCTAAGGTTCTTCGAGTAGAAATTACTTTAAGAAGGTAAAATTAACTAACTACCTATTTGATCGATACTTGGATTGACAATGATTAAAATTTCAAGATAACTAATAAATAAAAAATTAGGGTACTTGAACAAAGGATTATATATTCAATAGGTTGGAGTTTTCGGCAATTCGTCAAACAGAAATGAGCATAATAAGACAAATAATGCCTAACTACCTATTTGATCGCCGCGCAAAACCTTTGCAGTGATCCTTAACTTGACTCTAGCTATTATTTGAAGCGTAATAATAAATAAAAAAATGATCATACATCAACATAGTGTTATCTATACAAAAGTCGCAATTTTCCTAAGGTTCTTCGAGTAGAAATTGCTTTAAGAAGGTAAAATTAACTAACTACCTATTTGATCGATACTTGGATTGACAATGATTAACATTTCAAGATAACTAATAAATAAAAAATTAGGGTACTTCAACAAAGGATTATATATTCAATAGGTAGGAGTTTTCGGCAATTCGTCAAACAGAAATGAGCATAATATGACAAATAAAGCCTAACTACCTATTTGATCGTCGCGCAAAACCTTTGCAGTGATCATTAACTTGACTCTAGCTATTATTTGAAGCGTAATAATAAATAAAAAAATGATCATACATCAACATAGTGTTATTTACACAAAAGTCGCAATTTTCCTAAGGTTCTTCGAGTAGAAATTACTTTAAGAAGGTGAAATTAACTAACTACCTATTTGACCGATACTTGGATTGACAATGCTTAAAATTTCAAGATAACTAATAAATAAAAAATTAGGGTACTTCAACAAAGGATTATATATTCAACAGGTATGAGTTTTCGGCAATTCGTCAAACAAAAATGAGCATAATATGACAAAAAATGCCTAACTACCTATCTGATCGCCGCGTAAAACATTTGCAGTGATCGTTAACTTGACTCTAGCTATTATTTGAAGCGTAATAATAAATAAAAAAATGATCATACATCAACATAGTGTTATCTATAGAAAAGTCGTAATTTTCCTAAGGTTCTTCGAGTAGAAATGACTTTAAGAAGGTGAAATTAACTAACTACCAATTTGATCGATACTTGGATTGACAATGCTTAAAATTTCAAGATAACTAATAAATAAAAAATTAGGGTACTTCAACAAAGGATTATATATTCAATAGGTAGGACTTTTCGGCAATTCGTCAAACAAAAATGAGCATAATATGAAAAATAATGCCTAACTACCTTTTGATCGCCGCGCAAAACATTTGCAGTGATCCTTAACTTGACTCTAGCTATTATTTGAAGCGTAATAATAAATAAAAAAATGATCATACATCAACATAGTGTTATCTATATAAAAGTCGCAATTTTCCTAAGGTTCTTCGAGTAGAAATTACTTTAAGAAGGTAAAATTAACTAACTACCTATTTGATCGATACTTGGATTGACAATGATTAAAATTTCAAGATAACTAATAAATAAAAAATTAGGGTACTTGAACAATGGATTATATATTCAATAGGTAGGAGTTTTCGGCAATTCGTCAAACAGAAATGAGCATAATATGACAAATAATTCCTAACTACCTATTTGATCGCCGCGCAAAACCTTTGCAGTGATCCTTAACTTGACTCTAGCTATTATTTGAAGCGTAATAATAAATAAAAAAATGATCATACATCAACATAGTGTTATTTATACAAAAGTCGCAATTTTCCTAAGGTTCTTCGAGTAGAAATTACTTTAAGAAGGTAAAATTAACTAACTACCTATTTGATCGATACTTGGATTGACAATGATTAAAATTTCAAGATAACTAATAAATAAAAAATTAGGGTACTTCAACAAAGGATTATATATTCAATAGGTAGGAGTTTTCGGCAATTCGTCAAACAGAAATGAGCATAATATGACAAATAAAGCCTAACTACCTATTTGATCGTCGCGCAAAACCTTTGCAGTGATCCTTAACTTGACTCTAGGTATTATTTGAAGCGTAATAATAAATAAAAAAATGATCATACATCAACATAGTGTTATCTACACAAAAGTCGCAATTTTCCTAAGGTTCTTCGAGTATAAATTACTTTAAGAAGGTGAAATTAACTAACTACATATTTGATCGATATTTGGATTGACAATGATTAAAATTTCAAGATAACTAATAAATAAAAAATTAGGGTACTTCAACAAAGGATTATATATTCAACAGGTATGAGTTTTCGGCAATTCGTCAAACAAAAATGAGCATAATATGACAAAAAATGCCTAACTACCTATTTGATCGCCGCGTAAAACATTTGCAGTGATCCTTAACTTGACTCTAGCTATTATTTGAAGCGTAATAATAAATAAAAAAATGATCATACATCAACATAGTGTTATCTATAGAAAAGTCGTAATTTTCCTAAGGTTCTTCGAGTAGAAATGACTTTAAGAAGGTGAAATTAACTAACTACCAATTTGATCGATACTTGGATTGACAATGCTTAAAATTTCAAGATAACTAATAAATAAAAAATTAGGGTACTTCAACAAAGGATTATATATTCAATAGTTTGGAGTTTCCAGCAATTCGTCAAACAAAAATGAGCCTAATATGGCAAATAATGCCTAACTACATTTTGATCGCCGCGCGAAACATTTGCAGTGATCCTTAACTTGACTCTAGCTATTATTTGAAGAGTAATAATAAATAAAAAAAATGATCATACATCAACATAGTGTTATCTATACAAAAGTCGCAATTTTCCTAAGGTTCTTCGAGTAGAAATTACTTTAAGAAGGTAAAATTAACTAACTACCTATTTGATCGATACTTGGATTGACAATGATTAAAATTTCAAGATAACTAATAAATAAAAAATTAGGGTACTTGAACAAAGGATTATATATTCAATAGGTTGGAGTTTTCGGCAATTCGTCAAACAGAAATGAGCATAATATGACAAATAATGCCTAACTACCTATTTGATCGCCGCGCAAAACCATTGCAGTGATCCTTAACTTGACTCTAGCTATTATTTGAAGCGTAATAATAAATAAAAAAATGATCATACATCAACATAGTGTTATCTATACAAAAGTCGCAATTTTCCTAAGGTTCTTCGAGTAGAAATTGCTTTAAGAAGGTAAAATTAACTAACTACCTATTTGATCGATACTTGGATTGACAATGATTAAAATTTCAAGATAACTAATAAATAAAAAATTAGGGTACTTGAACAAAGGATTATATTTTCAATAGGTTGGAGTTTTCGGCAATTCGTCAAACAGAAATGAGCATAATATGACAAATAATGCCTAACTACCTATTTGATCGCCGCGCAAAACCTTTGCAGTGATCCTTAACTTGACTCTAGCTATTATTTGAAGCGTAATAATAAATAAAAAAATGATCATACATCAACATAGTGTTATCTATACAAAAGTCGCAATTTTCCTAAGGTTCTTCGAGTAGAAATTGCTTTAAGAAGGTAAAATTAACTAACTACCTATTTGATCGATACTTGGATTGACAATGATTAAAATTTCAAGATAACTAATAAATAAAAAATTAGGGTACTTCAACAAAGGATTATATATTCAATAGGTAGGAGTTTTCGGCAATTCGTCAAACATAAATGAGCATAATATGACAAATAAAGCCTAACTACCTATTTGATCGTCGCGCAAAACCTTTGCAGTGATCATTAACTTGACTCTAGCTATTATTTGAAGCGTAATAATAAATAAAAAAATGATCATACATCAACATAGTGTTATCTACACAAAAGTCGCAATTTTCCTAAGGTTCTTCGAGTAGAAATTACTTTAAGAAGGTGAAATTAACTAACTACCTATTTGATCGATACTTGGATTGACAATGCTTAAAATTTCAAGATAACTAATAAATAAAAAATTAGGGTACTTCAACAAAGGATTATATATTCAACAGGTATGAGTTTTCGGCAATTCGTCAAACAAAAATGAGCATAATATGACAAAAAATGCCTAACTACCTATCTGATCGCCGCGTAAAACATTTGCGGTGATCCTTAACTTGACTCTAGCTATTATTTGAAGCGTAATAATAAATAAAAAAATGATCATACATCAACATAGTGTTATCTATAGAAAAGTCGTAATTTTCCTAAGGTTCTTCGAGTAGAAATGACTTTAAGAAGGTGAAATTAACTAACTACCAATTTGATCGATACTTGGATTGACAATGCTTAAAATTTCAAGATAACTAATAAATAAAAAATTAGGGTACTTCAACAAAGGATTATATATTCAATAGGTAGGAGTTTTCGGCAATTCGTCAAACAGAAATGAGCATAATATGACAAATAAAGCCTAACTACCTATTTGATCGTCGCGCAAAACCTTTGCAGTGATCCTTAACTTGACTCTAGGTATTATTTGAAGCGTAATAATAAATAAAAAAATGATCATACATCAACATAGTGTTATCTACACAAAAGTCGCAATTTTCCTAAGGTTCTTCGAGTATAAATTACTTTAAGAAGGTGAAATTAACTAACTACCTATTTGATCGATACTTTGATTGACAATGATTAAAATTTCAAGATAACTAATAAATAAAAAATTAGGGTACTTCAACAAAGGATTATATATTCAACATGTATGAGTTTTCGGCAATTCGTCAAACAAAAATGAGCATAATATGACAAAAAATGCCTAACTACCTATTTGATCGCCGCGTAAAACATTTGCAGTGATCTTTAACTTGACTCTAGCTATTATTTGAAGCGTAATAATAAATAAAAAAATGATCATACATCAACATAGTGTTATCTATAGAAAAGTCGTAATTTTCCTAAGGTTCTTCGAGTAGAAATGACTTTAAGAAGGAGAAATTAACTAACTACCAATTTGATCGATACTTGGATTGACAATGCTTAAAATTTCAAGATAACTAATAAATAAAAAATTAGGGTACTTCAACAAAGGATTATATATTCAATAGTTTGGAGTTTCCAGCAATTCGTCAAACAAAAATGAGCCTAATATGGCAAATAATGCCTAACTACATTTTGATCGCCGCGCGAAACATTTGCAGTGATCCTTAACTTGACTCTAGCTATTATTTGAAGCGTAATAATAAATAAAAAAAATGATCATACATCAACATAGTGTTATCTATACAAAAGTCGCAATTTTCCTAAGGTTCTTCGAGTAGAAATTACTTTAAGAATGTAAAATTAACTAACTACCTATTTGATCGATACTTGGATTGACAATGATTAAAATTTCAAGATAACTAATAAATAAAAAATTAGGGTACTTGAACAAAGGATTATATATTCAATAGGTTGGAGTTTTCGGCAATTCGTCAAACAGAAATGAGCATAATATGACAAATAATGCCTAACTACCTATTTGATCGCCGCGCAAAACCTTTGCAGTGATCCTTAACTTGACTCTAGCTATTATTTGAAGCGTAATAATAAATAAAAAAATGATCATACATCAACATAGTGTTATCTATACAAAAGTCGCAATTTTCCTAAGGTTCTTCGAGTAGAAATTGCTTTAAGAAGGTAAAATTAACTAACTACCTATTTGATCGATACTTGGATTGACAATGATTAAAATTTCAAGATAACTAATAAATAAAAAATTAGGGTACTTCAACAAAGGATTATATATTCAATAGGTAGGAGTTTTCGGCAATTCGTCAAACAGAAATGAGCATAATATGACAAATAAAGCCTAACTACCTATTTGATCGTCGCGCAAAACCTTTGCAGTGATCATTAACTTGACTCTAGCTATTATTTGAAGCGTAATAATAAATAAAAAAATGATCATACATCAACATAGTGTTATCTACACAAAAGTCGCAATTTTCCTAAGGTTCTTCGAGTATAAATTACTTTAAGAATGTGAAATTAACTAACTACCTATTTGATCGATACTTGGATTGACAATGATTAAAATTTTAAGATAACTAATAAATAAAAAATTAGGGTACTTCAACGAAGGACTATATATTCAATAGGTATGAGTTTTCGGCAATTCCTCAAACAAAAATGAGCATAATATGACAAAAAATGCCTAACTACCTATTTGATCGCCGCGCAAAACATTTGCAGTGATCCTTAACTTGGCTCTAGCTATTTTTTGAAGCGTAATAATAAATAAAAGAAATGATCATACATCAACATTGTGTTATCTATACAAAAGTCACTTTTTTCCTAAGGTTCTTCTAGTAGAAATGACTTTAAGAAGGTGAAATTAACTAACTACCTATTTGATCGATACTTGGATTGACAATGCTTAAAATTTCAAGATAACTAATAAATAAAAAATTTGGGTACTTCAACAAAGGATTATATATTCAATAGGTAGGACTTTTCGGCAATTCGTCAAACAAAAATGAGCATAATATGAAAAATAATGCCTAACTACCTTTTGATCGCCGCGCAAAACCTTTGCAGTGATCCTTAACTTGACTCTAGCTATTATTTGAAGCGTAATAATAAATAAAAAAAATGATCATACATCAACATAGTGTTATCTATATAAAAGTCGCAATTTTCCTAAGGTTCTTCGAGTAGAAATTACTTTAAGAAGGTAACATTAACTAACTACCTATTTGATCGATACTTGGATTGACAATGATTAAAATTTCAAGATAACTAATAAATAAAAAATTAGGGTACTTGAACAAAGGATTATATATTCAATAGGTTGGAGTTTTCGGCAATTCGTCAAACAGAAATGAGCATAATATGACAAATAATGCCTAACTACCTATTTGATCGCCGCGCAAAACCTTTGCAGTGATCCTTAACTTGACTCTAGCTATTATTTGAAGCGTAATAATAAATAAAAAAATGATCATACATCAACATAGTGTTATCTATACAAAAGTCGCAATTTTCCTAAGGTTCTTCGAGTAGAAATTACTTTAAGAAGGTGAAATTAACTAACTACCTATTTGACCGATACTTGGATTGACAATGCTTAAAATTTCAAGATAACTAATAAATAAAAAATTAGGGTACTTCAACAAAGGATTATATATTCAACAGGTATGAGTTTTCGGCAATTCGTCAAACAAAAATGAGCATAATATGACAAAAAATGCCTAACTACCTATCTGATCGCCGCGTAAAACATTTGCAGTGATCGTTAACTTGACTCTAGCTATTATTTGAAGCGTAATAATAAATAAAAAAATGATCATACATCAACATAGTGTTATCTATAGAAAAGTCGTAATTTTCCTAAGGTTCTTCGAGTAGAAATGACTTTAAGAAGGTGAAATTAACTAACTACCAATTTGATCGATACTTGGATTGACAATGCTTAAAATTTCAAGATAACTAATAAATAAAAAATTAGGGTACTTCAACAAAGGATTATATATTCAATAGGTAGGACTTTTCGGCAATTCGTCAAACAAAAATGAGCATAATATGAAAAATAATGCCTAACTACCTTTTGATCGCCGCGCAAAACATTTGCAGTGATCCTTAACTTGACTCTAGCTATTATTTGAAGCGTAATAATAAATAAAAAAATGATCATACATCAACATAGTGTTATCTATATAAAAGTCGCAATTTTCCTAAGGTTCTTCGAGTAGAAATTATTTTAAGAAGGTAAAATTAACTAACTACCTATTTGATCGATACTTGGATTGACAATGATTAAAATTTCAAGATAACTAATAAATAAAATATTAGGGTACTTGAACAATGGATTATATATTCAATAGGTAGGAGTTTTCGGCAATTCGTCAAACAGAAATGAGCATAATATGACAAATAATTCCTAACTACCTATTTGATCGCCGCGCAAAACCTTTGCAGTGATCCTTAACTTGACTCTAGCTATTATTTGAAGCGTAATAATAAATAAAAAAATGATCATACATCAACATAGTGTTATTTATACAAAAGTCGCAATTTTCCTAATGTTCTTCGAGTAGAAATTACTTTAAGAAGGTAAAATTAACTAACTACCTATTTGATCGATACTTGGATTGACAATGATTAAAATTTCAAGATAACTAATAAATAAAAAATTAGGGTACTTCAACAAAGGATTATATATTCAATAGGTAGGAGTTTTCGGCAATTCGTCAAACAGAAATGAGCATAATATGACAAATAAAGCCTAACTACCTATTTGTTCGTCGCGCAAAACCTTTGCAGTGATCCTTAACTTGACTCTAGGTATTATTTGAAGCGTAATAATAAATAAAAAAATGATCATACATCAACATAGTGTTATCTACACAAAAGTCGCAATTTTCCTAAGGTTCTTCGAGTATAAATTACTTTAAGAAGGTGAAATTAACTAACTACCTATTTGATCGATATTTGGATTGACAATGATTAAAATTTCAAGATAACTAATAAATAAAAAATTAGGGTACTTCAACAAAGGATTATATATTCAACAGGTATGAGTTTTCGGCAATTCGTCAAACAAAAATGAGCATAATATGACAAAAAATGCCTAACTACCTATTTGATCGCCGCGTAAAACATTTGCAGTGATCCTTAACTTGACTCTAGCTATTATTTGAAGCGTAATAATAAATAAAAAAATGATCATACATCAACATAGTGTTATCTATAGAAAAGTCGTAATTTTCCTAAGGTTCTTCGAGTAGAAATGACTTTAAGAAGGTGAAATTAACTAACTACCAATTTGATCGATACTTGGATTGACAATGCTTAAAATTTCAAGATAACTAATAAATAAAAAATTAGGGTACTTCAACAAAGGATTATATATTCAATAGTTTGGAGTTTCCAGCAATTCGTCAAACAAAAATGAGCCTAATATGGCAAATAATGCCTAACTACATTTTGATCGCCGCGCGAAACATTTGCAGTGATCCTTAACTTGACTCTAGCTATTATTTGAAGCGTAATAATAAATAAAAAAAATGATCATACATCAACATAGTGTTATCTATACAAAAGTCGCAATTTTCCTAAGGTTCTTCGAGTAGAAATTACTTTAAGAAGGTAAAATTAACTAACTACCTATTTGATCGATACTTGGATTGACAATGATTAAAATTTCAAGATAACTAATAAATAAAAAATTAGGGTACTTGAACAAAGGATTATATATTCAATAGGTTGGAGTTTTCGGCAATTCGTCGAACAGAAATGAGCATAATATGACAAATAATGCCTAACTACCTATTTGATCGCCGCGCAAAACCTTTGCAGTGATCCTTAACTTGACTCTAGCTATTATTTGAAGCGTAATAATAAATAAAAAAATGATCATACATCAACATAGTGTTATCTATACAAAAGTCGCAATTTTCCTAAGGTTCTTCGAGTAGAAATTGCTTTAAGAAGGTAAAATTAACTAACTACCTATTTGATCGATACTTGGATTGACAATGATTAAAATTTCAAGATAACTAATAAATAAAAAATTAGGGTACTTCAACAAAGGATTATATATTCAATAGGTAGGAGTTTTCGGCAATTCGTCAAACAGAAATGAGCATAATATGACAAATAAAGCCTAACTACCTATTTGATCGTCGCGCAAAACCTTTGCAGTGATCATTAACTTGACTCTAGCTATTATTTGAAGCGTAATAATAAATAAAAAAATGATCATACATCAACATAGTGTTATCTACACAAAAGTCGCAATTTTCCTAAGGTTCTTCGAGTAGAAATTACTTTAAGAAGGTGAAATTAACTAACTACCTATTTGATCGATACTTGGATTGACAATGCTTAAAATTTCAAGATAACTAATAAATAAAAAATTAGGGTACTTCAACAAAGGATTATATATTCAACAGGTATGAGTTTTCGGCAATTCGTCAAACAAAAATGAGCATAATATGACAAAAAATGCCTAACTACCTATCTGATCGCCGCGTAAAACATTTGCAGTGATCCTTAACTTGACTCTAGCTATTATTTGAAGCGTAATAATAAATAAAAAAATGATCATACATCAACATAGTGTTATCTATAGAAAAGTCGTAATTTTCCTAAGGTTCTTCGAGTAGAAATGACTTTAAGAAGGTGAAATTAACTAACTACCAATTTGATCGATACTTGGATTGACAATGCGTAAAATTTCAAGATAACTAATAAATAAAAAATTAGGGTACTTCAACAAAGGATTATATATTCAATAGGTAGGAGTTTTCGGCAATTCGTCAAACAGAAATGAGTATAATATGACAAATAAAGCCTAACTACCTATTTGATCGTCGCGCAAAACCTTTGCAGTGATCATTAACTTGACTCTAGCTATTATTTGAAGCGTAATAATAAATAAAAAAATGATCATACATCAACATAGTGTTATCTACACAAAAGTCGCAATTTTCCTAAGGTTCTTCGAGTATAAATTACTTTAAGAAGGTGAAATTAACTAACTACCTATTTGATCGATACTTGGATTGACAATGCTTAAAATTTCAAGATAACTAATAAATAAAAAATTAGGGTACTTCAACAAAGGATTATATATTCAACAGGTATGAGTTTTCGGCAATTCGTCAAACAAAAATGAGCATAATATGACAAAAAATGCCTAACTACCTATTTGATCGCCGCGTAAAACATTTGCAGTGATCCTTAACTTGACTCTAGCTATTATTTGAAGCGTAATAATAAATAAAAAAATGATCATACATCAACATAGTGTTATCTATAGAAAAGTCGTAATTTTCCTAAGGTTCTTCGAGTAGAAATGACTTTAAGAAGGAGAAATTAACTAACTACCAATTTGATCGATACTTGGATTGACAATGCTTAAAATTTCAAGATAACTAATAAATAAAAAATTAGGGTACTTCAACAAAGGATTATATATTCAATAGTTTGGAGTTTCCAGCAATTCGTCAAACAAAAATGAGCCTAATATGGCAAATAATGCCTAACTACATTTTGATCGCCGCGCGAAACATTTGCAGTGATCCTTAACTTGACTCTAGCTATTATTTGAAGCGTAATAATAAATAAAAAAAATGATCATACATCAACATAGTGTTATCTATACAAAAGTCGCAATTTTCCTAAGGTTCTTCGAGTAGAAATTACTTTAAGAAGGTAAAATTAACTAACTACCTATTTGATCGATACTTGGATTGACAATGATTAAAATTTCAAGATAACTAATAAATAAAAAATTAGGGTACTTGAACAAAGGATTATATATTCAATAGGTTGGAGTTTTCGGCAATTCGTCAAACAGAAATGAGCATAATATGACAAATAATGCCTAACTACCTATTTGATCGCCGCGCAAAACCTTTGCAGTGATCCTTAACTTGACTCTAGCTATTATTTGAAGCGTAATAATAAATAAAAAAATGATCATACATCAACATAGTGTTATCTATACAAAAGTCGCAATTTTCCTAAGGTTCTTCGAGTAGAAATTGCTTTAAGAAGGTAAAATTAACTAACTACCTATTTGATCGATACTTGGATTGACAATGATTAAAATTTCAAGATAACTAATAAATAAAAAATTAGGGTACTTCAACAAAGGATTATATATTCAATAGGTAGGAGTTTTCGGCAATTCGTCAAACAGAAATGAGCATAATATGACAAATAAAGCCTAACTACCTATTTGATCGTCGCGCAAAACCTTTGCAGTGATCATTAACTTGACTCTAGCTATTATTTGAAGCGTAATAATAAATAAAAAAATGATCATACATCAACATAGTGTTATCTATACAAAAGTCGCTTTTTTCCTAAGGTTCTTCGAGTATAAATTACTTTAAGAAGGTGAAATTAACTAACTACCTATTTGATCGATACTTGGATTGACAATGCTTAAAATTTCAAGATAACTAATAAATAAAAAATTAGGGTACTTCAACAAAGGATTATATATTCAACAGGTATGAGTTTTCGGCAATTCGTCAAACAAAAATGAGCATAATATGACAAAAAATGCCTAACTACCTATCTGATCGCCGCGTAAAACATTTGCAGTGATCCTTAACTTGACTCTAGCTATTATTTGAAGCGTAATAATAAATAAAAAAATGATCATACATCAACATAGTGTTATCTATAGAAAAGTCGTAATTTTCCTAAGGTTCTTCGAGTAGAAATGACTTTAAGAAGGTGAAATTAACTAACTACCAATTTGATCGATACTTGGATTGACAATGCTTAAAATTTCAAGATAACTAATAAATAAAAAATTAGGGTACTTCAACAAAGGATTATATATTCAATAGGTAGGAGTTTTCGGCAATTCGTCAAACAGAAATGAGCATAATATGACAAATAAAGCCTAACTACCTATTTGATCGTCGCGCAAAACCTTTGCAGTGATCCTTAACTTGACTCTAGGTATTATTTGAAGCGTAATAATAAATAAAAAAATGATCATACATCAACATAGTGTTATCTACACAAAAGTCGCAATTTTCCTAAGGTTCTTCGAGTATAAATTACTTTAAGAAGGTGAAATTAACTAACTACCTATTTGATCGATACTTTGATTGACAATGATTAAAATTTCAAGATAACTAATAAATAAAAAATTAGGGTACTTCAACAAAGGATTATATATTCAACATGTATGAGTTTTCGGCAATTCGTCAAACAAAAATGAGCATAATATGACAAAAAATGCCTAACTACCTATTTGATCGCCGCGTAAAACATTTGCAGTGATCCTTAACTTGACTCTAGCTATTATTTGAAGCGTAATAATAAATAAAAAAATGATCATACATCAACATAGTGTTATCTATAGAAAAGTCGTAATTTTCCTAAGGTTCTTCGAGTAGAAATGACTTTAAGAAGGAGAAATTAACTAACTACCAATTTGATCGATACTTGGATTGACAATGCTTAAAATTTCAAGATAACTAATAAATAAAAAATTAGGGTACTTCAACAAAGGATTATATATTCAATAGTTTGGAGTTTCCAGCAATTCGTCAAACAAAAATGAGCCTAATATGGCAAATAATGCCTAACTACATTTTGATCGCCGCGCGAAACATTTGCAGTGATCCTTAACTTGACTCTAGCTATTATTTGAAGCGTAATAATAAATAAAAAAATTGATCATACATCAACATAGTGTTATCTATACAAAAGTCACAATTTTCCTAAGGTTCTTCGAGTAGAAATTACTTTAAGAAGGTAAAATTAACTAACTACCTATTTGAACGATACTTGGATTGACAATGATTAAAATTTCAAGATAACTAATAAATAAAAAATTAGGGTACTTCAACAAAGGATTATATATTTAATAGGTAGGAGTTTTCGGCAATTCGTCAAATAGAAATGAGCATAATATGACAAATTATGCCTAACTACCTATTTGATCGCCGCGCACAACCTTCGCAGTAATCCTAAACTTGACTCTAGCTCTTATTAGAAGCGTAATAATAAATAAAAAAAAATGATCATACATCAACATTGTGTTATCTATACAAAAGTTACTTTTTTCCTACGGTTCTTCAAGTAGAAATGACTTTAAGAAGGTGAAATTAACTAACTACCTATTTAATCGATACTTGGATTGATAATGCTTAATATTTCAAGATAACTCAAAAATAAAAAATTATCGTCCTTTAACAAAGGATTATATATTTCAATAGGTAAGAGTTTTCGGCAATTCGTCAAACTGAACTGAGCATAATATGACAAAAAAGCCTAACTACATAATTGATCGCTGCGCAAAACATTGGAAGTGATCCTTAACTTGACTCTACCTATTTTTTGAAGCGTAATAACAAATAAAAAAATGATCATACATCAACATAGTGTTATCTATACAAAAGTCGCAATTTTCCTAAGGTTCTTCGAGTAGAAATTACTTTAAGAAGGTAAAATTAACTAACTACCTATTTGATCGATACTTTGATTGACAATGCTTAATATTTCAAGTTAATTAATAAAAAAAAATTAGGGTACTTCAACGAAGGATTATATATTCAATAGGTAGGAGTTTTCGGCAATTTGTCAACCAAAAATGAGCATAATATGACAAAAAATGCCTAACTACCTATTTGATCGCCGCGCAAAACATTTGCAGTGATCCTTAACTTGACTCTAGCTATTATTTGAAGCCTAATAATAAATAAAAAAATGATCATACATCAACATAGTGTTATCTACACAAAAGTCGCAATTTTCCAACGGTTCTTCGAGTAGAAATTACTTTAAGAAGGTAAAATTAACTAACTACCAATTTGATCGATACTTGGATAGACAATGATTAACATTTCAAGATAACTAATAAATAAAAAATTAGGGTACTTCAACAAAGGATTATATATTAAATAGGTAGGAGTTTTCGGCAATTCGTCAAACATAAATGCGCATATTATGACAAATAATGCCTAACAACCTATTTAATCGCCGCGCAACACATTTGCAGTGATCCTTAACTTGACTCTAGCTATTATTTGAAGCGTAATAATAAATAAAAAAATGATCATACATCAACATAGTGTTATCTACACAAAAGTCGCAATTTTCCAACGGTTCTTCGAGTAGAAATTACTTTAAGAAGGTAAAATTAACTAACTACCTATTTGATCGATACTTGGATTGACAATGATTAAAATTTCAAGATAACTAATAAATAAAAAATTAGGGTACCTCAACAAAGGATTATATATTCAATAGGTAGGAGTTTTCGGCAATTCGTCAAACATAAATGCGCATATTATGACAAATAATGCCTAACTACCTATTTGATCGCCGCACAAAACATTTGCAGTGATCCTTAACTTGGCTCTAGCTATTTTTTGAAGCGTAATAATAAATAAAAAAATGATCATACATCAACATTGTTTTATCTATACAAAAGTCGCTTTTTTCCTAAGGTTCTTCGAGTAGAAATGACGTTAAGAAGGTGAAATTAACTAACTACCTATTTGATCGATACTTGGATTGACAAGGCTTAATATTTCAAGTTAACTAATAAATAAAAAATTACGGTACTTCAACAAAGGATTATATATTCAATAGGTAGGAGTTTTCGGCAATTCGTCAAACATAAATGCGCATATTATGACAAATAATGCCTAACTACCTATTTGATCGCCGCGCAAAACATTTGCAGTGATCCTTAACTTGACTCTAGCTATTATTTGAAGCGTAATAATAAATAAAAAAAATGATCATACATCAACATAGTGTTATCTATACAAAAGTCGCTATTTTCCTAAAGTTCTTTGAGTAGAAATGACTTTAAGAAGGTGAAATTAACTAACTACATATTTGATCGATACTTGGATTGGCAATGCTTAATATTTCAAGACAACTAATAAATAAAAAATTACGGTACTTCAACGAAGGATTATAAATTCAAGGTAGGAGTTTTCGGCAATTCGTCAAACAAAAATGAGCATAATATGACAAAAAATGCCTAACTACCTATTTGATCGCCGTGCGAAAAATTTGCAGTGATTCTTAACTTGACTCTAGCTATTATTTGAAGCGTAATAATAAATAAAAAAATGATCATACATCAACATAGTGTTATCTACACAAAAGTCGCAATTTTCCTATGGTTCTTCGAGTAGAAATTACTTTAAGAAGGTAAAATTAACTAACTACCTATTTGATCGATACTTGGATTGACAATGATTAAAATTTCAAGATAACTAATAAATAAAAAATTAGGGTACTTCAACAAAGGATTATATATTCAATAGGTAGGAGTTTTCTGCAATTCGTCAAACATAAATGCGCATATTATGACAAATAATGCCTAACTACCTATTTGATCGCCGCGCAAAACATTTGCAGTGATCCTTAACTTGACTCTAGCTATTATTTGAAGCGTAATAATAAATAAAAAAATGATCATACATCAACATAGTGTTATCTACACGAAAGTCGCAATTTTCCTAAGGTTCTTCGAGTAGAAATTACTTTAAGAAGGTAATATTAACTAACTACCTATTTGATCGATACTTGGATTGACAACGAATAAAATTTCAAGATAACTAATAAATAAAAAATTAGGGTACTTCAACAATGGATTATATATTCAATAGGTAGGAGTTTTCAGCAATTCGTCAAACATAAATGCGCATATTATGACAAGTAATGCCTAACTACCTATTTGATCTCCGCAGAAAACATTTGCAGTGATCCTTAACTTGGCTCTAGCTATTTTTTGAAGGGTAATAATAAATAAAAAAACGATCATACATCAACATTGTGTTATCTATACAAAAGTCGCTTTTTTCCTAAGGTTCTTCGAGTAGAAATGACGTTAAGAAGGTGAAATTAACTAACTACCTATTTGATCGATACTTGGATTGACAATGCTTAATATTTCAAGTTAACTAATAAATAAAAAATTACGGTACTTCAACAAAGGATTATATATTCAACAGGTAGGAGTTTTCGGCAATTCGTCAAACAAAAATGAGCATAATATGACAAAATATGACTAACTACCTATTTGATCGCCGCGTAAAACATTTGCAGTGATCCTTAACTTGACTCTAGCTATTATGAGAAGCGTAATAATAAATAAAAAAAATGATCATACATCAACATAGTGTTATCTATACAAAAGTCGCTATTTTCCTTAAGTTCTTTGAGTAGAAATGACTTTAAGAAGGTGAAATTAACTAACTACATATTTGATCGATACTTGGATTGGCAATGCTTAATATTTCAAGACAACTAATAAATAAAAAATTAGGGTACTTCAACGAAGGATTAAATATTCAATAGGTAGGAGATTTCGGCAATTCGGCAAACAAAAATGAGCATAATATGACAAAAAATGGCTAACTACCTATTTGATCGCCGTGCAAAACATTTGCAGTGATCATTAACTTGACTCTAGCTATTATTTGAAGCGTAATAATAAATAAAAAAATGATCATACATCAACATAGTGTTATCTACACAAAAGTCGCAATTTTCCTAAGGTTCTTCGAGTAGAAATTACTTTAAGAAGGTAAAATTAACTAAATACCTATTTGATCGATACTTGTATTGACAATGATTAAAATTTCAAGATATCTAACAAATAAAAATTAGGGTACTTCAACAAAGGATTATATATTCAATAGGTAGGAGTTTTCGGCAATTCGTGAAACATAAATGCGCATATTATGACAAATAATGCCTAACTACCTATTTGATCGCCGCGCAAAACATTTGCAGTGATCCTTAACTTGGCTCTAGCTATTTTTTGAAGCGTAATAATAAATAAAAAAAATGATCATACATCAACATTGTGTTATCCATACAAAAGTCGCTTTTTTCCCAGGGTTCTTCGAGTAGAAATGACTTTATTAAGGTGAAATTAACTAACTACCTATTTGATCGATACTTGGATTGACAATGCTTAATATTTCAAGTTAATTAATAAAGAAAAAATTAGGGTACTTCAACAAAGGATTATATATTCAACAGGTCGGAGTTTTCGGCAATTCGTCAAACAAAAATGAGCATAATATGACAAAAAATGCCTAACTACCTATTTGATCGCCGCGTAAAACATTTGCAGTGATACTTAACTTGACTCTAGCTATTATTTGAAGCGTAATAATAAATAAAAAAATGATCATACATCAACATAGTGTTAGCTATACAAATGTCGCAATTTTCCTAAGGTTCTTCGAGTAGAAATTACTTTAAGAAGGTAAAATTAACTAAATACCTATTTGATCGATACTTGTATTAACAATTCTTAAAATTTCAAGATAACTAATAAATAAAAAATTTGGGTACTTCAACAAAGTATTATATATTCAATAGGTAGGAGTTTTCGGCAATTCGTCAAACAGAAATGAGCATAATATGACAAATAATGCCTAACTACCTATTTGATCGCCACGCAAAACATTTGCAGTGATCCTTAACTTGACTCTAGCTATTTTTTGAAGCGTGATAGTAAATAAAAAAATGATCATACATCAACATAGTGTTATCTATACAAAAGTTGCAATTTTCCTAAGGTTCTTCGAGTAGAAATGACTTTAAGAAGGTGAAATTAACTAACTACCTATTTGGATTGACAATGCTTAAAATTTCCTGATAACTAATAAATAAAAAATTAAGGTACTTCAACAATGGATTATATATTCAATAGGTAGGAGTTTTCGGCAATTCGTCAAACAAAAATGAGCATAATATGACAAATAATGCCTAACTACCTTTTGATCGCCGCGCAAAACATTTGCAATGATCCTTAACTTGACTCTAGCTATTATTTGAAGCGTTATAAAAAATAAAAAAATTATCATATATTAACATAGTGTTATCTATACAAAAGTCACTTTTTTCCTAAGGTTCTTCGAGTAGAAATGACTTTAAGAAGGTGAAATTAACTAACTACCTATTTGATCGATACTTGGATTGACAAAGCTTAAAATTTCAAGATAACTAATAAATAAAAAATTAGGGTACTTGAACAAAGGATTATATATTCAATAGGTAGGAGTTTTCGGCAATTCGTCAAACAGAAATGAGCATAATATGACAAATAATGCCTAACTACCTATTTGATCACCGCGCAAAACCTTTGCAGTGATCCTTAACTTGACTCTAGCTATTATTTGAAGCGTAATAATAAATAAAAAAATGATCACACATCAACATAGTGTTATCTACACAAAAGTCGCAATTTTCCTAAGGTTCTTCGAGTATAAATTACTTTAAGAAGGTGAAATTAACTAACTACCTATTTGATCGATACTTGCATTGACAATGCTTAAAATTTCAAGATAACTAACAAATAAAAAATTAGGGTACTTCAACAAAGGATTATATATTCAACAGGTATGAGTTTTCGGCAATTCGTCAAACAAAAATGAGCATAATATGACAAAAAATGCCTAACTACCTATTTGATCGCCGCGTAAAACATTTGCAGTGATCCTTAACTTGACTCTAGCTATTATTTGAAGCGTAATAATAAATAAAAAAATGATCATACATCAACATAGTGTTAGCTATACAAATGTCGCAATTTTCCTAAGGTTCTTCGAGTAGAAATTACTTTAAGAAGGTAAAATTAACTAAATACCTATTTGATCGATACTTGTATTAACAATTCTTAAAATTTCAAGATAACTAATAAATAAAAAATTTGGGTACTTCAACAAAGTATTATATATTCAATAGGTAGGAGTTTTCGGCAATTCGTCAAACAGAAATGAGCATAATATGACAAATAATGCCTAACTACCTATTTGATCGCCGCGCAAAACATTTGCAGTGATCCTTAACTTGACTCTAGCTATTTTTTGAAGCGTGATAGTAAATAAAAAAATGATCATACATCAACATAGTGTTATCTATACAAAAGTTGCAATTTTCCTAAGGTTCTTCGAGTAGAAATGACTTTAAGAAGGTGAAATTAACTAACTACCTATTTGGATTGACAATGCTTAAAATTTCCTGATAACTAATAAATAAAAAATTAAGGTACTTCAACAATGGATTATATATTCAATAGGTAGGAGTTTTCGGCAATTCGTCAAACAAAAATGAGCATAATATGACAAATAATGCCTAACTACCTTTTGATCGCCGCGCAAAACATTTGCAATGATCCTTAACTTGACTCTAGCTATTATTTGAAGCGTTATAAAAAATAAAAAAATTATCATATATTAACATAGTGTTATCTATACAAAAGTCACTTTTTTCCTAAGGTTCTTCGAGTAGAAATGACTTTAAGAAGGTGAAATTAACTAACTACCTATTTGATCGATACTTGGATTGACAAAGCTTAAAATTTCAAGATAACTAATAAATAAAAAATTAGGGTACTTGAACAAAGGATTATATATTCAATAGGTAGGAGTTTTCGGCAATTCGTCAAACAGAAATGAGCATAATATGACAAATAATGCCTAACTACCTATTTGATCACCGCGCAAAACCTTTGCAGTGATCCTTAACTTGACTCTAGCTATTATTTGAAGCGTAATAATAAATAAAAAAATGATCACACATCAACATAGTGTTATCTACACAAAAGTCGCAATTTTCCTAAGGTTCTTCGAGTATAAATTACTTTAAGAAGGTGAAATTAACTAACTACCTATTTGATCGATACTTGCATTGACAATGCTTAAAATTTCAAGATAACTAACAAATAAAAAATTAGGGTACTTCAACAAAGGATTATATATTCAACAGGTATGAGTTTTCGGCAATTCGTCAAACAAAAATGAGCATAATATGACAAAAAATGCCTAACTACCTATTTGATCGCCGCGTAAAACATTTGCAGTGATCCTTAACTTGACTCTAGCTATTATTTGAAGCGTAATAATAAATAAAAAAATGATCATACATCAACATAGTGTTATCTATAGAAAAGTCGTAATTTTCCTAAGGTTCTTCGAGTAGAAATGACTTTAAGAAGGTGAAATTAACTAACTACCAATTTGATCGATACTTGGATTGACAATGCTTAAAATTTCAAGATAACTAATAAATAAAAAATTAGGGTACTTCAACAAAGGATTATATATTCAATAGGTAGGACTTTTCGGCAATTCGTCAAACAAAAATGAGCATAATATGAAAAATAATGCCTAACTACCTATTTGATCGCCGCGCAAAACATTTGCAGTGATCCTTAACTTGGCTCTAGCTATTTTTTGAAGCGTAATAATAAATAAAAAAAATGATCATACATCAACATTGTGTTATCCATACAAAAGTCGCTTTTTTCCCAGGGTTCTTCGAGTAGAAATGAGTTTATGAAGGTGAAATTAACTAACTACCTATTTGATCGATACTTGGATTGACAATGCTTAATATTTCAAGTTAATTAATAAAGAAAAAATTAGGGTACTTCAACAAAGGATTATATATTCAACAGGTCGGAGTTTTCGGCAATTCGTCAAACAAAAATGAGCATAATATGACAAAAAATGCCTAACTACCTATTTGATCGCCGCGTAAAACATTTGCAGTGATTCTTAACTTGACTCTAGCTATTATTTGAAGCGTAATAATAAATAAAAAAATGATCATACATCAACATAGTGTTAGCTATACAAATGTCGCAATTTTCCTAAGGTTCTTCGAGTAGAAATTACTTTAAGAAGGTAAAATTAACTAAATACCTATTTGATCGATACTTGTATTAACAATTCTTAAAATTTCAAGATAACTAATAAATAAAAAATTTGGGTACTTCAACAAAGTATTATATATTCAATAGGTAGGAGTTTTCGGCAATTCGTCAATCAGAAATGAGCATAATATGACAAATAATGCCTAACTACCTATTTGATCGCCGCGGAAAACATTTGCAGTGATCCTTAACTTGACTCTAGCTATTTTTTGAAGCGTGATAGTAAATAAAAAAATGATCATACATCAACATAGTGTTATCTATACAAAAGTTGCAATTTTCCTAAGGTTCTTCGAGTAGAAATGACTTTAAGAAGGTGAAATGAACTAACTACCTATTTGATCGAAACTTGGATTGACAATGCTTAAAATTTCCTGATAACTAATAAATAAAAAATTATGGTACTTCAACAATGGATTATATATTCAATAGGTAGGAGTTTTCGGCAATTCGTCAAACAAAAATAAGCATAATATGACAAATAATGCCTAACTACCTTTTGATCGCCGCGCAAAACATTTGCAGTGATCCTTAACTTGACTCTAGCTATTATTAGAAGCGTTATAAAAAATAAAAAAATTATCATATATTAACATAGTGTTATCTATACAAAAGTCACTTTTTCCTAAGGTTCTTCGAGTAGAAATGACTTTAAGAAGGTGAAATTAACTAACTACCTATTTGAACGATACTTGGATTGACAATGATTGAAATTTCAAGATAACTAATAAATAAAAAATTAGGGTACTTCAACAAAGGATTATATATTCAATAGGTAGGAGTTTTCGGCAATTCGTCAAACAGAAATGAGCATAATATGACAAATAAAGCCTAACTACCTATTTGATCGTCGCGCAAAACCTTTGCAGTGATCCTTAACTTGACTCTAGCTATTATTTGAAGCGTAATAATAAATAAAAAAATGATCATAGATCAACATAGTGTTATCTACACAAAAGTCGCAATTTTCCTAAGGTTCTTCGAGTATAAATTACTTTAAGAAGGTGAAATTAACTAACTACCTATTTGATCGATAATTGCATTGACAATGCTTAAAATTTCAAGATAACTAATAAATAAAAAATTAGGGTACTTCAACAAAGGATTATATATTCAACAGGTATGAGTTTTCGGCAATTCGTCAAACAAAAATGAGCATAATATGACAAAAAATGCCTAACTACCTATTTGATCGCCGCGTAAAACATTTGCAGTGATCCTTAATTTGACTCTAGCTATTATTTGAAGCGTAATAATAAATAAAAAAAATGATCATACATCAACATAGTGTTATCTATAGAAAAGTCGTAATTTTCCTAAGGTTCTTCGAGTAGAAATGACTTTAAGAAGGTGAAATTAACTAACTACCAATTTGATCGATACTTGGATTGACAATGCTTAAAATTTCAAGATAACTAATAAATAAAAAATTAGGGTACTTCAACAAAGGATTATATATTCAATAGGTAGGAGTTTTCGGCAATTCGTCAAACAAAAATGAGCATAATATGAAAAATAATGCCTAACTACCTTTTGATCGCCGCGCAAAACATTTGCAGTGATCCTTAACTTGACTCTAGCTATTATTTGAAGCGTAATAATAAATAAAAAAATGATCATACATCAACATAGTGTTATCTATATAAAAGTCGCAATTTTCCTAAGGTTCTTCGAGTAGAAATTACTTTAAGAAGGTAAAATTAACTAACTACCTATTTGATCGATACTTGGATTGACAATGATTAAAATTTCAAGATAACTAATAAATAAAAAATTAGGGTACTTGAACAAAGGATTATATATTCAATAGGTAGGAGTTTTCGGCAATTCGTCAAACAGAAATGAGCATAATATGACAAATAATTCCTAACTACCTATTTGATCGCCGCGCAAAACCTTTGCAGTGAACCTTAACATGACTCTAGCTATTATTTGAAGCGTAATAATAAATAAAAAAATGATCATACATCAACATAGTGTTATCTATACAAAAGTCGCAATTTTCCTAAGGTTCTTCGAGTAGAAATTACTTTAAGAAGGTAAAATTAACTAACTACCTATTTGATCGATACTTGGATTGACAATGATTAAAATTTCAAGATAACTAATAAATAAAAAATTAGGGTACTTCAACAAAGGATTATATATTCAACAGGTATGAGTTTTCGGCAATTCGTCAAACAAAAATGAGCATAATATGACAAAAAATGCCTAACTACATATCTGATCGCCGCGTAAAACATTTGCAGTGATCCTTAACTTGACTCTAGCTATTATTTGAAGCGTAATAATAAATAAAAAAATGATCATACATCAACATAGTGTTATCTATAGAAAAGTCGTAATTTTCCTAAGGTTCTTCGAGTAGAAATGACTTTAAGAAGGTGAAATTAACTAACTACCAATTTGATCGATACTTGGATTGACAATGCTTAAAATTTCAAGATAACTAATAAATAAAAAATTAGGGTACTTCAACAAAGGATTATATATTCAATAGGTAGGAGTTTCCAGCAATTCGTCAAACAAAAATGAGCCTAATATGGCAAATAATGCCTAACTACATTTTGATCGCCGCGCGAAACATTTGCAGTGATCCTTAACTTGACTCTAGCTATTATTTGAAGCGTAATAATAAATAAAAAAATGATCATACATCAACATAGTGTTATCTATACAAAAGTCGCAATTTTCCTAATGTTCTTCGAGTAGAAATTACTTTAAGAAGGTAAAATTAACTAACTACCTATTTGAACGATACTTGGATTGACAATGATTAAAATTTCAAGATAACTAATAAATAAAAAATTAGGGTACTTCAACAAAGGATTATATATTTAATAAGTAGGAGTTTTCGGCAATTCGTCAAACAGAAATGAGCATAATATGACAAATTATGCCTAACTACCTATTTGATCGCCGCGCACAACCTTTGCAGTAATCCTAAACTTGACTCTAGCTCTTATTAGAAGCGTAACAATAAATAAAAAAAATGATCATACATCAACATTGTGTTATCTATACAAAAGTCGCTTTTTTCCTACGGTTCTTCAAGTAGAAATGACTTTAAGAAGGTGAAATTAACTAACTACCTATTTAATCGATACTTGGATTGATAATGCTTAATATTTCAAGATAACTCAAAAATAAAAAATTATCGTCCTTCAACAAAGGATTATATATTTCAATAGGTAAGAGTTTTCGGCAATTCGTCAAACTGAACTGAGCATAATATGACAAAAAAGCCTAACTACATAATTGATCGCTGCGCAAAACATTGGCAGTGATCCTTAACGTGACTCTACCTATTTTTTGAAGCGTAATAACAATTAAAAAAAATGATCATACATCAACATAGTGTTATCTATACAAAAGTCGCAATTTTCCTAAGGTTCTTCGAGTAGAAATTACTTTAAGAAGGTAAAATTAACTAACTACCTATTTGATCGATACTTTGATTGACAATGCTTAATATTTCAAGTTAACTAATAAACAAAAAATTAGGGTACTTCAACAAAGGATTATATATTAAATAGGTAGGAGTTTTCGGCAATTCGTCAAACATAAATGCGCATATTATGACAAATGATGCCTAACAACCTATTTAATCGCCGCGCAAAACATTTGCAGTGATCCTTAACTTGACTCTAGCTATTATTTGAAGCGTAATAATAAATAAAAAAATGATCATACATCAACATAGTGTTATCTACACAAAAGTCGCAATTTTCCAACGGTTCTTCGAGTAGAAATTACTTTAAGAAGGTAAAATTAACTAACTACCTATTTGATCGATACTTGGATTGACAATGATTAAAATTTCAAGTTAACTAATAAATAAAAAATTATGGTACTTCAACAAAGGATTATATATTCAACAGGTAGGAGTTTTCGGCAATTCGTCAAACAAAAATGAGCATAATATGACAAAAATTGCCTAACTACCTATTTGATCGCCGCACAAAACATTTGCAGTGATCCTTAACTTGGCTCTAGCTATTTTTTTGAAGCGTAATAATAAATAAAAAAATGATCATACATCAACATTGTTTTATCTATACAAAAGTCGCTTTTTTCCTAAGGTTCTTCGAGTAGAATTGACGTTAAGAAGGTGAAATTAACTAACTACCTATTTGATCGATACTTGGATTGACAATGCTTAATATTTCAAGTTAACTAATAAATAAAAAATTACGGTACTTCAACAAAGGATTATATATTCAATAGGTAGGAGTTTTCGGCAATTCGTCAAACATAAATGCGCATATTATGACAAATAATGCCTAACTACCTATTTGATCGCCGCGCAAAACATTTGCAGTGATCCTTAACTTGACTCTAGCTATTATTTGAAGCGTAATAATAAATAAAAAAAATGATCATACATCAACATAGTGTTATCTATACAAAAGTCGCTATTTTCCTAAAGTTCTTTGAGTAGAAATGACTTTAAGAAGGTGAAATTAACTAACTACATATTTGATCGATACTTGGATTGGCAATGCTTAATATTTCAAGACAACTAACAAATAAAAAATTAGGGTACTTCAACGAAGGATTATATATTCAATAGGTAGGAGTTTTCGGCAATTCGTCAACCAAAAATGAGCATAATATGACAAAAAATGCCTAACTACCTATTTGATCGCCGCGCAAAACATTTGCAGTGATCCTTAACTTGACTCTAGCTATTATTTGAAGCGTAATAATAAATAAAAAAATGATCATACATCAACATAGTGTTATCTACACAAAAGTCGCAATTTTCCAACGGTTCTTCGAGTAGAAATTACTTTAAGAAGGTAAAATTTACTAACTACCTATTTGATCGATACTTGGATTGACAATGATTAAAATTTAAAGATAACTAATAAACAAAAAATTAGGGTACTTCAACAAAGGATTATATATTAAATAGGTAGGAGTTTTCGGCAATTCGTCAAACATAAATGCGCATATTATGACAAATAATGCCTAACAACCTATTTAATCGCCGCGCAAAACATTTGCAGTGATCCTTAACTTGACTCTAGCTATTATTTGAAGCGTAATAATAAATAAAAAAATGATCATACATCAACATAGTGTTATCTACACAAAAGTCGCAATTTTCCAACGGTTCTTCGAGTAGAAATTACTTTAAGAAGGTAAAATTAACTAACTACCTATTTGATCGATACTTGGATTGACAATGATTAAAATTTCAAGATAACTAATAAATAAAAAATTAGGGTACTTCAACAAAGGATTATATATTCAATAGGTAGGAGTTTTCGGCAATTCGTCAAACATAAATGCGCATATTATGACAAATAATGCCTAACTACCTATTTGATCGCCGCACAAAACATTTGCAGTGATCCTTAACTTGGCTCTAGCTATTTTTTGAAGCGTAATAATAAATAAAAAAATGATCATACATCAACATTGTTTTATCTATACAAAAGTCGCTTTTTTCCTAAGGTTCTTCGAGTAGAATTGACGTTAAGAAGGTGAAATTAACTAACTACCTATTTGATCGATACTTGGATTGACAATGCTTAATATTTCAAGTTAACTAATAAATAAAAAATTACGGTACTTCAACAAAGGATTATATATTCAATAGGTAGGAGTTTTCGGCAATTCGTCAAACATAAATGCGCATATTATGACAAATAATGCCTAACTACCTATTTGATCGCCGCGCAAAACATTTGCAGTGATCCTTAACTTGACTCTAGCTATTATTTGAAGCGTAATAATAAATAAAAAAAATGATCATACATCAACATAGTGTTATCTATACAAAAGTCGCTATTTTCCTAAAGTTCTTTGAGTAGAAATGACTTTAAGAAGGTGAAATTAACTAACTACATATTTGATCGATACTTGGATTGGCAATGCTTAATATTTCAAGACAACTAACAAATAAAAAATTACGGTACTTCAACGAAGGATTATAAATTCAATAGGTAGGAGTTTTCGGCAATTGGTCAAACAAAAATGAGCATAATATGACAAAAAATGCCTAACTACCTATTTGATCGCCGTGCAAAAAATTTGCAGTGATCCTTAACTTGACTCTAGCTATTATTTGAAGCGTAATAATAAATAAAAAAATGATCATACATCAACATAGTGTTATCTACACAAAAGTCGCAATTTTCCTAAGGTTCTTCGAGTAGAAATTACTTTAAGAAGGTAAAATTAACTAACTACCTATTTGATCGATACTTGGATTGACAGTGATTAAAATTTCAAGATAACTAATAAATAAAAAATTAGGGTACTTCAACAAAGGATTATATATTCAATAGGTAGGAGTTTTCGGCAATTCGTCAAACATAAATGCGCATATTATGACAAATAATGCCTAACTACCTATTTGATCGCCGCGCAAAACATTTGCAGTGATCCTTAACTTGACTCTAGCTATTATTTCAAGCGTAATAATAAATAAAAAAATGATCATACATCAACATAGTGTTAACTACACAAAAGTCGCAATTTTCCTAAGGTTCTTCGAGTAGAAATTACATTAAGAAGGTAATATTAACTAACTACCTATTTGATCGATACTTGGATTGACAACGAATAAAATTTCAAGATAACTAATAAATAAAAAATTAGGGTGCTTCAACAAAGGATTATATATTCAATAGGTAGGAGTTTTCGGTAATTCGTCAAACATAAATGCGCATATTATGACAAGTAATGCCTAACTACCTATTTGATCTCCGCAGAAAACATTTGCAGTGATCCTTAACTTGGCTCTAGCTATTTTTTGAAGCGTAATAATAAATAAAAAAATGATCATACATCAACATTGTGTTATCTATACAAAAGTCGCTTTTTTCCTAAGGTTCTTCGAGTAGAAATGACGTTAGGAAGGTGAAATTAACTAACTACCTATTTGATCGATACTTGGATTGACAATGCTTAATATTTCAAGTTAACTAATAAATAAAAAATTACGGTACTTCAACAAAGGATTATATATTCAACAGGTAGGAGTTTTCGGCAATTCGTCAAACAAAAATGAGCATAATATGACAAAATATGCCTAACTACCTATTTGATCGCAGCGTAAAACATTTGCAGTGATCCTTAACTTGACTCTAGCTATTATTAGAAGCGTAATAATAAATAAATAAAATGATCATACATCAACATAGTGTTATCTATACAAAAGTCGCTATTTTCCTTAAGTTCTTTGAGTAGAAATGACTTTAAGAAGGTGAAATTAACTAACTACATATTTGATCGATACTTGGATTGGCAATGCTTAATATTTCAAGACAACTAATAAATAAAAAATTAGGGTACTTCAACGAAGGATTAAATATTCAATAGGTAGGAGTTTCGGCAATTCGGCAAACAAAAATGAGCATAATATGACAAAAAATGGCTAACTGCCTATTTGATCGCCGTGCAAAACATTTGCAGTGATCATTAACTTGACTCTAGCTATTATTTGAAGCGTAATAATAAATAAAAAAATGATCATACATCAACATAGTGTTATCTACACAAAAGTCGCAATTTTCCTAAGGTTCTTCGAGTAGAAATTACTTTAAGAAGGTAAAATTAAC
This sequence comes from Rhodomyrtus psidioides, assembly GCA_021437785.1. Taxonomy (NCBI): domain Eukaryota; kingdom Viridiplantae; phylum Streptophyta; class Magnoliopsida; order Myrtales; family Myrtaceae; genus Rhodomyrtus; species Rhodomyrtus psidioides. The sequence goes on from JAILYB010000089.1 coordinate 1,440,013, forward strand.
TAAATACCTATTTGATCGATACTTGTATTGACAATGGTTAAAATTTCAAGATATCTAATAAATAAAAATTAGGGTACTTCAACAAAGGATTATATATTCAATAGGTAGGAGTTTTCGGCAATTCGTCAAAAATAAATGCGCATATTATGACAAATAATGCCTAACTACCTATTTGATCGCCGCGCAAAACATTTGCAGTGATCCTTAACTTGGCTCTAGCTATTTTTTGAAGCGTAATAATAAATAAAAAAAATGATCACACATCAACATTGTGTTATCCATACAAAAGTCGCTTTTTTCCCAGGGTTCTTCGAGTAGAAATGACTTTACGAAGGTGAAATTAACTAACTACCTATTTGATCGATACTTGGATTGACAATGCTTAATATTTCAAGTTAACTAATAAATAAAAAATTAGGGTACTTCAACAAAGGATTATATATTCAACAGGTCGGAGTTTTCGGCAATTCGTCAAACAAAAATGAGCATAATATGACAAAAAATGCCTAACTACCTATTTGATCGCCGCGTAAAACATTTGCAGTGATACTTAACTTGACTCTAGCTATTTTTGGAAGCGTAATAATAAATAAAAAAATGATCATACATCAACATTGTGTTATCTATACAAAAGTGACTTTTTTCCTAAGGTTCTTCGAGTAGAAATGACTTTAAGAAGGTGAAATTAACTAACTACCTATTTGATCGATACTTGGATTGACAATGTTTAATATTTCAAGTTAACTAATAAATAAAAAATTAGGGTACTTCATCAAAGGATTATATATTCAACAATAGGAGTTTTCGGGAATTCGTCAAACTGAAATGAGCTTAATATGACAAAAATGCCAAACTACATATTTGATCGATGCACAAAACATTTGCAGTGATCCTTAACTTGACTATACCTATTTTTTGAAGCATAATAACAAATAAAAAAAATGATCATACATCAACATAGTGTTATCTATACAAAAGTCGCAATTTTCCTAAAGTTTTTCGAGTAGAAATGACTTCAAGACGGTGAAATTAACTAACTATATATTTGATCGATACTTGGATTGACAATGCTTAATATTTCAAGTTAGCTAAAAATTAAAAAATTAGGGTACTTCAACAAAGGATTATATATTCAACAGTAGGAATTTTCGGCAATTCGTCAAACTGAAATGAGCATAATATGACAAAAATGCCTAACAACATATTTGATCGACGCACAAAACATTGGCAGTGATCCTTAACTTGACTATACCTATTTTTTGAAGCGTAATAACAAATAAAAAAATGATCAGACATCAACATAGTGTTATCTACACAAAAGTCGCAATTTTCCTAAAGTTCTTCGAGTAGAAATGACTTTAAGAAGGTGAAATTAACTAACTACCTATTTGATCGATACTTGGATTGACAATGCTTAATATTTCAAGTTAACTAATAAATAAAAAATTAGGGTACTTCAACAAATATTCAACATGTAGGAGTTTTCGGCAATTCGTCATACAGAAATGCGCATATTATGACAAATAATGCCTAACTACATATTTGATCGCCGCGCAAAACATTTGCAGTGATCGTTTACTTGACTCTAGCTATTTTTTGAAGCGTAATAATAAATAAAAAAAGGATCATACATCAACATAGTGTTATCTATACAAAAGTCAATTTTTCCTAGGGTTCTTCGAGTAGAAATGACTTTAAGAAAATGAAATTAACTAACTACATATTTGATCGATACTTGGATTTACAATGCTTAAAATTTCAAGATAACTAATAAATAAAAAATTATGGTACTTCAACAAAGGATTATATATTCAATAGGTAGGAGTTTTCGGCAATTCGTCAAATAGAAATGAGCATAATATGACAAATAAAGCCTAACTACCTATTTGATCGCCGCGAAAAACATTTGCAGTAATCCTTAACTTTACTCTAGCTTTTTTTGAAGCGTAATAATAAATAAAAAAATGATCATACATCAACATTGTGTTATCTATACAAAAGTCAATTTTTTACTAAGGTTCTTCGAGTAGAAATGACTTTAAGAAGGTGAAATTAACTAACTACCTATTTGATCGATACTTGGATTGACAATGCTTAATATTTCAAGTTATCTAATAAATAAAAAATTAGGGTACTTCAACAAAGGATTATATATTCAACAGTAGGAGTTTTCGGCAAATCGTCAAACTGAAATGAGCATAATATGACAAAAATGCCTAACTACATATTTGATCGACGTACAAAACATTGGCAGTGATCCTTAACTTGACTCTACCTATTTTTTGAACCGTAATAACAAATAAAAAAAATGATCATACATCAACATAGTGTTATCTATACAAAAGTCGCAATTTTCCTAAAGTTCTTCGAGTAGAAATGACTTTAAGAAGGTGAAATTAACTAACTATATATTTGATCGATACTTGGATTGGCAATGCTTAATATTTCAAGATAACTAATAAATAAAAAATTAGGGTACTTCAACAAAGGATTATATATTCAATAGGTAGGAGTTTTCGGCAATTCGTCAAACAAAAATGTGCATAATATGACAAACAATGCCTAACTACCTATTTGATCGCCGCGCAAAACATTTGCACTGATCCTTAACTTGACTCTAGCTATTATTTGCAGCGTAATAATAAATGAAAAAATGATCATACGTCAACATAGTGTTGTCTACAAAAAAGTCGCAATTTTCCTAAGGTTCTTCGAGTACATATTACTTTAAGAAGGTAAAATTAACTAACTACCTATTTGATCGATACTTGGATTGACAATGATTAAAATTTCAAGATAACTAATAAATAAAAAATTAGGGTACTACAACAAAGGATTATATATTCAATAGGTAGGAGTTTTCGGAAATTCGTCAAACAGAAATAAGCATATTATGACAAATAATGCCTAAATACCTATTTGATCGCCCCGCAAAACATTTGCAGTGATCCTTTACTTGACTCTAGCTATTTTTTGAAGCGTAATAATAAATAAAAAAATGATCATACATCAACATAGTGTTATCTATACAAAAGTCGCAATTTTCCTAAGGTTCTTCGAGTAGAAATGACTTTAAGAAGGTGAAATTAACTAACTACCTATTTGATCGATACTTGGATTGACAATGATTAAAATTTCAAGATAACTTATAAATCAAAAAATTAGGGTACTTCAACAAAGGATTATATATTCAACAGTAGGAGTTTTCGATAATTCGTCAAACAGAAATGCGCATATTATGACAAATAATGCCTAACTACCTATTTGATCGCCGCGCAAAACATTTGCAGTGATCCTTAACTTGACTCTAGCTATTTTTTGAAACGTAATAATAAAAAAAAAGGATCATACATCAACATTGTGTTATCTGTACAAAAGTCGCTTTTTTCCTAATGTTCTTCGAGTAGAAATGACTTTAAGAAGGTGAAATTAACTAACTATATATTTGATCGATACTTGGATTGGCAATGCTTAATATTTCAAGATAACTACTAAATAAAAAATTAGGGTACTTCAACGAAGGATTATATATTCAATAGGTAGGAGTTTTCGGCAATTCGTCAACCAAAAATGAGCATAATATGACAAAAAATGCCTAACTACCTATTTGATCGCCGCGCAAAACATTTGCAGTGATCCTTAACTTGACTCTAGCTATTATTTGAAGCGTAATAATAAATAAAAAAATGATCATACATCAACATAGTGTTATCTACACAAAAGTCGCAATTTTCCAACGGTTCTTCGAGTAGAAATTACTTTAAGAAGGTAAAATTTACTAACTACCTATTTGATCGATACTTGGATTGACAATGATTAAAATTTAAAGATAACTAATAAACAAAAAATTAGGGTACTTCAACAAAGGATTATATATTAAATAGGTAGGAGTTTTCGGCAATTCGTCAAACATAAATGCGCATATTATGACAAATAATGCCTAACAACCTATTTAATCGCCGCACAAAACATTTGCAGTGATCCTTAACTTGACTCTAGCTATTATTTGAAGCGTAATAATAAATAAAAAAATGATCATACATCAACATAGTGTTATCTACACAAAAGTCGCAATTTTCCAACGGTTCTTCGAGTAGAAATTACTTTAAGAAGGTAAAATTAACTAACTACCTATTTGATCGATACTTGGATTGACAATGATTAAAATTTCAAGATAACTAATAAATAAAAAATTAGGGTACTTCAACAAAGGATTATATATTCAATAGGTAGGAGTTTTCGGCAATTCGTCAAACATAAATGCGCATATTATGACAAATAATGCCTAACTACCTATTTGATCGCCGCACAAAACATTTGCAGTGATCCTTAACTTGGCTCTAGCTATTTTTTGAAGCGTAATAATAAATAAAAAAATGATCATACATCAACATTGTTTTATCTATACAAAAGTCGCTTTTTTCCTAAGGTTCTTCGAGTAGAATTGACGTTAAGAAGGTGAAATTAACTAACTACCTATTTGATCGATACTTGGATTGACAATGCTTAATATTTCAAGTTAACTAATAAATAAAAAATTACGGTACTTCAACAAAGGATTATATATTCAATAGGTAGGAGTTTTCGGCAATTCGTCAAACATAAATGCGCATATTATGACAAATAATGCCTAACTACCTATTTGATCGCCGCGCAAAACATTTGCAGTGATCCTTAACTTGACTCTAGCTTTTTTTGAAGCGTAATAATAAATAAAAAAATGATCATACATCAACATTGTGTTATCTATACAAAAGTCAATTTTTTACTAAGGTTCTTCGAGTAGAAATGACTTTAAGAAGGTGAAATTAACTAACTACCTATTTGATCGATACTTGGATTGACAATGCTTAATATTTCAAGTTATCTAATAAATAAAAAATTAGGGTACTTCAACAAAGGATTATATATTCAACAGTAGGAGTTTTCGGCAAATCGTCAAACTGAAATGAGCATAATATGACAAAAATGCCTAACTACATATTTGATCGACGTACAAAACATTGGCAGTGATCCTTAACTTGACTCTACCTATTTTTTGAACCGTAATAACAAATAAAAAAAATGATCATACATCAACATAGTGTTATCTATACAAAAGTCGCAATTTTCCTAAAGTTCTTCGAGTAGAAATGACTTTAAGAAGGTGAAATTAACTAACTATATATTTGATCGATACTTGGATTGGCAATGCTTAATATTTCAAGATAACTAATAAATAAAAAATTAGGGTACTTCAACAAAGGATTATATATTCAATAGGTAGGAGTTTTCGGCAATTCGTCAAACAAAAATGTGCATAATATGACAAACAATGCCTAACTACCTATTTGATCGCCGCGCAAAACATTTGCACTGATCCTTAACTTGACTCTAGCTATTATTTGCAGCGTAATAATAAATGAAAAAATGATCATACGTCAACATAGTGTTGTCTACAAAAAAGTCGCAATTTTCCTAAGGTTCTTCGAGTACATATTACTTTAAGAAGGTAAAATTAACTAACTACCTATTTGATCGATACTTGGATTGACAATGATTAAAATTTCAAGATAACTAATAAATAAAAAATTAGGGTACTACAACAAAGGATTATATATTCAATAGGTAGGAGTTTTCGGAAATTCGTCAAACAGAAATAAGCATATTATGACAAATAATGCCTAAATACCTATTTGATCGCCCCGCAAAACATTTGCAGTGATCCTTTACTTGACTCTAGCTATTTTTTGAAGCGTAATAATAAATAAAAAAATGATCATACATCAACATAGTGTTATCTATACAAAAGTCGCAATTTTCCTAAGGTTCTTCGAGTAGAAATGACTTTAAGAAGGTGAAATTAACTAACTACCTATTTGATCGATACTTGGATTGACAATGATTAAAATTTCAAGATAACTTATAAATCAAAAAATTAGGGTACTTCAACAAAGGATTATATATTCAACAGTAGGAGTTTTCGATAATTCGTCAAACAGAAATGCGCATATTATGACAAATAATGCCTAACTACCTATTTGATCGCCGCGCAAAACATTTGCAGTGATCCTTAACTTGACTCTAGCTATTTTTTGAAACGTAATAATAAAAAAAAAGGATCATACATCAACATTGTGTTATCTGTACAAAAGTCGCTTTTTTCCTAATGTTCTTCGAGTAGAAATGACTTTAAGAAGGTGAAATTAACTAACTATATATTTGATCGATACTTGGATTGGCAATGCTTAATATTTCAAGATAACTACTAAATAAAAAATTAGGGTACTTCAACGAAGGATTATATATTCAATAGGTAGGAGTTTTCGGCAATTCGTCAACCAAAAATGAGCATAATATGACAAAAAATGCCTAACTACCTATTTGATCGCCGCGCAAAACATTTGCAGTGATCCTTAACTTGACTCTAGCTATTATTTGAAGCGTAATAATAAATAAAAAAATGATCATACATCAACATAGTGTTATCTACACAAAAGTCGCAATTTTCCAACGGTTCTTCGAGTAGAAATTACTTTAAGAAGGTAAAATTTACTAACTACCTATTTGATCGATACTTGGATTGACAATGATTAAAATTTAAAGATAACTAATAAACAAAAAATTAGGGTACTTCAACAAAGGATTATATATTAAATAGGTAGGAGTTTTCGGCAATTCGTCAAACATAAATGCGCATATTATGACAAATAATGCCTAACAACCTATTTAATCGCCGCACAAAACATTTGCAGTGATCCTTAACTTGACTCTAGCTATTATTTGAAGCGTAATAATAAATAAAAAAATGATCATACATCAACATAGTGTTATCTACACAAAAGTCGCAATTTTCCAACGGTTCTTCGAGTAGAAATTACTTTAAGAAGGTAAAATTAACTAACTACCTATTTGATCGATACTTGGATTGACAATGATTAAAATTTCAAGATAACTAATAAATAAAAAATTAGGGTACTTCAACAAAGGATTATATATTCAATAGGTAGGAGTTTTCGGCAATTCGTCAAACATAAATGCGCATATTATGACAAATAATGCCTAACTACCTATTTGATCGCCGCACAAAACATTTGCAGTGATCCTTAACTTGGCTCTAGCTATTTTTTGAAGCGTAATAATAAATAAAAAAATGATCATACATCAACATTGTTTTATCTATACAAAAGTCGCTTTTTTCCTAAGGTTCTTCGAGTAGAATTGACGTTAAGAAGGTGAAATTAACTAACTACCTATTTGATCGATACTTGGATTGACAATGCTTAATATTTCAAGTTAACTAATAAATAAAAAATTACGGTACTTCAACAAAGGATTATATATTCAATAGGTAGGAGTTTTCGGCAATTCGTCAAACATAAATGCGCATATTATGACAAATAATGCCTAACTACCTATTTGATCGCCGCGCAAAACATTTGCAGTGATCCTTAACTTGACTCTAGCTATTATTTGAAGCGTAATAATAAATAAAAAAAATGATCATACATCAACATAGTGTTATCTATACAAAAGTCGCTATTTTCCTAAAGTTCTTTGAGTAGAAATGACTTTAAGAAGGTGAAATTAACTAACTACATATTTGATCGGTACTTGGATTGGCAATGCTTAATATTTCAAGACAACTAACAAATAAAAAATTACGGTACTTCAACGAAGGATTATAAATTCAATAGGTAGGAGTTTTCGGCAATTGGTCAAACAAAAATGAGCATAATATGACAAAAAATGCCTAACTACCTATTTGATCGCCGTGCAAAAAATTTGCAGTGATCCTTAACTTGACTCTAGCTATTATTTGAAGCGTAATAATAAATAAAAAAATGATCATACATCAACATAGTGTTATCTACACAAAAGTCGCAATTTTCCTAAGGTTCTTCGAGTAGAAATTACTTTAAGAAGGTAAAATTAACTAACTACCTATTTGATCGATACTTGGATTGACAGTGATTAAAATTTCAAGATAACTAATAAATAAAAAATTAGGGTACTTCAACAAAGGATTATATATTCAATAGGTAGGAGTTTTCGGCAATTCGTCAAACATAAATGCGCATATTATGACAAATAATGCCTAACTACCTATTTGATCGCCGCGCAAAACATTTGCAGTGATCCTTAACTTGACTCTAGCTATTATTTCAAGCGTAATAATAAATAAAAAAATGATCATACATCAACATAGTGTTAACTACACAAAAGTCGCAATTTTCCTAAGGTTCTTCGAGTAGAAATTACATTAAGAAGGTAATATTAACTAACTACCTATTTGATCGATACTTGGATTGACAACGAATAAAATTTCAAGATAACAAATAAATAAAAAATTAGGGTGCTTCAACAAAGGATTATATATTCAATAGGTAGGAGTTTTCGGCAATTCGTCAAACATAAATGCGCATATTATGACAAGTAATGCCTAACTACCTATTTGATCTCCGCAGAAAACATTTGCAGTGATCCTTAACTTGGCTCTAGCTATTTTTTGAAGCGTAATAATAAATAAAAAAATGATCATACATCAACATTGTGTTATCTATACAAAAGTCGCTTTTTTCCTAAGGTTCTTCGAGTAGAAATGACGTTAGGAAGGTGAAATTAACTAACTACCTATTTGATCGATACTTGGATTGACAATGCTTAATATTTCAAGTTAACTAATAAATAAAAAATTACGGTACTTCAACAAAGGATTATATATTCAACAGGTAGGAGTTTTCGGCAATTCGTCAAACAAAAATGAGCATAATATGACAAAATATGCCTAACTACCTATTTGATCGCAGCGTAAAACATTTGCAGTGATCCTTAACTTGACTCTAGCTATTATTAGAAGCGTAATAATAAATAAATAAAATGATCATACATCAACATAGTGTTATCTATACAAAAGTCGCTATTTTCCTTAAGTTCTTTGAGTAGAAATGACTTTAAGAAGGTGAAATTAACTAACTACATATTTGATCGATACTTGGATTGGCAATGCTTAATATTTCAAGACAACTAATAAATAAAAAATTAGGGTACTTCAACGAAGGATTAAATATTCAATAGGTAGGAGTTTCGGCAATTCGGCAAACAAAAATGAGCATAATATGACAAAAAATGGCTAACTACCTATTTGATCGCCGTGCAAAACATTTGCAGTGATCATTAACTTGACTCTAGCTATTATTTGAAGCGTAATAATAAATAAAAAAATGATCATACATCAACATAGTGTTATCTACACAAAAGTCGCAATTTTCCTAAGGTTCTTCGAGTAGAAATTACTTTAAGAAGGTAAAATTAACTAAATACCTATTTGATCGATACTTGTATTGACAATGGTTAAAATTTCAAGATATCTAATAAATAAAAATTAGGGTACTTCAACAAAGGATTATATATTCAATAGGTAGGAGTTTTCGGCAATTCGTCAAAAATAAATGCGCATATTATGACAAATAATGCCTAACTACCTATTTGATCGCCGCGCAAAACATTTGCAGTGATCCTTAACTTGGCTCTAGCTATTTTTTGAAGCGTAATAATAAATAAAAAAAATGATCACACATCAACATTGTGTTATCCATACAAAAGTCGCTTTTTTCCCAGGGTTCTTCGAGTAGAAATGACTTTACGAAGGTGAAATTAACTAACTACCTATTTGATCGATACTTGGATTGACAATGCTTAATATTTCAAGTTAACTAATAAATAAAAAATTAGGGTACTTCAACAAAGGATTATATATTCAACAGGTCGGAGTTTTCGGCAATTCGTCAAACAAAAATGAGCATAATATGACAAAAAATGCCTAACTACCTATTTGATCGCCGCGTAAAACATTTGCAGTGATACTTAACTTGACTCTAGCTATTTTTGGAAGCGTAATAATAAATAAAAAAATGATCATACATCAACATTGTGTTATCTATACAAAAGTGACTTTTTTCCTAAGGTTCTTCGAGTAGAAATGACTTTAAGAAGGTGAAATTAACTAACTACCTATTTGATCGATACTTGGATTGACAATGTTTAATATTTCAAGTTAACTAATAAATAAAAAATTAGGGTACTTCAACAAAGGATTATATATTCAACAATAGGAGTTTTCGGGAATTCGTCAAACTGAAATGAGCTTAATATGACAAAAATGCCAAACTACATATTTGATCGATGCACAAAACATTTGCAGTGATCCTTAACTTGACTATACCTATTTTTTGAAGCATAATAACAAATAAAAAAAATGATCATACATCAACATAGTGTTATCTATACAAAAGTCGCAATTTTCCTAAAGTTTTTCGAGTAGAAATGACTTCAAGACGGTGAAATTAACTAACTATATATTTGATCGATACTTGGATTGACAATGCTTAATATTTCAAGTTAGCTAAAAATTAAAAAATTAGGGTACTTCAACAAAGGATTATATATTCAACAGTAGGAATTTTCGGCAATTCGTCAAACTGAAATGAGCATAATATGACAAAAATGCCTAACAACATATTTGATCGACGCACAAAACATTGGCAGTGATCCTTAACTTGACTATACCTATTTTTTGAAGCGTAATAACAAATAAAAAAATGATCAGACATCAACATAGTGTTATCTACACAAAAGTCGCAATTTTCCTAAAGTTCTTCGAGTAGAAATGACTTTAAGAAGGTGAAATTAACTAACTACCTATTTGATCGATACTTGGATTGACAATGCTTAATATTTCAAGTTAACTAATAAATAAAAAATTAGGGTACTTCAACAAATATTCAACATGTAGGAGTTTTCGGCAATTCGTCATACAGAAATGCGCATATTATGACAAATAATGCCTAACTACATATTTGATCGCCGCGCAAAACATTTGCAGTGATCGTTTACTTGACTCTAGCTATTTTTTGAAGCGTAATAATAAATAAAAAAAGGATCATACATCAACATAGTGTTATCTATACAAAAGTCAATTTTTCCTAGGGTTCTTCGAGTAGAAATGACTTTAAGAAAATGAAATTAACTAACTACATATTTGATCGATACTTGGATTTACAATGCTTAAAATTTCAAGATAACTAATAAATAAAAAATTAGGGTACTTCAACAAAGGATTATATATTCAATAGGTAGGAGTTTTCGGCAATTCGTCAAATAGAAATGAGCATAATATGACAAATAAAGCCTAACTACCTCTTTGATCGCCGCGAAAAACATTTGCAGTAATCCTTAACTTTACTCTAGCTTTTTTTGAAGCGTAATAATAAATAAAAAAATGATCATACATCAACATTGTGTTATCTATACAAAAGTCAATTTTTTACTAAGGTTCTTCGAGTAGAAATGACTTTAAGAAGGTGAAATTAACTAACTACCTATTTGATCGATACTTGGATTGACAATGCTTAATATTTCAAGTTATCTAATAAATAAAAAATTAGGGTACTTCAACAAAGGATTATATATTCAACAGTAGGAGTTTTCGGCAAATCGTCAAACTGAAATGAGCATAATATGACAAAAATGCCTAACTACATATTTGATCGACGTACAAAACATTGGCAGTGATCCTTAACTTGACTCTACCTATTTTTTGAACCGTAATAACAAATAAAAAAAATGATCATACATCAACATAGTGTTATCTATACAAAAGTCGCAATTTTCCTAAAGTTCTTCGAGTAGAAATGACTTTAAGAAGGTGAAATTAACTAACTATATATTTGATCGATACTTGGATTGGCAATGCTTAATATTTCAAGATAACTAATAAATAAAAAATTAGGGTACTTCAACAAAGGATTATATATTCAATAGGTAGGAGTTTTCGGCAATTCGTCAAACAAAAATGTGCATAATATGACAAACAATGCCTAACTACCTATTTGATCGCCGCGCAAAACATTTGCACTGATCCTTAACTTGACTCTAGCTATTATTTGCAGCGTAATAATAAATGAAAAAATGATCATACGTCAACATAGTGTTGTCTACAAAAAAGTCGCAATTTTCCTAAGGTTCTTCGAGTACATATTACTTTAAGAAGGTAAAATTAACTAACTACCTATTTGATCGATACTTGGATTGACAATGATTAAAATTTCAAGATAACTAATAAATAAAAAATTAGGGTACTACAACAAAGGATTATATATTCAATAGGTAGGAGTTTTCGGCATTTCGTCAAACAGAAATAAGCATATTATGACAAATAATGCCTAAATACCTATTTGATCGCCCCGCAAAACATTTGCAGTGATCCTTTACTTGACTCTAGCTATTTTTTGAAGCGTAATAATAAATAAAAAAATGATCATACATCAACATAGTGTTATCTATACAAAAGTCGCAATTTTCCTAAGGTTCTTCGAGTAGAAATGACTTTAAGAAGGTGAAATTAACTAACTACCTATTTGATCGATACTTGGATTGACAATGATTAAAATTTCAAGATAACTAATAAATCAAAAAATTAGGGTACTTCAACAAAGGATTATATATTCAACAGTAGGAGTTTTCGATAATTCGTCAAACAGAAATGCGCATATTATGACAAATAATGCCTAACTACCTATTTGATCGCCGCGCAAAACATTTGCAGTGATCCTTAACTTGACTCTAGCTATTTTTTGAAACGTAATAATAAAAAAAAAGGATCATACATCAACATTGTGTTATCTGTACAAAAGTCGCTTTTTTCCTAATGTTCTTCGAGTAGAAATGACTTTAAGAAGGTGAAATTAACTAACTATATATTTGATCGATACTTGGATTGGCAATGCTTAATATTTCAAGATAACTACTAAATAAAAAATTAGGGTACTTCAACGAAGGATTATATATTCAATAGGTAGGAGTTTTCGGAAATTCGTCAAACAAAAATGAGAATAATATGACAAAAAATGCCTAACTACATATTTGATCGCCGCGCAAAACATTTGCAATGATCCTTAAGTTGACTCTAGCTATTATTTGAAGCGTAATAATAAATAAAAAAATGATCATACATCAACATAGTGTTATCTACACAAAAGTCGCAATTTTCCTAAGGTTCTTCGAGTAGAAATTACTTTAAGAAGGTAAAATTAACTAACTACCTATTTGATCGATACTTGGATTGGAAATGCTTAATATTTCAAGATAACTATTAAATAAAAAATTAGGGTACTTCAACAAAGGATTATATGTTCAATAGGTAGGAGTTTTCGGCAATTCGTCGAACAAAAATGCGCATATTATGACAAATAATGCCTAACTACCTATTGGATCGCCGCGCAAAACATTTGCAGTGATCCTTAACTTGACTCTAGCTATTTTTTGAAGCGTAATAATAAATAAAAAAAAGATCATACATCAACATAGTGTTATCTATACAAAAGTCGCAATTTTCCTAAGGTTCTTCGAGTAGAAATGACTTTAAGAAGGTGAAATTAACTAACTACCTATTTGATCGATACTTGGATTGACAATGATTAAAATTTCAAGATAACTAATAAATCAAAAAATTAGGGTACTTCAACAAAGGATTATATATTCAATAGGTAGGAGTTTTCGATAATTCGTCAAACAGAAATGCGCATATTATGACAAATAATGCCTAACTACCTATTTGATTGCCGCGCAAAACATTTGCAGTGATCCTTAACTTGACTCTAGCTATTTTTTGAAACGTAATAATAAAAAAAAAAGGATCATACATCAACATTGTGTTATCTGTACAAAAGTCGCTTTTTTCCTAATGTTCTTCGAGTAGAAATGACTTTAAGATTGTGAAATTAACTAACTACCTATTTGATCGATACTTGGATTGACAATGCTTAATATTTCAAGATAACTACTAAATAAAAAATTAGGGTACTTCAACGAAGGATTATATATTCAATAGGTAGGAGTTTTCGGAAATTCGTCAAACAAAAATGAGAATAATATGACAAAAAATGCCTAACTACATATTTGATCGCCGCGCAAAACATTTGCAGTGATCCTTAAGTTGACTCTAGCTATTATTTGAAGCATAATAATAAATAAAAAAATGATCATACATCAACATAGTGTTATCTACACAAAACTCGCAATTTTCCTAAGGTTCTTCGAGTAGAAATTACTTTAAGAAGGTAAAATTAACTAACTACCTATTTGATCGATACTTGGATTGACAATGATTAAAATTTCAAGATAACTAATAAATAAAAAATTAGGGTACTTCAACAAAGGATTATATATTCAATAGGTAGGAGTTTTCGGCAATTCGTCAAACAGAAATGCGCATATTATGACAAATAATGCCTAACTACCTATTGGATCGCCGCGCAAAACATTTGCAGTAATCCTTAACTTGACTCTAGCTATTTTTTGAAGCGTAATAATAAATAAAAAAAATGATCATACATCAACATAGTGTTATCTATACAAAAGTCGCAATTTTCCTAAGGTTCTTCGAGTAGAAATGACTTTAAGAAGGTGAAATTAACTAACTACCTATTTGATCGATACTTGGATTGACAATGATTAAAATTTCAAGATAACTAATAAATCAAAAAATTAGGGTACTTCAACAAAGGATTATATATTCAATAGGTAGGAGTTTTCGATAATTCGTCAAACAGAAATGCGCATATTATGACAAATAATGCCTAACTACCTATTTGATCGCCGCGCAAAACATTTGCAGTGATCCTTAACTTGACTCTAGCTATTTTTTGAACCGTAATAATAAAAAAAAATGATCATACATCAACATTGTGTTATCTGTACAAAAGTCGCTTTTTTCCTAATGTTCTTCGAGTAGAAATGACTTTAAGATTGTGAAATTAACTAACTACCTATTTGATCGATACTAGGATTGACAATGCTTAATATTTCAAGTTAACTAATAAATAAAAAATTATGGTACTTCAACTAAGGATTATATATTCAACAGTAGGAGTTTTCGGCAATTCGTCAAACTGAAATGAGCATAATATGACAAAAATGCCTAACTACATATTTGATCGCCGCGCAAAACATTGGCGGTGATCCTTAACTTGACTCTACCTATTTTTTGAAGCGTAATAACAAATAAAAAAAATGATCATACATCAACAAAGTGTTATCTATACAAAAGTCGCAATTTTCCTAAAGTTCTTCGAGTAGAAATGGCTTTAAGAAGGTGAAATTAACTAACTATATGTTTGATCGATACTTGGATTGGCAATGCTTAATATTTCAAGATAACTACTAAATAAAAAATTAGGGTACTTCAACGAAGGATTATATATTCAATAGGTAGGAGTTTTCGGAAATTCGTCAAACAAAAATGAGAATAATATGACAAAAAATGCCTAACTACCTATTTGATCGCCGCGCAAAACATTTGCAGTGATCCTTAAGTTGACTCTAGCTATTATTTGAAGTGTAATAATAAATAAAAAAATGATCATACATCAACATAGTGTTATCTACACAAAAGTCGCAATTTTCCTAAGGTTCTTCAAGTAGAAATTACTTTAAGAAGGTAAAATTAACTAACTACCTATTTGATCGATACTTGGATTGACAATGATTAAAATTTCAAGATAACTAATAAATAAAAAATTAGGGTACTTCAACAAAGGATTATATATTCAATAGGTAGGAGTTTTCGGCAATTCGTCAAACAGAAATGCGCATATTATGACAAATAATGCCTAACTACCTATTGGATCGCCGCGCAAAACATTTGCAGTAATCCTTAACTTGACTCTAGCTATTTTTTGAAGCGTAATAATAAATAAAAAAAATGATCATACATCAACATAGTGTTATCTATACTAAAGTCGTAATTTTCCTAATGTTCTTCGAGTAGAAATGACTTTAAGAAGGTGAAATTAACTAACTACCTATTTGATCGATACTTGGATTGACAATGATTAAAATTTCAAGATAACTAATAAATCAAAAAATTAGGGTACTTCAACAAAGGATTATATATTCAATAGGTAGGAGTTTTCGGCAATTCGTCGAACAGAAATGCGCATATTATGGCAAATAATGCCTAACTACATTTTTGATCGCCGCGCAAAATATTTGCAGTGATCCTTAACTTGACTCTAGCTATTATTTGAAGCGTAATAATAAATAAAAAAATGATCATACATCAACATAGTGTTATCCATAAAAAAGTCACAATTTTCCTAAGGTTCTTCGAGTAGAAATTACTTTAAGAAGGTAAAATTAACTAACTACCTATTTGATCGATACTTGGATTGACAATGATTAAAATTTCAAGATAAATAAAAAATAAAAAATTAGGGTACTTCAACAAAGGATTATATATTCAATAGGTAGGAGTTTTCGGCAATTCGACAAACAGAAATGCGCATATTATGACAAATAATGCCTAACTACCTATTTGATCGCCGCGCAAAACATTTGCAGTGATCCTTAACTTGACTCTAGCTATTTTTTGAACCGTAATAATAATAAAAAATGATCATACATCAACATTGTGTTATCTGTACAAAAGTCGCTTTTTTCCTAATGTTCTTCGAGTAGAAATGACTTTAAGATTGTGAAATTAACTAATTACCTATTTGATCGAAACTTGGATTGACAATGCTTAATATTTCAAGTTAACTAATAAATAAAAAATTATGGTACTTCAACAAAGGATTATATATTCAACAGTAGGAGTTTTCGGCAATTCGTCAAACAGAAATGAGCATAATATGACAAAAATGCCTAACTACATATTTGATCGCCGCGCAAAACATTGGCAGTGATCCTTAACTTGACTCTACCTATTTTTTGAAGCGTAATAACAGATAAAAAAAGTGATCATACATCAACATAGTGTTATCTATACAAAAGTCGCAATTTTCCTAAAGTTCTTCGAGTAGAAATGACTTTAATAAGGTGAAATTAACTAACTATATATTTGATCGATACTTGGATTGGAAATGCTTAATATTTCAAGATAACTACTAAATAAAAAATTAGGGTACTTCAACAAAGGATTATATGTTCAATAGGGAGGAGTTTTCGGAAATTCGTCAAACAAAAATGAGAATAATATGACAAAAATGACTAACTACCTATTTGATCGCCGCGCAAAACATTTGCAGTGATCCTTAAGTTGACTCTAGCTATTATTTGAAGCGTAATAATAAATAAAAAATGATCATACATCAACATAGTTTTCTCTACACAAAAGTCGCAATTTTCCTATGGTTCTTCGAGTAGAAATTACTTTAAGAAGGTAAAATTAACTAACTACCTATTTGATCGATACTTGGATTGACAATGATTAAAATTTCAAGATAACTAATAAATAAAAAATTAGGGTACTTCAACAAATGATTATATATTCAATAGGTAGGAGTTTTCGGCAATTCGTCAAACAAAAATGCGCATATTATGACAAATAGTGCCTCACTACCTATTGGATCGCCGCGCAAAACATTTGCAGTGATCCTTAACATGACTCTAGCTATTTTTTGAAGCGTAATAATAAATAAAAAAATGATCATACATCAACATAGTGTTATCTATACAAAATTCGCAATTTTCCTAAGGTTCTTCGAGTAGAATTGACTTTAAGAAGGTGAAATTAACTAACTACCTATTTGATCGATACTTGGATTGACAATGATTAAAATTTCAAGATAACTAATAAATCAAAAAATTAGGGTACTTCAACAAAGGATTATATATTCAATAGGTAGGAGTTTTCGATAATTCGTCAAACAGAAATGCGCATATTATGACAAATAATGCCTAACTACCTATTTGATCGCCGCGCAAAACATTTGCAGTGATCCTTAACTTGACTCTAGCTATTTTTTGAACCGTAATAATAAAAAAAAATGATCATACATCAACATTGTGTTATCTGTACAAAAGTCGCTTTTTTCCTAATGTTCTTCGAGTAGAAATGACTTTAAGATTGTGAAATTAACTAACTACCTATTTGATCGATACTTGGATTAACAATGCTTAATATTTCAAGTTAACTAATAAATAAAAAATTATGGTACTTCAACAAAGGATTATATATTCAACAGTAGGAGTTTTCGGCAATTCGTCAAACTGAAATGAGCATAATATGACAAAAATGCCTAACTACATATTTGATCGCCGCGCAAAACATTGGCGGTGATCCTTAACTTGACTCTACCTATTTTTTGAAGCGTAATAACAAATAAAAAAAATGATCATACATCAACAAAGTGTTATCTATACGAAAGTCGCAATTTTCCTAAAGTTCTTCGAGTAGAAATGACTTTAAGAAGGTGAAATTAACTAACTATATATTTGATCGATACTTGGATTGGCAATGCTTAATATTTCAAGATAACTACTAAATAAAAAATTAGGGTACTTCAACGAAGGATTATATATTCAATAGGTAGGAGTTTTCGGAAATTCGTCAAACAAAAATGAGAATAATATGACAAAAAATGCCTAACTACCTATTTGATCGCCGCGCAAAACATTTGCAGTGATCCTTAAGTTGACTCTAGCTATTATTTGAAGCGTAATAATAAATAAAAAAATGATCATACATCAACATAGTGTTATCTACACAAAAGTCGCAATTTTCCTTAGGTTCTTCAAGTAGAAATTACTTTAAGAAGGTAAAATTAACTAACTACCTATTTGATCGATACTTGGATTGACAATGATTAAAATTTCAAGATAACTAATAAATAAAAAATTAGGGTACTTCAACAAAGTATTATATATTCAATAGGTAGGAGTTTTCGGCAATTCGTCAAACAGAAATGCGCATATTATGACAAATAATGCCTAACTACCTATTGGCTCGCCGCGCAAAACATTTGCAGTGATCCTTAACTTGACTCTAGCTATTTTTTGAAGCGGAATAATAAATAAAAAAATGATCATACATCAACATAGTGTTATCTATACAAAAGTCGCAATTTTCCTAAAGTTCTTCGAGTAGAAATGACTTTAATAAGGTGAAATTAACTAACTATATATTTGATCGATACTTGGATTGGAAATGCTTAATATTTCAAGATAACTACTAAATAAAAAATTAGGGTACTTCAACAAAGGATTATATGTTCAATAGGGAGGAGTTTTCGGAAATTCGTCAAACAAAAATGAGAATAATATGACAAAAATGACTAACTACCTATTTGATCGCCGCGCAAAACATTTGCAGTGATCCTTAAGTTGACTCTAGCTATTATTTGAAGCGTAATAATAAATAAAAAATGATCATACATCAACATAGTTTTCTCTACACAAAAGTCGCAATTTTCCTATGGTTCTTCGAGTAGAAATTACTTTAAGAAGGTAAAATTAACTAACTACCTATTTGATCGATACTTGGATTGACAATGATTAAAATTTCAAGATAACTAATAAATAGAAAATTAGGGTACTTCAACAAATGATTATATATTCAATAGGTAGGAGTTTTCGGCAATTCGTCAAACAAAAATGCGCATATTATGACAAATAGTGCCTCACTACCTATTGGATCGCCGCGCAAAACATTTGCAGTGATCCTTAACATGACTCTAGCTATTTTTTGAAGCGTAATAATAAATAAAAAAATGATCATACATCAACATAGTGTTATCTATACAAAATTCGCAATTTTCCTAAGGTTCTTCGAGTAGAATTGACTTTAAGAAGGTGAAATTAACTAACTACCTATTTGATCGATACTTGGATTGACAATGATTAAAATTTCAAGATAACTAATAAATCAAAAAATTAGGGTACTTCAACAAAGGATTATATATTCAATAGGTAGGAGTTTTCGATAATTCGTCAAACAGAAATGCGCATATTATGACAAATAATGCCTAACTACCTATTTGATCGCCGCACAAAACATTTGCAGTGATCCTTAACTTGACTCTAGCTATTTTTTGAACCGTAATAATAAAAAAAAATGATCATACATCAACATTGTGTTATCTGTACAAAAGTCGCTTTTTTCCTAATGTTCTTCGAGTAGAAATGACTTTAAGATTGTGAAATTAACTAACTACCTATTTGATCGATACTTGGATTAACAATGCTTAATATTTCAAGTTAACTAATAAATAAAAAATTATGGTACTTCAACAAAGGATTATATATTCAACAGTAGGAGTTTTCGGCAATTCGTCAAACTGAAATGAGCATAATATGACAAAAATGCCTAACTACATATTTGATCGCCGCGCAAAACATTGGCGGTGATCCTTAACTTGACTCTACCTATTTTTTGAAGCGTAATAACAAATAAAAAAAATGATCATACATCAACAAAGTGTTATCTATACGAAAGTCGCAATTTTCCTAAAGTTCTTCGAGTAGAAATGACTTTAAGAAGGTGAAATTAACTAACTATATATTTGATCGATACTTGGATTGGCAATGCTTAATATTTCAAGATAACTACTAAATAAAAAATTAGGGTACTTCAACGAAGGATTATATATTCAATAGGTAGGAGTTTTCGGAAATTCGTCAAACAAAAATGAGAATAATATGACAAAAAATGCCTAACTACCTATTTGATCGCCGCGCAAAACATTTGCAGTGATCCTTAAGTTGACTCTAGCTATTATTTGAAGCGTAATAATAAATAAAAAAATGATCATACATCAACATAGTGTTATCTACACAAAAGTCGCAATTTTCCTAAGGTTCTTCGAGTAGAAATTACTTTAAGAAGGTAAAATTAACTAACTACCTATTTGATCGATACTTGGATTGACAATGATTAAAATTTCAAGATAACTAATAAATAAAAAATTAGGGTACTTCAACAAAGTATTATATATTCAATAGGTAGGAGTTTTCGGCAATTCGTCAAACAGAAATGCGCATATTATGACAAATAATGCCTAACTACCTATTGGCTCGCCGCGCAAAACATTTGCAGTAATCCTTAACTTGACTCTAGCTATTTTTTGAAGCGTAATAATAAATAAAAAAAATGATCATACATCAACATAGTGTTATCTATACTAAAGTCGTAATTTTCCTAATGTTCTTCGAGTAGAAATGACTTTAAGAAGGTGAAATTAACTAACTACCTATTTGATCGATACTTGGATTGACAATGATTAAAATTTCAAGATAACTAATAAATCAAAAAATTAGGGTACTTCAACAAAGGATTATATATTCAATAGGTAGGAGTTTTCGGCAATTCGTCGAACAGAAATGCGCATATTATGGCAAATAATGCCTAACTACATTTTTGATCGCCGCGCAAAATATTTGCAGTGATCCTTAACTTGACTCTAGCTATTTTTTGAAGCGTAATAATAAAAAAAAATGATCATACATCAACATTGTGTTATCTATACAAAAGTCGCTTTTTTCCTAATGTTCTTCGAGTAGAAATGACTTTAAGAATGTGAAATTAACTAACTACCTATTTGATCGATACTTGGATTGACAATGCTTAATATTTCAAGTTAACTAACAAATAAAAAATTAGGGTACTTGAACAAATTATTATATATTCAACAGTAGGAGTTTTCGGCAATTCGTCAAACTGAAATGAGCATAATATGACAAAAATGCCTAACTACCTATTTGATCGCCGCGCAAAATATTGGCAGTGATCCATAATTTGACTCTAGCTATTATTTGAAGCGTAATAAAAAATAAAAAAAATGATCATACATCAACATAGTGTTATCTTACAAAAGTCGCAATTTTCCTAAAGTTCTTCGAGTAGAAATGACTTTAATAAGGTGAAATTAACTAACTATATATTTGATCGATACTTGGATTGGCAATGCTTAATATTTCAAGATAACTAATAAATAAAAAATTAGGGGACTTCAACAAAGGATTATATAGTCAATAGGTAGGAGTTTTCGGCAATTCGTCAAACAAAAATGAGCATAATATGACAAAAAATGCCTAACTACCTATTTTATCGCCGCGAAAAACATTTGCAGTGATCCTTAAGTTGACTATAGCTATTATTTGAAGCGTAATAATAAATAAAAAAATGATCATACATCAACATAGTGTTATCTACACAAAAGTCGCAATTTTCCTAAGGTTCTTCGAGTAGAAATTACTTTAAGAAGGTAAAATTAACTAACTACCTATTTGATCGATACTTGGATTGACAATGATTAAAATTTCAAGATAACTAATAAATAAAAAATTTGCGTACTTCAGCAAAGGATTATATATTCAATAGGTAAGTGTTTTCGGCAATTCGTCAAACAGAAATGCGCATATTATGACAAATAATGCCTAACTACCTATTTGATCGCTGCGCAAAACATTTGCAGTGATCCTTAACTTGACTCTAGCTATTTTTTGAAGCGTAATAATAAAAAAAATGATCATACATCAACATTGTGTTATCTATACAAAAGTCGCTTTTTTCCTAATGTTCTTCGAGTAGAAATGACTTTAAGAATGTGAAATTAACTAACTACCTATTTGATAGATACTTGGATTGACAATGCTTAATATTTCAAGTTAACTAATAAATAAAAAATTAGGGTACTTCAACAAAGGATTATATATTCAACAGTAGGAGTTTTCGGCAATTCGTCAAACTGAAATGAGCATAATATGACAAAAATGCCTAACTACCTATTTGATCGCCGCGCAAAATATTGGCAGTGATCCATAACTTGAATCTAGCTATTATTTGAACCGTAATAACAAATAAAAAAAATGATCATACATCAACATAGTGTTATCTATACAAAAGTCGCAATTTTCTTAAAGTTCTTCGAGTAGAAATGACTTTAATAAGGTGAAATTAACTAACTATATATTTAATCGATACTTGGATTGCAATGCTTAATATTTCAAGATAACTAATAAATAAAAAATTAGGGTACTTCAACGAAGGATTATATATTCAATAGGTAGGAGTTTTCGGCAATTCGTCAAACAAAAATGAGCATAATATGACCAAAAATGCCTAAGTACCTATTTGATCGCCGCGCAAAACATTTGCAGTGATCCTTAAGTTGACTCTAGCTATTATTTAAAGCGTAATAATAAATAAAAAAAAGATCATACATCAACAAAGTGTTATCTACACAAAAGTCGCAATTTTCCTAAGGTTCTTCGAGTAGAAATTACTTTAAGAAGGTAAAATTAACTAACTACCTATTTGATCGATACTTGGATTGACAATGATTAAAATTTCAAGATAACTAATAAATAAAAAATTAGCGTACTTCAGCAAAGGATTATATATTCAATAGGTAAGTGTTTTCGGCAATTCGTCAAACAGAAATGCGCATATTATGACAAATAATGCCTAACTACCTATTTGATCGCTGCGCAAAACATTTGCAGTGATCCTTAACTTGACTCTAGCTATTTTTTGAAGCGTAATAATAAAAAAAATGATCATACATCAACATTGTGTTATCTATACAAAAGTCGCTTTTTTCCTAATGTTCTTCGAGTAGAAATGACTTTAAGAATGTGAAATTAACTAACTACCTATTTGATCGATACTTGGATTGACAATGCTTAATATTTCAAGTTAACTAATAAATAAAAAATTAGGGTACTTCAACAAAGGATTATATATTCAACAGTAGGAGTTTTCGGCAATTCGTCAAACTGAAATGAGCATAATATGACAAAAATGCCTAACTACCTATTTGATCGCCGCGCAAAATATAGGCAGTGATCCATAACTTGACTCTAGCTATTATTTGAACCGTAATAACAAATAAAAAAAATGATCATACATCAACATAGTGTTATCTATACAAAAGTCGAAATTTTCCTAAGGTTCTTCGAGTAGAAATTACTTTAAGAAGGTAAAATTAACTAACTACCTATTTGATCGATACTTGGATTGACAATGATTAAAATTTCAAGATAACTAATAAATAAAAAATTAGGGTACTTCAACAAAGGATTATATATTCAATAGGTAGGAGTTTTCGGCAATTCGTCAAACAGAAATGCGCATATTATGACAAATAATGCCTAACGACCTATTGGATCGCCGCGCAAAACATTTGCAGTGATCCTTAACTCGACTCTAGCTATTTTTTGAAGCGTAATAATAAATAAAAAAATGATCATATATCAACATAGTGTTATCTATACAAAAGTCGCAATTTTCCTAAGGTTTTTCGAGTAGAAATGACTTTAAGAAGGTGAAATTAACTAACTACCTATTTGATCGATACTTGGATTGACAATGATTAAAATTTTAAGATAACTAGTAAATAAAAAATTAGGGTACTTCAACAAAGGATTATATATTCAATAGGTAGGAGTTTTCGGCAATTCGTCAAACCGAAAAGCGCATATTATGACAAATAATGACTAACTACCTATTTGATCGCCGCGCAAAACATTTGCAGTGATCCATAACTTGACTCTAGCTATTTTTTGAACCGTAATAATAAAAAATAATGATCATACATCAACTTTGTGTTATCTATACAAAAGTCGCTTTTTTCCTAATGTTCTTCGAGTAGAAATGACTTTAAGAATGTGAAATTAACTAACTACCTATTTGATCGATACTTGGATTGACAATGCTTAATATTTCAAGTTAACTAACAAATAAAAAATTAGGGTACTTCAACAAATGATTATATATTCAACAGTAGGAGTTTTCGGCAATTCGTCAAACTGAAATGAGCATAATATGACAAAAATGCCTAACTACCTATTTGATCGCCGCGCAAAATATTGGCAGTGATCCTTAACTTGACTCTAGCTATTATTTGAAGCGTAATAACAAATAAAAAAAATGATCATACATCAACATAGTGTTATCTATACAAAAGTCGCAATTTTCCTAAAGTTCTTCGAGTAGAAATGACTTTAATAAGTTGAAATTAACTAAATATATACTTGATCGATACTTGGATTGGCAATGCTTAATATTTCAAGATAACTAATAAATAAAAAATTAGGGTACTTCAACAAAGGATTATATACCCAATAGGTAGGAGTTTTCGGCAATTCGTCATACATAAATGCGCATATTATGACAAATAATGCCTAACTACCTATTTGATTGCCGCGCAAAACATTTGCAGTGATACTTAACTTGACTGTAGCTATTTTTTGAACCGTAATAATAATAAAAAATGATCATACATCAACATTCTGTTATCTGTACAAAAGTCGCTTTTTTCCTAATGTTCTTCGAGTAGAAATGACTTTAAGATTGTGAAATTAACTAACTACCTATTTGATCGATACTTGGATTGACAATGCTTAATATTTCAAGTTAACTAATAAATAAAAAATTATGGTACTTCAACAAAGGATTATATATTCAACAGTAGGAGTTTTCGGCAATTCGTCAAACTGAAATGAGCATAATATGATAAAAATGCCTAACTACCTATTTGATCGCCGCGCAAAATATTGGCAGTGATCCATAACTTGACTCTAGCTATTATTTGAAGCGTAATAACAAATAAAAAAAATGATCATACATCAACATAGTGTTATCTATACAAAAGTCGCAATTTTCCTAAAGTTCTTCGAGTAGAAATGACTTTAATAAGGTGAAATTAACGAACTATATATTTGATCGATACTTGGATTGGCAATGCTTAATATTTCGAGATAACTAATAAAAAAAAATTAGGGTACTTCAACGAAGGATTATATATTCAATAGGTAGGAGTTTTTGGCAATTCGTCAAACCTAAATGAGCATAATATGACCAAAAATGCCTAAGTACCTATTTGATCGCCGTGCAAAACATTTGCAGTGATCCTTAAGTTGACTCTAGCTATTATTTGACTCTAGCTATTATTTGATCATACATCAACATAGGGTTATATACACAAAAGTCGCAATTTTCCTAAGGTTTTTCGAGTATAAATTACTTTAAGAAGGTAAAATTAACTAACTACCTATTTGATCGATACTTGGATTGACAATGATTAAAATTTCAAGATAACTAATAAATAAAAAATTAGGGTACTTCCACAAAGAATTATATATTCAATAGGTAGGAGTTTTCGGCAATTCGTCAAACAAAAATGAGCATAATATGACAAATAATGCCTAACTACCTTTTGATCGCCGCGCAAAACATTTGCAGTGATCCTTAACTTGACTCTAGCTATTTTTTGAAGCGTAATAATAAATAAAAAAATGATCATACATCAACATAGTGTTATCTATACAAAAGTCGCAATTTTCCTAAGGTTCTTCGAGTAGAAATTACTTTAAGAAGGAAAAATTAACTAACTACCCATTTGATCAATACTTGGTTTGACAATGATTAAAATTTCAAGATAACTAATAAATAAAAAATTAGGGTACTTCAACAAAGAATTATATATTCAATAGGTAGGAGTTTTCGGCAATTCGTCAAACAAAAATGAGCATAATATGACAAATAATGCCTAACTACCTTTTGATCGCCGCGCAAAACATTTGCAGTGATCCTTAACTTGACTCTAGCTATTTTTTGAAGCGTAATAATAAATAAAAAAAATGATCATACATCAACATTGTGTTATCTATACAAAAGTCACTTTTTTCCTAAGGTTCTTCGAGTAGAAATGACTTTAAGAAGGTGAAATTAACTAACTACCTATTTGATCGATACTTAGATTGACAATGCTTAATATTTCAAGTTAACTAATAAATAAAAAATTATGGTACTTCAACAAAGGATTATATATTCAACAGTAGGAGTTTTCGGCAATTGGTCAAACTGAAATGAGCATAATATGACAAAAATGCCTAACTACATATTTGATCGCCGCGTAAAACATTGGCAGTGATCCTTAACTTGACTCTACCTATTTTTTAAAGCGTAATAATAAATAAAAAAATGATCATATATCAACATAGTGTTGTCTATACAAAAGTCGCAATTTTCCTAAGGTTCTTCGAGTAGAAATGACTTTAAGAAGGTGAAATTAACTAACTATATATTTGATCGATACTTGGATTGGCAATGCTTAATATTTCAAGATAACTACTAAATAAAAAATTTGGGTACTTCAACAAAGGATTATATGTTCAATAGGTAGGATTTTTCGGCAATTCGTCAAACAAAAATGAGAATAATATGTCAAAAAATGCCTAACTACCTATTTGATCGCCGCGCAAAACATTTACAATGATCCTCAAGTTAACTCTAGCTATTATTTGAAGCGTAATAATAAATAAAAAAATGATCATACATCAACATAGTGTTATCTACACAAAAGTCGCAATTTTCCTAAGGTTCTTCGAGTAGAAATTACTTTAAGAAGGTAAAATTAACTAACTACCTATTTGATCGATACTTGGATTGACAATGATTAAAATTTCAAGATAACTAATAAATAAAAAATTAGGGTACTTCAACAAAGAATTATATATTCAATAGGTAGGAGTTTTCGGCAATTCGTCAAACAAAAATGAGCATAATATGACAAATAATGCCTAACTACCTTTTGATCGCCGCGCAAAACATTTGCAGTGATCCTTAACTTGACTCTAGCTATTTTTTGAAGCGTAATAATAAATAAAAAAATGATCATACATCAACATAGTGTTATCTATACAAAAGTCGCAATTTTCCTAAGGTTCTTCGAGTAGAAATTACTTTAAGAAGGAAAAATTAACTAACTACCCATTTGATCAATACTTGGTTTGACAATGATTAAAATTTCAAGATAACTAATAAATAAAAAATTAGGGTACTTCAACAAAGAATTATATATTCAATAGGTAGGAGTTTTCGGCAATTCGTCAAACAAAAATAAGCATAATATGACAAATAATGCCTAACTACCTTTTGATCGCCGCGCAAAACATTTGCAGTGATCCTTAACTTGACTCTAGCTATTTTTTGAAGCGTAATAATAAATAAAAAAAATGATCATACATCAACATTGTGTTATCTATACAAAAGTCACTTTTTTCCTAAGGTTCTTCGAGTAGAAATGACTTTAAGAAGGTGAAATTAACTAACTACCTATTTGATCGATACTTAGATTGACAATGCTTAATATTTCAAGTTAACTAATAAATAAAAAATTATGGTACTTCAACAAAGGATTATATATTCAACAGTAGGAGTTTTCGGCAATTCGTCAAACTGAAATGAGCATAATATGACAAAAATGCCTAACTACATATTGGATCGCCGCGCAAAACATTGGCAGTGATCCTTAACTTGACTCTACCTATTTTTTGAAGCGTAATAATAAATAAAAAAATGATCATATATCAACATAGTGTTGTTTATACAAAAGTCGCAATTTTCCTAAGGTTCTTCGAGTAGAAATGACTTTAAGAAGGTGAAATTAACTAACTATATATTTGATCGATACTTGGATTGGCAATGCTTAATATTTCAAAATAACTACTAAATAAAAAATTTGGGTACTTCAACAAAGGATTATATGTTCAATAGGTAGGAGTTTTCGGCAATTCGTCAAACAAAAATGAGAATAATATGTCAAAAAATGCCAAACTACCTATTTGATCGCCGCGCAAAACATTTACAATGATCCTCAAGTTGACTCTAGCTATTATTTGAAGCGTAATAATAAATAAAAAAATGATCATACATCAACATAGTGTTATCTACACAAAAGTCGCAATTTTCCTAAAGTTCTTCGAGTAGAAATGACTTTAATAAGGTGAAATTAGCGAACTATCTATTTGATCGATACATGGATTGGCAAAGCTTAATATTTCGAGATAACTAATAAAAAAAAATTAGGGTACTTCAACGAAGGATTATATATTCAATAGGTAGGAGTTTTTGGCAATTCGTCAAACCTAAATGAGCATAATATGACCAAAAATGCCTAAGTACCTATTTGATCGCCGCGCAAAACATTTGCAGTGATCCTTAAGTTGACTCTAGCTATTATTTGAAGCGTAATAATAAATAAAAAAATGATCATACATCAACATAGGGTTTTCTACACAAAAGTCGCAATTTTTCTAAGGTTCTTCGAGTATAAATTACTTTAAGCAGGTAAAATTAACTAACTACCTATTTGATCGATACTTGGATTGACAATGATTAAAATTTCAAGATAACTAATAAATAAAAAATTAGGGTACTTCAACAAAGAATTATATATTCAATAGGTAGGAGTTTTCGGCAATTCGTCAAACAAAAATGAGCATAATATGACAAATAAGGCCTAACTACCTTTTGATCGCCGCGCAAAACATTTGCAGTGATCCCTAACTTGACTCTAGCTATTATTTGAAGCGTAATAATAAATAAAAAAATGATCATACATCAACATAGTGTTATCTACACAAAAGTCGCAATTTTCCTAAGGTTCTTCGAGTAGAAATTACTTTAAGAAGGTAAAATTAACTAACTACCTATTTGATCGATACTTGGATTGACAATGATTAAAATTTCAAGATAAATAAAAAATAAAAAATTAGGGTACTTCAACAAAGGATTATATATTCAATAGGTAGGAGTTTTCGGCAATTCGTCAAACAGAAATGCGCATATTATGACAAATAATGCCGAACTACCTATTTGATCGCCGCGCAAAACATTTGCAGTGATCCTTAACTTGACTCTAGCTATTTTTTGAAGCATAATAAAAAAAAATGATCATACATCAACATTGTGTTATCTATACAAAAGTCGCTTTTTTCCTAATGTTCTTCGAGTAGAAATGACTTTAAGAATGTGAAATTAACTAACTACCTACTTGATCGATACTTGGATTGACAATGCTTAATATTTCAAGTTAACTGATAAATAAAAAATTAGGGTATTTCAACAAAGGATTATATATTCAACAGTAGGAGTTTTCGTCAATTCGTCAAACTGAAATGAGCATAATATGACAAATAATGCCTAACTACCTATTTGATCGCCGCGCAAAATATTGGCAGTGATCCTTAACTTGACTCTAGCTATTATTTGAAGCGTAATAACAAATAAAAAAAAATGATCATACATCAACATAGTGTTATCTATACAAAAGTCGTAATTTTCCTAAAGTTCTTCGAGTAGAAATGACTTTAATAAGGTGAAATTAACTAACTATATATTTAATCGATACTTGGATTGGCAATGCTTAATAATTCTAGATAACTAATAAAAAAAAAATTAGGGTACTTCAACAAAGGATTATATGTTCAATAGGTAGGAGTTTTCGGCAATTCGTCAAACAAAAATGAGAATAATATGTCAAAAAATGCCTAACTACCTATTTGATCGCCGCGCAAAACATTTGCAGTGATCCTCAAGTTGACTCTAACTATTATTTGAAGCGTAATAATAAATAAAAAAATGATCATACATCAACATCGTGTTATCTACACAAAAGTCGCAATTTTCCAAAGGTTCTTCGAGTAGAAATTACTTTAAGAAGGTAAAATTAACTAACTACATATTTGATCAATACTTGGATTGACAATGATTGAAATTTCAAGATAACTAATAAATAAAAAATTAGGGTACTTCAACAAAGGATTATATATTCAATAGGTAGGAGTTTTCGGCAATTCGTCAAACAAAAATGCGCATATTATGACAAATAATGCCTAACTACATTTTTGATCGCCGCGCAAAACATTTGCAGTGATCCTTAACTTGACTCTAGCTATTTTTTGAAGCGTAATAATAAAAAAAATGATCATACAACAACATTGTGTTATCTACACAAAAGTCGCAATTTTCCAAAGGTTCTTCGAGTAGAAATTACTTTAAGAAGGTAAAATTAACTAACTACCTATTTGATCGATACTTGGATTGACAATGCTTAATATTTCAAGTTAACTAATAAATAAAAATTTAGGTTACTTCAACAAAGGATTATATATTAAACAGTAGGAGTTTTCGGCAATTCGTCAAACTGAAATGAGCATAATATGACAAAAATGCCTAACTACCTATTTGATCGCCGCGCAAAATATTGGCAGTGATCCTTAACTTGACTCTAGCAATTATTTGAAGCGTAATAACAAATAAAAAAAATGATCATACATCAACATAGTGTTATCTATCCAAAAATCGCAATTTTCCTAAAGTTCTTCGAGTAGAAATGACTTTAATAAGGTGAAATTAACTAACTATATATTTGATTGATACTTGGATTGGCAATGCTTTATATTTCAAGATAACTAATAAATAAAAAATTAGGGTACTTCAACAAAGGATTATATATTCAATAGGTAGGTGTTTTCGGCAATTTCTCAAACAAAAATGAGCATAATATGACAAAAAATGCCTAACTACCTATTTGATCGCCGCGCAAAACTTTTGCAGTGATCCTTAAGTTGACTCTAGCTATTATTTGAAGCGTAATAACAAATAAAAAAAATGATCATACATCAACATAGTGTTATCTATCCAAAAGTCGCAATTTTCCTAAAGTTCTTCGAGTAGAAATGACTTTAATAAGGTGAAATTAACTAACTATATATTTGATTGATACTTGGATTGGCAATGCTTAATATTTCAAGATAACTAATAAATAAAAAATTAGGGTACTTCAACAAAGGATTATATATTCAATAGGTAGGAGTTTTCGGCAATTCGTCAAATAAAAATGAGCATAATATGACAAAAAATGCCTAACTACCTATTTGATAGCCGCGCAAAACATTTGCAGTGATCCTTAAGTTGACTCTAGCTATTATTTGAAGCGTAATAATAAATAAAAAAATGATCATACATCACATAGTGTTATCTACACAAAAGTCACAATTTTCCTAAGGTTCTTCGAGTAGAAATTACTTTAAGAAGGTAAAATTAACTAACTACCTATTTGATCGATACTTGGATTGACAATGATTAAAATTTCAAGATAACTAATAAATAAAAAATTAGGGTACTTCAACAAAGGATTATATATTCAATAGGTAGGAGTTTTCGCAATTCGTCAAACAGAAATGTGCATATTATGACAAATAATGCCTAACTACCTATTTGATCGCCGCGCAAAACATTTGCAGTGATCCTTAACTTGACTCTAGCTAATTTTTGAAGAGTAATAATAAAAAAAAATGATCATACATCAACATTGCGTTATCTATACAAAAGTCGCTTTTTTCGTAATGTTCTTCGAGTAGAAATGACTTTAAGAATGTGAAATTAACTAACTACCTACTTGATCGATACTTGGATAGACAATGCTTAATATTTCAAGTTAACTAATAAATAAAAAATTAGGGTACTTCAACAAAGGATTATATATTCAACAGTAGGAGTTTTCGTCAATTTGTCAAACTGAAATGAGCATAATATGACAAATAATGCCTAACTACCTATTTGATCGCCGCGCAAAATATTGGCAGTGATCCTTAACTTGACTCTAGCTATTATTTGAAGCGTAATAACAAATAAAAAAAATGATCATACATCAACATAGTGTTATCTATACAAAAGTCGCAATTTTCCTAAAGTTCTTCGAGAAGAAATGACTTTAATAAGGTGAAATTAACTAACTATATATTTGATCGATACTTGGATTGGCAATGCTTAATATTTCAAGATAACTAATAAATAAAAAATTAGGGTACTTCAACGAAGGATTATATATTGAATGGGTAGGAGTTTTCGGCAATTCGTCAAACAAAAAAGAGCATAATATGACAAAAAATGCCTAACTACCTATTTGATCGCCGCGCAAAACATTTGTTGTGATCCTTAAGTTGACTCTAGCTATTATTTTAAGCGTAATAATAAATAAAAAAAATGATCATACATCAACATAGTGTTATCTACACAAAAGTCGCAATTTTCCTAAGGTTCTTCGAGTAGAAATTACTTTAAGAAGGTGAAATTAACTAACTACCTATTTGATCGATACTTGTATTGACAATGCTTAAAATTTCAAGTTAACTAATAAATAAAAAATTAGGGTACTTCAACAACGGATTATATATTCAATAGGTAGGAGTTTTCGGCAATTCGTCAAACAAAAATGCGCATAATATGACAAATAATGCCTAACTACCTTTTGATCGCCGCGCAAAACAATTGCAGTGATCCTTAAATTGACTCTAGCTATTATTTGAAGCGTAATAATAAATAAAAAAATGATCATACATCAACATAGTGTTATCTATACAAAAGTCGCAATTTTCCTAAGGTTCTTCGAGTAGAAATGACTTTAAGAAGGTGAAATTAACTAACTACCTATTTGATTGATACTTAGATTGACAATGCTTAATATTTCAAGTTAACTAATAAATAAAAAATTATGGTACTTCAACAAAGGATTATATATTCAACAGTAGGAGTTTTCGGCAATTCGTCAAACTGAAATGAGCATAATATGACAAAAATGCCTAACTAGATATTTGATCGCCGCGCAAAACATTGGCAGTGATCCTTAACTTGACTCTACCTATTTTGTGAAGCGTAATAATAAATAAAAAAATGATCATATATCAACATAGTGTTGTCTATACAAAAGTCACAATTTTCCTAAGGTTCTTCGAGTAGAAATGACTTTAAGAAGGTGAAATTAACTAACTATATATTTGATCGATACTTGGATTGGCAATGCTTAATATTTCAAGATAATTACTAAATAAAAAATTTGGGAACTTCAACAAAGGATTATATGTTCAATAGGTTGGAGTTTTCGGCAATTCGTCAAACAAAAATGAGAATAATATGTCAAAAAATGCCTAACTACCTATTTGATCGCCGCGCAAAACATTTACAATGATCCTCAAGTTGAGTCTAGCTATTATTTGAAGCGTAATAATAAATAAAAAAATGATCATACATCAACATAGTGTTATCTACACAAAAGTCGCAATTTTCCTAAGGTTCTTCGAGTGGAAATTACTTTAAGAAGGTAAAATTAACTAACTACCTATTTGATCGATACTTGGATTGACAATGATTAAAATTTCAAGATAACTAATAAATAAAAAATTAGGGTACTTCAACAAAGGATTATATATTCAATAGGTAGGAGTTTTCGGCAATTCGTCAAACAAAAATGCGCATATTATGACAAATAATGCCTAACTACCTATTTGATCGCCGCGCAAAACATTTGCAGTGATCCTTAACTTGACTCTAGCTATTTTTTGAAGCGTAATAATAAAAAAAAAATGATCATACATCAACATTGTGTTATCTATACAAAAGTCGCTTTTTTCCTAATGTTCTTCGAGTAGAAATGACTTTAAGAATGTGAAATTAACTAACTACCTACTTGATCGATACTTGGATTGACAATGCTTAATATTTCAAGTTAACTAATAAATAAAAAATTAGGGTACTTCAACAAAGGATTATATATTCAACAGTAGGAGTTTTCGTCAATTCGTCAAACTGAAATGAGCATAATATGACAAATAATGCCTAACTACCTATTTGATCGCCGCGAAAAATATTGGCAATGATCCTTAACTTGACTCTAGCTATTATTTGAAGCGTAATAACAAATAAAAAAAATGATCATACATCAACATAGTGTTATCTATACAAAAGTCGTAATTTTCCTAAAGTTCTTCGAGTAGAAATGACTTTAATAAGGTGAAATTAACTAACTATATATTTAATCGATACTTGGATTGGCAATGCTTAATATTTCAAGATAACTAATAAATAAAAAATTAGGGTACTTCAACAAAGGATTATATGTTCAATAGGTTGGAGTTTTCGGCAATTCGTCAAACAAAAATGAGAATAATATGTCAAAAAATGCCTAACTACCTATTTGATCGCCGCGCAAAACATTTGCAGTGATCCTCAAGTTGACTCTAACTATTATTTGAAGCGTAATAATAATTAAAAAAATGATCATACATCAACATCGTGTTATCTACACAAAAGTCGCAATTTTCCAAAGGTTCTTCGAGTAGAAATTACTTTAAGAAGGTAAAATTAACTAACTACATATTTGATCAATACTTGGATTGACAATGATTGAAATTTCAAGATAACTAATAAATAAAAAATTAGGGTACTTCAACAAAGGATTATATATTCAATAGGTAGGAGTTTTCGGGAATTCGTCAAACAAAAATGCGCATATTATGACAAATAATGCCTAACTATCTTTTTGATCGCCGCGCAAAACATTTGCAGTGATCCTTAACTTGACTCTAGCTATTTTTTGAAGTGTAATAATAAAAAAAATGATCATACAACAACATTGTGTTATCTATACAAAGGTCGCTTTTTCCCTAATGTTCTTCGAGTAGAAATGACAATAAGAATGTGAAATTAACTAACTACCTATTTGATCGATACTTGGATTGACAATGCTTAATATTTCAAGTTAACTAATAAGTAAAAATTTAGGTTACTTCAACAAAGGATTATATATTCAACAGTAGGAGATTTCGGCAATTCGTCAAACTGAAATGAGCATAATATGACAAAAATGCCTAACTACCTATTTGATCGCCGCGCAAAATATTGGCAGTGATCCTTAACTTGACTCTAGCTATTATTTGAAGCGTAATAACAAATAAAAAAAATGATCATACATCAACATAGTGTTATCTATCCAAAAATCGCAATTTTCCTAAAGTTCTTCGAGTAGAAATGACTTTAATAAGGTGAAATTAACTAACTATATATTTGATTGATACTTGGATTGGCAATGCTTTATATTTCAAGATAACTAATAAATAAAAAATTAGGGTACTTCAACAAAGGATTATATATTCAATAGGTAGGAGTTTTCGGCAATTCGTCAAACAAAAATGAGCATAATATGACAAAAAATGCCTAACTACCTATTTGATAGCCGCGCAAAACATTTGCAGTGATCCTTAAGTTGACTCTAGCTATTATTTGAAGCGTAATAATAAATAAAAAAATGATCATACATCAACATAGTGTTATCTACACAAAAGTCGCAATTTTCCTAAGGTTCTTCGAGTAGAAATTACTTTAAGAAGGTAAAATTAACTAACTACCTACTTGATCGATACTTGGATTGACAATGATTAAAATTTCAAGATAACTAACAAATAAAAAATTAGGGAACTTCAACAAAGGATTATATATTCAATAGGGAGGAGTTTTCGCAATTCGTCAAACAGAAATGCGCATATTATGACAAATAATGCCTAACTACATATTTGATGGCCGCACAAAACATTTGCAGTGATCCTTAACTTGACTCTAGCTATTTTTTGAAGCGTAATAATAATAAAAAATGATCGTACATCAACATTGTGTTATCTATACAAAAGTCGCTTTTTTCCTAATGTTCTTCGAGTAGAAATGACTTTAAGAATGTGAAATTAACTAACTACCTACTTGATCGATACTTGGATTGACAATGCTTAATATTTCAAGTTAACTAATAAATAAAAAATTAGGGTACTTCAACAAAGGATTATATATTCAACAGTAGGAGTTTTCGTCAATTTGTCAAACTGAAATGAGCATAATATGACAAATAATGCCTAACTACCTATTTGATAGCCGCGCAAAACATTTGCAGTGATCCTTAAGTTGACTCTAGCTATTATTTGAAGCGTAATAATAAATAAAAAAATGATCATACATCAACATAGTGTTATCTACACAAAAGTCGCAATTTTCCTAAGGTTCTTCGAGAAGAAATTACTTTAAGAAGGTAAAATTACCTAACTACCTATTTGATCGATACTTGGATTGACAATGATTAAAATTTCAAGATAACTAATAAATAAAAAATTAGGGTACTTCAACAAAGGATTATATATTCAATAGGGAGGAGTTTTTGCAATTCGTCAAACAGAAATGCGCTTATTATGACAAATAATGCCTAACTACATATTTGATGGCCGCACAAAACATTTGCAGTGATCCTTAACTTGACTCTAGCTATTTTTTGAAGCGTAATAATAAAAAAAAATGATCGTACATCAACATTGTGTTATCTATACAAAAGTTGCTTTTTTCCTAATGTTCTTCGAGTAGAAATGACTTTAAGAATGTGAAATTAACTAACTACCTACTTGATCGATACTTGGATTGACAATGCTTAATATTTCAAGTTAACTAATAAATAAAAAATTAGGGTACTTCAACAAAGGATTATATATTCTACAGTAGGAGTTTTCGTCAATTTGTCAAACTGAAATGAGCATAATATGACAAATAATGCCTAACTACCTATTTGATCGCCGCGAAAAATATTGGCAGTGATCCTTAACTTGACTCTAGCTATTATTTGAAGCGTAATAACAAATAAAAAAAATGATCATACATCAACATAGTGTTATCTATACAAAAGTCGCAATTTTCCTAAAGTTCTTCAAGTAGAAATGACTTTAATAAGGTGAAATTAACTAACTATATATTAGATCGATACTTGGATTGGCAATGCTTAATATTTCAAGATAACTAATAAATAAAAAATTAGGGTACTTCAACGAAGGATTATATATTGAATGGGTTGGAGTTTTCGGCAATTCGTCAAACAAAAAAGAGCATAATATGACAAAAAATGCCTAACTACCTATTTGATCGCCGCGCAAAACATTTGTTGTGATCCTTAAGTTGACTCTTGCAATTATTTTAAGCGTAATAATAAATAAAAAAAAATGATCATACATCAACATAGTGTTATCTACACAAAAGTCGCAATTTTCCTAAGGTTCTTCGAGTAGAAATTACTTTAAGAAGGTAAAATTAACTAACTACCTATTTGATCGATACTTGGATTGACAATGATTAAAATTTCAAGATAACTAATAAATAAAAAAATAGGGTACTTCAACAACGGATTATATATTCAATAGGTAGGAGTTTTCGGCAATTCGTCAAACAAAAATGAGCATAATATGACAAAAAATGCCTAACTACCTATTTGATCGCCGCGCAAAACATTTGCAGTGATCCTTAACTTGACTCTAGCTATTATTTGAAGCGTAATAATAAATAAAAAAATGATCATACCTCAACATAGTGTTATCTATTCAAAAGTCGCAATTTTCCTAAGGTTCTTCGAGTAGAAATGACTTTAAGAAGGTGAAATTAACTAACTACCTATTTGATCGATACTTGTATTGACAATGCTTAAAATTTCAAGATAACTAATAAATAAAAAATAAGGTACTTCAACAACGGATTATATATTCAATTGGTAGGAAATTTCGGCAATTCGTCACGCAGAAATGCGTATATTATGACAAATAATGCCTAACTACCTATTTGATCGCCGCGCAAAACATTTGCAGTGATCCTTAACTTGACTCTAGCTATTTTTTGAAGCGTAATAAAAAAAAAATGATCATACATCAACATTGTGTTATCTATACAAAAGTCGCTTTTTTCCTAATGTTCTTCGAGTAAAAATGACTTTAAGAATGTGAAATTAACTAACTACCTACTTGATCGATACTGGGATTGACAATGCTTAATATTTCAAGTTAACTAATAAATAAAAAATTAGGGTACTTCAACAAAGGATTATATATTCAACAGTAGGAGTTTTCGGCAATTCGTCAAACGGAAATGAGCATAATATGACAAATAATGCCTAACTACCTATTTGATCGCCGCGCAAAATATTGGCAGTGATCATTAATTTGACTCTACCTATTTTTTGAAGCGTAATAACAAATAAAAAAAAATGATCATACATCAACATAGTGTTATCTATACAAAAGTCGCAATTTTCCTAAAGTTCTTCGAGTAGAAATGACTTTAATAAGGTGAAATTAACTAACTATATATTTGATCGATACTTGGATTGGCAATGCTTAATATTTCAAGATAACTAATAAATAAAAAATTATGGTACTTCAACGAAGGATTATATATTCAATGGGTAGGAGTTTTCGGCAATTCGTCCAACTGAAATGAGCATAATATGACAAAAATGCCTAACTACATATTTGATCGCCGCGCAAAACATTGGCAGCGATCCTTAACTTGACTCTACCTATTTTTTGAAGCGTAATAATAAATAAAAAAATGATCATATATCCACATAGTGTTATCTATACAAAAGTCACAATTTTCCTAAGGTTCTTCGAGTAGAAATGACTTTAAGAAGGCGAAATTAACTAACTATATATTTGATCGATACTTGGATTGA
Source organism: Rhodomyrtus psidioides (assembly GCA_021437785.1). Taxonomy (NCBI): domain Eukaryota; kingdom Viridiplantae; phylum Streptophyta; class Magnoliopsida; order Myrtales; family Myrtaceae; genus Rhodomyrtus; species Rhodomyrtus psidioides. The sequence goes on from JAILYB010000089.1 coordinate 1,478,922, forward strand.
CAATGATTAAAATTTCAAGATAACTAATAAATAAAAAATTAGGGTACTTCAACAACGGATTATATATTCAATCGGTAGGAGTTTTCGGCAATTCGTCAAACAAAAATGAGCATAATATGACAAAAAATGCCTAACTACCTATTTGATCGCCGCGCAAAACATTTGCACTGATCCTTAACTTAACTCTAGCTATTATTTGAAGCGTAATAATAAATAAAAAAATGATCATACCTCAACATAGTGTTATCTATTCAAAAGTCGCAATTTTCCTAAGGTTCTTCGAGTAGAAATGACTTTAAGAAGGAGAAATTAACTAACTACCTATTTGATCGATACTTGTATTGACAATGCTAAAAATTTCAAGATAACTAATAAATAAAAAATAGGGTACTTCAACAACGGATTATATATTCAATAGGTAGGAGTTTTCGGCAATTCGTCACACGAAAATGAGCATAATATGACAAATAATGCCTAACTACCTTTTAATTGCCGCGCAAACCATTTGCGGTGATCCTTAACTTGACTCTAGCTATTATTTGAAGCGTAATAATAAATAAAAAAAATGATCATACATCAACATAGTGTTATCTATACAAAAGTCGCAATTTTCCTAAGGTTCTTCGAGTAGAAATTACTTTAAGAAGGTAAAATTAACTAACTACCTATTTGATCGGTACTTGGTTTGACAATGATTAAAATTTCAAGATAACTAATAAATGAAAAATTAGGGTACTTCAACAGAGGATTACATATTCAATAGGTAGGAGTTTTCGGCAATTCGTCAAACAAAAATTAGCATAATATGACAAATAATGTCTAACTACATTTTGATCGCTGTGCAAAACATTTGCGGTGATCCTTAACTTGACTCTAGGTATTTTTTGAAGCGTAATAATAAATAAAAAAATGATCATACATCAACATTGTGTTATCTATACAAAAGTCACTTTTTTCCTGAGGTTCTTCGAGTAGAAATGACTTTAAGAAGGTGAAATTAACTAACTACCTATTTGATCGATACTTAGATTGACAATGCTTAAAATTTCAAGATAACTAATAAATAAAAAATTATGGTACTTCAACAAAGGATTATATATTCAACAGTAGGAGTTTTCGGCAATTCGTCACACAGAAATGCGCATATTATGACAAATAATGCCTAACTACCTATTTGATCGCCACGCAAAACATTTGCAGTGATCCTTAACTTGACTCTAGCTATTTTTTGAAGCGTAATAAAAAAAAATGATCATACATCAACATTGTGTTATCTATACAAAAGTCGCTTCTTTCCTAATGTTATTCGAGTGGAAATGACTTTAAGAATGTGAAATTAACTAACTACCTATTTGATCGATACTTAGATTGACAATGCTTAATATTTCAAGTTAACAAATAAATAAAAAATTATGGTACTTCAACAAAGGATTATATATTCAACAGTAGGAGTTTTCGGCAATTCGTCCAACTGAAATGAGCATAATATGACAAAAATGACTAACTACATATTTGATCGCCGCGCAAAACATTGGCAGCGATCCTTAACTTGACTCTACCTATTTTTTGAAGCGTAATAATAAATAAAAAAATGATCATATATCCACATAGTGTTATCTATACAAAAGTCACAATTTTCCTAAGGTTCTTCGAGTAGAAATGACTTTAAGAAGGTGAAATTAACTAACTATATATTTGATCGATACTTGGATTGGCAATGCTTAATATTTCAAGATAACAACTAAATAAAAAATTACGTTACTTCAACAAAGGATTATAAGTTCAATAGGTAGGAGTTTTCGGCAATTCGTCAAACAAAAATGAGAATAATATGACAAAAAATGCCTAACTACCTATTTGATCGCCGCGCAAAACATTTGCAGTGATCCTCAAGTTGACTCTAGCTATTATTTGAAGCGTAATAATAAATAAAAAAATGATCGTACATCAACATAGTGTTATCTACACAAAAGTCACAATTTTCCTAAGGTTCTTCGAGTAGAAATTACTTTAAGAAGGTAAAATTAACTAACTACCTATTTGATCGATACTTGGATTGACAATGATTAAAATTTCAAGATAACTAATAAATAAAAAATTAGGGTACTTCAACCAAGGATTATATATTCAATAGGTTGGAGTTTTCGGCAATTCGTCAAATAGAAATGCGCATATTATGACAAATAATGCCTAACTACCTATTTGATCGCCGCGCAAAACATTTGCAGTGATCCTTAACTTGACTCTAGCTATTTTTTGAAGCGTAATAATAAAAAAAAATGATCATACATCAACATTGTGTTATCTATACAAAAGTCGCTTTTTTCCTAATGTTCTTCGAGTAGAAATGACTTTAAGAATGTGAAATTAACTAACTACCTATTTGATCGATACTTGGATTGACAATGCTTAATATTTCAAGTTAACTAATAAATAAAAATATAGGGTACTTCAACAAAGGATTATATATTCAACAGTAGGAGTTTTCGGCAATTCGTCAAACTGAAATGAGCATAATATGACAAAAATGCCTAACTACCTATTTGATCGCCGCTCAAAATAATGGCAGTGATCCTCAACTTGACTCTAGCTATTATTCGAAGCGTAATAACAAATAAAAAAAATGATCATACATCAACATAGTGTTATCTATCCAAAAGTCGTAATTTCCCTAAAGTTCTTCGAGTAGAAATGACTTTAATAAGGTGAAATTAACTAACTATATATTTGATTGATACTTGGATTGGCAATGCTTAATATTTCAAGATAACTACTAAATAAAAAATTAGGGTACTTCAACAAAGGATTATATATTCAATAGGTAGGAGTTTTCGGCAATTCGTCAAACAAAAATGATCATAATATGACAAAAAATGCCTAACTACCTATTTGATCGTTGCGCCAAACATATGCAGTGATCCTTAAGTTGACTCTAGCTATTATTTCAAGCGTAATAATAAATAAAAAAATGATCATACATCAACATAGTGTTATCTACACAAAAGTCGCAATTTTCCTAAGGTTCTTCGAGTAGAAATTACTTTTTGAAGTTAAAATTAACTAACTACCTATTTGATCGATACTTGGATTGACAATGATTAAAATTTCAAGATAACTATTAAATAAAAAATTTGGGTACTTCAACAAAGGATTATATATTCAATCGGTAGGAGTTTTCGGCAATTCGTCAAACAGAAATGTGCATATTATCACAAATAATGCCTAACTACCTATTTGATCGCCGCGCAAAACATTTGCGGTGATCCTTAACTTGACTCTAGCTATTTTTTGAAGCGTAATAATAATAAAAAATGATCATACATCAACATTGTGTTATCTATACAAAAGTCGCTTTTTTCCTAATGTTATTCGAGTAGAAATGACTTTAAGAATGTGAAATTAACTAACTACCTATTTGATCGATACTTGGATTGACAATGTTTAATATTTCAAGTTAACTAATAAATAAAAATATAGGGTACTTCAACAAAGGATTATATATTCAACAGTAGGAGTTTTCGGCAATTCGTCAAACTGAAATGAGCATAATATGACAAAAATGCCTAACTACATATTTGATCGCCGCGCAAAATATTGGCAGTGATCCTTAACTTGACTCTAGCTATTATTTGAAGCGTAATAACAAATCAAAAAAATGATCATACATCAACATAGTGTTATCTATGCAAAAGTCGCAATTTTCCTAAAGTTCTTCGAGTAGAAATGACTTTAATATGGTGAAATTAACTAACTATATATTTGATTGATACTTAGATTGGCAATGCTTAATATTTCAAGATAACTAATAAATAAAAAATTAGGGTACTTCAACAAAGGATTATATATTCAATAGGTAGGAGTTTTCGGCAATTCGTCAAACAAAAATGAGCATAATATGACAAATAATGCCTAACTACCTTTTGATCGCCGCGCAAAACATTTGCAGTGATCCTTAAGTTGACTCTAGCTATTATTTGAAGCGAAATAATAAATAAAAAAATGATCATACATCAACATAGTGTTATCTATACAAAAGTCGCAATTTTGCTAAGGTTCTTCGAGTAGAAATTACTTTAAGAAGGTAAAATTAACTAACTACCTATTTGATCGATACTTGGTTTGACAATGATTAAAATTTCAAGATAACTAATAAATAAAAAATTAGGGTACTTCAATAAAGGATTATATATTCAATATGTAGGAGTTTTCGGCAATTCGTCAAACAAAAATGAGCATAATATGACAAATAATGCCTAACTACCTTTTGATCGCCGCGCAAAACATTTGCAGTGATCCTTAACTTGACTCTAGGTATTTTTTGAAGCGTAATAATAAATAAAAAAAATGATCATACATCAACATTGTGTTATCTCTACAAATGTCACTTTTTTCCTAAGGTTCTTTGAGTAGAAATGACTTTAAGAAGGTGAAATTAACTAACTACCTATTTGATCGATACTTAGATTGACAATGCTTAATATTTCAAGTTAATTAATAAATAAAAAATTATGGTACTTCAACAAAGGATTATATATTCAACAGTAGGAGTTTTCGGCAATTCGTCCAACTGAAATGAGCATAATAGGACAAAAATGCCAAACTACATATTTGATCGCCGCGCAAAACATTGGCTGTGATCCTTAACTTGACTCTACCTATTTTTTGAAGCGTAATAATAAATAAAAAAACGATCATATATCAACATAGTGTTATCTATACAAAAGTCGCAATTTTCCTAAGGTTCTTCGAGTAGAAATGACTTTAAGAAGGTGAAATTAACTAATTACCTATTTGATCGATACTTGGATTAACAATGCTTAAAATTTCAAGATAACTAATAAATAAAAAATTAGGGTACTTCAACAAACGATTATATATTCAATAGGTAGGAGTTTTCGGCAATTCGTCAAACAAAAATGAGCATAATATGACAAAAAATGCCTAACTACCTATTTGATCGCCGCGCAAAACATTTGCAGTGATCCTTAACTTGACTCTAGCTATTATTTGAAGCGTAATAATAAATAAAAAAATGATCATACCTCAACATAGTGTTATCTATTCAAAAGTCGCAATTTTCCTAAGGTTCTTCGAGTAGAAATGACTTTAAGAAGGTGAAATTAACTAACTACCTATTTGATCGATACTTGTATTGACAATGCTTAAAATTTCAAGATAACTAATAATTAAAAAATAGGGTACTTCAACAACGGATTATATATTCAATTGGTAGGAAATTTCGGCAATTCGTCACGCAGAAATGCGTATATTATTACAAATAATGCCTAACTACCTATTTGATCGCCGCGCAAAACATTTGCAGTGATCCTTAACTTGACTCTAGCTATTTTTTGAAGGGTAATAATAAAAAAAAATGATCATACATCAACATTGTGTTATCTATACAAAAGTCGCTTTTTTCCTAATGTTCTTCGAGTAGAAATGACTTTAAGAATGTGAAATTAACTAACTACCTACTTGATCGATACTGGGATTGACAATGCTTAATATTTCAAGTTAACTAATAAATAAAAAATTAGGGTACTTCAACAAAGGATTATATATTCAACAGTAGGAGTTTTCGGCAATTCGTCAAACTGAAATGAGCATAATATGACAAATAATGCCTAACTACCTATTTGATCGCCGCGCAAAATATTGGCAGTGATCCTTAACTTGACTCTAGCTATTATTTGAAGCGTAATAACAAATAAAAAAATGATCATACATCAACATAGTGTTATCTATACAAAAGTCGCAATTTTCCTAAAGTTCTTCGAGTAGAAATGACTTTAATAAGGTGAAATTAACTAACTATATATTTGATCGATACTTGGATTGGCAATGCTTAATATTTCAAGATAACTAATAAATAAAAAATTAGGGTACTTCAACGAAGGATTATATATTCAATGGGTAGGAGTTTTCGGCAATTCGTCAAACAAAAAAGAGCATAATATGACAAAAAATGCCTAACTACCTATTTGATCGCCGCGCAAAACATTTGCTGTGATCCTTAAGTTGACTCTAGCTATTATTTTAAGCGTAATAATAAATAAAAAAAATGATCATACATCAACATAGTGTTATCTACACAAAAGTCGCAATTTTCCTAAGGTTCTTCGAGTAGAAATTACTTTAAGAAGGTAAAATTAACTAACTACCTATTTGATCGATACTTGGATTGACAATGATTAAAATTTCAAGATAACTAATAAATAAAAAATGAGGGTACTTCAACAACGGATTATATATTCAATAGGTAGGAGTTTTCGGCAATTCGTCAAACAAAAATGAGCATAATATGACAAAAAATGCCTAACTACCTATTTGATCGCCGCGCAAAACATTTGCAGTGATCCTTAACTTGACTCTAGCTATTATTTGAAGCGTAATAATAAATAAAAAAATGATTATACCTCAACATAGTGTTATCTATTCAAAAGTCGCAATTTTCCTAAGGTTCTTCGAGTAGAAATGACTTTAAGAAGGTGAAATTAACTAACTACCTATTTGATCGATACTTGTATTGACAATGCTAAAAATTTCAAGATAACTAATAAATAAAAAATAGGGTACTTCAACAACGGATTATATATTCAATAGGTAGGAGTTTTCGGCAATTCGTCACACGAAAATGAGCATAATATGACAAATAATGCCTAACTACCTTTTGATCGCCGCGCAAACCATTTGCGGTGATCCTTAACTTGACTCTAGCTATTATTTGAAGCGTAATAATAAATAAAAAAAAATAATCATACATCAACATAGTGTTATCTATACAAAAGTCGCAATTTTGCTAAGGTTCTTCGAGTAGAAATTACTTTAAGAAGGTAAAATTAACTAACTACCTATTTGATCGGTACTTGGTTTGACAATGATTAAAATTTCAAGATAACTAATAAATGAAAAATTAGGGTACTTCAACAGAGGATTATATATTCAATAGGTGCGAGTTTTCGGTAATTCGTCAAACAAAAATTAGCATAATATGACAAATAATGTCTAACTACCTTTTGATCGCTGCGCAAAACATTTGCGGTGATCCTTAACTTGACTCTAGGTATTTTTTGAAGCGTAATAAAAAAAAATGATCATACATCAACATTGTGTTATCTATACAAAAGTCACTTTTTTCCTGAGGTTCTTCGAGTAGAAATGACTTTAAGATGGTGAAATTAACTAACTACCTATTTGATCGATACTTAGATTGACAATGCTTAAAATTTCAAGATAACTAATAAATAAAAAATTATGGTACTTCAACAAAGGATTATATATTCAACAGTAGGAGTTTTCGGCAATTCGTCACACAGAAATGCGCATATTATGACAAATAATGCCTAACTACCTATTTGATCGCCACGCAAAACATTTGCAGTGATCCTTAACTTGACTCTAGCTATTTTTTGAAGCGTAATAAAAAAAAAATGATCATACATCAACATTGTGTTATCTATACAAAAGTCGCTTTTTTCCTAATGTTATTCGAGTGGAAATGACTTTAAGAATGTGAAATTAACTAACTACCTATTTGATCGATACTTAGATTGACAATGCTTAATATTTCAAGTTAACAAATAAATAAAAAATTATGGTACTTCAACAAAGGATTATATATTCAACAGTAGGAGTTTTCGGCAATTCGTCCAACTGAAATGAGCATAATATGACAAAAATGCCTAACTACATATTTGATCGCCGCGCAAAACATTGGCAGCGATCCTTAACTTGATTCTACCTATTTTTTGAAGCGTAATAATAAATAAAAAAATGATCATATATCCACATAGTGTTATCTATACAAAAGTCACAATTTTCCTAAGGTTCTTCGAGTAGAAATGACTTTAAGAAGGTGAAATTAACTAACTATATATTTGATCGATACTTGGATTGGCAATGCTTAATATTTCAAGATAACTACTAAATAAAAAATTAGGGTACTCCAACGAAGGATTATAAGTTCAATAGGTAGGAGTTTTCGGCAATTCGTCAAACAAAAATGAGAATAATATGACAAAAAATGCCTAACTACCTATTTGATCGCCGCGCAAAACATTTGCAGTGATCCTCAAGTTGACTCTAGCTATTATTGGAAGCGTAATAATAAATAAAAAAATGATCGTACATCAACATAGTGTTATCTACACAAAAGTCACAATTTTCCTAAGGTTCTTCGAGTAGAAATTACTTTAAGAAGGTAAAATTAACTAACTACCTATTTGATCGATACTTGGATTGACAATGATTAAAATTTCAAGATAACTAATAAATAAAAAATTAGGGTACTTCAACAAAGGATTATATATTCAATAGGTTGGAGTTTTCGGCAATTCGTCAAATAGAAATGCGCATATTATGACAAATAATGCCTAACTACCTATATGATCGCCGCGCAAAACATTTGCAGTGATCCTTAACTTGACTCTAGCTATTTTTTGAAGCGTAATAATAATAAAAAATGATCATACATCAACATTGTGTTATCTATACAAAAGTCACTTTTTTCCTGAGGTTCTTCGAGTAGAAATGACTTTAAGAAGGTGAAATTAACTAACTACCTATTTGATCGATACTTAGATTGACAATGCTTAAAATTTCAAGATAACTAATAAATAAAAAATTATGGTACTTCAACAAAGGATTATATATTCAACAGTAGGAGTTTTCGGCAATTCGTCACACAGAAATGCGCATATTATGACAAATAATGCCTAACTACCTATTTGATCGCCACGCAAAACATTTGCAGTGATCCTTAACTTGACTCTAGCTATTTTTTGAAGCGTAATAAAAAAAAATGATCATACATCAACATTGTGTTATCTATACAAAAGTCGCTTTTTTCCTAATGTTATTCGAGTGGAAATGACTTTAAGAATGTGAAATTAACTAACTACCTATTTGATCGATACTTAGATTGACAATGCTTAATATTTCAAGTTAACAAATAAATAAAAAATTATGGTACTTCAACAAAGGATTATATATTCAACAGTAGGAGTTTTCGGCAATTCGTCCAACTGAAATGAGCATAATATGACAAAAATGCCTAACTACATATTTGATCGCCGCGCAAAACGTTGGCAGCGATCCTTAACTTGATTCTACCTATTTTATGAAGCGTAATAATAAATAAAAAAATGATCATATATCCACATAGTGTTATCTATACAAAAGTCACAATTTTCCTAAGGTTCTTCGAGTAGAAATGACTTTAAGAAGGTGAAATTAACTAACTATATATTTGATCGATACTTGGATTGGCAATGCTTAATATTTCAAGATAACTACTAAATAAAAAATTAGGGTACTCCAACGAAGGATTATAAGTTCAATAGGTAGGAGTTTTCGGCAATTCGTCAAACAAAAATGAGAATAATATGACAAAAAATGCCTAACTACCTATTTGATCGCCGCGCAAAACATTTGCAGTGATCCTCAAGTTGACTCTAGCTATTATTGGAAGCGTAATAATAAATAAAAAAATGATCGTACATCAACATAGTGTTATCTACACAAAAGTCACAATTTTCCTAAGGTTCTTCGAGTAGAAATTACTTTAAGAAGGTAAAATTAACTAACTACCTATTTGATCGATACTTGGATTGACAATGATTAAAATTTCAAGATAACTAATAAATAAAAAATTAGGGTACTTCAACAAAGGATTATATATTCAATAGGTTGGAGTTTTCGGCAATTCGTCAAATAGAAATGCGCATATTATGACAAATAATGCCTAACTACCTATATGATCGCCGCGCAAAACATTTGCAGTGATCCTTAACTTGACTCTAGCTATTTTTTGAAGCGTAATAATAAAAAAAAAATGATCATACATCAACATTGTGTTATCTATACAAAAGTCGCTTTTTTCCTAATGTTCTTCGAGTAGAAATGACTTTAAGAATGTGAAATTAACTAACTACCTATTTGATCGATACTTGGATTGACAATGCTTAATATTTCAAGTTAACTAATAAATAAAAATATAGGGTACTTCAACAAAGGATTATATATTCAACAGTAGGAGTTTTCGGCAATTCGTCAAACTGAAATGAGCATAATATGACAAAAATGCCTAACTACCTATTTGATCGCCGCGCAAAATAATGGCAGTGATCCTCAGCTTGACTCTAGCTATTATTCGAAGCGTAATAACAAATAAAAAAAATGATCATACATCAACATAGTGTTATCTATCCAAAAGTCGCAATTTTCCTAAAGTTCTTCGAGTAGAAATGACTTTAATAAGGTGAAATTAACTAACTATATATTTGATTGATACTTGGATTGGCAATGCTTAATATTTCAAGATAACTACTAAATAAAAAATTAGGGTACTTCAACTAAGGATTATATATTCAATAGGTAGGAGTTTTCGGCAATTCGTCAAACAAAAATGAGCATAATATGACAAAAAATGCCTAACTACCTATTTGATCGTTGCGCTAAACATATGCAGTGATCCTTAAGTTGACTCTAGCTATTATTTGAAGCGTTATAATAAATAAAAAAATGATCATACATCAACATAGTGTTATCTACACAAAAGTCGCAATTTTCCTAAGGTTCTTCGAGTAGAAATTACTTTTTGAAGTTAAAATTAACTAACTACCTATTTGATCGATACTTGGATTGACAATGATTAAAATTTCAAGATAACTATTAAATAAAAAATTTGGTACTTCAACAAAGGATTATATATTCAATCGGTAGGAGTTTTCGGCAATTCGTCAAACAGAAATGTGCATATTATCACAAATAATGCCTAACTACCTATTTGATCGCCGCGCAAAACATTTGCGGTGATCCTTAACTTGACTCTAGCTATTTTTTGAAGCGTAATAATAAAAAAAAATGATCATACATCAACATTGTGTTATCTATACAAAAGTCGCTTTTTTCCTAATGTTATTCGAGTAGAAATGACTTTAAGAATGTGAAATTAACTAACTACCTATTTGATCGATACTTGGATTGACAATGCTTAATATTTCAAGTTAACTAATAAATAAAAATATAGGGTACTTCAACAAAGGATTATATATTCAACAGTAGAAGTTTTCGGCAATTCGTCAAACTGAAATGAGCATAATATGACAAAAATGCTTAACTAAATATTGGCAGTGATCCTTAACTTGACTCTAGCTATTATTTGAAGCGTAATAACAAATCAAAAAAATGATCATACATCAACATAGTGTTATCTATGCAAAAGTCGCAATTTTCCTAAAGTTCTTCGAGTAGAAATGACTTTAATATGGTGAAATTAACTAATTATATATTTGATTGATACATGGATTGGCAATGCTTAATATTTCAAGATAACTAATAAATAAAAAATTAGGGTACTTCAACAAAGGATTATATATTCAATAGGTAGGAGTTTTCGGCAATTCGTCAAACAAAAATGAGCATAATATGACAAATAATGCCTAACTACCTTTTGATCGCCGCGCAAAACATTTGCAGTGATCCTTAAGTTGACTCTAGCTATTATTTGAAGCGAAATAATAAATAAAAAAATGATCATACATCAACATAGTGTTATCTATACAAAAGTCGCAATTTTGCTAAGGTTCTTCGAGTAGAAATTACTTTAAGAAGGTAAAATTAACTAACTACCTATTTGATCGATACTTGGTTTGACAATGATTAAAATTTCAAGATAACTAATAAATAAAAAATTAGGGTACTTCAATAAAGGATTATATTTTCAATAGGTAGGAGTTTTCGGCAATTCGTCAAACAAAAATGAGCATAATATGACAAATAATGCCTAACTACCTTTTGATCGCCGTGCAAAACATTTGCAGTGATCCTTAACTTGACTCTAGGTATTTTTTGAAGCGTAATAATAAATAAAAAAAAATGATCATACATCAACATTGTGTTATCTATACAAATGTCACTTTTTTCCTAAGGTTCTTTGAGTAGAAATGACTTTAAGAAGGTGAAATTAACTAACTACCTATTTGATCGATACTTAGATTGACAATGCTTAATATTTCAAGTTAACTAATAAATAAAAAATTATGGTACTTCAACAAAGGATTATATATTCAACAGTATGAGTTTTCGGCAATTCGTCCAACTGAAATGAGCATAATAGGACAAAAATGCCAAACTACATATTTGATCGCCGCGCAAAACATTGGCAGTGATCCTTAACTTGACTCTACCTATTTTTTGAAGCGTAATAATAAATAAAAAAACAATCATATATCAACATAGTGTTATCTATACAAAAGTCGCAATTTTCCTAAGGTTCTTCGAGTAGAAATGACATTAAGAAGGTGAAATTAACTAATTACCTATTTGATCGATACTTGGTTTAACAATGCTTAAAATTTCAAGATAACTAATAAATAAAAAATTAGGGTACTTCAACAAATGATTATATATTCAATAGGTAGGAGTTTTTGGCAATTCGTCAAACAGAAACGAGCATAATATGACAAATAATGCCTAACTACCTATTTGATCGCCGCGCAAAACATTTGCAGTGATCCTTAAGTTGACTCTAGCTATTATTTGAAGCGTAATAATAAATAAAAAAATGATCATACATCAACATAGTGTTATCTACACAAAAGTCGCAATTTTCCTAAGGTTCGTCGAGTAGATATTACTTTAAGAAGGTAAAATTAACTAACTACCTATTTGATCGATACTTGGATTGACAATGATTAAAATTTCAAGATAACTAATAAATAAAAAAGTAGGGTACTACGACAAAGGATTATTTATTCAATAGGTAGGAGTTTTCGGCAATTCATCAAAACAGAAATGCGCATATTATGACAAATAATGCCCAACAACCTATTTGATCGCCGCGCAAAACATTTGCAGTGATCCTTTACTTGACTCTATCTAATTTTTGAAGCGTAATAATAAATAAAAAAATGATCATACATCAACATTTTGTTATCCATACAAAAGTCGCTTTTTTCCTAGGGTTTTTCGAGTAGAAATGACTTTAAGAAGTTGAAATTAACTAACTACCTATTTGATCAATACTTGGATTGACAATGCTTAATATTTCAAGTTAACTAATAAATAAAAAACTAGGGTACATCAACAAAGGATTATATATTTAACAGGTAGGAGTTTTCGGCAATTCGTCAAATAAATATGAGCATAATATGACAAAAAATGCCTAACTACCTATTTGATCGCCGCGCAAAACATTTGCAGTGATCCTTAACTTGACTCTTGCTATTATTTGAAGCGTAATAATAAATAAAAAAATGATCTACATCAACATAGTGTTATTTATTCAAAAGTCGCAATTTTCCTAAGGTTCTTCGAGTAGAAATGACTTTAAGAAGGTGAAATTAACTAACTACCTATTTGATCGATACTTGGATTGACAATGCTTAAAATTTCAAGATAACTAATAAATAAAATATTAGGGTACTTCAACAAAGGATTATATATTCAATAGGTAGGAGTTTTCGGCAATTCGTCAAACAGAAATGAGCATAATATGACAAATAATGCCTGACTACCTATTTGATCGCCGCGCAAAACTTTTGCAGTGATCCTTAACTTGACTCTAGCTATTATTTGAAGCGTAATAATAATTAAAAAAATGATCATACATCAACATAGTGTTATCTATACAAAAGTCGCAATTTTCCTAAGGTTCTTCGAGTAGAAATTAGTTTAAGAAGGTAAAATTAACTAACTACCTATTTGATCGATACTTGGATTGACAATGCTTAAAATTTCAAGAAAACTAATAAATAAAAAATATGGGTACTTCAACAAAGGATAATATATTCAACAGGTAGGAGTTTTCGGCAATTCGTCATACAGAAACGAGCATAATATGACAAATAATGCCTAACTACCTATTTGATCGCCGCGCAAAACATTTGCAGTGATCCTTAAGTTGACTCTAGCTATTATTTGAAGCGTAATAAAAAATAAAAAAATGATCATACATCAACATAGTGTTATCTACACAAAAGTCGCAATTTTCCTAAGGTTCTTCGAGTAGATATTACTTTAAGATGGTAAAATTAACTAACTACCTATTTGATCGATACTTGGATTGACAATGATTAAAATTTAAAGATAACTAATAAATAAAAAAGTAGGGTACTACAACAAAGGATTATATATTCAATAGGTAGGAGTTTTCGGCAATTCATCAAACAGAAATGCGCATATTATGACAAATAATGCCCAACAACCTATTTGATCGCCGCGCAAAACATTTGCAGTGATCCTTTACTTGACTCTATCTAATTTTTGAAGCGTAATAATAAATAAAAAAATGATCATACATCAACATTTTGTTATCCATACAAAAGTCGCTTTTTTCCTAGGGTTTTTCGAGTAGAAATGATTTTAAGAAGTTGAAATTAACTAACTACCTATTTGATCGATACTTGGATTGACAATGGTTAATATTTCAAGTTAACTAATAAATAAAAAACTAGGGTACATCAACAAAGGATTATATATTCAACAGGTAGGAGTTTTCGGCAATTCGTCAAACAAAAATGAGCATAATATGACAAAAAATGCCTAACTACCTATTTGATCGCCGCGCAAAACATTTGCAGTGATCCTTAACTTGACTCTTGCTATTATTTGAAGCGTAATAATAAATAAAAAAATGATCATACATCAACATAGTGTTATCTATTCAAAAGTCGCAATTTTCCTAAGGTTCTTCGAGTAGAAATGACTTTAAGAAGGTGAAATTAACTAACTACCTATTTGATCGATACTTGGATTGACAATGCTTAAAATTTCAAGATAACTAATAAATAAAATATTAGGGTACTTCAACAAAGGATTATATATTCAATAGTTAGGAGTTTTCGGCAATTCGTCAAACAGAAATGAGCATAATATGACAAATAATGCCTGACTACCTATTTGATCGCCGCGCAAAACATTTGCAGTGATCCTTAACTTGACTCTAGCTATTATTTGAAGCGTAATAATAAATAAAAGAAAATGATCATACATCAACATAGTGTTATCTATACAAAAGTCGCAATTTTCCTAAGGTTCTTCGAGTAGAAATTACTTTAAGAAGGTAAAATTAACTAACTACCTATTTGATCGATACTAGGTTTGACAATGATTAAAATTTCAAGATAACTAATAAATAAAAAATTAGGGTACTTCAACAAAGGATTATATATTCAATAGGTAGGAGTTTTCGGCAATTCGTCATACAAAAATGAGCATATTATGACAAATAATGCCTAACTACCTTTTGATCGCCGCGCAAAACATTTGCAGTGATCCTTAACTTGACTCTAGCTATTATTTGAAGCGTAATAATAAATAAAAAATTATTATACATCAACATAGTGTTATCTATACAAAAGTCGCAATTTTCCTAAGGTTCTTCGAGTAGAAATGACTTTAAGAAGCTAACATTAACTGACTACCTATTTGATCGATACTTGGTTTGATAATGATTAAAATTTCAAGATAACTAATAAATAAAAAATTAGGGTACTTCAATAAAGGATTATATATTCAATAGGTAGGAGTTTTCGGCAATTCGTCAAACAAAAATGAGCATAATATTACAAATAATGCCTAACTAACTTTTGATCGCCGCGCAAAACATTTGCAATGATCCTTAACTTGACTCTAGGTATTTTTTGAAGCGTAATAATAAATAAAAAAAATGATCACACATCAACATTGTGTTATCTATACAAATGTCACTTTTTTCCTAAGGTTCTTTGAGTAGAAATGACTTTAAGAAGGTGAAATTAACTAACTACCTATTTGATCGATACTTAGATTGACAATGCTTAATATTTCAAGTTAACTAATAAATAAAAAATTATGGTACTTCAACAAAGGATTATATATTCAACAGTAGGAGTTTTCGGCAATTCGTCCAACTGAAATGCGCATAATAGGACAAAAATGCCAAACTACATATTTGATCGCCGCGCAAAACTTTGGCAGTGATCCTTAACTTGACTCTACCTATTTTTTGAAGCGTAATAATAAATAAAAAAACGATCATATATCAACATAGTGTTATCTATACAAAAGTCGCAATTTTCCTAAGGTTCTTCGAGTAGAAATGACTTTAAGAAGGTGAAATTAACTAATTACCTATTTGATCGATACTTGGATTAACAATGCTTAAAATTTCAAGATAACTAATAAATAAAAAATTAGGGTACTTCAACAAATGATTATATATTCAATAGGTAGGAGTTTTCGGCAATTCGTCAAACAGAAACGAGCATAATATGACAAATAATGCCTAACTACCTATTTGATCGCCGCGCAAAACATTTGCAGTGATCCTTAAGTTGACTCTAGCTATTATTTGAAGCGTAATAAAAAATAAAAAAATGATCATACATCAACATAGTGTTATCTACACAAAAGTCGCAATTTTCCTAAGGTTCGTCGAGTAGATATTACTTTAAGAAGGTAAAATTAACTAACTACCTATTTGATCGATACTTGGATTGACAATGATTAAAATTTCAAGATAACTAATAAATAAAAAAGTAGGGTACTACGACAAAGGATTATATATTCAATAGGTAGGAGTTTTCGGCAATTCATCAAACAGTAATGCGCATATTATGACAAATAATGCCTGACTACCTATTTGATCGCCGCGCAAAACATTTGCAGTGATCCTTAACTTGACTCTGGCTATTATTTGAAGCGTAATAATAAATAAAAAAAATGATCATACATCAACATAGTGTTATCTATACAAAAGTCGCAATTTTCCTAAGGTTCTTCGAGTAGAAATTACTTTAAGAAGGTAAAATTAACTAACTACCTATTTGATCGATACTTGGATTGACAATGCTTAAAATTTCAAGAAAACTAATAAATAAAAAATATGGGTACTTCAACAAAGGATAATATATTCAGCAGGTAGGAGTTTTCGGCAATTCGTCATACAGAAACGAGCATAATATGACAAATAATGCCTAACTACCTATTTGATCGCCGCGCAAAACATTTGCAGTGATCCTTAAGTTGACTCTAGCTATTATTTGAAGCGTAATAAAAAATAAAAAAATGATCATACATCAACATAGTGTTATCTACACAAAAGTCGCAATTTTCCTAAGGTTCTTCGAGTAGATATTACTTTAAGAAGGTAAAATTAACTAACAACCTATTTGATCGCCGCGCAAAACATTTGCAGTGATCCTTTACTTGACTCTATCTAATTTTTGAAGCGTAATAATAAATAAAAAAATGATCATACATCAACATTTTGTTATCCATACAAAAGTCGCTTTTTTCCTAGGGTTTTTCGAGTAGAAATGACTTTAAGAAGTTGAAATTAACTAACTACCTATTTGATCGATACTTGGATTGACAATGCTTAATATTTCAAGTTAACTAATAAATAAAAAACTAGGGTACATCAACAAAGGATTATATATTTAACAGGTAGGAGTTTTCGGCAATTCGTCAAATAAAAATGAGCATAATATGACAAAAAATGCCTAACTACCTATTTGATCGCCGCGCAAAACATTTGCAGTGATCCTTAACTTGACTCTTGCTATTATTTGAAGCGTAATAATAAATAAAAAAATGATCATACATCAACATAGTGTTATCTATTCAAAAGTCGCAATTTTCCTAAGGTTCTTCGAGTAGAAATGACTTTAAGAAGGTGAAATTAACTAACTACCTATTTGATCGATACTTGGATTGACAATGCTTAAAATTTCAAGATAACTAATAAATAAAATATTAGGGTACTTCAACAAAGGATTATATATTCAATAGGTAGGAGTTTTCGGCAATTCGTCAAACAGAAATGAGCATAATATGACAAATAATGCCTGACTACCTATTTGATCGCCGCGCAAAACATTTGCAGTGATCCTTAACTTGACTCTGGCTATTATTTGAAGCGTAATAATAAATAAAAAAAATGATCATACATCAACATAGTGTTATCTATACAAAAGTCGCAATTTTCCTAAGGTTCTTCGAGTAGAAATTACTTTAAGAAGGTAAAATTAACTAACTACCTATTTGATCGATACTTGGATTGACAATGCTTAAAATTTCAAGAAAACTAATAAATAAAAAATATGGGTACTTCAACAAAGGATAATATATTCAGCAGGTAGGAGTTTTCGGCAATTCGTCATACAGAAACGAGCATAATATGACAAATAATGCCTAACTACCTATTTGATCGCCGCGCAAAACATTTGCAGTGATCCTTAAGTTGACTCTAGCTATTATTTGAAGCGTAATAAAAAATAAAAAAATGATCATACATCAACATAGTGTTATCTACACAAAAGTCGCAATTTTCCTAAGGTTCTTCGAGTAGATATTACTTTAAGAAGGTAAAATTAACTAACTACCTATTTGATCGATACTTGGATTGACAATGATTAAAATTTCAAGATAACTAAAAAATAAAAAAGTAGGGTACTACAACAAAGGATTATATATTCAATAGGTAGGAGTTTTCGGCAATTCATCAAACAGAAATGCGCATATTATGACAAATAATGCCCAACAACCTATTTGATCGCCGCGCAAAACATTTGCAGTGATCCTTTACTTGACTCTATCTAATTTTTTAAGCGTAATAATAAATAAAAAAATGATCATACATCAACATTTTGTTATCCATACAAAAGTCGCTTTTTTCCTAGGGTTTTTCGAGTAGAAATGATTTTAAGAAGTTGAAATTAACTAACTACCTATTTGATCGATACTTGGATTGACAATGGTTAATATTTCAAGTTAACTAATAAATAAAAAACTAGGGTACATCAACAAAGGATTATATATTCAACAGGTAGGAGTTTTCGGCAATTCGTCAAACAAAAATGAGCATAATATGACAAAAAATGCCTAACTACCTATTTGATCGCCGCGCAAAACATTTGCAGTGATCCTTAACTTGACTCTTGCTATTATTTGAAGGGTAATAATAAATAAAAAAATGATCATACATCAACATAGTGTTATCTATTCAAAAGTCGCAATTTTCCTAAGGTTCTTCGAGTAGAAATGACTTTAAGAAGGTGAAATTAACTAACTACCTATTTGATCGATACTTGGATTGACAATGCTTAAAATTTCAAGATAACTAATAAATAAAATATTAGGGTACTTCAACAAAGGATTATATATTCAATAGTTAGGAGTTTTCGGCAATTCGTCAAACAGAAATGAGCATAATATGACAAATAATGCCTGACTACCTATTTGATCGCCGCGCAAAACATTTGCAGTGATCCTTAACTTGACTCTAGCTATTATTTGAAGCGTAATAATAAATAAAAAAAATGATCATACATCAACATAGTGTTATCTATACAAAAGTCGCAATTTTCCTAAGGTTCTTCGAGTAGAAATTACTTTAAGAAGGTAAAATTAACTAACTACCTATTTGATCGATACTTGGTTTGACAATGATTAAAATTTCAAGATAACTAATAAATAAAAAATTAGGGTACTTCAACAAAGGATTATATATTCAATAGGTAGGAGTTTTCGGCAATTCGTCATACAAAAATGAGCATATTATGACAAATAATGCCTAACTACCTTTTGATCGCCGCGCAAAACATTTGCAGTGATCCTTAACTTGACTCTAGCTATTATTTGAAGCGTAATAATAAATAAAAAATTATTATACATCAACATAGTGTTATCTATACAAAAGTCGCAATTTTCCTAAGGTTCTTCGAGTAGAAATGACTTTAAGAAGCTAACATTAACTGACTACCTATTTGATCGATACTTGGTTTGATAATGATTAAAATTTCAAGATAACTAATAAATAAAAAATTAGGGTACTTCAATAAAGGATTATATATTCAATAGGTAGGAGTTTTCGGCAATTCGTCAAACAAAAATGAGCATAATATTACAAATAATGCCTAACTACCTTTTGATCGCCGCGCAAAACATTTGCAATGATCCTTAACTTGACTCTAGGTATTTTTTGAAGCGTAATAATATATAAAAAAAAATGATCACACATCAACATTGTGTTATCTATACAAATGTCACTTTTTTCCTAAGGTTCTTTGAGTAGAAATGACTTTAAGAAGGTGAAATTAACTAACTACCTATTTGATCGATACTTAGATTGACAATGCTTAATATTTCAAGTTAACTAATAAATAAAAAATTATGGTACTTCAACAAAGGATTATATATTCAACAGTAGGAGTTTTCGGCAATTCGTCCAACTGAAATGCGCATAATAGGACAAAAATGCCAAACTACATATTTGATCGCCGCGCAAAACATTGGCAGTGATCCTTAACTTGACTCTACCTATTTTTTGAAGCGTAATAATAAATAAAAAAACGATCATATATCAACATAGTGTTATCTATACAAAAGTCGCAATTTTCCTAAGGTTCTTCGAGTAGAAATGACTTTAAGAAGGTGAAATTAACTAATTACCTATTTGATCGATACTTGGATTAACAATGCTTAAAATTTCAAGATAACTAATAAATAAAAAATTAGGGTACTTCAACAAATGATTATATATTCAATAGGTAGGAGTTTTCGGCAATTCGTCAAACAAAAATGAGCATAGTATGACAAATAATGCATAACTACCTATTTGATCGCCGCGCAAAACATTTGCAGTGATCCTTAAGTTGACTCTAGCTATTATTTGAAGCGTAATAAAAAATAAAAAAATGATCATACATCAACATAGTGTTATCTACACAAAAGTCGCAATTTTCCTAAGGTTCGTCGAGTAGATATTACTTTAAGAAGGTAAAATTAACTAACTACCTATTTGATCGATACTTGGATTGACAATGATTAAAATTTCAAGATAACAAATAAATAAAAAAGTAGGGTACTACGACAAAGGATTATTTATTCAATAGGTAGGAGTTTTCGGCAATTCATCAAAACAGAAATGCGCATATTATGACAAATAATGCCCAACAACCTATTTGATCGCCGCGCAAAACATTTGCAGTGATCCTTTACTTGACTCTATCTAATTTTTGAAGCGTAATAATAAATAAAAAAATGATCATACATCAACATTTTGTTATCCATACAAAAGTCGCTTTTTTCCTAGGGTTTTTCAAGTAGAAATGACTTTAAGAAGTTGAAATTAACTAACTACCTATTTGATCGATACTTGGATTGACAATGGTTAATATTTCAAGTTAACTAATAAATAAAAAACTAGGGTACATCAACAAAGGATTATATATTTAACAGGTAGGAGTTTTCGACAATTCGTCAAATAAAAATGAGCATAATATGACAAAAAATGCCTAACTACCTATTTGATCGCCGCGCAAAACATTTGCAGTGATCCTTAACTTGACTCTTGCTATTATTTGAAGCGTAATAATAAATAAAAAAATGATCATACATCAACATAGTGTTATCTATTCAAAAGTCGCAATTTTCCTAAGGTTCTTCGAGTAGAAATGACTTTAAGAAGGTGAAATTAACTAACTACCTATTTGATCGATACTTGGATTGACAATGCTTAAAATTTCAAGATAACTAATAAATAAAATATTAGGGTACTTCAACAAAGGATTATATATTCAATAGTTAGGAGTTTTCGGCAATTCGTCAAACAGAAATGAGCATAATATGACAAATAATGCCTGACTACCTATTTGATCGCCGCGCAAAACATTTGCAGTGATCCTTAACTTGACTCTAGCTATTATTTGAAGCGTAATAATAAATAAAAAAAATGTTCATACATCAACATAGTGTTATCTATACAAAAGTCGCAATTTTCCTAAGGTTCTTCGAGTAGAAATTACTTTAAGAAGGTAAAATTAACTAACTACCTATTTGATCGATACTTGGTTTGACAATGATTAAAATTTCAAGATAACTAATAAATAAAAAATTAGGGTACTTCAACAAAGGATTATATATTCAATAGGTAGGAGTTTTCGGCAATTCGTCATACAAAAATGAGCATATTATGACAAATAATGCCTAACTACCTTTTGATCGCCGCGCAAAACATTTGCAGTGATCCTTAACTTGACTCTAGCTATTATTTGAAGCGTAATAATAAATAAAAAATTATTATACATCAACATAGTGTTATCTATACAAAAGTCGCAATTTTCCTAAGGTTCTTCGAGTAGAAATGACTTTAAGAAGCTAAAATTAACTGACTACCTATTTGATCGATACTTGGTTTGATAATGATTAAAATTTCAAGATAACTAATAAATAAAAAATTAGGGTACTTCAATAAAGGATTATATATTCAATAGGTAGGAGTTTTCGGCAATTCGTCAAACAAAAATGAGCATAATATTACAAATAATGCCTAACTACCTTTTGATCGCCGCGCAAAACATTTGCAATGATCCTTAACTTGACTCTAGGTATTTTTTGAAGCGTAATAATAAATAAAAAAAATGATCATACATCAACATTGTGTTATCTATACAAATGTCACTTTTTTCCTAAGGTTCTTTGAGTAGAAATGACTTTAAGAAGGTGAAATTAACTAACTACCTATTTGATCGATACTTAGATTGACAATGCTTAATATTTCAAGTTAACTAATAAATAAAAAATTATGGTACTTCAACAAAGGATTATATATTCAACAGTAGGAGTTTTCGGCAATTCGTCCAACTGAAATGCGCATAATAGGACAAAAATGCCAAACTACATATTTGATCGCCGCGCAAAACATTGGCAGTGATCCTTAACTTGACTCTACCTATATTTTGAAGCGTAATAATAAATAAAAAAACGATCATATATCAACATAGTGTTATCTATACAAAAGTCGCAATTTTCCTAAGGTTCTTCGAGTAGAAATGACTTTAAGAAGGTGAAATTAACTAATTACCTATTTGATCGATACTTGGATTAACAATGCTTAAAATTTCATGATAACTAATAAATAAAAAATTAGGGTACTTCAACAAATGATTATATATTCAATAGGTAGGAGTTTTCGGCAATTCGTCAAACAAAAATGAGCATAGTATGACAAATAATGCATAACTACCTATTTGATCGCCGCGCAAAACATTTGCAGTGATCCTTAAGTTGACTCTAGCTATTATTTGAAGCGTAATAAAAAATAAAAAAATGATCATACATCAACATAGTGTTATCTACACAAAAGTCGCAATTTTCCTAAGGTTCGTCGAGTAGATATTACTTTAAGAAGGTAAAATTAACTAACTACCTATTTGATCGATACTTGGATTGACAATGATTAAAATTTCAAGATAACTAATAAATAAAAAAGTAGGGTACTACGACAAAGGATTATTTATTCAATAGGTAGGAGTTTTCGGCAATTCATCAAAACAGAAATGCGCATATTATGACAAATAATGCCCAACAACCTATTTGATCGCCGCGCAAAACATTTGCAGTGATCCTTTACTTGACTCTATCTAATTTTTGAAGCGTAATAATAAATAAAAAAATGATCATACATCAACATTTTGTTATCCATACAAAAGTCGCTTTTTTCCTAGGGTTTTTCAAGTAGAAATGACTTTAAGAAGTTGAAATTAACTAACTACCTATTTGATCGATACTTGGATTGACAATGGTTAATATTTCAAGTTAACTAATAAATAAAAAACTAGGGTACATCAACAAAGGATTATATATTTAACAGGTAGGAGTTTTCGGCAATTCGTCAAATAAAAATGAGCATAATATGACAAAAAATGCCTAACTACCTATTTGATCGCCGCGCAAAACATTTGCAGTGATCCTTAACTTGACTCTTGCTATTATTTGAAGCGTAATAATAAATAAAAAAATGATCATACATCAACATAGTGTTATCTATTCAAAAGTCGCAATTTTCCTAAGGTTCTTCGAGTAGAAATGACTTTAAGAAGGTGAAATTAACTAACTACCTATTTGATCGATACTTGGATTGACAATGCTTAAAATTTCAAGATAACTAATAAATAAAATATTAGGGTACTTCAACAAAGGATTATATATTCAATAGTTAGGAGTTTTCGGCAATTCGTCAAACAGAAATGAGCATAATATGACAAATAATGCCTGACTACCTATTTGATCGCCGCGCAAAACATTTGCAGTGATCCTTAACTTGACTCTAGCTATTATTTGAAGCGTAATAATAAATAAAAAAAATGTTCATACATCAACATAGTGTTATCTATACAAAAGTCGCAATTTTCCTAAGGTTCTTCGAGTAGAAATTACTTTAAGAAGGTAAAATTAACTAACTACCTATTTGATCGATACTTGGTTTGACAATGATTAAAATTTCAAGATAACTAATAAATAAAAAATTAAGGTACTTCAACAAAGGATTATATATTCAATAGGTAGGAGTTTTCGGCAATTCGTCATACAAAAATGAGCATATTATGACAAATAATGCCTAACTACCTTTTGATCGCCGCGCAAAACATTTGCAGTGATCCTTAACTTGACTCTAGCTATTTTTTGAAGCGTAATA
The DNA here is from genome assembly GCA_021437785.1 of Rhodomyrtus psidioides. Taxonomy (NCBI): domain Eukaryota; kingdom Viridiplantae; phylum Streptophyta; class Magnoliopsida; order Myrtales; family Myrtaceae; genus Rhodomyrtus; species Rhodomyrtus psidioides. The sequence continues at coordinate 1,503,388 of JAILYB010000089.1, forward strand.
ATAAATAAAAAAATTATTATACATCAACATAGTGTTATCTATACAAAAGTCGCAATTTTCCTAAGGTTCTTCGAGTAGAAATTACTTTAAGAAGCTAAAATTAACTGACTACCTATTTGATCGATACTTGGTTTGATAATGATTAAAATTTCAAGATAACTAATAAATAAAAAATTAGGGTACTTCAATAAAGGATTATATATTCAATAGGTAGGAGTTTTCGGCAATTCGTCAAACAAAAATGAGCATAATATGACAAATAATGCCTAACTACCTTTTGATCGCCGCGCAAAACATTTGAAGTGATCCTTAACTTGACTCTAGGTATTTTTTGAACCGTAATAATAAATAAAAAAAATGATCATACATCAACATTGTGTTATCTATACAAATGTCACTTTTTTCCTAAGGTTCTTTGAGTAGAAATGACTTTAAGAAGGTGAAATTAACTAACTACCTATATGATCGATACTTAGATTGACAATGCTTAATATTTCAAGTTAACTAATAAATAAAAAATTATGGTACTTCAACAAAGGATTATATATTCAACAGTAGGAGTTTTCGGCAATTCGTCCAACTGAAATGAGCATAATATGACAAATAATGCCTAACTACCTATTTGATCGCCGCGCAAAACATTTGCAGTGATCCTTAAGTTGACTCTAGCTATTATTTGAAGCGTAATAAAAAATAAAAAAATGATCATACATCAACATAGTGTTATCTACACAAAAGTCGCAATTTTCCTAAGGTTCTTCGAGTAGATATTACTTTAAGAAGGTAAAATTAACTAACTACCTATTTGATCGATACTTGGATTGACAATGATTAAAATTTCAAGATAACTAATAAATAAAATATTAGGGTACTTCAACAAAGGATTATATATTCAATAGGTATGAGTTTTCGGCAATTCGTCAAACAGAAATGAGCATAATATGACAAATAATGCCTGACTACCTATTTGATCGCCGCGCAAAACATTTGCAGTGATCCTTAACTTTACTCTAGCTATTATTTGAAGCGTAATAATAAATAAAAAAATGATCATACATCAACATAGTGTTATCTATACAAAATTCGCAATTTTAGTAAGGTTCTTCGAGTAGAAATTACTTTAAGAAGGTAAAATTAACTAACTACCTATTTGATCGATACTTGGTTTGACAATGATTAAAATTTCAAGATAACTAATAAATAAAAAATTAGGGTACTTCAACAAAGGATTATATATTCAATAGGTAGGAGTTTTCGGCAATTCGTCAAACAAAAATGAGCATATTATGACAAATAATGCCTAACTACCTTTTGATCGCCGCGCAAAACATTTGCAGTGATCCTTAACTTGACTCTAGCTATTTTTTGAAGCGTAATAATAAATAAAAAAATTATTATACATCAACATAGTGTTATCTATACAAAAGTCACAATTTTCCTAAGGTTCTTCGAGTAGAAATTACTTTAAGAAGCTAAAATTAACTGACTACCTATTTGATCGATACTTGGTTTGATAATGATTAAAATTTCAAGATAACTAATAAATAAAAAATTAGGGTACTTCAATAAAGGATTATATATTCAATAGGTAGGAGTTTTCGGCAATTCGTCAAACAAAAATGAGCATAATATGACAAATAATGCCTAACTACCTTTTGATCGCCGCGCAAAACATTTGAAGTGATCCTTAACTTGACTCTAGGTATTTTTTGAAGCGTAATAATAAATAAAAAAAATGATCATACATCAACATTGTGTTATCTATACAAATGTCACTTTTTTCCTAAGGTTCTTTGAGTAGAAATGACTTTAAGAAGGTGAAATTAACTAACTACCTATTTGATCGATACATAGATTGACAATGCTTAATATTTCAAGTTAACTAATAAATAAAAAATTATGGTACTTCAACAAAGGATTATATATTCAACAGTAGGAGTTTTCGGCAATTCGTCCAACTGAAATGAGCATAATATGACAAATAATGCCTAACTACCTCTTTATCGCTGCGCAAAACACTTGCATTGATCCTTAACTTGACAATAGCTATTATTTGAAGCGTAATAATAAATAAAAAAATAATCATATATCAACATAGTGTTATCTATACAAAAGTCGCAATTTTCCTAAGGTTCTTCGAGTAGAAATGACTTTAAGAAGGTGAAATTAACTAATTACCTATTTGATCGATACTTGGATTAACAATGCTTAAAATTTCAAGATAACTAATAAATAAAAAATTAGGGTACTTCAACAAAGGATTATATATTCAATAGGTAGGAGTTTTCGGCAATTCTTCAAACAGAAATGAGCATAATATGACAAATAATGCCTGACTACGAATTTGATCGCCGCGCAAAACATTTTCAGTGATCCTTAACATGACTCTAGGTATTTTTTGAAGCGTAATAACAAATAAAAAAAATGATCATACATCAACATTGTGTTATCTATACAAAAGTCACTTTTTCCTAAGGTTCTTCGAGTAGAAATGACTTTAAGAAGGTGAAATTAACTAACTACCTATTTGATCGATACTTAGATTGACAATGCATAATATTTCAAGTTAAATAATAAATAAAAAATTATGGTACTTCAACAAAGGATTATATATTCAACAGTAGGAGTTTTCGGCAATTCGTCAAACTGAAATGAGCATAATATGACAAAAATGCCTAACTACATATTTGATCGCCACGCAAAACATTGGCAGTGATCCTTAACTTGACTCTACCTATTGTTTCAAGCGTAATAATAAATAAAAAAACGATCATATATCAACATAGTGTTATCTATACAAAAGTCGCAATTTTCCTAAGGTTCTTCGAGTAGAAATGACTTTAAGAAGGTGAAATTAACTAATTACCTATTTGATCGATACTTGGATTAACAATGCTTAAAATTTCAAGATAACTAATAAATAAAAAATTAGGGTACTTCAACAAAGGATTATATATTCAATAGGTAGGAGTTTTCGGCAATTCTTCAAACAGAAATGAGCATAATATGACAAATAATGCCTGACTACGAATTTGATCGCCGCGCAAAACATTTGCAGTGATCCTTAACATGACTCTAGGTATTTTTTGAAGCGTAATAACAAATAAAAAAAATGATCATACATCAACATTGTGTTATCTATACAAAAGTCACTTTTTCCTAAGGTTCTTCGAGTAGAAATGACTTTAAGAAGGTGAAATTAACTAAGTACCTATTTGATCGATACTTAGATTGACAATGCTTAATATTTCAAGTTAAATAATAAATAAAAATTATGGTACTTCAACAAAGGATTATATATTCAACAGTAGGAGTTTTCGGCAATTCGTCAAACTGAAATGAGCATAATATGACAAAAATGCCTAACTACATATTTGATCGCCACGCAAAACATTGGCAGTGATCCTTAACTTGACTCTACCTATTGTTTCAAGCGTAATAATAAATAAAAAAACGATCATATATCAACATAGTGTTATCTATACAAAAGTCGCAATTTTCCTAAGGTTCTTCGAGTAGAAATGACTTTAAGAAGGTGAAATTAACTAACTACCTATTTGATCGATACTTAGATTCACAATGCTTAAAATTTCAAGATAACTAATAAATGAAAAATTAGGGTACTTCAACAAAGGATTATATATTCAATAGGTAGGAGTTTTCGGCAATTCGTCAAACAGAAATGAGCATAATATGACAAAAAATGCCTAACTACCAATTTGATCGCCGCGCAAAACATTTGCAGTGATCCTTAAGTTGACTCTAGCTATTACCTGAAGCGTAATAATAAATAAAAAAATGATCATACATCAACATAGTGTTATCTACACAAAAGTCGCAATTTTCCTAAGGTTCTTCGAGTAGATATTACTTTAAGAAGGTAAAATTAACTAACTACCTATTTGATCGACACTTGGATTGACAATGATTAAAATTTCAAGATAACCAATAAATAAAAAATTAGGGTACTACAACAAAGGATTATATATTGAATTGGTAGGAATTTTCGGCAATTCGTCAAACAGAAATGCGCATATTATGACAAATAATGCCTAACAACCTATTTGATCGCCGCGCGAAACATTTGCAGTGATCCTTTACTTGACTCTAGCTATTTTTTGAAGCGTAATAATAAATAAAAAAATGATCATACATCAACATTTTGTTATCCATACAAAAGTCGCTTTTTTCCTAGGGTTTTTCCAGTAGAAATGACTTTAAGAAGGTGAAATTATCTAACTACCTATTTGATCGATACTTGGATTGACAATGCTTAATATTTCAAGTTAACTAATAAATAAAAAATTCGGGTACTTCAACAAAGGACTATATATTCAACAGGTAGGAGTTTTCGGCAATTCGTCAAACAAAAATGAGCATAATATGACAAAAAATGCCTAACTCCCTATTTGATGCCGCGCAAAACATTTGTAGTGATCCTTAACATGACTCTAGCTATTATTTGAAGCGTAATAATAAATAAAAAAAAGATCATACATCAACATAGTGTTATCTATACAAAAGTCGCAATTTTCTTAAGGTTCTTCGAGTAGAAATGACTTTAAGAAGGTGAAATTAACTAAGTACCTATTTGATCGATACTTGGATTGACAATGCTTAAAATTTCAAGATAACTATTTAAAAAAAATTAGGGTACTTCAACAAAGGATTATATATATTCAATAGGTAAGAGTTTTCTGCAATTCGTCGAACAGAGAATCGCATATTATGTCAAATAATGCCTAGCTACCTATTTGATCGCCGCGCAAAACATTTGCAGTGATCCTTAACTTGACTCTAGCTATTATTTGAAGCGTAATAATAAATAAAAATTATCATACATCAACATAGTGTTATCTACACAAAAGTCTCAATTTTCCTAAGGTTCTTCGAGTAGAAATTACTTTAAGAAGGTAAAATTAACTAACTACCTATTTGATCGATACTTGGATTGACAATGATTAAAATTTCAAGATAACTAATAAATAAAAAATTAGGGTACTACAACAAAGGATTATATATTGAATAGGTAGGAGTTTTCGGCAATTCGTCAAACTGAAATGAGCATAATATGACATAAATGCCTAACTACCTATTTGATCGCCGCGCAAAACATTTGCAGTGATCCTTAACTTGACTCTACCTATTGTTTCAAGCGTAATAATAAATAAAAAAACGATCATATATCAACATAGTGTTATCTATACAAAAGTCGCAATTTTCCTAAGGTTCTTCGAGTAGAAATGACTTTAAGAAGGTGAAATTAACTAATTACCTATTTGATCGATACTTGGATTAACAATGCTTAAAATTTCAAGATAACTAATAAATAAAAAATTAGGGTACTTCAACAAAGGATTATATATTCAATAGGTAGGAGTTTTCGGCAATTCGTCAAACAGAAACGAGCATAATATGACAAATAATGCCTAACTACCTATTTGATCGCCGCGCAAAACATTTGCAGTGATCCTTAAGTTGACTCTAGCTATTATTTGAAGCGTAATAAAAAATAAAAAAATGATCATACATCAACATAGTGTTATCTACACAAAAGTCGCAATTTTCCTAAGGTTCGTCGAGTAGATATTACTTTAAGAAGGTAAAATTAACTAACTACCTATTTGATCGATACTTGGATTGACAATGATTAAAATTTCAAGATAACTAATAAATAAAAAAGTAGGGTACTACGACAAAGGATTATATATTCAATAGGTAGGAGTTTTCGGCAATTCATCAAACAGAAATGCGCATATTATGACAAATAATGCCCAACAACCTATTTGATCGCCGCGCAAAACATTTGCAGTGATCCTTTACTTGACTCTATCTAATTTTTGAAGCGTAATAATAAATAAAAAAATGATCATACATCAACATTTTGTTATCCATACAAAAGTCGCTTTTTTCCTAGGGTTTTTCGAGTAGAAATGACTTTAAGAAATTGAAATTAACTAACTACCTATTTGATCGATACTTGGATTGACAATGCTTAATATTTCAAGTTAACTAATAAATAAAAAACTAGGGTACATCAACAAAGGATTATATATTTAACAGGTAGGAGTTTTCGGCAATTCGTCAAATAAAAATGAGCATAATATGACAAAAAATGCCTAACTACCTATTTGATCGCCGCGCAAAACATTTGCAGTGATCCTTAACTTGACTCTTGCTATTATTTGAAGCGTAATAATAAATAAAAAAATGATCATACATCAACATAGTGTTATCTATTCAAAAGTCGCAATTTTCCTTAGGTTCTTCGAGTAGAAATGACTTTAAGAAGGTGAAATTAACTAACTACCTATTTGATCGATACTTGGATTGACAATGCTTAAAATTTCAAGATAACTAATAAATAAAATATTAGGGTACTTCAACAAAGGATTATATATTCAATAGGTAGGAGTTTTCGGCAATTCATCAAACAGAAATGAGCATAATATGACAAATAATGCCTGACTACCTATTTGATCGCCGCGCAAAACATTTGCAGTGATCCTTAACTTGACTCTAGCTATTATTTGAAGCGTAATAATAATTAAAAAAATGATCATACATCAACATAGTGTTATCTATACAAAAGTCGCAATTTTCCAAAAGTTCTTCGAGTAGAAATTACTTTAAGAAGGTAAAATTAACTAACTACCTATTTGATCGATACTTGGTTTGACAATGATTAAAATTTCAAGATAACTAATAAATAAAAAATTAGGGTACTTCAACAAAGGATTATATATTCAATAGGTAGGAGTTTTCGGCAATTCGTCATACAAAAATGAGCATATTATGACAAATAATGCCTAACTACCTTTTGATCGCCGCGCAAAACATTTGCAGTGATCCTTAACTAGACTCTAGCTATTATTTGAAGCGTAATAATAAATAAAAAAGTATTATACATCAACATAGTGTTATCTATACAAAAGTCGCAATTTTCCTAAGGTTCTTCGAGTAGAAATGACTTTAAGAAGCTAAAATTAACTGACTACCTATTTGATCGATACTTGGTTTGATAATGATTAAAATTTCAAGATAACTAATAAATAAAAAATTAGGGTACTTCAATAAAGGATTATATATTCAATAGGTAGGAGTTTTCGGCAATTCGTCAAACAAAAATGAGCATAATATGACAAATAATGCCTAACTACCTTTTGATCGCCGCGCAAAACATTTGAAGTGATCCTTAACTTGACTCTAGGTATTTTTTGAAGCGTAATAATAAATAAAAAAAATGATCATACATCAACATTGTGTTATCTATACAAATGTCACTTTTTTCCTAAGGTTCTTTGAGTAGAAATGACTTTAAGAAGGTGAAATTAACTAACTACCTATATGATCGATACTTAGATTGACAATGCTTAATATTTCAAGTTAACTAATAAATAAAAAATTATGGTACTTCAACAAAGGATTATATATTCAACAGTAGGAGTTTTCGGCAATTCGTCCAACTGAAATGAGCATAATATGACAAATAATGCCTAACTACCTATTTGATCGCCACGCAAAACATTTGCAGTGATCCTTAAGTTGACTCTAGCTATTATTTGAAGCGTAATAAAAAATAAAAAAATGATCATACATCAACATAGTGTTATCTACACAAAAGTCGCAATTTTCCTAAGGTTCTTCGAGTAGATATTACTTTAAGAAGGTAAAATTAACTAACTACCTATTTGATCGATACTTGGATTGACAATGATTAAAATTTCAAGATAACTAATAAATAAAATATTAGGGTACTTCAACAAAGGATTATATATTCAATAGGTAGGAGTTTTCGGCAATTCGTCAAACAGAAATGAGCATAATATGACAAATAATGCCTGACTACCTATTTGATCGCCGCGCAAAACATTTGCAGTGATCCTTAACTTGACTCTAGCTATTATTTGAAGCGTAATAATAAATAAAAAAATGATCATACATCAACATAGTGTTATCTATACAAAATTCGCAATTTTCCTAAGGTTCTTCGAGTAGAAATTACTTTAAGAAGGTAAAATTAACTAACTACCTATTTGATCGATACTTGGTTTGACAATGATTAAAATTTCAAGATAACTAATAAATAAAAAATTAGGGTACTTCAACAAAGGATTATATATTCAATAGGTAGGAGTTTTCGGCAATTCGTCAAACAAAAATGAGCATATTATGACAAATAATGCCTAACTACCTTTTGATCGCCGCGCAAAACATTTGCAGTGATCCTTAACTTGACTCTAGCTATTTTTTGAAGCGTAATAATAAATAAAAAAATTATTATACATCAACATAGTGTTATCTATACAAAAGTCGCAATTTTCCTAAGGTTCTTCGAGTAGAAATTACTTTAAGAAGCTAAAATTAACTGACTACCTATTTGATCGATACTTGGTTTGATAATGATTAAAATTTCAAGATAACTAATAAATAAAAAATTAGGGTACTTCAATAAAGGATTATATATTCAATAGGTAGGAGTTTTCGGCAATTCGTCAAACAAAAATGAGCATAATATGACAAATAATGCCTAACTACCTTTTGATCGCCGCGCAAAACATTTGAAGTGATCCTTAACTTGACTCTAGGTATTTTTTGAAGCGTAATAATAAATAAAAAAAATGATCATACATCAACATTGTGTTATCTATACAAATGTCACTTTTTTCCTAAGGTTCTTTGAGTAGAAATGACTTTAAGAAGGTGAAATTAACTAACTACCTATTTGATCGATACTTAGATTGACAATGCTTAATATTTCAAGTTAACTAATAAATAAAAAATTATGGTACTTCAACAAAGGATTATATATTCAACAGTAGGAGTTTTCGGCAATTCGTCCAACTGAAATGAGCATAATATGACAAATAATCCCTAACTACCTCTTTATCGCTGCGCAAAACATTTGCATTGATCCTTAACTTGACAATAGCTATTATTTGAAGCGTAATAATAAATAAAAAAATAATCATATATCAACATAGTGTTATCTATACAAAAGTCGCAATTTTCCTAAGGTTCTTCGAGTAGAAATGACTTTAAGAAGGTGAAATTAACTAATTACCTATTTGATCGATACTTGGATTAACAATGCTTAAAATTTCAAGATAACTAATAAATAAAAAATTAGGGTACTTCAACAAAGGATTATATATTCAATAGGTAGGAGTTTTCGGCAATTCTTCAAACAGAAATGAGCATAATATGACAAATAATGCCTGACTACGAATTTGATCGCCGCGCAAAACATTTTCAGTGATCCTTAACATGACTCTAGGTATTTTTTGAAGCGTAATAACAAATAAAAAAAATGATCATACATCAACATTGTGTTATCTATACAAAAGTCACTTTTTCCTAAGGTTCTTCGAGTAGAAATGACTTTAAGAAGGTGAAATTAACTAACTACCTATTTGATCGATACTTAGATTGACAATGCATAATATTTCAAGTTAAATAATAAATAAAAAATTATGGTACTTCAACAAAGGATTATATATTCAACAGTAGGAGTTTTCGGCAATTCGTCAAACTGAAATGAGCATAATATGACAAAAATGCCTAACTACATATTTGATCGCCACGCAAAACATTGGCAGTGATCCTTAACTTGACTCTACCTATTGTTTCAAGCGTAATAATAAATAAAAAAATGATCATATATCAACATAGTGTTATCTATACAAAAGTCGCAATTTTCCTAAGGTTCTTCGAGTAGAAATGACTTTAAGAAGGTGAAATTAACTAATTACCTATTTGATCGATACTTGGATTAACAATGCTTAAAATTTCAAGATAACTAATAAATAAAAAATTAGGGTACTTCAACAAAGGATTATATATTCAATAGGTAGGAGTTTTCGGCAATTCTTCAAACAGAAATGAGCATAATATGACAAATAATGCCTGACTACGAATTTGATCGCCGCGCAAAACATTTGCACTGATCCTTAACATGACTCTAGGTATTTTTTGAAGCGTAATAACAAATAAAAAAAATGATCATACATCAACATTGTGTTATCTATACAAAAGTCACTTTTTCCTAAGGTTCTTCGAGTAGAAATGACTTTAAGAAGGTGAAATTAACTAACTACCTATTTGATCGATACTTAGATTGACAATGCTTAATATTTCAAGTTAAATAATAAATAAAAAATTATGGTACTTCAACAAAGGATTATATATTCAACAGTAGGAGTTTTCGGTAATTCGTCAAACTGAAATGAGGATAATATGACAAAAATGCCTAACTACATATTTGATCGCCACGCAAAACATTGGCAGTGATCCTTAACTTGACTCTACCTATTGTTTCAAGCGTAATAATAAATAAAAAAACGATCATATATCAACATAGTGTTATCTATACAAAAGTCGCAATTTTCCTAAGGTTCTTCGAGTAGAAATGACTTTAAGAAGGTGAAATTAACTAACTACCTATATGATCGATACTTAGATTCACAATGCTTAAAATTTCAAGATAACTAATAAATGAAAAATTAGGGTACTTCAACAAAGGATTATATATTCAATAGGTAGGAGTTTTCGGCAATTCGTCAAACAGAAATGAGCATAATATGACAAAAAATGCCTAACTACCAATTTGATCGCCGCGCAAAACATTTGCAGTGATCCTTAAGTTGACTCTAGCTATTACCTGAAGCGTAATAATAAATAAAAAAATGATCATACATCAACATAGTGTTATCTACACAAAAGTCGCAATTTTCCTAAGGTTCTTCGAGTAGATATTACTTTAAGAAGGTAAAATTAACTAACTACCTATTTGATCGACACTTGGATTGACAATGATTAAAATTTCAAGATAACCAATAAATAAAAAATTAGGGTACTACAACAAAGGATTATATATTGAATTGGTAGGAGTTTTCGGCAATTCGTCAAACAGAAATGCGCATATTATGACAAATAATGCCTAACAACCTATTTGATCGCCGCGCGAAACATTTGCAGTGATCCTTTACTTGACTCTAGCTATTTTTTGAAGCGTAATAATAAATAAAAAAATGATCATACATCAACATTTTGTTATCCATACAAAAGTCGCTTTTTTCCTAGGGTTTTTCCAGTAGAAATGACTTTAAGAAGGTGAAATTATCTAACTACCTATTTGATCGATACTTGGATTGACAATGCTTAATATTTCAAGTTAACTAATAAATAAAAAATTCGGGTACTTCAGCAAAGGACTATATATTCAACAGGTAGGAGTTTTCGGCAATTCGTCAAACAAAAATGAGCATAATATGACAAAAAATGCCTAACTCCCTATTTGATGCCGCGCAAAACATTTGTAGTGATCCTTAACATGACTCTAGCTATTATTTGAAGCGTAATAATAAATAAAAAAAAGATCATACATCAACATAGTGTTATCTATACAAAAGTCGCAATTTTCTTAAGGTTCTTCGAGTAGAAATGACTTTAAGAAGGTGAAATTAACTAAGTACCTATTTGATCGATACTTGGATTGACAATGCTTAAAATTTCAAGATAACTATTAAAAAAAAATTAGGGTACTTCAACAAAGGATTATATATATTCAATAGGTAAGAGTTTTCTGCAATTCGTCGAACAGAGAATCGCATATTATGTCAAATAATGCCTAGCTACCTATTTGATCGCCGCGCAAAACATTTGCAGTGATCCTTAACTTGACTCTAGCTATTATTTGAAGCGTAATAATAAATAAAAATTATCATACATCAACATAGTGTTATCTACACAAAAGTCTCAATTTTCCTAAGGTTCTTCGAGTAGAAATTACTTTAAGAAGGTAAAATTAACTAACTACCTATTTGATCGATACTTGGATTGACAATGATTAAAATTTCAAGATAACTAATAAATAAAAAATTAGGGTACTACAACAAAGGATTATATATTGAATAGGTAGGAGTTTTCGGCAATTCGTCAAACAGAAATGCGCATATTATGACAAATAATGCCTTACTACCTATTTGATCGACGCGGAAAACATTTTCATTGATCCTTAACTTGACTCTAGCTATTTTTTGAAGCGTAATAATAATAAAAAATGATCATACATCTACATAGTGTTATCTGTACAAAAGTCGCTTTTTTCCTAATGTTCTTCGAGTAGAAATGACTTTAAGAATGTGAAATTAACTAACTACGTATTTGATCGATACTTGCATTGACAATGTTTAATATTTCAAGTTAACTAATAAATAAAAAATTCGGGTACTTCAACAAAGGATTATATATTCAACAGTAGGAGTTTTCGGCAATTCGTCAAACTGAAATGAGCATAATATGACAAAAATGCCTAACTACATATTTGATCGCCGCGCAAAACATTGACAGTGATCCTTAACTTGACTCTACATATTTTTTGAAGCGTAATAAAAAATAAAAAAATGATCATACATCAACATAGTGTTATCTATACAAAATTCGCAATTTTCCTAAAGTTCTTCGAGTAGAAATGACTTTAAGAAGGTGAAATAAACTAACTATATATTTGATCGATACTTGGATTGGCAATGCTTAATATTTCAAGATAACTAATAAATAAAAAATTAGGGTACTTCAACGAAGGATTAAATATTCAATAGGTAGGAGTTTTCGGCAATTCGTCAAACAGAAATGCGCATATTATGACAAATAATGCCTTACTACCTATTTGATCGCCGCGCAAAACATTATCAGTGATCCTTAACTTGACTCTAGCTATTTTTTGAAGCGTAATAATAAAAAAAATGATCATACATCAACATAGTGTTATCTACACAAAAGTCGCAATTTTCCTAAGGTTCTTCGAGTAGATATTACTATAAGAAGGTAAAATTAACTAACTACCTATTTGTTCGATTCTTGGATTGACAATGATTAACATTTCAAGATAACTAATAAAAAAAAATTAGGGTGCTACAACAAAGGATTATATATTGAATAGGTAGGAGTTTTCGGCAATTCGTCAAACAGAAATGCGCATATTTTGACAAATAATGCCTAACAACCTATTTGATCGCCGCGCAAAACATTTGCAGTGATCCTTTACTTGACTCTAGCTATTTTTTGAAGCGTACCAATAAATTAAAAAATGATCATACATCAACATTTTGTTATCCATACAAAAGTCGCTTTTTTCCTAGGGTTTTTCGAGTAGAAATGACTTTAAGAAGGTGAAATTAACTAACTACCTATTTGATCGATACTTGGATTGACAATGCTTAATATTTCAAGTTAACTAATAAATAAAAAATTCGGCTACTTCAACAAAGGATTATATATTCAACAGGTAGGAGTTTTCGACAATTCGTCAAACAAAAATGAGCATAATATGACAAAAAATGCCTAACTCCCTATTTGATCGCCGCGCAAAACATTTGCAGTGATCCTTAACTTGACTATAGCTATTATTTGAAGCGTAATAATAAATAAAAAAATGATCATACATCAACATAGTGTTATCTACACAAAAGTCGCAATTTTCCTAAGGTTCTTCGAGTAGATATTACTTTAAGAAGGTAAAATTAACTAACTACCTATTTGATCGATACTTGGATTGACAATGATTAAAATTTCCAGATAACTAATAAATAAAAAATTAGGGTACTACAACAAAGGATTATATATTGAATAGGTAGGAGTTTTCGGCAATTCGTCAAACAGAAATGCGCATATTATGACAAATAATGCCTAACAACCTATTTGATCGCCGCGCAAAACATTTGCAGTGATCCTTTACTTGACTCTATCTAATTTTTGAAGCGTAATAATAAATAAAAAAATGATCATATATCAACATTTTGTTATCCATACAAAAGTCGCTTTTTTCCTAGGGTTTTTCGAGTAGAAATGACTTTAAGAAGTTGAAATTAACTAACTACCTATTTGATCGATACTTGGATTGACAATGCTTAATATTTCAAGTTAACTAATAAATAAAAAATTAGGGTACATCAACAAAGGATTATATATTCAACAGGTAGGAGTTTTCGGCAATTCGTCAAACAAAAATGAGCATAATATGACAAAAAATGCCTAACTAACTATTTGATCGCCGCGCAAAACATTTGCAGTGATCCTTAACTTGACTCTTGCAATTATTTGATGCGTAAAAATAAATAAAAAAATGATCATTCATCAACATAGTGTTATCTATTCAAAAGTCGCAATTTTCCTAAGGTTCTTCGAGTAGAAATGACTTTAAGAAGGTGAAATTAACTAACTACCTATTTGATCGATACTTGGATTGACAATGCTTAAAATTTCAAGATAACTAATAAATAAAATATTAGGGTACTTCAACAAAGGATTATATATTCAATAGGAAGGAGTTTTCGGCAATTCGTCAAACAGAAATGAGCATAATATGACAAATAATGCCTGACTACCTATTTGATCGCCGCGCAAAACATTTGCAGTGATCCTTAACTTGACTCTAGCTATTATTTGAAGCGTAATAATAAATAAAAAAAAGATCATACATCAACATATTGTTATCTATACAAAAGTCGCTTTTTTCCTAGGGTTTTTCGAGTAGAAATGACTTTAAGAAGTTGAAATTAACTAACTACCTATTTGATCGATACTTGGTTTGATAATGATTAAAATTTCAAGATAACTAATAAATAAAAAATTAGGGTACTTTAATAAAGGATTATATATTCAATAGGTAGGAGTTTTCGGCAATTCGTCAAACAAAAATGAGCATAATATGACAAATAATGCCTAACTACCTTTTAATCGCCGCGCAAAACATTTGCAGTGATCCTTAACTTGACTCTAGGTATTTTTTGAAGCGTAATAATAAATAAAAAAAATGATCATACATCAACATTGTGTTATCTATACAAATGTCACTTTTCTCCTAAGGTTCTTTGAGTAGAAATGACTTTAAGAAGGTGAAATTAACTAACTACCTATTTGATCGATACTTAGATTGACAATGCTTAATATTTCAAGTTAACTAATAAATAAAAAATTATGGTACTTCAACAAAGGATTATATATTCAACAGTAGGAGTTTTCGGCAATTCGTCCAACTGAAATGAGCATAATATGACAAAAATGCCAAACTACATATTTGATCGCCGCGCAAAACATTGGCAGTGATCCGTAACTTGACTCTACCTATTTTTTGAAGCGTAATAATAAATAAAAAAATGATCATATATCAACATAGTGTTATCTATACAAAAGTCGCAATTTTCCTAAGGTTCTTCGAGTAGAAATGACTTTAAGAAGGTGAAATTAACTAATTACCTATTTGATCGATACTTGGATTAACAATGCTTAAAATTTCAAGATAACTAATAAATAAAAAATTAGGGTACTTCAACAAAGGATTATATATTCAATAGGTAGGAGTTTTCGGCAATTCGTCATACAGAAACGAGCATAATATGACAAATAATGCCTAACTACCTATTTGATCGCCGCGCAAAACATTTGCAGTGATCCTTAAGTTGAATCTAGCTATTATTTGAAGCGTAATAAAAAATAAAAAAATGATCATACATCAACATAGTGTTATCTACACAAAAGTCGCAATTTTACTAAGGTTCTTCGAGTAGATATTACTTTAAGAAGGTAAAATTAACTAACTACCTATTTGATCGATACTTGGATTGACAATGATTAAAATTTCAAGATAACTAATAAATAAAAAATTAGGATACTACAACAAAGGATTATATATTCAATAGGTAGGAGTTTTCGGCAATTCGTCAAACAGAAATGCGCATATTATGACAAATAATGCCTAACAACCTATTTGATCGCCGCGCACAACATTTGCAGTGATCCTTTACTTGACTCTATCTAATTTTTGAAGCGTAATAATAAATAAAAAAATGATCATACATCAACATTTTGTTATCCATACAAAAGTCGCTTTTTTCCTAGGGTTTTTCGAGTAGAAATGACTTTAAGAAGGTGAAATTATCTAACTACCTATTTGATCGATACTTGGATTGACAATGCTTAATATTTCAAGTTAACTAATAAATAAAAAATTCGGGTACTTCAACAAAGGATTATATATTCAACAGGTAGGAGTTTTCGGCAATTCGTCAAACAAAAATGAGCATAATATGACAAAAAATGCCTAACTCCCTATTTGATCGCCGCGCAAAACATTTGCAGTGATCCTTAATATGACTCTAGCTATTATTTGAAGAGTAATAATAAATAAAAAAATGATCATACATCAACATAGTGTTATCTATACAAAAGTCACAATTTTCCTAAGGTTCTTCGAGTAGAAATTACTTTAAGAAGGTGAAATTAACTAAGTACCAATATGATCGATACTTGGATTGACAATGTTTAAAATTTTAAGATAACTATTTAATAAAAAATTAGGGTACTAAAACAAAGGATTATATATTGAATAGGTAGGAGTTTTCGGCAATTCGTCAAACAGAAATGCGCATATTATGACAAAAAATGCCTTACTACCTATTTGATCGACGCGCAAAACATTTGCAGTGATCCTTAACTTGACTCTAGCTATTATTTGAAGCGTAATAATAAATAAAAAAATGATCGTACATCAACATAGTGTTATCTACACAAAAGTCACAATTTTACTAAGGTTCTTCGAGTAGATATTACTTTAAGAAGGTAAAATTAACTAACTACCTATTTGATCGATACTTGGATTGACAATAATTAAAATTTCAAGATAACTAATAAATAAAAAATTAGGATACTACAACAAAGGATTATATATTCAATAGGTAGGAGTTTTCGGCAATTCGTCAAACAGAAATGCGCATATTATGACAAATAATGCCTAACAACCTATTTGATCGCCGCGCACAACATTTGCAGTGATCCTTTACTTGACTCTATCTAATTTTTGAAGCGTAATAATAAATAAAAAAATGATCATACATCAACATTTTGTTA
The DNA here is from genome assembly GCA_021437785.1 of Rhodomyrtus psidioides. NCBI lineage: Eukaryota > Viridiplantae > Streptophyta > Magnoliopsida > Myrtales > Myrtaceae > Rhodomyrtus > Rhodomyrtus psidioides. The sequence goes on from JAILYB010000089.1 coordinate 1,520,296, forward strand.
TCCATACAAAAGTCGCTTTTTTCCTAGGGTTTTTCGAGTAGAAATGACTTTAAGAAGGTGAAATTATCTAACTACCTATTTGATCGATACTTGGATTGACAATGCTTAATATTTCAAGTTAACTAATAAATAAAAAATTCGGGTACTTCAACAAAGGATTATATATTCAACAGGTAGGAGTTTTCGGCAATTCGTCAAACAAAAATGAGCATAATATGACAAAAAATGCCTAACTCCCTATTTGATCGCCGCGCAAAACATTTGCAGTGATCCTTAATATGACTCTAGCTATTATTTGAAGAGTAATAATAAATAAAAAAATGATCATACATCAACATAGTGTTATCTATACAAAAGTCACAATTTTCCTAAGGTTCTTCGAGTAGAAATTACTTTAAGAAGGTGAAATTAACTAAGTACCAATATGATCGATACTTGGATTGACAATGTTTAAAATTTTAAGATAACTATTTAATAAAAAATTAGGGTACTAAAACAAAGGATTATATATTGAATAGGTAGGAGTTTTCGGCAATTCGTCAAACAGAAATGCGCATATTATGACAAAAAATGCCTTACTACCTATTTGATCGACGCGCAAAACATTTGCAGTGATCCTTAACTTGACTCTAGCTATTATTTGAAGCGTAATAATAAATAAAAAAATGATCGTACATCAACATAGTGTTATCTACACAAAAGTCACAATTTTACTAAGGTTCTTCGAGTAGATATTACTTTAAGAAGGTAAAATTAACTAACTACCTATTTGATCGATACTTGGATTGACAATAATTAAAATTTCAAGATAACTAATAAATAAAAAATTAGGATACTACAACAAAGGATTATATATTCAATAGGTAGGAGTTTTCGGCAATTCGTCAAACCGAAATGCGCATATTATGACAAATAATGCCTAACAACCTATTTGATCGCCGCGCACAACATTTGCAGTGATCCTTTACTTGACTCTATCTAATTTTTGAAGCGTAATAATAAATAAAAAAATGATCATACATCAACATTTTGTTATCCATACAAAAGTCGCTTTTTTCCTAGGGTTTTTCGAGTAGAAATGACTTTAAGAAGGTGAAATTATCTAACTACCTATTTGATCGATACTTGGATTGACAATGCTTAATATTTCAAGTTAACTAATAAATAAAAAATTCGGGTACTTCAACAAAGGATTATATATTCAACAGGTAGGAGTTTTCGGCAATTCGTCAAACAAAAATGAGCATAATATGACAAAAAATGCCTAACTCCCTATTTGATCGCCGCGCAAAACATTTGCAGTGATCCTTAATATGACTCTAGCTATTATTTGAAGAGTAATAATAAATAAAAAAATGATCATACATCAACATAGTGTTATCTATACAAAAGTCACAATTTTCCTAAGGTTCTTCGAGTAGAAATTACTTTAAGAAGGTGAAATTAACTAAGTACCAATATGATCGATACTTGGATTGACAATGTTTAAAATTTTAAGATAACTATTTAATAAAAAATTAGGGTACTAAAACAAAGGATTATATATTGAATAGGTAGGAGTTTTCGGCAATTCGTCAAACAGAAATGCGCATATTATGACAAAAAATGCCTTACTACCTATTTGATCGACGCGCAAAACATTTGCAGTGATCCTTAACTTGACTCTAGCTATTATTTGAAGCGTAATAATAATAAAAAATGATCATACATCAACATAGTGTTATCTGTACAAAAGTCGCTTTTTTCCTAATGTTCTTCGAGTAGAAATGACTTTAAGAATGTGAAATTAACTAACTACGTATTTGATCGATACTTGGATTGACAATGTTTAATATTTCAAGTTAACTAATAAATAAAAAATTAGGGTACTTCAACAAAGGATTATATATTCAACAGAAGGAGTTTTCGGCAATTCGTCAAACTGAAATGAGCATAATATGACAAAAATGCCTAACTACATATTTGATCGCCTCGCAAAACATTGACAGTGATCCTTAACTTGACTGTACATATTTTTTGAAGCGTAATAAAAATTAAAAAAATGATCATACATCAACATAGTGTTATCTATACAAAAGTCGCAATTTTCCTAATGTTCTTCGAGTAGAAATGACTTTAAGAAGGTGAAATTAACTAACTATATATTTGATCGATACTTGGATTGGCAATGCTTAATATTTCAAGATAACTAATAAATAAAAAATTAGGTTACTTCAACGAAGGATTATATATTCAACAGGTAGGAGTTTTCGGCAATTCGTCAAACAAAAATGAGCATAATATGACAAAAAATGCCTAACTCCCTATTTGATCGCCGCGCAAAACATTTGCAGTGATCCTTAATATGACTCTAGCTATTATTTGAAGAGTAATAATAAATAAAAAAATGATCATACATCAACATAGTGTTATCTATACAAAAGTCACAATTTTCCTAAGGTTCTTCGAGTAGAAATTACTTTAAGAAGGTGAAATTAACTAAGTACCAATATGATCGATACTTGGATTGACAATGTTTAAAATTTTAAGATAACTATTTAATAAAAAATTAGGGTACTAAAACAAAGGATTATATATTGAATAGGTAGGAGTTTTCGGCAATTTGTAAAACAAAAATGAGCATAATATGACAAAAAATGCCTAACTACCTATTTGATCGCCGCGCAAAACATTTGCAGTGATCCTTAAGTTGACTCCTGCTATTATTTGAAGTGTAATAATAAATAAAAAAATGATCATACATCAACATAGTGTTATCTACACAAAAGTCACAATTTTCCTTAGGTTCTTCGAGTAGAAATTACTTTAAGAAGGTAAAATTAACTAACTACCTATTTGATCGATACTTGGATTGACAATGATTAAAATTTCAAGATAACTAATAAATAAAAAATTAGGGTACTTCAACAAAGGATCATATATTCAATAGGTAGGAGTTTTCGGCAATTCGTCAAACAGAAATGCGCATATTATGACAAATAATGCCTTACTACCTATTTGATCGCCGCGCAAAACATTTGAAGTGATCCTTAACTTGACTCTAGCTATTTTTTGAAGCGTAATAATAAAAAAAAATGATCATACATCAACATAGTGTTATCTACACAAAAGTCGCAATTTTCCTAAGGTTCTTCGAGTAGATGTTACTATAAGAAGGTAAAATTAACTAACTACCTATTTGATCGATACTTGGATTGATAATGATTAAAATTTCAAGATAACTAATAAATAAAAAATTAGGGTACTACAACAAAGGATTATATATTGAATAGGTAGGAGTTTTCGGCAATTCGTCAAACAGAAATGCGCATATTATGACAAATAATGCCTAACAACCTATTTGATCGCCGCGCAAAACATTTGCAGTGATCCTTTACTTGACTCTAGCTATTTTTTGAAGCGTAACAATAAATAAAAAAATGATTATACATCAACATTTTGTTATCCATACAAAAGTCGTTTTTTTCCTAGGGTTTTTCGAGTAGAAATGACTTTAAGAATGTGAAATTAACTAACTACCTATTTGATCTATACTTGGATTGACAATGCTTAATATTTCAAGTTAACTAATAAATAAAAAATTCGGGTACTTCAACAAAGGATTATATATTCAACAGGTAGGATTTTTCGGCAATTCGTCAAACAAAAATGAGCCTAATATGACAAAAAATGCCTAACTCCCTATTTGATCGCCGCGCAAAACATTTGCAGTGATCCTTAACTTGACTCTAGCTATTATTTGAAGCGTAATAATAAATAAAAAAATGATCATACATCAACATAGTGTTATCTATACAGAAGTCGCAATTTTCTTAAGGTTCTTCGAGTAGAAATGACTTTAAGAAGGTGAAATTAACTAACTACCAATTTGATCGATACTTGGATTGACAATGCTTAAAATTTTAAGATAACTAATAAATAAAAAATTAGGGTACTTCCACAAAGGATTATATATATTCAATAGGTAGGAGTTTTCGGCAATTCGTCGAACCGAAAATCGCATATTATGACAAATAATGCCTAGCTACCTATTTGATCGCCGCGCAAAACATTTGCAGTGATCCTTAACTTGACTCTAGCTATTTTTTGAAGCGTAATAATAAAAAAAAATGATCATACATCAACATTGTGTTATCTGTACAAAAGTCGCTTTTTTCCTAATGTTCTTCGAGTAGAAATGACTTTAAGAATGTGAAATTAACTAACTACGTATTTGATCGATACTTGGATTGACAATGTTTAATATTTCAAGTTAACAAATAAATAAAAAATTAGGGTACTTCAACAAAAGATTATTTATTCAACAGTGGGAGTTTTCGGCAATTCGTCAAACTGAAATGAGCATAATATGAAAAAAATGCCTAACTACATATTTGATCGCCGCGCAAAACATTGACAGTGATCCTTAACTTGACTCTACATATTTTTTGAAGCGTAATAAAAAATAAAAAAAATGATCATACATCAACATAGTGTTATCTATTCAAAAGTCGCAATTTTCCTAAAGTTCTTCGAGTAGAAATGACTTTAAGAAGGTGAAATAAACTAACTATATATTTGATCGATACTTGGATTGGCAATGCATAATATTTCAAGATAACTAATAAAGAAAAAATTAGGGCACTTCAACGAAGGATTATATATTCAATAGGTAGGAGTTTTCGGCAATTTGTAAAACAAAAATGAGCATAATATGACAAAAAATGCCTAACTACCTATTTGATCGCCGCGCAAAACATTTGCAGTGATCCTTAAGTTGACTCTAGCTATTATTTGAAGTGTAATAATAAATAAAAAAATGATCATACATCAACATAGTGTTATATACACAAAAGTCGCAATTTTCCTAAGGTTCTTCGAGTAGAAATTACTTTAAGAAGGTAAAATTAACTAACTACCTATTTGATCGATACTTGGATTGACAATGATTAAAATTTCAAGATAACAAATAAATAAAAAATTAGGGTACTATAACAAAGGATTATATATTGAATAGGTAGGAGTTTTCGGCAATTCGTCAAACAGAAATGCGCATATTATGACAAATAATGCCTAACAACCTATTTGATCGCCGCGCAAAACATTTGCAGTGATCCTTTTCTTGACTCTAGCTATTTTTTGAAGCGTAACAATAAATAAAAAAATGATCATACATCAACATTTTGTTATCCATACAAAAGTCGCTTTTTTCCTAGGGTTTTTCGAGTAGAAATGACTTTAAGAAGGTGAAATTAACTAACTACCTATTTGATCGATACTTGGATTGACAATGCTTAATATTTCAAGTTAACTAATAAATAAAAAGTTCGGGTACTTCAACAAAGGATTATATATTCAACAGGTAGGATTTTTCGGCAATTCGTCATACAAAAATGAGCATAATATGACAAAAAATGCCTAACTCCCTATTTGATCGCCTCGCAAAACATTTGCAGTGATCCTTAACTTGACTCTAGCTATTTTTTGAAGCGTAACAATAAAAAAAAATGATCATACATCAACATTGTGTTATCTGTACAAAAGTCACTTTTTTCCTAATGTTCTTCGAGTAGAAATGACTTTAAGAATGTGAAATTAACTAACTACGTATTTGATCGATACTTGGATTGACAATGTTTAATATTTCAAGTTAACAAATAAATAAAAAATTAGGGTACTTCAACAAAAGATTATTTATTCAACAGTAGGAGTTTTCGGCAATTCGTCAAACTGAAATGAGCATAATATGACAAAAATGCCTAACTACATATTTGATCGCCGCGCAAAACATTGACAGTGATCCTTAACTTGACTCTACATATTTTTTGAAGCGTAATAAAAGATAAAAAAAATGATCATACATCAACATAGTGTTATCTATACAAAAGTCGCAATTTTCCTAAAGTTCTTCGAGTAGAAATGACTTTAAGAAGGTGAAATTAACTAACTATATATTTGATCGATACTTGGATTGGCAATGCTTAATATTTCAAGATAACTAATAAATAAAAAATTAGGGCACTTGAACGAAGGATTATATATTCAATAGGTAGGAGTTTTCGGCAATTTGTAAAACAAAAATGAGCATAATATGACAAAAAAATGCCTAACTACCTATTTGATCGCCGCGCAAAACATTTGCAGTGATCCTTAAGTTGACTCAAGCTATTATTTGAAGTGTAATAATAAATAAAAAAATGATCATACATCAACATAGTGTTATCTACACAAAAGTCACAATTTTCCTAAGGTTCTTCGAGTAGAAATTACTTTAAGAAGTTAAAATTAACTAACTACCTATTTGATCGATACTTGGATTGACAATGATTAAAATTTCAAGATAACTAATAAATAAAAAATTAGGGTACTTCAACAAATGATTATATATTCAATAGGTAGGAGTTTTCGGCAATTCGTCAAACAGAAATGCGCATATTATGACAAATAATGCCTTACTACCTATTTGATCGCCGCGCAAAACATTTACAGTGATCCTTAACTTGACTCTAGCTATATTTTGAAGCGTAATAATAAAAAAAAATGATCATACATCAACATAGTGTTATCTACACAAAAGTCACAATTTTCCTAAGGTTCTTCGAGTAGAAATTACTTTAAGAAGTTAAAATTAACTAACTACCTATTTGATCGATACTTGGATTGACAATGATTAAAATTTCAAGATAACTAATAAATAAAAAATTAGGGTACTACAACAAAGGATTATATATTGAATAGGTAGGAGTTTTCGGCAATTCGTCAAACAGAAATGCGCATATTATGACAAATAATGCCAAACAACCTATTTGATCGCCGCGCAAAACATTTGCAGTGATCCTTTACTTGACTCTAGATATTTTTTGTAGCGTAATAATAAATAAAAAAATGATCATACATCAACATTTTGTTATCCATACAAAAGTGGCTTTTTTCCTAGGGTTTTTCGAGTAGAAATGACTTTAAGAAGGTGAAATTAACTAACTACCTATTTGATCTATACTTGGATTGACAATGCTTAATATTTCAAGTTAACTAATAAATAAAAAATTCGGGTACTTCAACAAAGGATTATATATTCAACAGGTAGGAGTTTTCTGCAATTCGTCAAACAAAAATGAGCATAATATGACGAAAAATGCCTAACTCCCTATTTGATCGCCGCGCAAAACATTTGCAGTGATCCTTAACTTGACTCTAGCTATTATTTGAAGCGTAATAATAAATAAAAAAATGATCATACATCAACATAGTGTTATCTATACAAAAGTCACAATTTTCCTAAGGTTCTTCGAGTAGAAATGACTTTAAGAAGGTGAAATTAACTAATTACCTATTTGATCGATACTTGGATTAACAATGCTTAAAATTTCAAGATAACTAATAAATAAAAAATTAGGGTACTTCAACAAAGGATTATATATTCAATAGGTAGGAGTTTTCGGCAATTCGTCAAACAGAAACGAGCATAATATGACAAATAATGCCTAACTACCTATTTGATTGCCGCGCAAAACATTTGCAGTGATCCTTAAGTTGACTCTAGCTATTATTTGAAGCGTAATAAAAAATAAAAAAATGATCATACATCAACATAGTGTTATCTACACAAAAGTCGCAATTTTCCTAAGGTTCTTCGAGTAGATATTACTTTAAGAAGGTAAAATTAACTAACTACCTATTTGATCGATACTTGGATTGACAATGCTTAAAATTTCAAGATAACTAATAAATAAAAAATTAGGGTACTTCAACAAAGGATTATATATTCAATACGTAGGAGTTTTTGGCAATTCGTCAAACAGAAACGAGCAAAATATGACAAATATTGCCTAACTACCTTTTGATCGCCGCGCAAAACATTTGCAGTGATCCTTAACTTGACTCTAGCTATTTTTTGAAGCGTAATAATAATAAAAAATGATCATACATCAACATAGTGTAATCTACACAAAAGTCGCAATTTTCTTAAGGTTCTTCGAGTATATATTTCTTTAAGAAAGTGAAATTAACTAACTACCTATTTGATCGATACTTGGATTGGTAATGCTTAAAATTTCAGATAACTAATAAATAAAAAATTAGGGTACTTCAACAAAGGATTAAATATATTCAATAGGTAGGAGTTTTCGGCAATTCGTCGAATAGAAAATCGCATATTTTGACAAATAATGCCTAGCTACCTATTTGATCGCCGCGCAAAACATTTGCTGTGATCCTTAACTTAACTCTAGCTATTTTTTGAAGCGGAATAATAAAAAAAAATGATCATACATCAACATTGTGTTATCTGTACGAAATTCGCTTTTTTCCTAATGTTCTTCGAGTAGAAATGACTTTAAGAATGTGAAATTAACTAACTACCTATTTGATCGATACTTGGAATGACAATGCTTAATATTTCAAGTTAACTAATAAATAAAAAATTAGGGTACTTCAACAAAGATTATTTATTCAACAGGTAGGAGTTTTCGGCAATTCGTCAAACAAAAATGAGCATAATATGACAACAATTCCTAAATACATACTTGATCGCCGCGCAAAACATTTGCAGTGATCCTTAACTTGACACTAGCTATTATTTGAAGCTTAATAATAAATAAAAAAATAATCATACATCAACATAGTGTTATCTATACAAAAGTCGCAATTTTCCTAATGTTCTTCGAGTAGAAATGACTTTAAGAAGATGAAATTTACTAACTACCTATTTGATCGATACTTGGATTGACAATGCTTAAAATTTCAAGATAACAAATAAATAAAAAATTAGGGTACTTCAACAAAGGATTATATATTCAATAGGTAGGAGTTTTCGGCAATTCGTCAAACAGAAACGAGCAAAATATGACAAATAATGCCTAACTACCTTTTGATCGCCGCGCAAAACATTTGCAGTGATCCTTAACTTGACTCTAGCTATTTTTTGAAGCGTAATAATAAAAAAAATGATCATACATCAACATAGTGTTATCTACACAAAAGTCGCAATTTTCCTAATGTTCTTCGAGTAGATATTACTTTAAGAAGGTGAAATTAACTAACTACCTATTTGATCGATACTTGGATTGGCAATGCTTAACATTTCAAGATAACTAATAAATAAAAAATTAGGGTACTTCAACAAAGGATTATATATATTCAATAGGTAGGAGTTTTCGGCAATTCGTCGAACAGAAAATCGCATATTATGACAAATAATGCCTAGCTACCTATTTGATCGCCGTGCAAAACATTTGCAGTGATCCTTAACTTAACTCTAGCTATTTTTTGAAGCGTAATAATAAAAAAAAATGATCATACATCAACATTGTGTTATCTGTACGAAATTCGCTTTTTTCCTAATGTTCTTCGAGTAGAAATGACTTTAAGAATGTGAAATTAACTAACTACCTATTTGATCGATACTTGGAATGACAATGCTTAATATTTCAAGTTAACTAATAAATAAAAAATTAGGGTACTTCAACAAAGATTATTTATTCAACAGGTAGGAGTTTTCGGCAATTCGTCAAACAAAAATGAGCATAATATGACAACAATTCCTAAATACATACTTGATCGCCGCGCAAAACATTTGCAGTGATCCTTAACTTGACACTAGCTATTATTTGAAGCGTAATAATAAATAAAAAAATAATCATACATAAACATAGTGTTATCTATACAAAAGTCGCAATTTTCCTAATGTTCTTCGAGTAGAAATGACTTTAATAAGGTGAAATTTACTAACTACCTATTTGATCGATACTTGGATTGACAATGCTTAAAATTTCAAGATAACAAATAAATAAAAAATTAGGGTACTTCAACAAAGGATTATATATTCTATAGGTAGGAGTTTTCGGCAATTCGTCAAACAAAAATGAGCAAAATATGACAAATAATGCCTAACTACCTTTTGATCGCCGCGCAAAAGATTTGCAGTGATCCTTAACTTGACTCTAGCTATTATTTGAAGCGTAATAATAAATAAAAAAATAATCATACATCAACATAGTGTTATCAATACAAAAGTCGTAATTTTCCTAAGGTTCTTCGAGTAGAAATTAATTTAAGAAGGTAAAATTAACTAACTACCTATTTGATCGATACTTGGATTGACAATGCTTAAAATTTCAAGATAACAAATAAATAAAAAATTAGGGTACTTCAACAAAGGATTATATATTCAATAGGTAGGAGTTTTCGGCAATTCGTCAAACAAAAATGAGCATAATATGACAAATAATGCCTAACTACCTTTTGATCGCCGCGCAAAATATTTGCAGTGATCTTTAACTTGACTCTGGCTATTATTTGAAGCGTAATAATAAATAAAAAAATGATCATACATCAACATAGTGTTATCTATGCAAAAGTCACAATTTTCCTAAGGTTCTTCGAGTATAAATTACTTTAAGATGGTGAAATTAACTAACTACCTTTTTGATCGATACTTGGATTGACAATGATTAAAATTTCAAGATAACTAATAAATAAAAAATTAGGTACTTCAACAAAGGATTATATATTCAATAGGTGGGAGGTTTCGGCAATTCGTCAAACAGAAATGCGCATAATATGACAAATAATGCCTTACTACCTATTTGATCGCCGCGCAAAACATTTGCAGTGATCCTTAACTTGACTCTAGCTATTTTTTGAAGCGTAATAATGAAAAAAAATGATCATACATCAACATTGTGTTATCTGTAAAAAAGTCGCCTTTTTCCTAATGTTCTTCGAGTAGAAATGACTTTAAGAATGTGAAATTAACTAACTACCTATTTGATCGATACTTGGATTGACAATGCTTAATATTTCAAGTTAACTAATAAATAAAAAATTATGGTACTTCAACAAAGGATTATATATTCAACAGGTAGGAGTTTTCGGCAATTCGTCAAACAAAAATGAGCATAATATGACAAAAAATGCCTAACTACCTATTTGATCGCCGCGCAAAAGATTTGCAGTGATCCTTAACTTGACTCTAGCTATTATTTGAAGCGTATTAACAAATAAAAAAATGATCATACATCAACATAGTGTTATCAATACAAAAGTCGCAATTTTCCTAAGGTTCTTCGAGTAGAAATGACTTTAAGAAGGTGAAATTAACTAACTACCTATTTGAACGATACTTCCATTGACAATGCTTAATATTTCAAGTTAACTAATAAATCAAAAATTAGGGTACTTCAACAAAGGATTATATATTAAACAGGTAGTAGTTTTCGGCAATTCGTCAAACAAAAATGAGCATAATATGACAAAAAATGCGTAACTACATATTTGATCGCAGCGCAAAATATTTGCAGTGATCCTTAACTTGACTCTAGCTATTATTTGAAGCGTAATAATAAATAAAAAAATAATCATACATCAACATAGTGTTATCTATACAAAAGTCGTAATTTTCCTAAGGTTCTTCGAGTACAAATTACTTTAAGAAGGTAAAATTAACTAACTACCTATTTGATCGATACTTGGATTGACAATGATTAAAATTTCAAGATAACTAATAAATAAAAAATTAGGGTACTTCAACAAAGGATTATATATTCAATAGGTAGGAGTTTTCGGCAATTCGTCAAACAGAAATGTGCATATTATGACAAATAATGCCTTACTACCTATTTGATCGCCGCGCAAAACGTTTGCAGTGATCCTTAACTTGACTCTAGCTATTTTTTGAAGCGTAATAATAAAAAAAAAACATCATACATCAACATTGTGTTATCTGTACAAAAGTCCCAATTTTCCTAATGTTCTTCGAGTAGAAATTACTTTAAGATGGTGAAATTAACTAACTACCTATTTGATCGATACTTGGATTGACAATGCTTAACATTTCAAGTTAACTAATAAATAAAAAATTATGGTACTTCAACAAAGGATTATATATTCAACAGGTAGGAGGTTTCGGCAATTCGTCAAACAGAAATGCGCATAATATGACAAAAAATGCCTAACTACCTATTTGATCGCCGCGCAAAACATTTGCAGTGATCCTTAACTTGACTGTAGCTATTTTTTGAAGCGTAATAATAAATAAATAAAATGATCATACATCAACATAGTGTTATATATACAAAAGTCGCCTTTTTCCTAATGTTCTTCAAGTAGAAATGACTTTAAGAAGGTGAAATTAACTAACTACCTATTTGATCAATACTTGCATTGACAATGCTTAATATTTCAAGTTAACTAATAAATAAAAAATTAGGGTACTTCAACAAAGGATTATATATTCAACAGGTAGGAGTTTTCGGCAATTCGTCAAACAAAAATGAGCATAATATGACAAAAAATGCCTAACTCCCTATTTGATCGCCGCGCAAAACATTTGCAGTGATCCTTAACTTGACACTAGCTATTATTTGAAGCGTAATAACAAATAAAAAAATGATCATACATCCACATAGTGTTATCTATACAAAAGTCACAATTTTCCTAAGGTTCTTCGAGTAGAAATGACTTTAAGAAGGTGAAATTAACTAACTACCTATTTGATCGATACTTGGATTGGCAATGCTTAATATTTCAAGTTAACTAATAAATAAAAAATTAGGGTACTTCAACAAAGGATTATATATTCAACATGTAGGAGTTTTCGGCAATTCGTCAAACAAAAAATGAGCATAATATGACAAAAAATGCCTAACTACATATTTGATCGCGGCGCAAAAGATTTGCAGTGATCCTTAACTTGACACTAGCTATTATTTGAAGCGTAATAATAAATAAAAAAATAATCATACATCAACATAGTGTTATCTATACAAAAGTCGTAATTTTCCTAAGGTTCTTCGAGTAGAAATTACTTTAAGAAGGTAAAATTAACTAACTACCTATTTGATCGATACTTGGATTGACAATGATTAAAATTTCAAGATAACTAATAAATAAAAAATTAGGGTACTTCAACAAAGGATTATATATTCAATAGGTAGGAGTTTTCGGCAATTCGTCAAACAGAAATGCGCATATTATGACAAATAATGCCTTACTACCTATTTGATCGCCGCGCAAAACATTTGCAGTGATCCTTAACTTGACTCTAGCTATTTTTTGAAGCGTAATAATAAAAAAAAATCATCATACATCAACATTGTGTTATCTGTACAAAAGTCGCCTTTTTCCTAATGTTCTTCGAGTAGAAATGACTTTAAGAATGTGAAATTAACTAACTACCTATTTGATCGATACTTGGATTGACAATGCTTAATATTTCAAGTTAACTAATAAATAAAAAATTATGGTACTTCAACAAAGGATTATATATTCAACAGGTAGGAGTTTTCGGCAATTCGTCAAACAAAAATGAGCATAATATGACAAAAATTGCCTAACTACCTATTTGATCGCCGCGCAAAACATTTGCTGTGATCCTTAACTTGACTCTAGTTATTATTTGAAGCGTAATAATAAATAAAAAAAAGTATCATACATCAACATAGTGTTATCTATACAAAAGTCGCAATTTTCCTAAGGTTTTTCGAGTAGAAATGACTTTAAGAAGGTGAAATTAACTAACTACCTATTTGATCGATACTTGCATTGACAATGCTTAATATTTCAAGTTAACTAATAAATAAAAAATTAGGGTACTTCAACAAAGCATTATATATTCAACAGATAGGAGTTTTCGGCAATTCATCAAACAAAAATGAGCATAATATGACAAAAAATGCCTAACTACCTATTTGATCGCCGCGCAAAAGATTTGCAGTGATCCTTAACTTGACACTAGCTATTATTTGAAGCGTAATAATAAATAAAAAAATAATCATACATCAACATAGTGTTATCTATACAAAAGTCGTAATTTTCCTAAGGTTCTTCGAGTAGAAATTACTTTAAGATGGTAAAATTAACTAACTACCTATTTGATCGAAACTTGGATTGACAATGATTAAAATTTCAAGATAACTAATAAATAAAAAATTAGGGTACTTCAACAAAGGATTATATATTCAATAGGTAGGAGTTTTCGGCAATTCGTCACACAGAAATGCGCATATTATGACAAATAATGCCTTACTACCTATTTGATCGCCGCGCAAAACGTTTGCAGTGATCCTTAACTTGACTCTAGCTATTTTTTGAAGCGTAATAACAAAAAAAAATCATCATATATCAACATTGTGTTATCTGTACAAAAGTCGCCTTTTTCCTAATGTTCTTCGAGTAGAAATGACTTTAAGAATGTGAAATTAACTAACTACCTATTTGATCGATACTTGGATTGACAATGCTTAATATTTCAAGTTAACTAATAAATAAAAAATTATGGTACTTCGACAATGGATTATAAATTCAACAGGTAGGAGTTTTCGGCAATTCGTCATACAAAAATGAGCATAATATGACAAAAAATGCCTAACTACCTATTTGATCGCCGCGCAAAATATTTGCTGTGATCCTTAACTTGACTCTAGCTATTATTTGAAGCGTAATAATAAATAAAAAAAATGATCATACATCAACATAGTGTTATCTATACAAAAGTCGCAATTTTCCTAAGGTTTTTCGAGTAGAAATGACTTTAAGAAGGTGAAATTAACTAACTACCTATTTGATCAATACTTGCATTGACAATGCTTACTATTTCAAGTTAACTAATAAATAAAAAATTAGGGTACTTCAACAAAGCATTATATATTCAACAGGTAGGAGTTTTCGGCAATTCGTCAAACAAAAATGAGCATAATATGACAAAAAATGCCTAACTACCTATTTGATAGCCGCGCAAAAGATTTGCAGTGATCCTTAACTTGACACTAGCTATTATTTGAAGCGCAATAATAAATAAAAAAATAATCATACATCAACATAGTGTTATCTGTGCAAAAGTCATAATTTTCCTAAGGTTCTTCGAGTAGAAATGACTTTAAGAAGGTGAAATTAACTAACTACTTATTTCATCGATACTTGGTTTGACAATGCTTAACATTTCAAGATAACTAATAAATAAAAAATTAGCGTACTTCAACAAAGGATTATATATTCAATAGGTAGGAGTTTTCGCAATTCGTAAAACAAAAATGAGCATAATATGACAAATAATGCCTAACTACCATTTGATCGCCGCGCAAAACATTTGCAGTGATCCTTAACTTGACTTTAGCTATTATTTGAAGCGTAATAATAAATAAAAAAATGTTCATACATCAACATAGTGTTATCTATACAAAAGTCGCAATTTTCCTAAGGTTCTTCGAGTAGAAATTACTTTAAGAAGGTAAAATTAACTAACTACCTATTTGATCAATACTTGGATTGACAATGATTAAAATTTCAAGATATCTAATAAAAAAAAATTTTGGGTACTTCAACAAAGGATTATATATTCAATAGGTAGGAGTTTTCGGCAATTCGTCAAACAGAAATGCACGTATTATGACAAATAATGCCTAACTACCTATTTGATCGCCGCGCAAAACATTTGCAGTGATCCTTAACTTGACTCTAGCTATTTTTTGAAGCGTAATAATAAAAAAAATTATCATACATCAACAAAGTGTTATATGTACAAAAGTCGCTTTTTTTACTAATGTTCTTCAAGTAGAAATGACTTTAAGAACGTGAAATTAAGTCACTACCTATTTGATCGATACTTGGATTGACAATGATTAAAATTTCAAGATATCAAATAAATAAAAAATTTGGGTACTTCAACAAAGAATTATATATTCAATAGGTAGGAGTTTTCGGCAATTCGTCAAACAGAAATGCGCATATTATGACAAATATTGCCTAACTACCTATTTGATCGCCGCGCAAAACATTTGCAGTGATCCTTAACTTGACTCTAGCTATATTTTGAAGGGTAATAATAAAAAAAAATTATCATACCTCAACAATGTGTTATCTGTACAAAAGTCGCTTTTTTTACTAATGTCCTTCGAGTGGAAATGACTTTAAGAACGTGAAATTAAGTAACTACCTATTTGATCGATACTTGGATTGACAATGCTTAATATTTCTAGTTAACTAATAAATAAAAAATTAGGGTACTTCAACAAAGGATTATAAATTCAACAGTAGGAGTTTTCGGCAATTCGTCAAACTGAAATGAGCATAATATGACAAAAATGCCTAACTACATATTTGATCGCCGTGCAAAACATTGGCAGTGATCCTTAACTTGACTCTACCTATTTTTTGAAGTGTAATAACAAATAAAAAAATGATCATACATCAACATAGTGTTATCTATACAAAAGTCGCAATTTTCCTAAAGTTCTTCGAGTAGAAATGACTTTAATAAGGTGAAATTAAATAACTATATATTTGATCGATACTTGGATTGGTAATGCTTAAAATTTCAAGATAACTAATAAATAAAAAATTAGGGTACTTCAACAAATGATTGTATATTCAATAGGTAGGAGTTTCGGCAATTCGTCAAACAGAAATGCGCATATTATGACAAATAATGCCTTACTACCTATTTGATCGCCGCGCAAAACATTTGCAATGATCCTTAAGTTAACTCTAGCTATTTTTTTAAGCGTAATAATAAAAAAAATGATCATACATCAACATTGTGTTATGTGTACAAAAGTCGCTTTTTTCCTAATGTTCTTCGAGTAGAAATGACATTAAGAATGTGAAATTAACTAACTACCTATTTGATCGATACTTGGATTGACAATGCTTAATATTACAAGTTAACTAATAAATAAAAAATTAGCGTACTTCAACAAAGGATTATATATTCAATAGGTAGGAGTTTTCAGCATTTCGTTAAACAAAAATGAGCATAATATGACAAACAATGCCTAACTACCTATTTGATCGCCGCGCAAAACATTTGCAGTGATCCTTAAGTTGACTCTAGCTATTTTTTGAAGCGTAATAATAAATAAAAAAATGATCATACATCAACATAGTGTTATCTATTCAAAAATCACAATTTTCCTAAGGTTCTTCGAGTAGAAATGACTTTAAGAAGGTGAAATTGACTAACTACCTATTTGATCGATACTTGGATTGACAATGCTTAAAATTTCAAGATAACTAATAAATAAAAAATTAGGGTACTTCAAGAAAGGATTATATATTCAATAGGTAGGAGTTTTCGGCAATTCGTCAAACAAAAATGAGCATAATATGACAAACAATGCCTAACTACCTATTTGATCGCCGCGCAAAACATTTGCAGTGATCCTTAAGTTGACTCTAGCTATTATTTGAAGCGTAATAATAAATTAAAAAATGATCATACATCAACATAGTGTTATCAATACAAAAGTCGCAATTTTCCTAAGGTTCTTCGAGTAGAAATTACTTTAAGATGATAAAATTAACTAACTACCTATTTGATCGATACTTGGATTGACAATGATTAAAATTTCAAGATAACTAATAAATAAAAAATTAGGGTACTTCAACAAAGGATTATATATTCAATAGGTAGGAGTTTTCGGCAATTCGTCAAATAGAAATGAGCATAATATGACAAATAATGCCTGACTACCTATTTGATCGCCGCGCAAAACATTTGCAGTGTTCCTTAACTTGACTCTAGCTATTTTTTGAAGCGTAATAATAAATAAAAAAATGATCATACATCAACTTTGTGTTATCTATACAAAAGTCGCTTTTTTCCTAAGGTTCTTCGAGTGGAAATGACTTTAAGAAGGTGAAATTAACTAACTACATATTTGATCGATACTTGGATTGACAATGCTTAATATTTCAAGTTAACTAATAAATAAAAAATTAGGGTACTTCAACCAAGGATTATATATTCAATAGGTAGGAAGTTTCGGCAATTCGTCATACAGAAATGCGCATAATATGACAAATAATGCCTTACTACCTATTTGATCGCCGCGCAAAACATTTGCAGTGATCCTTAACTTGACTCTAGCTATTTTTTGAAGCGTAATAATAAAAAAAATGATCATACATCAACATTGTGTTATCTGTACAAAGGTCGCCTTTTTCCTAATGTTCTTCGAGTAGAAATGACTTTAAGAATGTGAAATTAACTAACTGCCTATTTGATCGATACTTGGATTGACAATGCTTAATATTTCAAGTTAACTAATAAATAAAAAATTATGGTACTTCAACAAAGGATTATATATTCAACAGGTAGGAGTTTTCGGCAATTCGTCAAACAAAAATGAGCATAATATGACAAAAAATGCCTAACTACCTATTTGATCGCCGCGCTAAAGATTTGCAGTGATCCTTAGCTTGACACTAGCTATTATTTGAAGCGTAATAATAAATAAAAAAATAATCATACATCAACATAGTGTTATCTATACAAAAGTCGTAATTTTCCTAAGGTTCTTCGAGTAGAAATTACTTTAAGAAGGTAAAATTAACTAACTACCTATTTGATCGATACTTGGATTGACAATGATTAAAATTTCAAGATAACTAATAAATAAAAAATTAGGGTACTTCAACAAAGGATTATATATTCAATAGGAAGGAGTTTTCGGCAATTCGTCAAACAAAAATGCGCATATTATGACAAATAATGCCTTACTACCTATTTGATCGCCGCGCAAAACATTTGCAGTGATCCTTAACTTGACTCTAGCTATTATTTGATGCGTATTAATAAATAAAAAAATGATCATACATCAACATAGTGTTATCTATACAAAAGTCGTAATTTTCCTAAGGTTCTTCGAGTAGAAATGACTTTAAGAAGGTGAAATTAACTAACTACCTATTTGATCGATACTTAGATTGACAATGCTTAAAATTTCAAGTTAACTAATAAATAAAAAATTAGTGTACTTCAACAAAGGATTATATATTCAATAGGTAGAAGTTTTCGGCAATTCGTCAAACAACAATGAGCATAATATGACAAATAATGCCTAACTACCTTTTGATCGCCGCGCAAAACATTTGCAGTGATCCTTAACTTGACTTTAGCTATTATTTGAAGCGTAATAATAAATAAAAAAATGTTCATACATCAACATAGTGTTATCTATACAAAAGTCGCAATTTTCCTAAGGTTCTTCGGGTAGAAATTACTTTAAGAAGGTAAAATTAACTAACTACCTATTTGATCGATACTTGGATTGACAATGATTAAAATTTCAAGATATCTAATAAATAAAAAATTAGGGTACTTCAACAAAGGATTATATATTCAATAGGAAGGAGTTTTCGGCAATTCGTCAAACAGAAATGCGCATATTATGACAAATAATGCCTTACTACCTATTTGATCGCCACGCAAAACATTTGCAGTGATCCTTAACTTGACTCTAGCTATTATTTGAAGCGTATTAATAAATAAAAAAATGATCATACATCAACATAGTGTTATCTATACAAAAGTCGTAATTTTCCTAAGGTTCTTCGAGTAGAAATGACTTTAAGAAGGTGAAATTAACTAACTACCTATTTGATCGATACTTCTATTGACAATGCTTAAAATTTCAAGATAACTAATAAATAAAAAATTAGCGTACTTCAACAAAGGATTATATATTCAATAGGTAGGAGTTTTCGGCAATTCGTCAAACAGAAATGCGCATATTATGTCAAATAATGCTTAACTACCTTTTGATCGCCGCGCAAAACATTTGCAGTGATCCTTAACTTGACTCTCGCTATTTTTTGAAGAGTAATAATAAAAAAAAATTATCATACATCAACAATGTGTTATCTGTAAAAAAGTCGCTTTTTTTACTAATGTTCTTCGAGTAGAAATGACTTTAAGAACGTGAAATTAAGTAACTACCTATTTGATCGATACTTGGATTGACAATGATTAAAATTTCAAGATATCTAATAAATAAAAAATTTGGGTACTTCAACAAAGGATTATATATTCAATAGGTAGGAGTTTTCGGCAATTCGTCAAACAGAAATGCGCATATTATAACAAATAATGGCTAACTACCTATTTGATCGCCGCGCAAAACATTTGCAGTGATCCTTAACTTGACTCTAGCTATTATTTGAAGCGTAATAATAAATTAAAAAATGATCATACATCAACATAGTGTTATCAATACAAAAGTCGCCATTTTCCTAAGGTTCTTCGAGTAGAAATTACTTTAAGATGATAAAATTAACTAACTACCTATTTGATCGATACTTGGATTGACAATGATTAAAATTACAAGATAACTAATAAATAAAAAATTAGGGTACTTCAACAAAGGATTATGTATTCAATAGGTAGGAGTTTTCGGCAATTCGTCAAATAGAAATGAGCATAATATGACAAATAATGCCTAACTACCTATTTGATCGCCGCGCAAAACATTTGCAGTGATCCTTAACTTGACTCTAGCTATTTTTTGAAGCGTAATAATAAATAAAAAAATGATCATACATCAACGTAGTGTTATCTTTTCAAAAATCGTAATTTTCCTAAGGTTCTTCGAGTAGAAATGACTTTAAGAAGGTGAAATTAACTAACGACCTATTTGATCGATACTTTGATTGACAATGCTTAATATTTCATGTTAACTAATAAATAAAATATTAGGGTACTTCAACAAAGGATTATATATTCAATAGTAGGATTTTTCGGCAATTCGTCCAACAGAAATGAGCATAATATGACAAAAATGCCTAACTACATATTTGATCGCCGCGCAAAACATTGGCAGTGATCCTTAACTTAACTCTACCGATTTTTTGAAGCCTAATAACAAATAAAAAAATGATCATACATTAACATAGTGTTATCTATACAAAAGTCGCAATTTTCCTAAAGTTCTTCGAGTAGAAATGACTTTAAGAAGGTGAAATTAACTAACTACATATTTGGTCGATACTTGGATTGGCAATCCATAATATTTCATGACAACTAATAAATAAAAAATTGTGGTACTTCAACGAATGATTATATATTAAATAGGTAGGAGTTTTCGGCAATTCGTCATACAAAAATGATCATAATATGACAAAAAAATGCCTAACTACCTATTTGATCGCCGCGCAAAACATTTGCAGTGATCCTTAACTTGACTCTAGCTATTATTTGAAGCGTAATAATAAATAAAAAAATGATCATACATCAACATTGTGTTATCTACACAAAAGTCGCAATTTTCCCAAGGATCTTCACGTAGAAATTACTTTAAGAAGGTAAAATTAAATAACTACCTATTTGATCGACACTTGGATTGACAATGATTAAAATTTCAAGATAACTAATAAATAAAAAATTAGGGTACTTCAACAAAGGATTATATATTAAATGGGTAGAAGTTTTCGGCAATTCGTCAAACAGAAAAGCGCATATTATGACAAATAATGCCTAACTACCTATTTGATCGCCGCGCAAAATATTTGCAGTGATCCTTAACTTGACTCTAGCTATTTTTTGAAGCGTAATAATAAAAAAAAATTGATCATACATCAACATTGTGTTATCTATACAAAAGTCGCTTTTTGCGTAAGGTTCTTGAAGTAGAAATGACTTTAAGAAGGTGAAATTAACTAACTACCTATTTGATCGATACTTGGATTGACAATGCTTAATATCTCAAGTTAACTAATCAATAAAAAATTAGGGTACTTCAACAAAAGATTATATATTCAACAGGTAGGAGTTTTCGGCAATTCGTCAAACAAAAATGAGCATAATATGACAAAAAATGCCTAACTACCTATTTGATCGTCGCGCAAAATATTTGCAGTGATCCTTCACTTGACTCTAGCTATTATTTGAAGCGTAATAATAAATAAAAAAATGATCATACATCAACTTATTGTTATCTATACAAAAGTCGCAATTCTCCTAAGGTTCTTCGAGTCGAAATGACATTAAGAAGGTGAAATTAACTAACTACCTATTTGATCGATACTTGGATTGACAATGCTTAAAATTTCAAGATAACTAATAAATAAAAAATTAGGGTACTTCAACAAAGGATTATATATTCAATAGGTAGGAGTTTTCGGCAATTCGTCAAACAAAAATGAGCATAATATTACAAATAATGCCTAACTACCTTTTGATTGCCGCGCAAAACATTTGCAGTGATCCTTAACTTGACTCTAGCTATTATTTGAAGCGTAATAATAAATAAAAAAATGATCATACATCAACATAGTGTTATCTATACAAAAGTCACAATTTTCCTAAGGTTCTTCTAGTCGAAAATACTTTAAGAAGGTAAAATTAACTAACTACCTATTTGATCGATACTTGGATTGATAATGCTTAAAATTTCAAGATAACTAATAAATAAAAAACTAGGGTACTTCAACAAAGGATTATATATTCAATAGTTAGGAGTTTTCGGCAATTCGTTAAACAAAAATGAGCATAATATGACAAATAATGCCTAACTACCTTTTGATCGCCGCGCAAAACATTTACAGTGATCCTTAACTTGACTCTAGCTATTATTTGAAGCGTAATAATAAATTAAAAAATGATCATACATCAACATAGTGTTATCAATACAAAAGTCGCCATTTTCCTAAGG
This sequence comes from Rhodomyrtus psidioides, assembly GCA_021437785.1. Lineage (NCBI taxonomy): Eukaryota > Viridiplantae > Streptophyta > Magnoliopsida > Myrtales > Myrtaceae > Rhodomyrtus > Rhodomyrtus psidioides. The sequence goes on from JAILYB010000089.1 coordinate 1,542,699, forward strand.
TTCTTCGAGTAGAAATTACTTTAAGATGATAAAATTAACTAACTACCTATTTGATCGATACTAGGATTGACAATGATTAAAATTTCAAGATAACTAATAAATAAAAAATTAGGGTACTTCAACAAAGGATTATATATTCAATAGGTAGGAGTTTTCGGCAATTCGTCAAATAGAAATGAGCATAATATGACAAATAATGCCTAACTACCAATTTGATCGCCGCGCAAAACATTTGCAGTGATCCTTAACTTGACTCTAGCTATTTTTTGAAGCGTAATAATAAATAAAAAAATAATCATACATCAACATAGTGTTATCTATTCAAAAATCGCAATTTTAATAAGGTTCTTCGAGTAGAAATGACTTTAAGAAGGAGAAATTAACTAACTACCTATTTGATCGATACTTGGATTGACAATGCTTAATATTTCAAGTTAACTAATAAATAAAATATTAGGGTACTTCAACAAAGGATTATATATTTAATAGTAGGATTTTTCGGCAAATCGTCAAACAGAAATGAGCATAATATGACAAAAATGCCTAACTACATATTTGATCGCCGCGCAAAACATTGGCAGTGATCCTTAACTTAACTCTACCTATTTTTTGAAGCGTAATAACAAATAAAAAAATGATCATACATCAACATAGTGTTATCTATACAAAAGTCGCAATTTTCCTAAAGTTCTTCGAGTAGAAATGACTTTAAGAATGTGAAATTAACTAACTACATATTTGGTCGATACTTGGATTGCCAATGCTTAATATTTCAAGATAACTAATAAATAAAAAATTATGGTACTTCAACGAATGATTATATATTAAATAGGTAGGAGTTTTCGGCAATTCGTCAAACAAAAATGATCCTAATATGACAAAAAAATGCCTAACTACCTATTTGATCACCGCGCAAAACATTTGCAGTGTTCCTTAACTTGACTCTAGCTATTATTTGAAGCGTAATAATAAATAAAAAAATGATCATACATCAACATTGTGTTATCTACACAAAAGTCGCAATTTTCCCAAGTATCTTCGCGTAGAAATTACTTTATGAAGGTAAAATTAAATAACTACCTATTTGATCGACACTTGGATTGACAATGATTAAAATTTCAAGATAACTAATAAATAAAAAATTTGGGTACTTCAACGAATGATTATATATTAAATAGGTAGAAGTTTTCGGCAATTCGTCAAACAGAAATGCGCATTTTATGACAAATAATGCCTAACTACCTATTTGATCGCCGCGCAAAACATTTGCAGTGATCCTTAACTTGACTCTAGCTATTTTTTGAAGCGTAATAATAAAAAAAAATGATCATACATCAACATTGTGTTATCTTTACAAAAGTCGCTTTTTTTCCTAAGGTTCTTGAAGTAGAAATGACTTTAAGAAGGTGAAATTAACTAACTACCTATTTGATCGATACTTGGATTGACAATGCTTAATATTTCAAGTTAACTAATCAATAAAAAATTAGGATACTTCAACAAAAGATTATATATTCAACAGGTAGGAGTTTTCGGCAATTCGTCAAACAAAAATGAGCATAATATGACAAAAAATGCCTAACTACCTATTTGATCGTCGCGCAAAATATTTGCAGTGATCCTTCACTTGACTCTAGCTATTATTTGAAGCGTAATAATAAATAAAAAAATGATCATACATCAACATAGTGTTATCTATACAAAAGTCGCAATTTTCCTAAGGTTCTTCGAGTCGAAATGACTTTAAGAAGGTGAAATTAACTAACTACCTATTTGATCGATACTTGGATTGACAATGCTTAAAATTTCTAGATAACTAATAAATAAAAAACTAGGGTACTTCAACAAAGGATTATATATTCAATAGGTAGGTGTTTTAGGCAATTTGTCAAACAAAAATGAGCATAATATGACAAATAATGCCTAACTACCTATTTGATCGCCGCGCAAAACATTTGCATGATCCTTAACTTGACTATGGCTATTATTTGAAGCGTAATAATAAATAAAAAAATGATCATACATCAACATATTGTTATCTATAAAAAAGTCGCAATTTTCCTATGGTTCTTCGAGTAAAAATTGCTTTAAGAAGGTAAAATTAACTAACTACCTATTTGATCGATACTTGGATTGACAATGCTTAAAATTTCAAGAAAACTAATAAATAAAAAATATGGGTAATTCAACAAAGGATTATATATTCAATAGGTAGGAGTTTTCGGCAATTCGTCAAACAGAAATAAGCATAATATGAGAAAAATGCCTAACTACCTATTTGATCGCCGCGCAAAACATTTGCAGTGATCCTTAACTTGACTCTAGCTATATTTTGAAGCGTAATAACAAATAAAAAAATTATCATACATCAACATTGTGTTATCTATACAAAAGTCGCCTTTTTCCTAAGGTTCTTCGAGTAGAAATGACTTTAAGAAGGTGAAATTAACTAACTACCTATTTGATCGATACTTGGATTGACAATGGTTAAAATTTCAAGATAAGTTAAAAAATAAAAAATTAGGGTACTTCAACAAAGGATTATATATTCAATAGGTAGGAGTTTTCGGCAATTCGTCAAACAAAAATGAGCATAGTATGACAAATAATGCCTAACTACCTATTTGATCGCCGCGCAAAAATTTGCAGTGATCCTTACCTTGACTCTAGCTATTTTTTGAAGCGTAATAACAAGTAAAAAAAAAGATCATACATCAACATAGTGTTATCTATACAAAAGTCGCAAATTTCCTAAAGTTCTTCGAGTAGAAATGACTTTAAGAAGGTGAAATTAACTAACTACCTATTTGATCGATACTTGGATTGACAATACTTAAAATTTCAAGATAAGTAATAAATAAATAATTAGGGTATTTCAACAAAGGATTATATATTCAATTGGTAGGAGATTTCGGCAATTCGTCAAACAAAAATGAGCATAATATGACAAATAATGCCTAACTACCTATTTGATCGCCGCGCAAAACATTTGCAGTGATCCTTAACTTGACTCTAGCAATATTTTGAAGCGTAATAACAAATAAAAAAATGATCATACATCAACATTGTGTTATCTATACAGAAGTCGCCTTTTTCCTAAGGTTCTTCGAGTAGAAATGACTTTAAGAAGGTGAAATTAACTAACTACCTATTTGATCGATACTTGGATTGGCAATGCTTAATATTTCAAGATAACTAATAAATAAAATATTAGGATACTTCAACGAAGGATTATATATTCAATAGGTAGAAGTTTTCGGCAATTCGTCAAACAAAAATGAGCCTAATATGACAAAAAATGCCTAACTACATATTTGATCGCCGCGCAAAACATTTGCAGTGATCCTTAACTTGACTCTAGCTATTATTTGTAGCGTAATAATAAATAAAAAAATGATCATACATCAATATAGTGTTATCTATGCAAAAGTTGCTATTTTCATAAGGTTCTTAGAGTAGAAATGACTTTAAAAAGGTGAAATTAACTAACTACCTATTTGATCGATACTTGGATTGGCAATGCTTAATATTTCAAGATAACTAATAAATAAAAAATTAGGGTACTTCAACGAAGGATTATATATTCAATAGGTAGGAGTTTTCGGCAATTCGTCAAAAAAAAATGGGCATAGTATGACAAATAATGCCTAACTACCTATTTGATCGCCGCGCAAAAATTTGCAGTGAGCCCTACCTTGACTCTACCTATTTTTTGAAGCGTAATAACAAGTAAAAAGAAAAGATCATACATCAACATAGTGTTATCCATACAAAAGTCGCAATTTTCCTAAAGTTCTTCGAGTAGAAATGACTTTAAGAAGGTGAAATTAACTAACTACCTATTTGATCGATACTTGGATTGGCAATGCTTAATATTTCAAGATAACTAATAAATAAAATATTAGGATACTTCAACGAAGGATTATATATTCAATAGGTAGGAGTTTTCGACAATTCGTCAAACAAAAATGAGCATAATATGACAAAAAATGAATAACTACCTATTTGATCGCCGCGCAAAACATTTGCAGTGATCCTTAACTTGACTCTAGCTATTATTTGAAGCGTAATAATAAAAAAAAAATATCATACATCAACATAGTGTTATCTATGCAAAAGTTGCAATTTTCATAAGGTTCTTAGAGTAGAAATCACTTTAAAAAGGTGAAATTAACTAACTACCTATTTGATCGCTACTTGGATTGGCAATGCTTAATATTTCAAGATAACTAATAAATAAAAAATTGGGGTACTTCAACGAAGAATTATATATTCAATAGGTAGGAGTTTTCGGCAATTCGTCAAACAAAAATGAGCATAGTATGACAAATAATGCCTAACTACCTATTTGATCGCCGCGCAAAAATTTGCAGTGATCCCTACCTTGACTCTACCTATTTTTGGAACCGTAATAACAAGTAAAAAGAAAAGATCATACATCAACATAGTGTTATCCATACAAAAGTCGCAATTTTCCTAAAGTTCTTGGAGTAGAAATGACTTTAAGAAGGTGAAATTAACTAACTACCTATTTGATCGATACTTGGATTGACAATGCTTAAAATTTCAAGATAAGTAATAAATAAAAAATTAGGGTATTTCAACAAAGGATTATATATTCAATTGGTAGGAGATTTCGGCAATTCGTCAAACAAAAATGAGCATAATATGACAAATAATGCCTAACTACCTATTTGATCGCCGCGCAAAACATTTGCAGTGATCCTTAACTTGACTCTAGCTATATTTTGAAGCGTAATAACAAATAAAAAAATGATCATACATCAACATTGTGTTATCTACACAAAAGTCGCCTTTTTTCCTAAGGTTCTTCGAGTAGAAATGACTTTAAGAAGGTGAAATTAACTAACTACCTATTTGATCGATACTTGGATTGACAATGCTTAAAATTTCAAGATAAGTAATAAATAAAAAATTAGGGTACTTCAACAAAGGATTATATATTCAATAGGTAGGAGTTTTCGGCAATTCGTCAAACAAAAATGGGCATAATTTGACAAAAAATGCCTAACTACCTATTTGATCGCCGCGCAAAACATTTGCAGTGATCCTTAACTTGACTCTAGCTATTATTTGAAGCGTAATAATAAATAAAAAAATGATCATACATCAACATAGTGTTATCTATACAAAAGTCGCAATTTTCCTAAGGTTCTTCGAGTAAAAATTACTTTAAGAAGGTAAAATTAACTAACTACCTATTTGATCGATACTTGGATTGACAATGCTTAAAATTTCAAGAAAACTAATAAATAAAAAATATGGGTACTTCAACAAAGGATAATATATTCAACTGGTAGGAGTTTTCGGCAATTCGTCAAACAGAAATGAGCATAATATGAGAAAAATGCCTAACTACTTATTTGATCGCCGCGCAAAACATTTGCAGTGATCCTTAACTTAACTCTAGCTATTATTTTTAGCGTAATAATAAATAAAAAAATGATCATACATCAACATAGTGTTATCTATGAAAAAATTGCTATTTTCATAAGATTCTTAGAGTAGAAATGACTTTAAGAAGGTGAAATTAACTAACTACTTATTTGATCGATACTTGGATTGACAATGCTTAAAATTTCAAGATAACTAATAAATAAAAAACTAGGGTACTTCAACAAAGGATTATATATTCAATAGGTAGGAGTTTTCGGCAATTCGTCAAACAGAAATGAGCATAATATGAGAAAAATGCCTAACTACCTATTTGATCGCCGCGCAAAATTTTTTTAGTAATCCTTAACTTGACTCTAGCTATATTTTGAAGCGTAATAACAAATAAAAAAATGATCATACATCAACATTGTGTTATCTATACAAAAGTCGCCTTTTCCTAAAGTTCTTCGAGTAGAAATGACTTTAAGAAGGTGAAATTAACTAACTACCTATTTGATCGATACTTGGATTGACAATGCTTAAAATTTCAAGATAACTAATAAATAAAAAATTAGGGTACTTCAACAAAGGATTATATATTCAATAGGTAGGAGTTTTCGGCAATTCGTCAAACTAATATGACAAAAAATGCCTAACTACCTATTTGATCGCCACGCAAAACATTTGCAGTGATCCTTAACTTGACTCTAGCTATTATTTGAAGCGTAATAATAAATAAAAAAATGATCATACATCAACATAGTGTTATCTATGTAAAAGTAGCAATTTTCATAATGTTCTTAGAGTATAAATGACTTTAAGAAGGTGAAATTAACTAACTACCTATTTGATCGATACTTGGATTGACAATGCTTAAAATTTCTAGATAACTAATAAATAAAAAACTAGGGTACTTCAACAAAGGATTATATATTCAATAGGTAGGAGTTTTAGGCAATTTGTCAAACAAAAATGAGCATAATATGACAAATAATGCCTAACTACCTATTTGATCGCCGCGCAAAACATTTGCATGATCCTTAACTTGACTATGGCTATTATTTGAAGCGTAATAATAAATAAAAAAATGATCATACATCAACATATTGTTATCTATAAAAAAGTCGCAATTTTCCTATGGTTCTTCGAGTAAAAATTGCTTTAAGAAGGTAAAATTAACTAACTACCTATTTGATCGATACTTGGATTGACAATGCTTAAAATTTCAAGAAAACTAATAAATAAAAAATATGGGTAATTCAACAAAGGATTATATATTCAATAGGTAGGAGTTTTCGGCAATTCGTCAAACAAAAATGAGCATAGTATGACAAATAATGCCTAACTACCTATTTGATCGCCGCGCAAAAATTTGCAGTGATCCTTACCTTGACTCTAGCTATTTTTTGAAACGTAATAACAAGTAAAAAAAAAAAGATCATACATCAACATAGTGTTATCTATACAAAAGTCGCAAATTTCCTAAAGTTCTTCGAGTAGAAATGACTTTAAGAAGGTGAAATTAACTAACTACCTATTTGATCGATACTTGGATTGACAATGCTTAAAATTTCAAGATAAGTAATAAATAAAAAATTAGGGTATTTCAACAAAGGATTATATATTCAATTGGTAGGAGATTTCGGCAATTCGTCAAACAAAAATGAGCATAATATGACAAATAATGCCTAACTACCTATTTGATCGCCGCGCAAAACATTTGCAGTGATCCTTAACTTGACTCTAGCAATATTTTGAAGCGTAATAACAAATAAAAAAATGATCATACATCAACATTGTGTTATCTATACAGAAGTCGCCTTTTTCCTAAGGTTCTTCGAGTAGAAATGACTTTAAGAAGGTGAAATTAACTAACTACCTATTTGATCGATACTTGGATTGGCAATGCTTAATATTTCAAGATAACTAATAAATAAAATATTAGGATACTTCAACGAAGGATTATATATTCAATAGGTAGAAGTTTTCGGCAATTCGTCAAACAGAAATGAGCATAATATGACAAAAATGCCTAACTACATATTTGATCGCCGCGCAAAACATTGGCAGTGATCCTTAACTTAACTCTACCTATTTTTTGAAGCGTAATAACAAATAAAAAAATGATCATACATCAACATAGTGTTATCTATACAAAAGTCGCAATTTTCCTAAAGTTCTTCGAGTAGAAATGACTTTAAGAATGTGAAATTAACTAACTACATATTTGGTCGATACTTGGATTGCCAATGCTTAATATTTCAAGATAACTAATAAATAAAAAATTATGGTACTTCAACGAATGATTATATATTAAATAGGTAGGAGTTTTCGGCAATTCGTCAAACAAAAATGATCCTAATATGACAAAAAAATGCCTAACTACCTATTTGATCGCCGCGCAAAACATTTGCAGTGTTCCTTAACTTGACTCTAGCTATTATTTGAAGCGTAATAATAAATAAAAAAATGATCATACATCAACATTGTGTTATCTACACAAAAGTCGCAATTTTCCCAAGTATCTTCGCGTAGAAATTACTTTATGAAGGTAAAATTAAATAACTACCTATTTGATCGACACTTGGATTGACAATGATTAAAATTTCAAGATAACTAATAAATAAAAAATTAGGGTACTTCAACGAATGATTATATATTAAATAGGTAGAAGTTTTCGGCAATTCGTCAAACAGAAATGCGCATTTTATGACAAATAATGCCTAACTACCTATTTGATCGCCGCGCAAAACATTTGCAGTGATCCTTAACTTGACTCTAGCTATTTTTTGAAGCGTAATAATAAAAAAAAATGATCATACATCAACATTGTGTTATCTTTACAAAAGTCGCTTTTTTTCCTAAGGTTCTTGAAGTAGAAATGACTTTAAGAAGGTGAAATTAACTAACTACCTATTTGATCGATACTTGGATTGACAATGCTTAATATTTCAAGTTAACTAATCAATAAAAAATTAGGATACTTCAACAAAAGATTATATATTCAACAGGTAGGAGTTTTCGGCAATTCGTCAAACAAAAATGAGCATAATATGACAAAAAATGCCTAACTACCTATTTGATCGTCGCGCAAAATATTTGCAGTGATCCTTCACTTGACTCTAGCTATTATTTGAAGCGTAATAATAAATAAAAAAATGATCATCCATCAACATAGTGTTATCTATACAAAAGTCGCAATTTTCCTAAGGTTCTTCGAGTCGAAATGACTTTAAGAAGGTGAAATTAACTAACTACCTATTTGATCGATACTTGGATTGACAATGCTTAAAATTTCTAGATAACTAATAAATAAAAAACTAGGGTACTTCAACAAAGGATTATATATTCAATAGGTAGGAGTTTTAGGCAATTTGTCAAACAAAAATGAGCATAATATGACAAATAATGCCTAACTACCTATTTGATCGCCGCGCAAAACATTTGCATGATCCTTAACTTGACTATGGCTATTATTTGAAGCGTAATAATAAATAAAAAAATGATCATACATCAACATATTGTTATCTATAAAAAAGTCGCAATTTTCCTATGGTTCTTCGAGTAAAAATTGCTTTAAGAAGGTAAAATTAACTAATTACCTATTTGATCGATACTTGGATTGACAATGCTTAAAATTTCAAGAAAACTAATAAATAAAAAATATGGGTAATTCAACAAAGGATTATATATTCAATAGGTAGGAGTTTTCGGCAATTCGTCCAACAGAAATAAGCATAATATGAGAAAAATGCCTAACTACCTATTTGATCGCCGCGCAAAACATTTGCAGTGATCCTTAACTTGACTCTAGCTATATTTTGAAGCGTAATAACAAATAAAAAAATTATCATACATCAACATTATGTTATCTATACAAAAGTCGCCTTTTTCCTAAGGTTCTTCGAGTAGAAATGACTTTAAGAAGGTGAAATTAACTAACTACCTATTTGATCGATACTTGGATTGACAATGGTTAAAATTTCAAGATAAGTAAAAAATAAAAAATTAGGGTACTTCAACAAAGGATTATATATTCAATAGGTAGGAGTTTTCGGCAATTCGTCAAACAAAAATGAGCATAGTATGACAAATAATGCCTAACTACCTATTTTATCGCCGCGCAAAAATTTGCAGTGATCCTTACCTTGACTCTAGCTATTTTTTGAAGCGTAATAACAAGTAAAAAAAAAGATCATACATCAACATAGTGTTATCTATACAAAAGTCGCAAATTTCCTAAAGTTCTTCGAGTAGAAATGACTTTAAGAAGGTGAAATTAACTAACTACCTCTTTGATCGATACTTGGATTGACAATGCTTAAAATTTCAAGATAAGTAATAAATAAAAAATTAGGGTATTTCAACAAAGGATTATATATTCAATTGGTAGGAGATTTCGGCAATTCGTCAAACAAAAATGAGCATAATATGACAAATAATGCCTAACTACCTATTTGATCGCCGCGCAAAACATTTGCAGTGATCCTTAACTTGACTCTAGCAATATTTTGAAGCGTAATAACAAATAAAAAAATGATCATACATCAACATTGTGTTATCTATACAGAAGTCGCCTTTTTCCTAAGGTTCTTCGAGTAGAAATGACTTTAAGAAGGTGAAATTAACTAACTACCTATTTGATCGATACTTGGATTGGCAATGCTTAATATTTCAAGCTAACTAATAAATAAAATATTAGGATACTTCAACGAAGGATTATATATTCAATAGGTAGAAGTTTTCGGCAATTCGTCAAACAAAAATGAGCCTAATATGACAAAAAATGCCTAACTACATATTTGATCGCCGCGCAAAACATTTGCAGTGATCCTTAACTTGACTCTAGCTATTATTTGTAGCGTAATAATAAATAAAAAAATGATCATACATCAATATAGTGTTATCTATGCAAAAGTTGCAATTTTCATAAGGTTCTTAGAGTAGAAATGACTTTAAAAAGGTGAAATTAACTAACTACCTATTTGATCGATACTTGGATTGGCAATGCTTAATATTTCAAGATAACTAATAAATAAAAAATTAGGGTACTTCAACGAAGGATTGTATATTCAATAGGTAGGAGTTTTCGGCAATTCGTAAAAAAAAAATGGGCATAGTATGACAAATAATGCCTAACTACCTATTTGATCGCCGCGCAAAAATTTGCAGTGAGCCCTACCTTGACTCTACCTATTTTTTGAAGCGTAATAACAAGTAAAAAGAAAAGATCATACATCAACATAGTGTTATCCATACAAAAGTCGCAATTTTCCTAAAGTTCTTCGAGTAGAAATGACTTTAAGAAGGTGAAATTAACTAACTACCTATTTGATCGATACTTGGATTGGCAATGCTTAATATTTCAAGATAACTAATAAATAAAATATTAGGATACTTCAACGAAGGATTATATATTCAATAGGTAGGAGTTTTCGACAATTCGTCAAACAAAAATGAGCATAATATGACAAAAAATGAATAACTACCAATTTGATCGCCGCGCAAAACATTTGCAGTGATCCTTAACTTGACTCTAGCTATTATTTGAAGCGTAATAATAAAAAAAAATGATCATACATCAACATAGTGTTATCTATGCAAAAGTTGCAATTTTCATAAGGTTCTTAGAGTAGAAATGACTTTAAAAAGGTGAAATTAACTAACTACCTATTTGATCGCTACTTGGATTGGCAATGCTTAATATTTCAAGATAACTAATAAATAAAAAATTGGGGTACTTCAACGAAGAATTATATATTCAATAGGTAGGAGTTTTCGGCAATTCGTCAAACAAAAATGAGCATAGTATGACAAATAATGCCTAACTACCTATTTGATCGCCGCGCAAAAATTTGCAGTGATCCCTACCTTGACTCTACCTATTTTTGGAAGCGTAATAACAAGTAAAAAGAAAAGATCATACATCAACATAGTGTTATCCATACAAAAGTCGCAATTTTCCTAAAGTTCTTGGAGTAGAAATGACTTTAAGAATGTGAAATTAACTAACTACCTATTTGATCGATACTTGGATTGACAATGCTTAAAATTTCAAGATAAGTAATAAATAAAAAATTAGGGTATTTCAACAAAGGATTATATATTCAATTGGTAGGAGATTTCGGCAATTCGTCAAACAAAAATGAGCATAATATGACAAATAATGCCTAACTACCTATTTGATCGCCGCGCAAAACATTTGCAGTGATCCTTAACTTGACTCTAGCTATATTTTGAAGCGTAATAACAAATAAAAAAATGATCATACATCAACATTGTGTTATCTATACAAAAGTCGCCTTTTTCCTAAGGTTCTTCGAGTAGAAATGACTTTAAGAAGGTGAAATTAACTAACTACCTATTTGATCGATACTTGGATTGACAATGCTTAAAATTTCAAGATAAGTAATAAATAAAAAATTAGGGTACTTCAACAAAGGATTATATATTCAATAGGTAGGAGTTTTCGGCAATTCGTCAAACAAAAATGGGCATAATATGACAAAAAATGCCTAACTACCTATTTGATCGCCGCGCAAAACATTTGCAGTGATCCTTAACTTGACTCTAGCTATTATTTGAAGCGTAATAATAAATAAAAAAATGATCATACATCAACATAGTGTTATCTATACAAAAGTCGCAATTTTCCTAAGGTTCTTCGAGTAAAAATTACTTTAAGAAGGTAAAATTAACTAACTACCTATTTGATCGATACTTGGATTGACAATGCTTAAAATTTCAAGAAAACTAATAAATAAAAAATATGGGTACTTCAACAAAGGATAATATATTCAACTGGTAGGAGTTTTCGGCAATTCGTCAAACAGAAATGAGCATAATATGAGAAAAATGCCTAACTACTTATTTGATCGCCGCGCAAAACATTTGCAGTGATCCTTAACTTAACTCTAGCTATTATTTTTAGCGTAATAATAAATAAAAAAATGATCATACATCAACATAGTGTTATCTATGAAAAAGTTGCTATTTTCATAAGATTCTTAGAGTAGAAATGACTTTAAGAAGGTGAAATTAACTAACTACTTATTTGATCGATACTTGGATTGACAATGCTTAAAATTTCAAGATAACTAATAAATAAAAAACTAGGGTACTTCAACAAAGGATTATATATTCAATAGGTAGGAGTTTTCGGCAATTCGTCAAACAGAAATGAGCATAATATGAGAAAAATGCCTAACTACCTATTTGATCGCCGCGCAAAAATTTTTTAGTAATCCTTAACTTGACTCTAACTATATTTTGATGCGTAATAACAAATAAAAAAATGATCATACATCAACATTGTGTTATCTATACAAAAATCGCCTTTTTCCTAAAGTTCTTCGAGTAGAAATGACTTTAAGAAGGTGAAATTAACTAACTACCTATTTGATCGATACTTGGATTGACAATGCTTAAAATTTCAAGATAACTAATAAATAAAAAATTAGGGTACTTCAACGAAGGATTATATATTCAATAGGTAGGAGTTTTCGGCAATTCGTCAAACTAATATGACAAAAAATGCCTAACTACCTATTTGATCGCCACGCAAAACATTTGCAGTGATCCTTAACTTGACTCTAGCTATTATTTGAAGCGTAATAATAAATAAAAAAATGATCATACATCAACATAGTGTTATCTATGTAAAAGTAGCAATTTTCATAATGTTCTTAGAGTATAAATGACTTTAAGAAGGTGAAATTAACTAACTACCTATTTGATCGATACTTGGATTGACAATGCTTAAAATTTCTAGATAACTAATAAATAAAAAACTAGGGTACTTCAACAAAGGATTATATATTCAATAGGTAGGAGTTTTAGGCAATTTGTCAAACAAAAATGAGCATAATATGACAAATAATGCCTAACTACCTATTTGATCGCCGCGCAAAACATTTGCATGATCCTTAACTTGACTATGGCTATTATTTGAAGCGTAATAATAAATAAAAAAATGATCATACATCAACATATTGTTATCTATAAAAAAGTCGCAATTTTCCTATGGTTCTTCGAGTAAACATTGCTTTAAGAAGGTAAAATTAACTAACTACCTATTTGATCGATACTTGGATTGACAATGCTTAAAATTTCAAGAAAACAAATAAATAAAAAATATGGGTAATTCAACAAAGGATTATATATTCAATAGGTAGGAGTTTTCGGCAATTCGTCAAACAGAAATAAGCATAATATGAGAAAAATGCCTAACTACCTATTTGATCGCCGCGCAAAACATTTGCAGTGATCCTTAACTTGACTCTAGCTATATTTTGAAGCGTAATAACAAATAAAAAAATGATCATACATCAACATTGTGTTATCTATACAAAAGTCGCCTTTTTCCTAAGGTTCTTCGAGTAGAAATGACTTTAAGAAGGTGAAATTAACTAACTACCTATTTGATCGATACTTGGATTGACAATGGTTAAAATTTCAAGATAAGTAAAAAATAAAAAATTAGGGTACTTCAACAAAGGATTATATATTCAAAAGGTAGGAGTTTTCGGCAATTCGTCAAACAAAAATGAGCATAGTATGACAAATAATGCCTAACTACCTACTTGATCGCCGCGCAAAAATTTGCAGTGATCCTTACCTTGACTCTAGCTATTTTTTGAAGCGTAATAACAAGTAAAAAAAAAAGATCATACATCAACATAGTGTTATCTATACAAAAGTCGCAAATTTCCTAAAGTTCTTCGAGTAGAAATGACTTTAAGAAGGTGAAATTAACTAACTACCTATTTGATCGATACTTGGATTGACAATGCTTAAAACTTCAAGATAAGTAATAAATAAAAAATTAGGGTATTTCAACAAAGGATTATATATTCAATTGGTAGGAGATTTCGGCAATTCGTCAAACAAAAATGAGCATAATATGACAAATAATGCCTAACTACCTATTTGATCGCCGCGCAAAACATTTGCAGTGATCCTTAACTTGACTCTAGCAATATTTTGAAGCGTAATAACAAATAAAAAAATGATCATACATCAACATTGTGTTATCTATACAGAAGTCGCCTTTTTCCTAAGGTTCTTCGAGTAGAAATGACTTTAAGAAGGTGAAATTAACTAACTACCTATTTGATCGATACTTGGATTGGCAATGCTTAATATTTCAAGATAACTAATAAATAAAATATTAGGATACTTCAACGAAGGATTATATATTCAATAGGTAGAAGTTTTCGGCAATTCGTCAAACAAAAATGAGCCTAATATGACAAAAAATGCCTAACTACATATTTGATCGCCGCGCAAAACATTTGCAGTGATCCTTAACTTGACTCTAGCTATTATTTGAAGCGTAATAATAATTAAAAAAATGATCATACATCAACATAGTGTTATCTATGCAAAAGTTGCAATTTTCATAAGGTTCTTAGAGTAGAAATGACTTTAAAAAGGTGAAATTAACTAACTACCTATTTGATCGATACTTAGATTGGCAATGCTTAATATTTCAAGATAACTAATAAATAAAAAATTAGGGTACTTCAACGAAGGATTATATATTCAATAGGTAGGAGTTTTCGGCAATTCGTCAAAAAAAAATGGGCATAGTATGACAAATAATGCCTAACTACCTATTTGATCGCCGCGCAAAAATTTGCAGTGAGCCCTACCTTGACTCTACCTATTTTTTGAAGCGTAATAACAAGTAAAAAGAAAAGATCATACATCAACATAGTGTTATCCATACAAAAGTCGCAATTTTCCTAAAGTTCTTCGAGTAGAAATGACTTTAAGAAGGTGAAATTAACTAACTACCTATTTGATCGATACTTGGATTGGCAATGCTTAATATTTCAAGATAACTAATAAATAAAATATTAGGATACTTCAACGAAGGATTATATATTCAAAAGGTAGGAGTTTTCGACAATTCGTCAAACAAAAATGAGCATAATATGACAAAAAATGAATAACTACCTATTTGATCGCCGCGCAAAACATTTGCAGTGATCCTTAACTTGACTCTAGCTATTATTTGAAGCGTAATAATAAAAAAAAATGATCATACATCAACATCGTGTTATCTATGCAAAAGTTGCAATTTTCATAAGGTTCTTAGAGTAGAAATGACTTTAAAAAGGTGAAATTAACTAACTACCTATTTGATCGCTACTTGGATTGGCAATGCTTAATATTTCAAGATAACTAATAAATAAAAAATTGGGGTACTTCAACGAAGAATTATATATTCAATAGGTAGGAGTTTTCGGCAATTCCTCAAACAAAAATGAGCATAGTATGACAAATAATGCCTAACTACCTATTTGATCGCCGCGCAAAAATTTGCAGTGATCCCTACCTTGACTCTACCTATTTTTGGAAGCGTAATAACAAGTAAAAAGAAAAGATCATACATCAACATAGTGTTATCCATACAAAAGTCGCAATTTTCCTAAAGTTCTTGGAGTAGAAATGACTTTAAGAAGGTGAAATTAACTAACTACCTATTTGATCGATACTTGGATTGACAATGCTTAAAATTTCAAGATAAGTAATAAATAAAAAATTAGGGTATTTCAACAAAGGATTATATATTCAATTGGTAGGAGATTTCGGCAATTCGTCAAACAAAAATGAGCATAATATGACAAATAATGCCTAACTACCTATTTGATCGCTGCGCAAAACATTTGCAGTGATCCTTAACTTGACTCTAGCTATATTTTGAAGCGTAATAACAAATAAAAAAATGATCATACATCAACATTGTGTTATCTATACAAAAGTCGCCTTTTTCCTAAGGTTCTTCGAGTAGAAATGACTTTAAGAAGGTGAAATTAACTAACTACCTATTTGATCGATACTTGGATTGACAATGCTTAAAATTTCAAGATAAGTAATAAATAAAAAATTAGGGTACTTCAACAAAGGATTATATATTCAAATAGGTAGGAGTTTTCGGCAATTCGTCAAACAAAAAAGGGCATAATATGACAAAAAATGCGTAACTACCTATTTGATCGCTGCGCAAAACATTTGCAGTGATCCATAACTTGACTCTAGCTATTATTTGAAGCGTAATAATAAATAAAAAAATGATCATACATCAACATAGTGTTATCTATACAAAAGTCGCAATTTTCCTAAGGTTCGTCGAGTAAAAATTACTTTAAGAAGGTAAAATTAACTAACTACCTATTTGATCGATACTTGGATTGACAATGCTTAAAATTTCAAGAAAACTAATAAATAAAAAATATGGGTACTTCAACAAAGGATAATATATTCAACTGGTAGGAGTTTTCGGCAATTCGTCAAACAAAAATGAGCATAATATGACAAAAAATGAATAACTACCTATTTGATCGCCGCGCAAAACATTTGCAGTGATCCTTAACTTGACTCTAGCTATTATTTGAAGCGTAATAATAAAAAAAAATGATCATACATCAACATCGTGTTATCTATGCAAAAGTTGCAATTTTCATAAGGTTCTTAGAGTAGAAATGACTTTAAAAAGGTGAAATTAACTAACTACCTATTTGATCGCTACTTGGATTGGCAATGCTTAATATTTCAAGATAACTAATAAATAAAAAATTGGGGTACTTCAACGAAGAATTATATATTCAATAGGTAGGAGTTTTCGGCAATTCCTCAAACAAAAATGAGCATAGTATGACAAATAATGCCTAACTACCTATTTGATCGCCGCGCAAAAATTTGCAGTGATCCCTACCTTGACTCTACCTATTTTTGGAAGCGTAATAACAAGTAAAAAGAAAAGATCATACATCAACATAGTGTTATCCATACAAAAGTCGCAATTTTCCTAAAGTTCTTGGAGTAGAAATGACTTTAAGAAGGTGAAATTAACTAACTACCTATTTGATCGATACTTGGATTGACAATGCTTAAAATTTCAAGATAAGTAATAAATAAAAAATTAGGGTATTTCAACAAAGGATTATATATTCAATTGGTAGGAGATTTCGGCAATTCGTCAAACAAAAATGAGCATAATATGACAAATAATGCCTAACTACCTATTTGATCGCTGCGCAAAACATTTGCAGTGATCCTTAACTTGACTCTAGCTATATTTTGAAGCGTAATAACAAATAAAAAAATGATCATACATCAACATTGTGTTATCTATACAAAAGTCGCCTTTTTCCTAAGGTTCTTCGAGTAGAAATGACTTTAAGAAGGTGAAATTAACTAACTACCTATTTGATCGATACTTGGATTGACAATGCTTAAAATTTCAAGATAAGTAATAAATAAAAAATTAGGGTACTTCAACAAAGGATTATATATTCAAATAGGTAGGAGTTTTCGGCAATTCGTCAAACAAAAATGGGCATAATATGACAAAAAATGCGTAACTACCTATTTGATCGCCGCGCAAAACATTTGCAGTGATCCATAACTTGACTCTAGCTATTATTTGAAGCGTAATAATAAATAAAAAAATGATCATACATCAACATAGTGTTATCTATACAAAAGTCGCAATTTTCCTAAGGTTCGTCGAGTAAAAATTACTTTAAGAAGGTAAAATTAACTAACTACCTATTTGATCGATACTTGGATTGACAATGCTTAAAATTTCAAGAAAACTAATAAATAAAAAATATGGGTACTTCAACAAAGGATAATATATTCAACTGGTAGGAGTTTTCGGCAATTCGTCAAACAGAAATGAGCATAATATGAGAAAAATGCCTAACTACTTATTTGATCGCCGCGCAAAACATTTGCAGTGATCCTTAACTTAACTGTAGCTATTATTTTTAGCGTAATAATAAATAAAAAAATGATCATACATCAACATAGTGTTATCTATGAAAAAGTTGCTATTTTCATAAGATTCTTAGAGTAGAAATGACTTTAAGAAGGTGAAATTAACTAACTACCTATTTGATCGATACTTGGATTGACAATGCTTAAAATTTCAAGATAACTAATAAATAAAAAACTAGGGTACTTCAACAAAGGATTATAAATTCAATAGGTAGGAGTTTTCGGCAATTCGTCAAACAGAAATGAGCATAATATGAGAAAAATGCCTAACTACCTATTTGATCGCCGCGCAAAAATTTTTTAGTAATCCTTAACTTGACTCTAGCTATATTTTGAAGCGTAATAACAAATAAAAAAATGATCATACATCAACATTGTGTTATCTATACAAAAGTCGCCTTTTTCCTAAAGTTCTTCGAGTAGAAATGACTTTAAGAAGGTGAAATTAACTAACTACCTATTTGATCGATACTTGGATTGACAATGCTTAAAATTTCAAGATAAGTAATAAATAAAAAATTAGGGTACTTCAACAAAGGATTATATATTCAATAGGTAGGAGTTTTCGGCAATTCGCCAAACAAAAATGAGCATAGTATGCAAATAATACCTAACTACCTATTTGATCGCCGCGAAAAAATTAGGAGTGATCCATACCTTGACTCTACCTATTTTTTGAAACGTAATAACAAGTAAAAAAAAATGATCATACATCAACATAGTGTTATCTATACAAAAGTCGCAATTTTCCTAAAGTTCTTCGAGTAGAAATGACTTTAATAAGGTGAAATTAACTAACTTCCTATTTGAGCGATACTTGGATTGGCAATGCATAATATTTCAAGATAACTAATAAATAGAAAATTAGGGTACTTCAACAAAGGATTATATATTCAATAGGTAGGAGTTTTCGGCAATTCGTCAAACAAAAATGAGCATAATATGACAAACAATGCCTAACTACCTATTTGATCGCCGCGCAAAAATTTGCAGTGATCCTTACCTTGACTCTAGCTATTTTTTGAAGCGTAATAACAAGTAAAAAAAAAAGATCATACATCAACATAGTGTTATCTATACAAAAGTCGCAAATTTCCTAAAGTTCTTCGAGTAGAAATGACTTTAAGAAGGTGAAATTAACTAACTACCTATTTGATCGATACTTGGATTGACAATGCTTAAAATTTCAAGATAAGTAATAAATAAAAAATTAGGGTATTTCAACAAAGGATTATATATTCAATTGGTAGGAGATTTCGGCAATTCGTCAAACAAAAATGAGTATAATATGACAAATAATGCCTAACTACCTATTTGATCGCCGCGCAAAACATTTACAGTGATCCTTAACTTGACTCTAGCAATATTTTGAAGCGTAATAACAAATAAAAAAATGATCATACATCAACATTGTGTTATCTATACAGAAGTCGCCTTTTTCCTAAGGTTCTTCGAGTAGAAATGACTTTAAGAAGGTGAAATTAACTAACTACCTATTTGATCGATACTTGGATTGGCAATGCTTAATATTTCAAGATAACTAATAAATAAAATATTAGGATACTTCAACGAAGGATTATATATTCAATAGGTAGAAGTTTTCGGCAATTCGTCAAACAAAAATGAGCCTAATATGACAAAAAAATGCCTAACTACATATTTGATCGCCGCGCAAAACATTTGCAGTGATCCTTAACTTGACTCTAGCTATTATTTGAAGCGTAATAATAAATAAAAAAATGATCATACATCAACATAGTGTTATCAATGCAAAAGTTGCAATTTTCATAAGGTTCTTAGAGTAGAAATGACTTTAAAAAGGTGAAATTAACTAACTACCTATTTGATCGATACTTGGATTGGCAATGCTTAATATTTCAAGATAACTAATAAATAAAAAATTAGGGTACTTCAACGAAGGATTATATATTCAATTGGTAGGAGTTTTCGGCAATTCGTCAAAAAAAATGGGCATAGTATGACAAATAATGCCTAACTACCTATTTGATCGCCGCGCAAAAATTTGCAGTGAGCCCTACCTTGACTCTACCTATTTTTTGAAGCGTAATAACAAGTAAAAAGAAAAGATCATACATCAACATAGTGTTATCCATACAAAAGTCGCAATTTTCCTAAAGTTCTTCGAGTAGAAATGACTTTAAGAAGGTGAAATTAACTAACTACCTATTTGATCGATACTTGGATTGGCAATGCTTAATATTTCAAGATAACTAATAAATAAAATATTAGGATACTTCAACGAAGGATTATATATTCAATAGGTAGGAGTTTTCGACAATTCGTCAAACAAAAATGAGCATAATATGACAAAAAATGAATAACTACCTATTTGATCGCCGCGCAAAACATTTGCAGTGATCCTTAACTTGACTCTAGCTATTATTTGAAGCGTAATAATAAAAAAAAATGATCATACATCAACATCGTGTTATCTATGCAAAAGTTGCAATTTTCAAAAGGTTCTTAGAGTAGAAATGACTTTAAAAAGGTGAAATTAACTAACTACCTATTTGATCGCTACTTGGATTGGCAATGCTTAATATTTCAAGATAACTAATAAATAAAAAATTGGGGTACTTCAACGAAGAATTATATATTCAATAGGTAGGAGTTTTCGGCAATTCCTCAAACAAAAATGAGCATAGTATGACAAATAATGCCTAACTACCTATTTGATCGCCGCGCAAAAATTTGCAGTGATCCCTACCTTGACTCTACCTATTTTTGGAAGCGTAATAACAAGTAAAAAGAAAAGATCATACATCAACATAGTGTTATCCATACAAAAGTCGCAATTTTCCTAAAGTTCTTGGAGTAGAAATGACTTTAAGAAGGTGAAATTAACTAACTACCTATTTGATCGATACTTGGATTGACAATGCTTAAAATTTCAAGATAAGTAATAAATAAAAAATTAGGGTATTTCAACAAAGGATTATATATTCAATTGGTAGGAGATTTCGGCAATTCGTCAAACAAAAATGAGCATAATATGACAAATAATGCCTAACTACCTATTTGATCGCTGCGCAAAACATTTGCAGTGATCCTTAACTTGACTCTAGCTATATTTTGAAGCGTAATAACAAATAAAAAAATGATCATACATCAACATTGTGTTATCTATACAAAAGTCGCCTTTTTCCTAAGGTTCTTCGAGTAGAAATGACTTTAAGAAGGTGAAATTAACTAACTACCTATTTGATCGATACTTGGATTGACAATGCTTAAAATTTCAAGATAAGTAATAAATAAAAAATTAGGGTACTTCAACAAAGGATTATATATTCAAATAGGTAGGAGTTTTCGGCAATTCGTCAAACAAAAATGGGCATAATATGACAAAAAATGCGTAACTACCTATTTGATCGCCGCGCAAAACATTTGCAGTGATCCATAACTTGACTCTAGCTATTATTTGAAGCGTAATAATAAATAAAAAAATGATCATACATCAACATAGTGTTATCTATACAAAAGTCGCAATTTTCCTAAGGTTCGTCGAGTAAAAATTACTTTAAGAAGGTAAAATTAACTAACTACCTATTTGATCGATACTTGGATTGACAATGCTTAAAATTTCAAGAAAACTAATAAATAAAAAATATGGGTACTTCAACAAAGGATAATATATTCAACTGGTAGGAGTTTTCGGCAATTCGTCAAACAGAAATGAGCATAATATGAGAAAAATGCCTAACTACTTATTTGATCGCCGCGCAAAACATTTGCAGTGATCCTTAACTTAACTGTAGCTATTATTTTTAGCGTAATAATAAATAAAAAAATGATCATACATCAACATAGTGTTATCTATGAAAAAGTTGCTATTTTCATAAGATTCTTAGAGTAGAAATGACTTTAAGAAGGTGAAATTAACTAACTACCTATTTGATCGATACTTGGATTGACAATGCTTAAAATTTCAAGATAACTAATAAATAAAAAACTAGGGTACTTCAACAAAGGATTATAAATTCAATAGGTAGGAGTTTTCGGCAATTCGTCAAACAGAAATGAGCATAATATGAGAAAAATGCCTAACTACCTATTTGATCGCCGCGCAAAAAATTTTTTGTAATCCTTAACTTGACTCTAGCTATATTTTGAAGCGTAATAACAAATAAAAAAATGATCATACATCAACATTGTGTTATCTATACAAAAGTCGCCTTTTTCCTAAAGTTCTTCGAGTAGAAATGACTTTAAGAAGGTGAAATTAACTAACTACCTATTTGATCGATACTTGGATTGACAATGCTTAAAATTTCAAGATAAGTAATAAATAAAAAATTAGGGTACTTCAACAAAGGATTATATATTCAATAGGTAGGAGTTTTCGGCAATTCGCCAAACAAAAATGAGCATAGTATGCAAATAATACCTAACTACCTATTTGATCGCCGCGAAAAAATTAGGAGTGATCCATACCTTGACTCTACCTATTTTTTGAAACGTAATAACAAGTAAAAAAAAATGATCATACATCAACATAGTGTTATCTATACAAAAGTCGCAATTTTCCTAAAGTTCTTCGAGTAGAAATGACTTTAATAAGGTGAAATTAACTAACTTCCTATTTGAGCGATACTTGGATTGGCAATGCATAATATTTCAAGATAACTAATAAATAGAAAATTAGGGTACTTCAACAAAGGATTATATATTCAATAGGTAGGAGTTTTCGGCAATTCGTCAAACAAAAATGAGCATAATATGACAAACAATGCCTAACTACCTATTTGATCGCCGCGCAAAAATTTGCAGTGATCCTTACCTTGACTCTAGCTATTTTTTGAAGCGTAATAACAAGTAAAAAAAAAAGATCATACATCAACATAGTGTTATCTATACAAAAGTCGCAAATTTCCTAAAGTTCTTCGAGTAGAAATGACTTTAAGAAGGTGAAATTAACTAACTACCTATTTGATCGATACTTGGATTGACAATGCTTAAAATTTCAAGATAAGTAATAAATAAAAAATTAGGGTATTTCAACAAAGGATTATATATTCAATTGGTAGGAGATTTCGGCAATTCGTCAAACAATAATGAGTATAATATGACAAATAATGCCTAACTACCTATTTGATCGCCGCGCAAAACATTTGCAGTGATCCATAACTTGACTCTAGCTATTATTTGAAGCGTAATAATAAATAAAAAAATAATCATACATCAACATAGTGTTATTTATACAAAAGTCGGATTTTTCCAAAAGTTCTTCGAGTAGAAATGAATTTAAGAAGGTGTAATTAACTAACTACCTATTTGATCGATACTTGGATTGACAATGCTTAATATTTCAAGATAACTAATAAATAAAAAATTAGGGAACTTCAAAGAAGGAGTATATATTCAATAGGTAGGATTTTTCGGCAATTCGTCAACAGAAATGAGAATAATATGACAAAAATGCCTAACTACATATTTGATCGCCGCGCAAAACATTTGCAGTGATCCTTAACTTGACTCTAGCTATTTTTTGAAGAGTAATAATAAATAAAAAAATGATCATACATCAACAAAGTGTTATCTATACAAAAGTCGCAATTTTCCAAAAGTTCTTCGAGTAGAAATGACTTTAAGAAGGTGAAATTAACTAACTACCTATTTGATCGATACTTGGATTGACAATGCTTAAAATTTCAAGATAACTAATAAATAAAAAACTAGGGTACTTCAACAAAGGATTATAAATTCAATAGGTAGGAGTTTTCGGCAATTCGTCAAACAGAAATGAGCATAATATGAGAAAAATGCCTAACTACCTATTTGATCGCCGCGCAAAAAATTTTTAGTAATCCTTAACTTGACTCTAGCTATATTTTGAAGCGTAATAACAAATAAAAAAATGATCATACATCAACATTGTGTTATCTATACAAAAGTCGCCTTTTTCCTAAAGTTCTTCGAGTAGAAATGACTTTAAGAAGGTGAAATTAACTAACTACCTATTTGATCGATACTTGGATTGACAATGCTTAAAATTTCAAGATAAGTAATAAATAAAAAATTAGGGTACTTCAACAAAGGATTATATATTCAATAGGTAGGAGTTTTCGGCAATTCGCCAAACAAAAATGAGCATAGTATGCAAATAATACCTAACTACCTATTTGATCGCCGCGAAAAAATTAGGAGTGATCCATACCTTGACTCTACCTATTTTTTGAAACGTAATAACAAGTAAAAAAAAATGATCATACATCAACATAGTGTTATCTATACAAAAGTCGCAATTTTCCTAAAGTTCTTCGAGTAGAAATGACTTTAATAAGGTGAAATTAACTAACTTCCTATTTGAGCGATACTTGGATTGGCAATGCATAATATTTCAAGATAACTAATAAATAGAAAATTAGGGTACTTCAACAAAGGATTATATATTCAATAGGTAGGAGTTTTCGGCAATTCGTCAAACAAAAATGAGCATAATATGACAAACAATGCCTAACTACCTATTTGATCGCCGCGCAAAAATTTGCAGTGATCCTTACCTTGACTCTAGCTATTTTTTGAAACGTAATAACAAGTAAAAAAAATGATCATACATCAACATAGTGTTATCTATACAAAAGTCGCAATTTTCCTAAAGTTCTTCGAGTAGAAATGACTTTAAGAAGGTGAAATTAACTAACTTCCTATTTGAGCGATACTTGGATTGACAATGCTTAAAATTTCAAGATAAGTAATAAATAAAAAATTAGGGTACTTCAACAAAGGATTATATATTCAATAGGTAGGAGTTTTCGGCAATTCGTCAAACAAAAATGAGCATAATATGACAAACAATGCCTAACTACCTATTTGATCACCACGCAAAACATTTGCAGTGATCCTTAACATGACTTTAGCTATTATTTGAAGCGTAATAATAAATAAAAAAATGATCATACATCAACATAGTATTATCTATGCAAAAGTTGAAATTTTCATAAGGTTCATAGAGTAGTAATGACTTTAAGAAGGTGAAATTAACTAACAACCCTCTTTGATCGATACTTGGATTGGCAATGCTTAATATTTTAAGATAACTAATAAATAAAAAATTAGGGTACTACAACGAAGGATTATATATTCAATAGGTAGGAGTTTTCGGCAATTCGTCAAACAAAAATGAGCATAATATGACAAAAAATGCCTAACTACCTATTTGATCGCCGCGCAAAACATTTGCAGTGATCCTTAACTTGACTCTAGCTATTATTTGAAGCGTAATAATAAATAAAAAAAATGATCATACATCAACATAGTGTTATCTATACAGAAGTCGCCTTTTTCCTAAGGTTCTTCGAGTAGAAATGACTTTAAGAAGGTGAAATTAACTAACTACCTATTTGATCGATACTTGGATTGGCAATGCTTAATATTTCAAGATAACTAATAAATAAAAAATTAGGGTACTTCAACGAAGGATTATATATTCAATAGGTAGGAGTTTTCGGCAATTCGTCAAAAAAAAATGGGCATAGTATGACAAATAATGCCTAACTACCTATTTGATCGCCGCGCAAAAATTTGCAGTGAGCCCTACCTTGACTCTACCTATTTTTTGAAGTGTAATAACAAGTAAAAAGAAAAGATCATACATCAACATAGTGTTATCCATACAAAAGTCGCAATTTTCCTAAAGTTCTTCGAGTAGAAATTACTTTAAGAAGG
This sequence comes from Rhodomyrtus psidioides, assembly GCA_021437785.1. NCBI lineage: Eukaryota > Viridiplantae > Streptophyta > Magnoliopsida > Myrtales > Myrtaceae > Rhodomyrtus > Rhodomyrtus psidioides. The sequence goes on from JAILYB010000089.1 coordinate 1,568,571, forward strand.
TGAAATTAACTAACTACCTATTTGATCGATACTTGGATTGGCAATGCTTTATATTTCAAGATAACTAATAAATAAAATATTAGGATACTTCAACGAAGGATTATATATTCAATAGGTAGGAGTTTTCGACAATTCGTCAAACAAAAATGAGCATAATATGACAAAAAATGAATAACTACCTATTTGATCGCCGCGCAAAACATTTGCAGTGATCCTTAACTTGACTCTAGCTATTATTTGAAGCGTAATAATAAAAAAAAATGATCATACATCAACATCGTGTTATCTATGCAAAAGTTGCAATTTTCATAAGGTTCTTAGAGTAGAAATGACTTTAAAAAGGTGAAATTAACTAACTACCTATTTGATCGCTACTTGGATTGGCAATGCTTAATATTTCAAGATAACTAATAAAAACAAAATTGGGGTACTTCAACGAAGAATTATATATTCAATAGGTAGGAGTTTTCGGCAATTCGTCAAACAAAAATGAGCATAGTATGACAAATAATGCCTAACTACCTATTTGATCGCCGCGCAAAAATTTGCAGTGATCCCTACCTTGACTCTACCTATTTTTGGAAGCGTAATAACAAGTAAAAAGAAAAGATCATACATCAACATAGTGTTATCCATACAAAAGTCGCAATTTTCCTAAAGTTCTTGGAGTAGAAATGACTTTAAGAAGGTGAAATTAACTAACTACCTATTTGATCGATACTTGGATTGACAATGCTTAAAATTTCAAGATAAGTAATAAATAAAAAATTAGGGTATTTCAACAAAGGATTATATATTCAATTGGTAGGAGATTTCGGCAAATCGTCAAACAAAAATGAGCATAATATGACAAATAATGCCTAACTACCTTTTGATCGCCGCGCAAAACATTTGCAGTGATCCTTAACTTGACTCTAGCTATTATTTGAAGCGTAATAATAAATAAAAAAATGATCATACATCAACATAGTGTTATCTATACAAAAGTCGCAATTTTCCTAAGGTTCTTCGAGTAAAAATTACTTTAAGAAGGTAAAATTAACTAACTACCTATTTGATCGATACTCGGATTGACAATGCTTAAAATTTCAAGAAAACTAATAAATAAAAAATATGGGTACTTCAACAAAGGATAATATATTCAACTGGTAGGAGTTTTCGGCAATTCGTCAAACAGAAATGAGCATAATATGAGAAAAATGCCTAACTACTTATTTGATCGCCGCGCAAAACATTTGCAGTGATCCTTAACTTAACTCTAGCTATTATTTTTAGCGTAATAATAAATAAAAAAATGATCATACATCAACATAGTGTTATCTATGAAAAAGTTGCTATTTTCATAAGATTCTTAGAGTAGAAATGACTTTAAGAAGGTGAAATTAACTAACTACCTATTTGATCGATACTTGGATTGACAATGCTTAAAATTTCAAGATAACTAATAAATAAAAAACTAGGGTACTTCAACTAAGGATTATATATTCAATAGGTAGGAGTTTTCGGCAATTCGTCAAACAGAAATGAGCATAATATGAGAAAAATGCCTAACTACCTATTTGATCGCCGCGCAAAAAATTTTTAGTAATCCTTAACTTGACTCTAGCTATATTTTGAAGCGTAATAACAAATAAAAATATGATCATACATCAACATTGTGTTATCTATACAAAAGTCGCCTTTTTCCTAAAGTTCTTCGAGTAGAAATGACTTTAACAAGGTGAAATTAACTAACTACCTATTTGATCGATACTTGGATTGACAATGCTTAAAATTTCAAGATAAGTAATAAATAAAAAATTAGGGTACTTCAACAAAGGATTATATATTCAATAGGTAGGAGTTTTCGGCAATTCGCCAAACAAAAATGAGCATAGTATGCAAATAATTCCTAACTACCTATTTGATCGCCGCGAAAAAATTAGGAGTGATCCATACCTTGACTCTACCTATTTTTTGAAACGTAATAACAAGTAAAAAAAATGATCATACATCAACATAGTGTTATCTATACAAAAGTCGCAATTTTCCTAAAGTTCTTCGAGTAGAAATGACTTTAAGAAGGTGAAATTAACTAACTACCTATTTGATCGATACTTGGATTGGCAATGCTTAATATTTCAAGATAACTAATAAATAAAATATTAGGATACTTCAACGAAGGATTATATATTCAATAGGTAGGAGTTATAGACAATTCGTCAAACAAAAATGAGCATAATATGACAAACAATGCCTAACTACCTATTTGATCACCACGCAAAACATTTGCAGTGATCCTTAACATGACTCTAGCTATTATTTGAAGCGTAATAATAAATAAAAAAATGATCATACATCAACATAGTATTATCTATGCAAAAGTTGAAATTTTCATAAGGTTCATAGAGTAGTAATGACTTTAAGAAGGTGAAATTAACTAACAACCCTCTTTGATCGATACTTGGATTGGCAATGCTTAATATTTTAAGATAACTAATAAATAAAAAATTAGGGTACTACAACGAAGGATTATATATTCAATAGGTAGGAGTTTTCGGCAATTCGTCAAACAAAAATGAGCATAATATGACAAAAAATGCCTAACTACCTATTTGATCGCCACGCAAAACATTTGCAGTGATCCTTAACTTGACTCTAGCTATTATTTGAAGCGTAATAATAAATAAAAAAATGATCATATATCAACATAGTGTTATCTATGTAAAAGTTGCAATTTTCATAATGTTCTTAGAGTATAAATGACTTTAAGAAGGTGAAATTAACTAACTACCTATTTGATCGATACTTGGATTGACAATGCTTAAAATTTCTAGATAACTAATAAATAAAAAACTAGGGTACTTCAACAAAGGATTATATATTCAATAGGTAGGAGTTTTAGGCAATTTGTCAAACAAAAATGAGCATAATATGACTAATAATGCCTAACTACCTATTTGATCGCCGCGCAAAACATTTGCATGATCCTTAACTTGACTATGGCTATTATTTGAAGCGTAATAATAAATAAAAAAATGATCATACATCAACATATTGTTATCTATAAAAAAGTCGCAATTTTCCTATGGTTCTTCGAGTAAAAATTGCTTTAAGAAGGTAAAATTAACTAACTACCTATTTGATCGATACTTGGATTGACAATGCTTAAAATTTCAAGAAAACTAATAAATAAAAAATATGGGTAATTCAACAAAGGATTATATATTCAATAGGTAGGAGTTTTCGGCAATTCGTCAAACAGAAATAAGCATAATATGAGAAAAATGCCTAACTACCTATTTGATCGCCGCGCAAAACATTTGCAGTGATCCTTAACTTGACTCTAGCTATATTTTGAAGCGTAATAACAAATAAAAAAATGATCATACATCAACATTGTGTTATCTATACAAAAGTCACCTTTTTCCTAAGGTTCTTCGAGTAGAAATGACTTTAAGAAGGTGAAATTAACTAACTACCTATTTGATCGATACTTGGATTGACAATGCTTAAAATTTCAAGATAAGTAAAAAATAAAAAATTAGGGTACTTCAACAAAGGATTATATATTCAATAGGTAGGAGTTTTCGGCAATTCGTCAAACAAAAATGAGCATAGTATGACAAATAATGCCTAACAACCTATTTGATCGCCGCGCAAAAATTTGCAGTGATCCTTACCTTGACTCTAGCTATTTTTTGAAGCGTAATAACAAGTAAAAAAAAAGATCATACATCAACATAGTGTTATCTATACAAAAGTCGCAAATTTCCTAAAGTTCTTCGAGTAGAAATGACTTTAAGAAGGTGAAATTAACTAACTACCTATTTGATCGATACTTGGATTGACAATGCTTAAAATTTCAAGATAAGTAATAAATAAAAAATTAGGGTATTTCAACAAAGGATTATATATTCAATTGGTAGGAGATTTCGGCAATTCGTCAAACAAAAATGAGCATAATATGACAAATAATGCCTAACTACCTATTTGATCGCCGCGCAAAACATTTGCAGTGATCCTTAACTTGACTCTAGCTATATTTTGAAGCGTAATAACAAATAAAAAAATGATCATACATCAACATTGTGTTATCTATACAAAAGTCGCCTTTTTCCTAAGGTTCTTCGAGTAGAAATGACTTTAAGATGGTGAAATTAACTAACTACCTATTTGATCGATACTTGGATTGACAATGCTTAAAATTTCAAGATAAGTAATAAATAAAAAATTAGGGTACTTCAACAAAGGATTATATATTCAATAGGTAGGAGTTTTCGGCAATTCGTCAAACAAAAATGGGCATAATATGACAAAAAATGCCTAACTACCTATTTGATCGCCGCGCAAAACATTTGCAGTGATCCTTAGCTTGACTCTAGCTATTATTTGAAGCGTAATAATAAATAAAAAAATGATCATACATCAACATAGTGTTATCTATACAAAAGTCGCAATTTTCCTAAGGTTCTTCGAGTAAAAATTACTTTAAGAAGGTAAAATTAACTAACTACCTATTTGATCGATACTTGGATTGACAATGCTTAAAATTTCAAGAAAACTAATAAATAAAAAATATGGGTACTTCAACAAAGGATAATATATTCAACTGGTAGGAGTTTTCGGCAATTCGTCAAACAAAAATGAGCATAATATGAGAAAAATGCCTAACTACTTATTTGATCGCCGCGCAAAACATTTGCAGTGATCCTTAACTTAACTCTAGCTATTATTTTTAGCGTAATAATAAATAAAAAAATGATCATACATCAACATAGTGTTATCTATGAAAAAGTTGCTATTTTCATAAGATTCTTAGAGTAGAAATGACTTTAAGAAGGTGAAATTAACTAACTACCTATTTGATCGATACATGGATTGACAATGCTTAAAATTTCAAGATAACTAATAAATAAAAAATTAGGGTACTTCAACAAAGGATTATATATTCAATAGGTAGGAGTTTTCGGCAATTCGTCAAACAGAAATGAGCATAATATGAGAGAAATGCCTAACTACCTATTTGATCGCCGCGCAAAAATTTTTTAGTAATCCTTAACTTGACTCTAGCTATATTTTGAAGCGTAATAACAAATAAAAAAATGATCATACATCAACATTGTGTTATCTATACAAAAGTCGCCTTTTTCCTAAGGTTCTTCGTGTAGAAATGACTTTAAGAAGGTGAAATTAACTAACTACCTATTTGATCGATACTTGGATTGACAATGCTTAAAATTTCAAGATAAGTAATAAATAAAAAATTAGGGTACTTCAACAAAGGATTATATATTCAATAGGTAGGAGTTTTCGGCAATTCGTCAAACAAAAATGAGCATAGTATGCAAATAATACCTAACTACCTATTTGATCGCCGCGAAAAAATTAGGAGTGATCCATACCTTGACTCTACCTATTTTTTGAAACGTAATAACAAGTAAAAAAAATGATCATACATCAACATAGTGTTATCTATACAAAAGTCGCAATTTTCCTAAAGTTCTTCGAGTAGAAATGACTTTAAGAAGGTGAAATTAACTAACTTCCTATTTGAGCGATACTTGGATTGGCAATGCATAATATTTCAAGATAACTAATAAATAAAAAATTAGGGTACTTCAACAAAGGATTATATATTCAATAGGTAGGAGTTTTCGGCAATTCGTTAAACAAAAATGAGCATAATATGACAAACAATGCCTAACTACCTATTTGATCACCACGCAAAACATTTGCAGTAATCCTTAACATGACTCTAGCTATTATTTGAAGCGTAATAATAAATAAAAAAATGATCATACATCAACATAGTATTATCTATGCAAAAGTTGAAATTTTCATAAGGTTCATAGAGTAGTAATGACTTTAAGAAGGTGAAATTAACTAACAACCCTCTTTAATCGATACTTGGATTGGCAATGCTTAATATTTTAAGATAACTAATAAATAAAAAATTAGGGTACTACAACGAAGGATTATATATTCAATAGGTAGGAGTTTTCGGCAATTCGTCAAACAAAAATGAGCATAATATGACAAAAAATGCCTAACTACCTATTTGATCGCCACGCAAAACATTTGCAGTGATCCTTAACTTGACTCTAGCTATTATTTGAAGCGTAATAATAAATAAAAAAATGATCATACATCAACATAGTGTTATCTATGCAAAAGTTGAAATTTTCATAAGGTTCATAGAGTATAAATGACTTTAAGAAGGTGAAATTAACTAACAACCCTCTTTGATCGATACTTGGATTGGCAATGCTTAATATTTTAAGATAACTAATAAATAAAAAATTAGGGTACTACAACGAAGGATTATATATTCAATAGGTAGGAGTTTTCGGCAATTCGTCAAACAAAAATGAGCATAATATGACAAAAAATGCCTAACTACCTATTTGATCGCCACGCAAAACATTTGCAGTGATCCTTAACTTGACTCTAGCTATTATTTGAAGCGTAATAATAAATAAAAAAATGATCATACATCAACATAGTGTTATCTATGTAAAAGTTGCAATTTTCATAATGTTCTTAGAGTATAAATGACTTTAAGAAGGTGAAATTAACTAACTACCTATTTGATCGATACTTGGATTGACAATGCTTAAAATTTCTAGATAACTAATAAATAAAAAACTAGGGTACTTCAACAAAGGATTATATATTCAATAGGTAGGAGTTTTAGGCAATTTGTCAAACAAAAATGAGCATAATATAACAAATAATGCCTAACTACATATTTGATCGCCGCGCAAAACATTTGCATGATCCTTAACTTGACTATGGCTATTATTTGAAGCGTAATAATAAATAAAAAAATGATCATACATCAACATATTGTTATCTATAAAAAAGTCGCAATTTTCCTATGGTTCTTCGAGTAAAAATTGCTTTGAGAAGGTAAAATTAACTAACTACCTATTTGATCGATACTTGGATTGACAATGCTTAAAATTTCAAGAAAACTAATAAATAAAAAATATGGGTAATTCAACAAAGGATTATATATTCAATAGGGAGGAGTTTTCGGCAATTCGTCAAACAGAAATAAGCATAATATGAGAAAAATGCCTAACTACCTATTTGATCGCCGCGCAAAAATTTGCAGTGATCCTTACCTTGACTCTAGCTATTTTTTGAAGCGTAATAACAAGTAAAAAAAAAAGATCATACATCAACATAGTGTTATCTATACAAAAGTCGCAAATTTCCTAAAGTTCTTCGAGTAGAAATGACTTTAAGAAGGTGAAATTAACTAACTACCTATTTGATCGATACTTGGATTGGCAATGCTTAATATTTCAAGATAACTAATAAATAAAATATTAGGATACTTCAACGAAGGATTATATATTCAATAGGTAGGAGTTTTAGACAATTCGTCAAACAAAAATGAGCATAATATGACAAAAAATGCCTAACTACATATTTGATCGCCGCGCAAAACATTTGCAGTGATCCTTAACTTGACTCTAGCTATTATTTGAAGCATAATAATAAATAAAAAAATGATCATACATCAACATAGTGTTATCTATGCAAAAGTTGCAATTTTCATAAGGTTCTTAGAGTAGAAATGACTTTAAAAAGGTGAAATTAACTAACTACCTATTTGATCGATACTTGGATTGGCAATGCTTAATATTTCAAGATAACTAATAAATAAAAAATATGGGTAATTCAACAAAGGATTATATATTCAATAGGTAGGAGTTTTCGGCAATTCGTCAAACAGAAATAAGCATAATATGAGAAAAATGCCTAACTGCCTATTTGATCGCCGCGCAAAACATTTGCAGTGATCCTTAACTTGACTCTAGCTATATTTTGAAGCGTAATAACAAATAAAAAAATGATCATACATCAACATTGTGTTATCTATACAAAAGTCGCAAATTTCCTAAAGTTCTTCGAGTAGAAATGACTTTAAGAAGGTGAAATTAACTAACTACCTATTTGATCGATACTTGGATTGGCAATGCTTAATATTTCAAGATAACTAATAAATAAAATATTAGGATACTTCAACGAAGGATTATATATTCAATAGGTAGGAGTTTTAGACAATTCGTCAAACAAAAATGAGCATAATATGACAAAAAATGCCTAACTACATATTTGATCGCCGCGCAAAACATTTGCAGTGATCCTTAACTTGACTCTAGCTATTATTTGAAGCATAATAATAAATAAAAAAATGATCATACATCAACATAGTGTTATCTATGCAAAAGTTGCAATTTTCATAAGGTTCTTAGTGTAGAAATGACTTTAAAAAGGTGAAATTAACTAACTACCTATTTGATCGATACTTGGATTGGCAATGCTTAATATTTCAAGATAACTAATAAATAAAAAATTAGGGTACTTCAACGAAGGATTATATATTCAATAGGTAGGAGTTTTCGGCAATTCGTCATACAAAAATGGGCATAGTATGACAAATAATGCCTAACTACCTATTTGATCGCCGCGCAAAAATTTGCAGTGATCCCTACCTTGACTCTACCTATTTTTGGAAGCGTAATAACAAGTAAAAAGAAAAGATCATACATCAACATAGTGTTATCCATACAAAAGTCGCAATTTTCCTAAAGTTCATCGAGTAGAAATGACTTTAAGAAGGTGAAATTAACTAACTACCTATTTGATCGATACTTGGATTGGCAATGCTTAATATTTCAAGATAACTAATAAATAAAATATTAGGATACTTCAACGAAGGATTATATATTCAATAGGTAGGAGTTTTCGACAATTCGTCAAACAAAAATGAGCATAATATGACAAAAAATGCCTAACTACCTATTTGATCGCCGCGCAAAACATTTGCAGTGATCCTTAACTTGACTCTAGCTATTATTTGAAGCGTAATAATAAAAAAAAATGATCATACATTGTCGCGACCCTCTTGAGGTTGTCGAGCTCTCGAGGGCTAATGGGCCGTCCTGTCTAGTCGGACGCGGGCCTCTCCCAAGGCCCATTACCCAAATCGCAACGGAGGTATGCGTGATCGACTTTCAGTGTAGTCTAGTGACATGTGCTAAGTGTGCATGCCATGGAGTCGCCACCAATCATTTTTTTAGGGTGTGATTGGACCACCCAATCGAATAGTTGGGAGTTTCTATTCAATTCTGCGAGAACCAGAGAAATGGTTTCGGGGACTTAGTTACACCAACTGTCAGAGTTGACGCCCTTTCGGTACCTAAGTTGACTGAATTTTCTAGCCTGAGATTCATGCGGATGAGTAAGGTATGAACCATAAATCTAGAAATTCATGCAGATATGAGTGATTATCCTAGCAATCACAATCAGTAATAAAATGCGCAACTCAAGGAATCTAGATATGCAAATAAATCACTTGGCATTCCTAGTAAGGCCCTATTTATCAATCACAGCTCAAGAATGATTTAGCTGTCCTAGCCATTCTACACACGATCTAACCTAAGAAAAGCATTAGGAAGTATCGAAGGAGTTCGAGAGTACTCACATGGGGTTCGCCGTGCCCTGGTTTGGTCTTGGACGAGCCGACCCGATTATATTTGGGGATCCACTCGGCGTTTTACACCATGAAATCATGTGAAACAAAAACGAAAATATTCAGCAAGGGGAATTTATTGTAGATGGTGGTCGATCTAATTGGACGTCAAGACTAAAAAATATGTAGAAATTTACAAATTAAAATACTCGAATGACATTTTTTTGCCAAATTCAACTCTATGCGTCGTGAAGAAACACATGCAATTGAACTTGAATTTTGACTATTTATGAGTTCAAAATGAAAAGGAAATTAAAATAAAAATATTGACTATTTTTCTATATTTTTACGACATCGAACGCTATTTTTCTTCATTTTTCATGTATTTTTCTATTTTTGGAAAATATTAAAAAATATTAAAAAATATGACAAATTATTTTTTTTTATCAAAAATGGTTCCTTTAGCTTGGTCAAGGTTACCAAAGATGATTTTTTAATTTTTTTTTAACTTTTTATAGATTTTTTATGAATTTTTTAAAAATAAACTATGAAAGACTGATCAAAAATCAGGTGTCAACAGCTGCCCCTCTTTGAGAGGAATTTCGTCAGAGGTTTCTCTCAAAGACAAGGTGACACCTATATTCCAATCGACTCGACTGGGAAAATAAAAGAAATCATGACATCCAATTTTCATGCCCATCAATGTGTGCTTTTCCTTAAAAAGAGATGTGCTCATTCAATTCCCTGATATGATGTAAGAAAGTTAAGGAGTAGATAGACTTCCCTGCCCCTTACTTGTCGAATGCTTGCAGCATTTGCTGTGTCTGATGGGTTCAAGTAGATTCCTAAGGACTTGTCATCGGAGTGTCCTTGGGATGTTAAGCTCTGACCTGTATGGTAGGTCAAACCATAATGGGATTCCTAACTGATAGGAACCTAAGGAAGACGCATCCCACATTTGGGAATTTGCCAAGGGTTTTGATCCGTGTGGTGGACTAAACTAGAAATGGCTTGCCTAATGTAAGGCTTATTAGGGAAAACGAATCCTCCCGCGTTCGGGATTCATCAAGGTTTTGATCCGTATGGTGGATCGGACCATTGGGTTGATCCTTCAGGCGGTCTCTACCAGTCCTTTGACCCTTCATGCGGTTTCTACCATTCATTGACCTTTCATGCGGTTTCTACCATTGAGTTGACCCTTCAGGCGGTTTCTACCATTGGTTGACCCTTCAGGCGGTTTCTACCATACATTGACCCTTCAGGCGGTTTCTACCATTGTTTTGACCCTTCAGGCGGTTTCTTCCATTGGTTGACCCTTCAGGCGGTTTCTACCATACATTGACCCTTCAGGCGGTTTCTACCATTGTGTTGACCCTTCAGGCGGTTTCTACCATTGATTGACCCTTCTGGCGGTTTCTACCATTGAGTTGACCCTTCAGGCGGTTTCTACCATTTATGAGATTCCAAATTGATATGAATCAAAGGATGACGTACCCACTCTTCGGGGCTAGTCGGAGACTCGATCATTCTGTGGATCGGTCTTAGAAAAGACTTGCCTACTAAAAGGCTTCACCTAAGGATGACGCACCCAGTCTTTGGGGCGGCCAAAAGTCCTGCAGAAAGCTTAGACCTGAAAATATTTTCCTCGCCAAGAAGATATTAGTAATCTTTGGGAAGACAATAATTGTCTAACTGACAAAATTCTACGACTTAAGTTTTAGTCATGAAATGTGCATTTTGATTGCTGGAGGTTATCCAAAACATTCCTGCCATATACAGATGTGATCATAAATTCCTTGCACGGAAACTCTAGATCAAACAATTTGAAAATTTCAAAAAGAGTTTGCTCAAAACATCCATTGGAGTATTTCTCATCCAAGAAGGCTTCTCACTGCTCTGTGATAATGATCTTTAATAGGGAAAGTGCTCAATTTCCTACCAACCTATGCCTGGGTTTCAGGATCATTCGCAACGCATACATTTCGACCGATCAGGAGGTCTTTCACGGGACCGTAGTGTTAGGCTTGGATATCGGTTTCCAAGGGGGACTCACTTTTGAGTCAAGGCCGTTGAACGAAAATTTTCACTATCTGCTCCGGGTTTACAAGTCAAGAACCCTGTAAAATGAGAAAGAAATAGTCTTGCTCGTACTTCTTTGAGCTAAGTTATACATTAACCCAAGTGTCTTAGTCAGATAAGACTGCTTCAGGGTTGTAACATTGGAAGGATTGGGGACCGAAAAAGGCTTATTTTTTGCCCAGAAATTGTGAAGGGTTTGGCATTGGTGATCATTGCAAATTTACCACATGTCCTTCGAAGAACATCTCCATTTCTTGAAGTGTACACTCCTCTTTTAGAGCGCACAAGGATGTTTAAAAGCGTCTCTTGTTACATTAAGAGACCGTCTGTTTGTGTGTTTGCAATTTGAGCACGACATCATTTGGAGAGTAGTCATCTTGATCTGACTCCTTTGCAGGGTCTTTTCATCGTATATCTAGACTTTACTGGGGATATTTTGAATAGACATCAGCCTTGCTTTTTACCAGGCACTTTGCTTTTTCTTGATGTCTAGGGATTTTTCTTTTCCCCCTTTTTTTTAATCCCGTGTTTTTCTTTTCTTTTGGAGCTAGGATTTTCGGCAATCATGCTAGATATGCAACTTAAACTTTGGCACGCTTCCATTCCTAGAGTGATGTTGCCTTTGCTTTGGAATATGCAATGATCACCAATAGGTTGATGAAATGAATTTGCTGGCTCAACTTGGTCGTGCAAAGGATAACAGTGTGTAGGATAGAGAAATGAATTATTCTCGTCATCCTATGACACTTGGATTATCATATAAACAACACACAAAGATTTATGTTAGTCCGAGCAAGAAAATTTCAAACCGTTTACTTTCTGATACTGTTGGACTAACCTTCATTTGCCCCAATGTGGGGTGGTTCTTGACAGGGTTGAGAATGAAAATCGCCGTTCAATGGGGTTCTCAATGGGCATCTGTAGTGTTTGGAATGAAGAAATAAATGCCTCTGTCATCTCGATCCATGTAATCGTTGCGAATGACCCTTATATCCATAGGTTAAGGTTTCGCTATCATTTCCAATCTCCTCATCTCTCAAGTGTGTATGGGACGTGTTTGGATTAGGCTCGCTTCTCTTATGAGAAAATACCCTTTTGAACAGTTCAAACGACTCTTGTTGGAAAAATTCATTTCATTTCATCAAGATTTATCCTTCAAAGGGATTTTGTGATGCACCATACATGTGTAATTCATGTTCAGACAATCTCATGTTTTAAAACATGAATGTCAATGAAGTAAGAATTCTATGTCTTTTTAGATGTGAGAATCGAATTAATTCTGAAATTTTTTAATCTCCAATGAATTGGGAAAAGGGATACTTACCTGCCCATCGAGGCTGGAGATCCTGGAGATATAAAAGGGATATGTCATCGTATATTCTAAAACTTTACAAAAATTGGAACAATACATCTTACCCTTGGTCATATGCTCCAACGAGTGTACAAGGGTTGTGAAAATCTGCACTTCACATAGTAACACAAGATTGTTAGGTGTTCTAAAGTTCTTTCGACTTCTTGGTTTTTGGAGAAAAATGAAACTTACATGTCTGCCCTGATGGCGAGCTCCTGCCAAGGATAAATATTAAGCATTATTTTGGGTTTCCAAATTCAAAACAAATTGGGACGATACTACTTTACTCTTGATTTGAATTCCATTCTGCATGCCAATGTGCAGATTGTAGAAGCCGGCCCTCAAGCTTGTGGCCATGATTTCTTCGTCTGGTTGGGCAACGAATCCACCTCGAGGATTTACGTCGGAGGAGATTCATTCATCTTTTTGGGCGTGTTTCATGCACTGTTTTGTTATTTGAATGCATGGCTTCTTGGGTGCATCGTCTCTGTTCATCACAGCGGATATAGCCCATGGGAGAGGACTAGTTCGGGACCTGGAAATAGCCGCCGAAGATCACGGGACCAAGGTTGCCGATCTTAAAGGGGAATGTAAACGCCTTCTTCTTAAGCTTGCAGATCTCGAGTCTCAAGGTGGTGAGTATAAGCAAAGCATCAATAATATGGAGGGCCAACTAGGTTCCTTTGTGATGCTAATTAGGGCTCATTGCGGTTTTATGTTTCCACCCCGATGATTTGTATGATCTGCTTTTAAGGTCCCTCGATTGAGCGAAATGAATGAAAGCTCTAATGTGTGTTTCTCAACTTCTGTATGGCTGACTTTCTCGAACACCTGACCACTCTCAACCTAGGCAAGCTGCGCTTTGACATTGATGATTCGAGCGTGTACATCTTGATTTTTTAATCTTGCTTATGATCGGATAAAGGAACCTCCCACCGCGATTATCCACAAAAAGACTTCTCTTCTCTACTTGTTTTTAACCTGTTTCAAATGAAAAGGCAGAATCAGAAGAAAGAATTTGAAAAATAAAGCATAAATCCTTTCAATTTTATGCTTACTTATGATTAATAGGGATAAGAGCTTTTACAAGGGTTTTGGCCTTGTGCAAAAGCTTTTATCGATATTCCTCAAAGGAAAGCATATCATTGAAAGGAATGTAATTCACGATAATTGCCTTTGATCAATTCCAAGAAAATCAATGGAATGTTCAAAAGTACACAATTACGATGTGTTTTAAATTCAATTGAAGATACAGTATCCAAATTAAAGCTGTTTTGCTAAGAACGAGAGTAATTTGGATATCTATCTTTTCATTAAATTTGAAAAACACGAATACTCTTGATATTCTTGATCAATTATTGTGGATTACCAATGATGCAAAACATGCATGAACCAATTCAAGTTTATAGTTCCTTCTGGCGAAATTGGGATTGTATTGCCCTATACGGCCAAAAGGTTGTATAAGACTTCCAATTTCAATTTCATCCAAAGGAATTATAAAATTGATTTTGGAGTATTCGAGTGATTAGAAGAAATGCCACTATCACATTCCAATGACAAGTCAATAGAAATACAACAAATTTCAATCTGAATGTATATAAACACAAATAGATTCCTAATACAATCAATCTAAGGGATCAGATAGAGAGGATCTCAGCAAAATAAATCTTATACAAGGCTAGAAATGAAAAAAAAAACAAAGGAATGTGATCTTAATACTTAGAGATGCCCTAGTTTCGATCTTTGAGACGTGACTTCAGGATCACCTATTCCAAATCATCATCTTCATTAGATGATACCTCAATGATGTCCATAGTAGGCTCTTCTTGTCCACTTGGCGCTCGTAATGGGATGACACCATCTTCATCTTCCATCAAGAACATTGGGAGGAAAACACTCATATCTATCCTTAAAATGGCATTTAATCCAATCACCGGAATTATGCAATGAATATAATGATTAAGAGCTGTAACAAGTTCGAGGGATAGAAAAGTCTTACCAACCAAACTTAAGAGAAAATCAAGCTTCTCTGTATTTTTTGCAGTGTTAGGTATACTAACCTTCCATCGACAAACGCATGAGACAAGTGAGGGAAAACTCCTAAAAATCAAAAGATAGGGCTTGGTACCTAAAGCCAAGGTTCTCGCCTCGAATTCTGGGAAGAGCCGATTCCATTGCACAACTATCGTTGCATTGGGACTCAATCCATAGTTCGAAGTGAGCGGAATTGAAAAGTGGATTACCCCATGTTTTTCCTCACGCAGATTCCATTTTCAATTCCTTCTATTGTGTTCCTAAAGATGGCGCATGGGGTTTTAGGCGCAATTGTGTGTATTCATTGTGTCGTGCTAAAGCAATAGACATGCATTTTATTTAACAATCACCGCTTCAATATAAACATCCACACAATCATACATCTAAAACTCCTACCTGCATAAAACAAAGTTAACAAGCACTTCACCCCTTATTTCTCCCGTCTACAAAAACATCTAACACATTCGTTAGCATAAACACCTCACTTTCGAGAGCATCTGCATAAAATTAGGTTAGAAGAATCAATCAACTTTTTAATCGGCTCAAGTCCACTAAATGGTTAAGAACCAGTCCCCAGCAGAGACGCCAGTCTGTCGCGACCCTCTTGAGGTTGTCGAGCTCTCGAGGGCTAATGGGCCGTCCTGTCTAGTCGGACGCGGGCCTCTCCCAAGGCCCATTACCCAAATCGCAACGGAGGTATGCGTGATCGACTTTCAGTGTAGTCTAGTGACATGTGCTAAGTGTGCATGCCATGGAGTCGCCACCAATCATTTTTTTAGGGTGTGATTGGACCACCCAATCGAATAGTTGGGAGTTTCTATTCAATTCTGCGAGAACCAGAGAAATGGTTTCGGGGACTTAGTTACACCAACTGTCAGAGTTGACGCCCTTTCGGTACCTAAGTTGACTGAATTTTCTAGCCTGAGATTCATGCGGATGAGTAAGGTATGAACCATAAATCTAGAAATTCATGCAGATAGGAGTGATTATCCTAGCAATCACAATCAGTAATAAAATGCGCAACTCAAGGAATCTAGATATGCAAATAAATCACTTGGCATTCCTAGTAAGGCCCTATTTATCAATCACAGCTCAAGAATGATTTAGCTGTCCTAGCCATTCTACACACGATCTAACCTAAGAAAAGCATTAGGAAGTATCGAAGGAGTTCGAGAGTACTCACATGGGGTTCGCCGTGCCCTGGTTTGGTCTTGGACGAGCCGACCCGATTATATTTGGGGATCCACTCGGCGTTTTACACCATGAAATCATGTGAAACAAAAACGAAAATATTCAGCAAGGGGAATTTATTGTAGATGGTGGTCGATCTAATTGGACGTCAAGACTAAACAATATGTAGAAATTTACAAATTAAAATACTCGAATGACATTTTTTTGCCAAATTCAACTCTATGCGTCGTGAAGAAACACATGCAATTGAACTTGAATTTTGACTATTTATGAGTTCAAAATGAAAAGGAAATTAAAATAAAAATATTGACTATTTTTCTATATTTTTACGACATCGAACGCTATTTTTCTTCATTTTTCATGTATTTTTCTATTTTTGGAAAATATTAAAAAATATTAAAAAATATGACAAATTATTTTTTTTTATCAAAAATGGTTCCTTTAGCTTGGTCAAGGTTACCAAAGATGATTTTTTAATTTTTTTTTAACTTTTTATAGATTTTTTATGAATTTTTTAAAAATAAACTACGAAAGACTGATCAAAAATCAGGTGTCAACATACATCAACATAGTGTTATCTATGCACAAGTTGCAATTTTCATAAGGTTCTTAGAGTAGAAATGACTTTAAAAAGGTGAAATTAACTAACTACATATTTGATCGCTACTTGGATTGGCAATGCTTAATATTTCAAGATAACTAATAAATAAAAAATTAGGGTACTTCAACGAAGGATTATATATTCAATAGGTAGGAGTTTTCGGCAATTCGTCATACAAAAATGGGCATAGTATGACAAATAATGCCTAACTACCTATTTGATCGCCGCGCAAAAATTTGCAGTGATCCCTACCTTGACTCTACCTATTTTTGGAAGCGTAATAACAAGTAAAAAGAAAAGATCATACATCAACATAGTGTTATCCATACAAAAGTCGCAATTTTCCTAAAGTTCATCGAGTAGAAATGACTTTAAGAAGGTGAAATTAACTAACTACCTATTTGATCGATACTTGGATTGGCAATGCTTAATATTTCAAGATAACTAATAAATAAAATATTAGGATACTTCAACGAAGGATTATATATTCAATAGGTAGGAGTTTTCGACAATTCGTCAAACAAAAATGAGCATAATATGACAAAAAATGCCTAACTACCTATTTGATCGCCGTGCAAAACATTTGCACTGATCCTTAACTTGACTCTAGCTATTATTTGAAGCGTAATAATAAAAAAAAATGATCATACATCAACATAGTGTTATCTATGCACAAGTTGCAATTTTCATAAGGTACTTAGAGTAGAAATGACTTTAAAAAGGTGAAATTAACTAACTACATATTTGATCGCTACTTGGATTGGCAATGCTTAATATTTCAAGATAACTAATAAATAAAAAATTAGGGTACTTCAACGAATGATTATATATTCAATAGGTAGGAGTTTTCGGCAATTCGTCATACAAAAATGGGCATAGTATGACAAATAATGCCTAACTACCTATTTGATCGCCGCGCAAAAATTTGCAGTGATCCCTACCTTGACTCTACCTATTTTTTGAAGCGTAATAACAAGTAAAAAGAAAAGATCATACATCAACATAGTGTTATCCATACAAAAGTCGCAATTTTCCTAAAGTTCATCGAGTAGAAATGACTTTAAGAAGGTGAAATTAACTAACTACCTATTTGATCGATACTTGGATTGGCAATGCTTAATATTTCAAGATAACTAATAAATAAAATATTAGGATACTTCAACGAAGGATTATATATTCAATAGGTAGGAGTTTTCGACAATTCGTCAAACAAAAATGAGCATAATATGACAAAAAATGCCTAACTACCTATTTGATCGCCGCGCAAAACATTTGCAGTGATCCTTAACTTGACTCTAGCTATTATTTGAAGCGTAATAATAAAAAAAAATGATCATACATCAACATAGTGTTATCTATGCACAAGTTGCAATTTTCATAAGGTTCTTAGAGTAGAAATGACTTTAAAAAGGTGAAATTAACTAACTACCTATTTGATCGCTACTTGGATTGGCAATGCTTAATATTTCAAGATAACTAATAAATAAAAAATTAGGGTACTTCAACGAAGGATTATATATTCAATAGGTAGGAGTTTTCGGCAATTCGTCAAACAAAAATGAGCATAGTATGACAAATAATGCCTAACTACCTATTTGATCGCCGCGCAAAACATTTTTAGTAATCCTTAACTTGACTCTAGCTATATTTTGAAGCGTAATAACAAATAAAAAAATGATCATACATCAACATTGTGTTATCTATACAAAAGTCGCCTTTTTCCTACGGTTCTTCGAGTAGAAATGACTTTAAGAAGGTGAAATTAACTAACTACCTATTTGATCGATACTTGGATTGACAATGCTTAAAATTTCAAGATAAGTAATAAATAAAAAATTAGGGTACTTCAACAAAGGATTATATATTCAATAGGTAGGAGTTTTCGGCAATTCGTCAAACAAAAATGAGCATAGTATGCAAATAATACCTAACTACCTATTTGATCGCCGCGAAAAAATTAGGAGTGATCCATACCTTGACTCTAGCTATTATTTGAAACGTAATAACAAATAAAAAAAAATGATCATACATCAACATAGTGTTATCTATACAAAAGTCGCAATTTTCCTAAAGTTCTTCGAGTAGAAATGACTTTAAGAAGGTGAAATTAACTAACTTCCTATTTGAGCGATACTTGGATTGGCAATGCATAATATTTCAATATAACTAATAAATAAAAAATTAGAATACTTCAACAAAGGATTATATATTCAATAGGTAGGAGTTTTCGGCAATTCGTCAAACAAAAATGAGCATAATATGACAAAAAATGCCTAACTACCTATTTGATCACCACGTAAAACATTTGCAGGGATCCTTAACATGACTCTAGCTATTATTTGAAGCGTAATAATAAATACAAAAATGATCATACATCAATATAGTATTATCTATGCAAAAGTTGCAATTTTCATAAGGTTCTTAGAGAAGAAATGACTTTAAGAAGGTGAAATTAACTAACAACCCTCTTTGATCGATACTTGGATTGGCAATGCTTAAAATTTCAAGATAAGTAATAAATAAAAAATTAGGGTACTACAACGAAGGATTATATATTCAATAGGTAGGAGTTTTCGGCAATTCGTCAAACAAAAATGAGCATAATATGACAAATAATGCCTAACTACCTATTTGATCGCCGCGCAAAACATTTGCAGTGATCCTTAACTTGACTCTAGCTATTATTTGAAGCGTAATAATAAAAAAAAATGATCATACATCAACATAGTGTTATCTATGCACAAGTTGCAATTTTCATAAGGTTCTTAGAGTAGAAATGACTTTAAAAAGGTGAAATTAACTAACTACCTATTTGATCGCTACTTGGATTGGCAATGCTTAATATTTCAAGATAACTAATAAATAAAAAATTAGGGTACTTCAACGAATGATTATATATTCAATAGGTAGGAGTTTTCGGCAATTCGTCATACAAAAATGGGCATAGTATGACAAATAATGCCTAACTACCTATTTGATCGCCGCGCAAAAATTTGCAGTGATCCCTACCTTGACTCTACCTATTTTTGGAAGCGTAATAACAAGTAAAAAGAAAAGATCATACATCAACATAGTGTTATCCATACAAAAGTCGCAATTTTCCTAAAGTTCATCGAGTAGAAATGACTTTAAGAAGGTGAAATTAACTAACTACCTATTTGATCGATACTTGGATTGGCAATGCTTAATATTTCAAGATAACTAATAAATAAAATATTAGGATACTTCAACGAAGGATTATATATTCAATAGGTAGGAGTTTTCGACAATTCGTCAAACAAAAATGAGCATAATATGACAAAAAATGCCTAACTACCTATTTGATCGCCGCGCAAAACATTTGCAGTGATCCTTAACTTGACTCTAGCTATTATTTGAAGCGTAATAATAAAAAAAATGATCATACATCAACATAGTGTTATCTATGCACAAGTTGCAATTTTCATAAGGTTCTTAGAGTAGAAATGACTTTAAAAAGGTGAAATTAACTAACTACCTATTTGATCGCTACTTGGATTGGCAATGCTTAATATTTCAAGATAACTAATAAATAAAAAATTAGGGTACTTCAACGAATGATTATATATTCAATAGGTAGGAGTTTTCGGCAATTCGTCATACAAAAATGGGCATAGTATGACAAATAATGCCTAACTACCTATTTGATCGCCGCGCAAAAATTTGCAGTGATCCCTACCTTGACTCTACCTATTTTTTGAAGCGTAATAACAAGTAAAAAGAAAAGATCATACATCAACATAGTGTTATCCATACAAAAGTCGCAATTTTCCTAAAGTTCATCGAGTAGAAATGACTTTAAGAAGGTGAAATTAACTAACTACCTATTTGATCGATACTTGGATTGGCAATGCTTAATATTTCAAGATAACTAATAAATAAAATATTAGGATACTTCAACGAAGGATTATATATTCAATAGGTAGGAGTTTTCGACAATTCGTCAAACAAAAATGAGCATAATATGACAAAAAATGCCTAACTACCTATTTGATCGCCGCGCAAAACATTTGCAGTGATCCTTAACTTGACTCTAGCTATTATTTGAAGCGTAATAATAAAAAAAAATGATCATACATCAACATAGTGTTATCTATGCACAAGTTGCAATTTTCATAAGGTTCTTAGAGTAGAAATGACTTTAAAAAGGTGAAATTAACTAACTACCTATTTGATCGCTACTTGGATTGGCAATGCTTAATATTTCAAGATAACTAATAAATAAAAAATTAGGGTACTTCAACGAAGGATTATATATTCAATAGGTAGGAGTTTTCGGCAATTCGTCAAACAAAAATGAGCATAGTATGACAAATAATGCCTAACTACCTATTTGATCGCCGCGCAAAACATTTTTAGTAATCCTTAACTTGACTCTAGCTATATTTTGAAGCGTAATAACAAATAAAAAAATGATCATACATCAACATTGTGTTATCTATACAAAAGTCGCCTTTTTCCTACGGTTCTTCGAGTAGAAATGACTTTAAGAAGGTGAAATTAACTAACTACCTATTTGATCGATACTTGGATTGACAATGCTTAAAATTTCAAGATAAGTAATAAATAAAAAATTAGGGTACTTCAACAAAGGATTATATATTCAATAGGTAGGAGTTTTCGGCAATTCGTCAAACAAAAATGAGCATAGTATGCAAATAATACCTAACTACCTATTTGATCGCCGCGAAAAAATTAGGAGTGATCCATACCTTGACTCTAGCTATTATTTGAAACGTAATAACAAATAAAAAAAAAATGATCATACATCAACATAGTGTTATCTATACAAAAGTCGCAATTTTCCTAAAGTTCTTCTAGTAGAAATGACTTTAAGAAGGTGAAATTAACTAACTTCCTATTTGAGCGATACTTGGATTGGCAATGCATAATATTTCAATATAACTAATAAATAAAAAATTAGAATACTTCAACAAAGGATTATATATTCAATAGGTAGGAGTTTTCGGCAATTCGTCAAACAAAAATGAGCATAATATGACAAAAAATGCCTAACTACCTATTTGATCACCACGTAAAACATTTGCAGGGATCCTTAACATGACTCTAGCTATTATTTGAAGCGTAATAATAAATACAAAAATGATCATACATCAACATAGTATTATCTATGCAAAAGTTGCAATTTTCATAAGGTTCTTAGAGAAGAAATGACTTTAAGAAAGTGAAATTAACTAACAACCCTCTTTGATCGATACTTGGATTGGCAATGCTTAAAATTTCAAGATAAGTAATAAATAAAAAATTAGGGTACTACAACGAAGGATTATATATTCAATAGGTAGGAGTTTTCGGCAATTCGTCAAACAAAAATGAGCATAATATGACAAATAATGCCTAACTACCTATTTGATCGCCGCGCAAAACATTTGCAGTGATCCTTAACTTGACTCTAGCTATTATTTGTAGCGTAATAATAAAAAAAAATGATCATACATCAACATAGTGTTATCTATGCACAAGTTGCAATTTTCATAAGGTTCTTAGAGTAGAAATGACTTTAAAAAGGTGAAATTAACTAACTACCTATTTGATCGCTACTTGGATTGGCAATGCTTAATATTTCAAGATAACTAATAAATAAAAAATTAGGGTACTTCAACGAATGATTATATATTCAATAGGTAGGAGTTTTCGGCAATTCGTCATACAAAAATGGGCATAGTATGACAAATAATGCCTAACTACCTATTTGATCGCCGCGCAAAAATTTGCAGTGATCCCTACCTTGACTCTACCTATTTTTTGAAGCGTAATAACAAGTAAAAAGAAAAGATCATACATCAACATAGTGTTATCCATACAAAAGTCGCAATTTTCCTAAAGTTCATCGAGTAGAAATGACTTTAAGAAGGTGAAATTAACTAACTACCTATTTGATCGATACTTGGATTGGCAATGCTTAATATTTCAAGATAACTAATAAATAAAATATTAGGATACTTCAACGAAGGATTATATATTCAATAGGTAGGAGTTTTCGACAATTCGTCAAACAAAAATGAGCATAATATGACAAAAAATGCCTAACTACCTATTTGATCGCCGCGCAAAACATTTGCAGTGATCCTTAACTTGACTCTAGCTATTATTTGAAGCGTAATAATAAAAAAAATGATCATACATCAACATAGTGTTATCTATGCACAAGTTGCAATTTTCATAAGGTTCTTAGAGTAGAAATGACTTTAAAAAGGTGAAATTAACTAACTACCTATTTGATCGCTACTTGGATTGGCAATGCTTAATATTTCAAGATAACTAATAAATAAAAAATTAGGGTACTTCAACGAATGATTATATATTCAATAGGTAGGAGTTTTCGGCAATTCGTCATACAAAAATGGGCATAGTATGACAAATAATGCCTAACTACCTATTTGATCGCCGCGCAAAAATTTGCAGTGATCCCTACCTTGACTCTACCTATTTTTTGAAGCGTAATAACAAGTAAAAAGAAAAGATCATACATCAACATAGTGTTATCCATACAAAAGTCGCAATTTTCCTAAAGTTCATCGAGTAGAAATGACTTTAAGAAGGTGAAATTAACTAACTACCTATTTGATCGATACTTGGATTGGCAATGCTTAATATTTCAAGATAACTAATAAATAAAATATTAGGATACTTCAACGAAGGATTATATATTCAATAGGTAGGAGTTTTCGACAATTCGTCAAACAAAAATGAGCATAATATGACAAAAAATGCCTAACTACCTATTTGATCGCCGCGCAAAACATTTGCAGTGATCCTTAACTTGACTCTAGCTATTATTTGAAGCGTAATAATAAAAAAAAATGATCATACATCAACATAGTGTTATCTATGCACAAGTTGCAATTTTCATAAGGTTCTTAGAGTAGAAATGACTTTAAAAAGGTGAAATTAACTAACTACCTATTTGATCGCTACTTGGATTGGCAATGCTTAATATTTCAAGATAACTAATAAATAAAAAATTAGGGTACTTCAACGAAGGATTATATATTCAATAGGTAGGAGTTTTCGGCAATTCGTCAAACAAAAATGAGCATAGTATGACAAATAATGCCTAACTACCTATTTGATCGCCGCGCAAAACATTTTTAGTAATCCTTAACTTGACTCTAGCTATATTTTGAAGCGTAATAACAAATAAAAAAATGATCATACATCAACATTGTGTTATCTATACAAAAGTCGCCTTTTTCCTAAGGTTCTTCGAGTAGAAATGACTTTAAGAAGGTGAAATTAACTAACTACCTATTTGATCGATACTTGGATTGACAATGCTTAAAATTTCAAGATAAGTAATAAATAAAAAATTAGGGTACTTCAACAAAGGATTATATATTCAATAGGTAGGAGTTTTCGGCAATTCGTCAAACAAAAATGAGCATAGTATGCAAATAATACCTAACTACCTATTTGATCGCCGCGAAAAAATTAGGAGTGATCCATACCTTGACTCTAGCTATTATTTGAAACGTAATAACAAATAAAAAAAAAATGATCATACATCAACATAGTGTTATCTATACAAAAGTCGCAATTTTCCTAAAGTTCTTCTAGTAGAAATGACTTTAAGAAGGTGAAATTAACTAACTTCCTATTTGAGCGATACTTGGATTGGCAATGCATAATATTTCAATATAACTAATAAATAAAAAATTAGAATACTTCAACAAAGGATTATATATTCAATAGGTAGGAGTTTTCGGCAATTCGTCAAACAAAAATGAGCATAATATGACAAAAAATGCCTAACTACCTATTTGATCACCACGTAAAACATTTGCAGGGATCCTTAACATGACTCTAGCTATTATTTGAAGCGTAATAATAAATACAAAAATGATCATACATCAACATAGTATTATCTATGCAAAAGTTGCAATTTTCATAAGGTTCTTAGAGAAGAAATGACTTTAAGAAGGTGAAATTAACTAACAACCCTCTTTGATCGATACTTGGATTGGCAATGCTTAAAATTTCAAGATAAGTAATAAATAAAAAATTAGGGTACTACAACGAAGGATTATATATTCAATAGGTAGGAGTTTTCGGCAATTCGTCAAACAAAAATGAGCATAATATGACAAATAATGCCTAACTACCTATTTGATCGCCGCGCAAAACATTTGCAGTGATCCTTAACTTGACTCTAGCTATTATTTGTAGCGTAATAATAAAAAAAAATGATCATACATCAACATAGTGTTATCTATGCACAAGTTGCAATTTTCATAAGGTTCTTAGAGTAGAAATGACTTTAAAAAGGTGAAATTAACTAACTACCTATTTGATCGCTACTTGGATTGGCAATGCTTAATATTTCAAGATAACTAATAAATAAAAAATTAGGGTACTTCAACGAATGATTATATATTCAATAGGTAGGAGTTTTCGGCAATTCGTCATACAAAAATGGGCATAGTATGACAAATAATGCCTAACTACCTATTTGATCGCCGCGCAAAAATTTGCAGTGATCCCTACCTTGACTCTACCTATTTTTTGAAGCGTAATAACAAGTAAAAAGAAAAGATCATACATCAACATAGTGTTATCCATACAAAAGTCGCAATTTTCCTAAAGTTCATCGAGTAGAAATGACTTTAAGAAGGTGAAATTAACTAACTACCTATTTGATCGATACTTGGATTGGCAATGCTTAATATTTCAAGATAACTAATAAATAAAATATTAGGATACTTCAACGAAGGATTATATATTCAATAGGTAGGAGTTTTCGACAATTCGTCAAACAAAAATGAGCATAATATGACAAAAAATGCCTAACTACCTATTTGATCGCCGCGCAAAACATTTGCAGTGATCCTTAACTTGACTCTAGCTATTATTTGAAGCGTAATAATAAAAAAAATGATCATACATCAACATAGTGTTATCTATGCACAAGTTGCAATTTTCATAAGGTTCTTAGAGTAGAAATGACTTTAAAAAGGTGAAATTAACTAACTACCTATTTGATCGCTACTTGGATTGGCAATGCTTAATATTTCAAGATAACTAATAAATAAAAAATTAGGGTACTTCAACGAATGATTATATATTCAATAGGTAGGAGTTTTCGGCAATTCGTCATACAAAAATGGGCATAGTATGACAAATAATGCCTAACTACCTATTTGATCGCCGCGCAAAAATTTGCAGTGATCCCTACCTTGACTCTACCTATTTTTTGAAGCGTAATAACAAGTAAAAAGAAAAGATCATACATCAACATAGTGTTATCCATACAAAAGTCGCAATTTTCCTAAAGTTCATCGAGTAGAAATGACTTTAAGAAGGTGAAATTAACTAACTACCTATTTGATCGATACTTGGATTGGCAATGCTTAATATTTCAAGATAACTAATAAATAAAATATTAGGATACTTCAACGAAGGATTATATATTCAATAGGTAGGAGTTTTCGACAATTCGTCAAACAAAAATGAGCATAATATGACAAAAAATGCCTAACTACCTATTTGATCGCCGCGCAAAACATTTGCAGTGATCCTTAACTTGACTCTAGCTATTATTTGAAGCGTAATAATAAAAAAAAATGATCATACATCAACATAGTGTTATCTATGCACAAGTTGCAATTTTCATAAGGTTCTTAGAGTAGAAATGACTTTAAAAAGGTGAAATTAACTAACTACCTATTTGATCGCTACTTGGATTGGCAATGCTTAATATTTCAAGATAACTAATAAATAAAAAATTAGGGTACTTCAACGAAGGATTATATATTCAATAGGTAGGAGTTTTCGGCAATTCGTCAAACAAAAATGAGCATAGTATGACAAATAATGCCTAACTACCTATTTGATCGCCGCGCAAAACATTTTTAGTAATCCTTAACTTGACTCTAGCTATATTTTGAAGCGTAATAACAAATAAAAAAATGATCATACATCAACATTGTGTTATCTATACAAAAGTCGCCTTTTTCCTAAGGTTCTTCGAGTAGAAATGACTTTAAGAAGGTGAAATTAACTAACTACCTATTTGATCGATACTTGGATTGACAATGCTTAAAATTTCAAGATAAGTAATAAATAAAAAATTAGGGTACTTCAACAAAGGATTATATATTCAATAGGTAGGAGTTTTCGGCAATTCGTCAAACAAAAATGAGCATAGTATGCAAATAATACCTAACTACCTATTTGATCGCCGCGAAAAAATTAGGAGTGATCCATACCTTGACTCTAGCTATTATTTGAAACGTAATAACAAATAAAAAAAAAATGATCATACATCAACATAGTGTTATCTATACAAAAGTCGCAATTTTCCTAAAGTTCTTCTAGTAGAAATGACTTTAAGAAGGTGAAATTAACTAACTTCCTATTTGAGCGATACTTGGATTGGCAATGCATAATATTTCAATATAACTAATAAATAAAAAATTAGAATACTTCAACAAAGGATTATATATTCAATAGGTAGGAGTTTTCGGCAATTCGTCAAACAAAAATGAGCATAATATGACAAAAAATGCCTAACTACCTATTTGATCACCACGTAAAACATTTGCAGGGATCCTTAACATGACTCTAGCTATTATTTGAAGCGTAATAATAAATACAAAAATGATCATACATCAACATAGTATTATCTATGCAAAAGTTGCAATTTTCATAAGGTTCTTAGAGAAGAAATGACTTTAAGAAGGTGAAATTAACTAACAACCCTCTTTGATCGATACTTGGATTGGCAATGCTTAAAATTTCAAGATAAGTAATAAATAAAAAATTAGGGTACTACAACGAAGGATTATATATTCAATAGGTAGGAGTTTTCGGCAATTCGTCAAACAAAAATGAGCATAATATGACAAATAATGCCTAACTACCTATTTGATCGCCGCGCAAAACATTTGCAGTGATCCTTAACTTGACTCTAGCTATTATTTGTAGCGTAATAATAAAAAAAAATGATCATACATCAACATAGTGTTATCTATGCACAAGTTGCAATTTTCATAAGGTTCTTAGAGTAGAAATGACTTTAAAAAGGTGAAATTAACTAACTACCTATTTGATCGCTACTTGGATTGGCAATGCTTAATATTTCAAGATAACTAATAAATAAAAAATTACGGTACTTCAACGAATGATTATATATTCAATAGGTAGGAGTTTTCGGCAATTCGTCATACAAAAATGGGCATAGTATGACAAATAATGCCTAACTACCTATTTGATCGCCGCGCAAAAATTTGCAGTGATCCCTACCTTGACTCTACCTATTTTTTGAAGCGTAATAACAAGTAAAAAGAAAAGATCATACATCAACATAGTGTTATCCATACAAAAGTCGCAATTTTCCTAAAGTTCATCGAGTAGAAATGACTTTAAGAAGGTGAAATTAACTAACTACCTATTTGATCGATACTTGGATTGGCAATGCTTAATATTTCAAGATAACTAATAAATAAAATATTAGGATACTTCAACGAAGGATTATATATTCAATAGGTACGAGTTTTCGACAATTCGTCAAACAAAAATGAGCATAATATGACAAAAAATGCCTAACTACCTATTTGATCGCCGCGCAAAACATTTGCAGTGATCCTTAACTTGACTCTAGCTATTATTTGAAGCGTAATAATAAAAAAAAATGATCATACATCAACATAGTGTTATCTATGCACAAGTTGCAATTTTCATAAGGTTCTTAGAGTAGAAATGACTTTAAAAAGGTGAAATTAACTAACTACCTATTTGATCGCTACTTGGATTGGCAATGCTTAATATTTCAAGATAACTAATAAATAAAAAATTAGGGTACTTCAACGAAGGATTATATATTCAATAGGTAGGAGTTTTCGGCAATTCGTCAAACAAAAATGAGCATAGTATGACAAATAATGCCTAACTACCTATTTGATCGCCGCGCAAAACATTTTTAGTAATCCTTAACTTGACTCTAGCTATATTTTGAAGCGTAATAACAAATAAAAAAATGATCATACATCAACATTGTGTTATCTATACAAAAGTCGCCTTTTTCCTACGGTTCTTCGAGTAGAAATGACTTTAAGAAGGTGAAATTAACTAACTACCTATTTGATCGATACTTGGATTGACAATGCTTAAAATTTCAAGATAAGTAATAAATAAAAAATTAGGGTACTTCAACAAAGGATTATATATTCAATAGGTAGGAGTTTTCGGCAATTCGTCAAACAAAAATGAGCATAGTATGCAAATAATACCTAACTACCTATTTGATCGCCGCGAAAAAATTAGGAGTGATCCATACCTTGACTCTAGCTATTATTTGAAACGTAATAACAAATAAAAAAAAATGATCATACATCAACATAGTGTTATCTATACAAAAGTCGCAATTTTCCTAAAGTTCTTCGAGTAGAAATGACTTTAAGAAGGTGAAATTAACTAACTTCCTATTTGAGCGATACTTGGATTGGCAATGCATAATATTTCAATATAACTAATAAATAAAAAATTAGAATACTTCAACAAAGGATTATATATTCAATAGGTAGGAGTTTTCGGCAATTCGTCAAACAAAAATGAGCATAATATGACAAAAAATGCCTAACTACCTATTTGATCACCACGTAAAACATTTGCAGGGATCCTTAACATGACTCTAGCTATTATTTGAAGCGTAATAATAAATACAAAAATGATCATACATCAATATAGTATTATCTATGCAAAAGTTGCAATTTTCATAAGGTTCTTAGAGAAGAAATGACTTTAAGAAGGTGAAATTAACTAACAACCCTCTTTGATCGATACTTGGATTGGCAATGCTTAAAATTTCAAGATAAGTAATAAATAAAAAATTAGGGTACTACAACGAAGGATTATATATTCAATAGGTAGGAGTTTTCGGCAATTCGTCAAACAAAAATGAGCATAATATGACAAATAATGCCTAACTACCTATTTGATCGCCGCGCAAAACATTTGCAGTGATCCTTAACTTGACTCTAGCTATTATTTGAAGCGTAATAATAAAAAAAAATGATCATACATCAACATAGTGTTATCTATGCACAAGTTGCAATTTTCATAAGGTTCTTAGAGTAGAAATGACTTTAAAAAGGTGAAATTAACTAACTACCTATTTGATCGCTACTTGGATTGGCAATGCTTAATATTTCAAGATAACTAATAAATAAAAAATTAGGGTACTTCAACGAATGATTATATATTCAATAGGTAGGAGTTTTCGGCAATTCGTCATACAAAAATGGGCATAGTATGACAAATAATGCCTAACTACCTATTTGATCGCCGCGCAAAAATTTGCAGTGATCCCTACCTTGACTCTACCTATTTTTGGAAGCGTAATAACAAGTAAAAAGAAAAGATCATACATCAACATAGTGTTATCCATACAAAAGTCGCAATTTTCCTAAAGTTCATCGAGTAGAAATGACTTTAAGAAGGTGAAATTAACTAACTACCTATTTGATCGATACTTGGATTGGCAATGCTTAATATTTCAAGATAACTAATAAATAAAATATTAGGATACTTCAACGAAGGATTATATATTCAATAGGTAGGAGTTTTCGACAATTCGTCAAACAAAAATGAGCATAATATGACAAAAAATGCCTAACTACCTATTTGATCGCCGCGCAAAACATTTGCAGTGATCCTTAACTTGACTCTAGCTATTATTTGAAGCGTAATAATAAAAAAAATGATCATACATCAACATAGTGTTATCTATGCACAAGTTGCAATTTTCATAAGGTTCTTAGAGTAGAAATGACTTTAAAAAGGTGAAATTAACTAACTACCTATTTGATCGCTACTTGGATTGGCAATGCTTAATATTTCAAGATAACTAATAAATAAAAAATTAGGGTACTTCAACGAATGATTATATATTCAATAGGTAGGAGTTTTCGGCAATTCGTCATACAAAAATGGGCATAGTATGACAAATAATGCCTAACTACCTATTTGATCGCCGCGCAAAAATTTGCAGTGATCCCTACCTTGACTCTACCTATTTTTTGAAGCGTAATAACAAGTAAAAAGAAAAGATCATACATCAACATAGTGTTATCCATACAAAAGTCGCAATTTTCCTAAAGTTCATCGAGTAGAAATGACTTTAAGAAGGTGAAATTAACTAACTACCTATTTGATCGATACTTGGATTGGCAATGCTTAATATTTCAAGATAACTAATAAATAAAATATTAGGATACTTCAACGAAGGATTATATATTCAATAGGTAGGAGTTTTCGACAATTCGTCAAACAAAAATGAGCATAATATGACAAAAAATGCCTAACTACCTATTTGATCGCCGCGCAAAACATTTGCAGTGATCCTTAACTTGACTCTAGCTATTATTTGAAGCGTAATAATAAAAAAAAATGATCATACATCAACATAGTGTTATCTATGCACAAGTTGCAATTTTCATAAGGTTCTTAGAGTAGAAATGACTTTAAAAAGGTGAAATTAACTAACTACCTATTTGATCGCTACTTGGATTGGCAATGCTTAATATTTCAAGATAACTAATAAATAAAAAATTAGGGTACTTCAACGAAGGATTATATATTCAATAGGTAGGAGTTTTCGGCAATTCGTCAAACAAAAATGAGCATAGTATGACAAATAATGCCTAACTACCTATTTGATCGCCGCGCAAAACATTTTTAGTAATCCTTAACTTGACTCTAGCTATATTTTGAAGCGTAATAACAAATAAAAAAATGATCATACATCAACATTGTGTTATCTATACAAAAGTCGCCTTTTTCCTAAGGTTCTTCGAGTAGAAATGACTTTAAGAAGGTGAAATTAACTAACTATCTATTTGATCGATACTTGGATTGACAATGCTTAAAATTTCAAGATAAGTAATAAATAAAAAATTAGGGTACTTCAACAAAGGATTATATATTCAATAGGTAGGAGTTTTCGGCAATTCGTCAAACAAAAATGAGCATAGTATGCAAATAATACCTAACTACCTATTTGATCGCCGCGAAAAAATTAGGAGTGATCCATACCTTGACTCTAGCTATTATTTGAAACGTAATAACAAATAAAAAAAAATGATCATACATCAACATAGTGTTATCTATACAAAAGTCGCAATTTTCCTAAAGTTCTTCTAGTAGAAATGACTTTAAGAAGGTGAAATTAACTAACTTCCTATTTGAGCGATACTTGGATTGGCAATGCATAATATTTCAATATAACTAATAAATAAAAAATTAGAATACTTCAACAAAGGATTATATATTCAATAGGTAGGAGTTTTCGGCAATTCGTCAAACAAAAATGAGCATAATATGACAAAAAATGCCTAACTACCTATTTGATCACCACGTAAAACATTTGCAGGGATCCTTAACATGACTCTAGCTATTATTTGAAGCGTAATAATAAATACAAAAATGATCATACATCAACATAGTATTATCTATGCAAAAGTTGCAATTTTCATAAGGTTCTTAGAGAAGAAATGACTTTAAGAAGGTGAAATTAACTAACAACCCTCTTTGATCGATACTTGGATTGGCAATGCTTAAAATTTCAAGATAAGTAATAAATAAAAAATTAGGGTACTACAACGAAGGATTATATATTCAATAGGTAGGAGTTTTCGGCAATTCGTCAAACAAAAATGAGCATAATATGACAAATAATGCCTAACTACCTATTTGATCGCCGCGCAAAACATTTGCAGTGATCCTTAACTTGACTCTAGCTATTATTTGTAGCGTAATAATAAAAAAAAATGATCATACATCAACATAGTGTTATCTATGCACAAGTTGCAATTTTCATAAGGTTCTTAGAGTAGAAATGACTTTAAAAAGGTGAAATTAACTAACTACCTATTTGATCGCTACTTGGATTGGCAATGCTTAATATTTCAAGATAACTAATAAATAAAAAATTAGGGTACTTCAACGAATGATTATATATTCAATAGGTAGGAGTTTTCGGCAATTCGTCATACAAAAATGGGCATAGTATGACAAATAATGCCTAACTACCTATTTGATCGCCGCGCAAAAATTTGCAGTGATCCCTACCTTGACTCTACCTATTTTTTGAAGCGTAATAACAAGTAAAAAGAAAAGATCATACATCAACATAGTGTTATCCATACAAAAGTCGCAATTTTCCTAAAGTTCATCGAGTAGAAATGACTTTAAGAAGGTGAAATTAACTAACTACCTATTTGATCGATACTTGGATTGGCAATGCTTAATATTTCAAGATAACTAATAAATAAAATATTAGGATACTTCAACGAAGGATTATATATTCAATAGGTAGGAGTTTTCGACAATTCGTCAAACAAAAATGAGCATAATATGACAAAAAATGCCTAACTACCTATTTGATCGCCGCGCAAAACATTTGCAGTGATCCTTAACTTGACTCTAGCTATTATTTGAAGCGTAATAATAAAAAAAATTGATCATACATCAACATAGTGTTATCTATGCACAAGTTGCAATTTTCATAAGGTTCTTAGAGTAGAAATGACTTTAAAAAGGTGAAATTAACTAACTACCTATTTGATCGCTACTTGGATTGGCAATGCTTAATATTTCAAGATAACTAATAAATAAAAAATTAGGGTACTTCAACGAAGGATTATATATTCAATAGGTAGGAGTTTTCGGCAATTCGTCAAACAAAAATGAGCATAGTATGACAAATAATGCCTAACTACCTATTTGATCGCCGCGCAAAACATTTTTAGTAATCCTTAACTTGACTCTAGCTATATTTTGAAGCGTAATAACAAATAAAAAAATGATCATACATCAACATTGTGTTATCTATACAAAAGTCGCCTTTTTCCTAAGGTTCTTCGAGTAGAAATGACTTTAAGAAGGTGAAATTAACTAACTACCTATTTGATCGATACTTGGATTGACAATGCTTAAAATTTCAAGATAAGTAATAAATAAAAAATTAGGGTACTTCAACAAAGGATTATATATTCAATAGGTAGGAGTTTTCGGCAATTCGTCAAACAAAAATGAGCATAGTATGCAAATAATACCTAACTACCTATTTGATCGCCGCGAAAAAATTAGGAGTGATCCATACCTTGACTCTAGCTATTATTTGAAACGTAATAACAAATAAAAAAAAAATGATCATACATCAACATAGTGTTATCTATACAAAAGTCGCAATTTTCCTAAAGTTCTTCTAGTAGAAATGACTTTAAGAAGGTGAAATTAACTAACTTCCTATTTGAGCGATAATTGGATTGGCAATGCATAATATTTCAATATAACTAATAAATAAAAAATTAGAATACTTCAACAAAGGATTATATATTCAATAGGTAGGAGTTTTCGGCAATTCGTCAAACAAAAATGAGCATAATATGACAAAAAATGCCTAACTACCTATTTGATCACCACGTAAAACATTTGCAGGGATCCTTAACATGACTCTAGCTATTATTTGAAGCGTAATAATAAATACAAAAATGATCATACATCAACATAGTATTATCTATGCAAAAGTTGCAATTTTCATAAGGTTCTTAGAGAAGAAATGACTTTAAGAAGGTGAAATTAACTAACAACCCTCTTTGATCGATACTTGGATTGGCAATGCTTAAAATTTCAAGATAAGTAATAAATAAAAAATTAGGGTACTACAACGAAGGATTATATATTCAATAGGTAGGAGTTTTCGGCAATTCGTCAAACAAAAATGAGCATAATATGACAAATAATGCCTAACTACCTATTTGATCGCCGCGCAAAACATTTGCAGTGATCCTTAACTTGACTCTAGCTATTATTTGAAGCGTAATAATAAAAAAAAATGATCATACATCAACATAGTGTTATCTATGCACAAGTTGCAATTTTCATAAGGTTCTTAGAGTAGAAATGACTTTAAAAAGGTGAAATTAACTAACTACCTATTTGATCGCTACTTGGATTGGCAATGCTTAATATTTCAAGATAACTAATAAATAAAAAATTAGGGTACTTCAACGAATGATTATATATTCAATAGGTAGGAGTTTTCGGCAATTCGTCATACAAAAATGGGCATAGTATGACAAATAATGCCTAACTAGCTATTTGATCGCCGCGCAAAAATTTGCAGTGATCCCTACCTTGACTCTAGCTATTTTTTGAAGCGTAATAACAAGTAAAAAGAAAAGATCATACATCAACATAGTGTTATCCATACAAAAGTCGCAATTTTCCTAAAGTTCTTGGAGTAGAAATGACTTTAAGAAGGTGAAATTAACTAACTACCTATTTGATCGATACTTGGATTGGAAATGCTTAATATTTCAAGATAACTAATAAATAAAATATTAGGATACTTCAACGAAGGATTACATATTCAATAGGTAGGAGTTTTCGACAATTCGTCAAACAAAAATGAGCATAATATGACAAAAAATGCCTAACTACCTATTTGATCGCCGCGCAAAACATTTGCAGTGATCCTTAACTTGACTCTAGCTATTATTTGAAGCGTAATAATAAAAAAAAATGATCATACATCAACATAGTGTTATCTATGCACA
Organism: Rhodomyrtus psidioides; assembly: GCA_021437785.1. Lineage (NCBI taxonomy): Eukaryota > Viridiplantae > Streptophyta > Magnoliopsida > Myrtales > Myrtaceae > Rhodomyrtus > Rhodomyrtus psidioides. The sequence goes on from JAILYB010000089.1 coordinate 1,603,892, forward strand.
AGTTGCAATTTTCATAAGGTTCTTAGAGTAGAAATGACTTTAAAAAGGTGAAATTAACTAACTACCTATTTGATCGCTACTTGGATTGGCAATGCTTAATATTTCAAGATAACTAATAAATAAAAAATTAGGGTACTTCAACGAAGGATTATATATTCAATAGGTAGGAGTTTTCGGCAATTCGTCAAACAAAAATGAGCATAGTATGACAAATAATGCCTAACTACCTATTTGATCGCCGCGCAAAAATTTGCAGTGATCCCTACCTTGACTCTACCTATTTTTGGAAGCGTAATAACAAGTAAAAAGAAAAGATCATACATCAACATAGTGTTATCCATACAAAAGTCGCAATTTTCCTAAAGTTCTTGGAGTAGAAATGACTTTAAGAAGGTGAAATTAACTAACTACCTATTTGATCGATACTTGGATTGACAATGCTTAAAATTTCAAGATAAGTAATAAATAAAAAATTAGGGTTTTTCAACAAAGGATTATATATTCAATTGGTAGGAGATTTCGGCAATTCGTCAAACAGAAATGAGCATAATATGACAAATAATGCCTAACTACCTATTTGATCGCCGCGCAAAACATTTGCAGTGATCCTTAACTTGACTCTAGCTATATTTTGAAGCGTAATAACAAATAAAAAAATGATTATACATCAACATTGTGTTATCTACACAAAAGTCGCCTTTTTTCCTAAGGTTCTTCGAGTAGAAATGACTTTAAGAAGGTGAAATTAACTAACTACCTATTTGATCGATACTTGGATTGACAATGCTTAAAATTTCAAGATAAGTAATAAATAAAAAATTAGGGTACTTCAACAAAGGATTATATATTCAATAGGTAGGAGTTTTCGGCAATTCGTCAAACAAAAATGAGCATAGTATGACAAATAATGCATAACTACCTATTTGATCGCCGCGCAAAAATTTGCAGTGATCCTTACCTTGACTCTACCTATTTTTTGAAGCGTAATAACAAGTAAAAAAAAATGATCATACATCAACAAAGTGTTATCTATACAAAAGTCGCAAATTTCCTAAAGTTTTTCGAGTAGAAATGACTTTAAGAAGGTGAAATTAACTAACTACCTATTTGATCGATACTTGGATTGGCAATGCTTAATATTTCAAGATAGCTAATCAATAAAAAATTAGGGTACTTCAACGAAGGATTATATATTCAATAGGTAGGAGTTTTCGGCAATTCGTCAAACAAAAATGAGCATAATATGACAAAAAATGCCTAACTACTTATTTGATCGCCGCGCAAAACATTTACAGTGATCCTTAACTTGACTCTAGCTTTTATTTTTAGCGTAATAATAAATAAAAAAATGATCATACATCAACATAGTGTTATCTATGAAAAAGTTGCTATTTTCATAAGATTCTTAGAGTAGAAATGACTTTAAGAAGGTGAAATTAACTAACTACCTATTTGATCGATACTTGGATTGACAATGCTTAAAATTTCAAGATAACTAATAAATAAAAAACTAGGGTACTTCAACAAAGGATTATATATTCAATAGGTAGGAGTTTTCGGCAATTCGTCAAACAGAAATGAGCATAATATGAGAAAAATGCCTAACTACCTATTTGATCGCCGCGCAAAACATTTTTAGTAATCCTTAACTTGACTCTAGCTATATTTTGAAGCGTAATAACAAATAAAAAAATGATCATACATCAACATTGTGTTATCTATACAAAAGTCGCCATTTTCCTAAGGTTCTTCGAGTAGAAATGACTTTAAGAAGGTGAAATTAACTAACTACCTATTTGATCGATACTTGGATTGACAATGCTTAAAATTTCAAGATAAGTAATAAATAAAAAATTAGCGTACTTCAACAAAGGAATATATATTCAATAGGTAGGAGTTTTCGGCAATTCGTCAAACAAAAATGAGCATAGTATGCAAATAATACCTAACTACCTATTTGATCGCCGCGAAAAAATTAGGAGTGATCCATACCTTGACTCTAGCTATTATTTGAAACATAATAACAAGTAAAAAAAAATGATCATACATCAACATAGTGTTATCTATACAAAAGTCGCAATTTTCCTAAAGTTCTTCGAGTAGAAATGACTTTAAGAAGGTGAAATTAACTAACTTCCTATTTGAGCGATACTTGGATTGGCAATGCATAATATTTCAAGATAACTAATAAATAAAAAATTAGAATACTTCAACAAAGGATTATATATTCAATAGGTAGGAGTTTTCGACAATTCGTCAAACAAAAATGAGCATAATATGACAAAAAATGAATAACTACCTATTTGATCGCCGCGCAAAACATTTGCAGTGATCCTTAACTTGACTCTAGCTATTATTTGAAGCGTAATAATAAAAAAAAATGATCATACATCAACATAGTGTTATCTATGCAAAAGTTGCAATTTTCATAAGGTTCTTAGAGTAGAAATGACTTTAAAAAGGTGAAATTAACTAACTACCTATTTGATCGCTACTTGGATTGGCAATGCTTAATATTTCAAGATAACTAATAAATAAAAAATTAGGGTACTTCAACGAATGATTATATATTCAATAGGTAGGAGTTTTCGGCAATTCGTCATACAAAAATGGGCATAGTATGACAAATAATGCCTAACTACCTATTTGATCGCCGTGCAAAAATTTGCAGTGATCCCTACCTTGACTCTACCTATTTTTTGAAGCGTAATAACAAGTAAAAAGAAAAGATCATACATCAACATAGTGTTATCCATACAAAAGTCGCAATTTTCCTAAAGTTCTTGGAGTAGAAATGACTTTAAGAAGGTGAAATTAACTAACTACCTATTTGATCGATACTTGGATTGGCAATGCTTAATATTTCAAGATAACTAATAAATAAAATATTAGGATACTTCAACGAAGGATTATATATTCAATAGGTAGGAGTTTTCGACAATTCGTCAAACAAAAATGAGCATAATATGACAAAAAATGCCCAACTACCTATTTGATCGCCGCGCAAAAGATTTGCAGTGATCCTTAACTTGACTCTAGCTATTATTTGAAGCGTAATAATAAAAAAAAATGATCATACATCAACATAGTGTTATCTATGCACAAGTTGCAATTTTCATAAGGTTCTTAGAGTAGAAATGACTTTAAAAAGGTGAAATTAACTAACTACCTATTTGATCGCTACTTGGATTGGCAATGCTTAATATTTCAAGATAACTAATAAATAAAAAATTAGGGTACTTCAACGAAGGATTATATATTCAATAGGTAGGAGTTTTCGGCAATTCGTCAAACAAAAATGAGCATAGTATGACAAATAATGCCTAACTACCTATTTGATCGCCGCGCAAAAATTTGCAGTGATCCCTACCTTGACTCTACCTATTTTTGGAAGCGTAATAACAAGTAAAAAGAAAAGATCATACATCAACATAGTGTTATCCATACAAAAGTCACAATTTTCCTAAAGTTCTTGGAGTAGAAATGACTTTAAGAAGGTGAAATTAACTAACTACCTATTTGATCGATACTTGGATTGACAATGCTTAAAATTTCAAGATAAGTAATAAATAAAAAATTAGGGTTTTTCAACAAAGGATTATATATTCAATTGGTAGGAGATTTCGGCAATTCGTCAAACAGAAATGAGCATAATATGACAAATAATGCCTAACTACCTATTTGATCGCCGCGCAAAACATTTGCAGTGATCCTTAACTTGACTCTAGCTATATTTTGAAGCGTAATAACAAATAAAAAAATGATCATACATCAACATTGTGTTATCTACACAAAAGTCGCCTTTTTTCCTAAGGTTCTTCGAGTAGAAATGACTTTAAGAAGGTGAAATTAACTAACTACCTATTTGATCGATACTTGGATTGACAATGCTTAAAATTTCAAGATAAGTAATAAATAAAAAATTAGGGTACTTCAACAAAGGATTATATATTCAATAGGTAGGAGTTTTCGGCAATTCGTCAAACAAAAATGAGCATAGTATGACAAATAATGCATAACTACCTATTTGATCGCCGCGCAAAAATTTGCAGTGATCCTTACCTTGACTCTACCTATTTTTTGAAGCGTAATAACAAGTAAAAAAAAATGATCATACATCAACAAAGTGTTATCTATACAAAAGTCGCAAATTTCCTAAAGTTTTTCGAGTAGAAATGACTTTAAGAAGGTGAAATTAACTAACTACCTATTTGATCGATACTTGGATTGGCAATGCTTAATATTTCAAGATAGCTAATCAATAAAAAATTAGGGTACTTCAACGAAGGATTATATATTCAATAGGTAGGAGTTTTCGGCAATTCGTCAAACAAAAATGAGCATAATATGACAAAAAATGCCTAACTACTTATTTGATCGCCGCGCAAAACATTTACAGTGATCCTTAACTTGACTCTAGCTTTTATTTTTAGCGTAATAATAAATAAAAAAATGATCATACATCAACATAGTGTTATCTATGAAAAAGTTGCTATTTTCATAAGATTCTTAGAGTAGAAATGACTTTAAGAAGGTGAAATTAACTAACTACCTATTTGATCGATACTTGGATTGACAATGCTTAAAATTTCAAGATAACTAATAAATAAAAAACTAGGGTACTTCAACAAAGGATTATATATTCAATAGGTAGGAGTTTTCGGCAATTCGTCAAACAGAAATGAGCATAATATGAGAAAAATGCCTAACTACCTATTTGATCGCCGCGCAAAACATTTTTAGTAATCCTTAACTTGACTCTAGCTATATTTTGAAGCGTAATAACAAATAAAAAAATGATCATACATCAACATTGTGTTATCTATACAAAAGTCGCCTTTTTCCTAAGGTTCTTCGAGTAGAAAAGACTTTAAGAATGTGAAATTAACTAACTACCTATTTGATCGATACTTGGATTGACAATGCTTAAAATTTCAAGATAAGTAATAAATAAAAAATTAGCGTACTTCAACAAAGGAATATATATTCAATAGGTAGGAGTTTTCGGCAATTCGTCAAACAAAAATGAGCATAGTATGCAAATAATACCTAACTACCTATTTGATCGCCGCGAAAAAATTAGGAGTGATCCATACCTTGACTCTAGCTATTATTTGAAACATAATAACAAGTAAAAAAAAATGATCATACATCAACATAGTGTTATCTATACAAAAGTCGCAATTTTCCTAAAGTTCTTCGAGTAGAAATGACTTTAAGAAGGTGAAATTAACTAACTACCTATTTGATCGATACTTGGATTGACAATGCTTAAAATTTCAAGATAACTAATAAATAAAAAACTAGGGTACTTCAACAAAGGATTATATATTCAATAGGTAGGAGTTTTCGGCAATTCGTCAAACAGAAATGAGCATAATATGAGAAAAATGCCTAACTACCTATTTGATCGCCGCGCAAAACATTTTTAGTAATCCTTAACTTGACTCTAGCTATATTTTGAAGCGTAATAACAAATAAAAAAATGATCATACATCAACATTGTGTTATCTATACAAAAGTCGCCTTTTTCCTAAGGTTCTTCGAGTAGAAATGACTTTAAGAAGGTGAAATTAACTAACTACCTATTTGATCGATACTTGGATTGACAATGCTTAAAATTTCAAGATAAGTAATAAATAAAAAATTAGCGTACTTCAACAAAGGAATATATATTCAATAGGTAGGAGTTTTCGGCAATTCGTCAAACAAAAATGAGCATAGTATGCAAATAATACCTAACTACCTATTTGATCGCCGCGAAAAAATTAGGAGTGATCCATACCTTGACTCTAGCTATTATTTGAAACATAATAACAAGTAAAAAAAAATGATCATACATCAACATAGTGTTATCTATAAAAAAGTCGCAATTTTCCTAAAGTTCTTCGAGTAGAAATGACTTTAAGAAGGTGAAATTAACTAACTACCTATTTGATCGCCGCGCAAAACATTTGCAGTGATCCTTAACTTGACTCTAGCTATTATTTGAAGCGTAATAATAAAAAAAAATGATCATACATCAACATAGTGTTATCTATGCACAAGTTGCAATTTTCATAAGGTTCTTAGAGTAGAAATGACTTTAAAAAGGTGAAATTAACTAACTACCTATTTGATCGCTACTTGGATTGGCAATGCTTAATATTTCAAGATAACTAATAAATAAAAAATTAGGGTACTTCAACGAATGATTATATATTCAATAGGTAGGAGTTTTCGGCAATTCGTCATACAAAAATGGGCATAGTATGACAAATAATGCCTAACTAGCTATTTGATCGCCGCGCAAAAATTTGCAGTGATCCCTACCTTGACTCTAGCTATTTTTTGAAGCGTAATAACAAGTAAAAAGAAAAGATCATACATCAACATAGTGTTATCCATACAAAAGTCGCAATTTTCCTAAAGTTCTTGGAGTAGAAATGACTTTAAGAAGGTGAAATTAACTAACTACCTATTTGATCGATACTTGGATTGGCAATGCTTAATATTTCAAGATAACTAATAAATAAAATATTAGGATACTTCAACGAAGGATTACATATTCAATAGGTAGGAGTTTTCGACAATTCGTCAAACAAAAATGAGCATAATATGACAAAAAATGCCTAACTACCTATTTGATCGCCGCGCAAAACATTTGCAGTGATCCTTAACTTGACTCTAGCTATTATTTGAAGCGTAATAATAAAAAAAAATGATCATACATCAACATAGTGTTATCTATGCACAAGTTGCAATTTTCATAAGGTTCTTAGAGTAGAAATGACTTTAAAAAGGTGAAATTAACTAACTACCTATTTGATCGCTACTTGGATTGGCAATGCTTAATATTTCAAGATAACTAATAAATAAAAAATTAGGGTACTTCAACGAAGGATTATATATTCAATAGGTAGGAGTTTTCGGCAATTCGTCAAACAAAAATGAGCATAGTATGACAAATAATGCCTAACTACCTATTTGATCGCCGCGCAAAAATTTGCAGTGATCCCTACCTTGACTCTACCTATTTTTGGAAGCGTAATAACAAGTAAAAAGAAAAGATCATACATCAACATAGTGTTATCCATACAAAAGTCGCAATTTTCCTAAAGTTCTTGGAGTAGAAATGACTTTAAGAAGGTGAAATTAACTAACTACCTATTTGATCGATACTTGGATTGACAATGCTTAAAATTTCAAGATAAGTAATAAATAAAAAATTAGGGTTTTTCAACAAAGGATTATATATTCAATTGGTAGGAGATTTCGGCAATTCGTCAAACAGAAATGAGCATAATATGACAAATAATGCCTAACTACCTATTTGATCGCCGCGCAAAACATTTGCAGTGATCCTTAACTTGACTCTAGCTATATTTTGAAGCGTAATAACAAATAAAAAAATGATCATACATCAACATTGTGTTATCTACACAAAAGTCGCCTTTTTTCCTAAGGTTCTTCGAGTAGAAATGACTTTAAGAAGGTGAAATTAACTAACTACCTATTTGATCGATACTTGGATTGACAATGCTTAAAATTTCAAGATAAGTAATAAATAAAAAATTAGGGTACTTCAACAAAGGATTATATATTCAATAGGTAGGAGTTTTCGGCAATTCGTCAAACAAAAATGAGCATAGTATGACAAATAATGCATAACTACCTATTTGATCGCCGCGCAAAAATTTGCAGTGATCCTTACCTTGACTCTACCTATTTTTTGAAGCGTAATAACAAGTAAAAAAAAATGATCATACATCAACAAAGTGTTATCTATACAAAAGTCGCAAATTTCCTAAAGTTTTTCGAGTAGAAATGACTTTAAGAAGGTGAAATTAACTAACTACCTATTTGATCGATACTTGGATTGGCAATGCTTAATATTTCAAGATAGCTAATCAATAAAAAATTAGGGTACTTCAACGAAGGATTATATATTCAATAGGTAGGAGTTTTCGGCAATTCGTCAAACAAAAATGAGCATAATATGACAAAAAATGCCTAACTACTTATTTGATCGCCGCGCAAAACATTTACAGTGATCCTTAACTTGACTCTAGCTTTTATTTTTAGCGTAATAATAAATAAAAAAATGATCATACATCAACATAGTGTTATCTATGAAAAAGTTGCTATTTTCATAAGATTCTTAGAGTAGAAATGACTTTAAGAAGGTGAAATTAACTAACTACCTATTTGATCGATACTTGGATTGACAATGCTTAAAATTTCAAGATAACTAATAAATAAAAAACTAGGGTACTTCAACAAAGGATTATATATTCAATAGGTAGGAGTTTTCGGCAATTCGTCAAACAGAAATGAGCATAATATGAGAAAAATGCCTAACTACCTATTTGATCGCCGCGCAAAACATTTTTAGTAATCCTTAACTTGACTCTAGCTATATTTTGAAGCGTAATAACAAATAAAAAAATGATCATACATCAACATTGTGTTATCTATACAAAAGTCGCCTTTTTCCTAAGGTTCTTCGAGTAGAAAAGACTTTAAGAAGGTGAAATTAACTAACTACCTATTTGATCGATACTTGGATTGACAATGCTTAAAATTTCAAGATAAGTAATAAATAAAAAATTAGCGTACTTCAACAAAGGAATATATATTCAATAGGTAGGAGTTTTCGGCAATTCGTCAAACAAAAATGAGCATAGTATGCAAATAATACCTAACTACCTATTTGATCGCCGCGAAAAAATTAGGAGTGATCCATACCTTGACTCTAGCTATTATTTGAAACATAATAACAAGTAAAAAAAAATGATCATACATCAACATAGTGTTATCTATACAAAAGTCGCAATTTTCCTAAAGTTCTTCGAGTAGAAATGACTTTAAGAAGGTGAAATTAACTAACTTCCTATTTGAGCGATACTTGGATTGGCAATGCATAATATTTCAAGATAACTAATAAATAAAAAATTAGAATACTTCAACAAAGGATTATATATTCAATAGGTAGGAGTTTTCGGCAATTCGTCAAACAAAAATGAGCATAATATGACAAAAAATGCCTAACTACTTATTTGATCGCCGCGCAAAACATTTACAGTGATCCTTAACTTGACTCTAGCTTTTATTTTTAGCGTAATAATAAATAAAAAAATGATCATACATCAACATAGTGTTATCTATGAAAAAGTTGCTATTTTCATAAGATTCTTAGAGTAGAAATGACTTTAAGAAGGTGAAATTAACTAACTACCTATTTGATCGATACTTGGATTGACAATGCTTAAAATTTCAAGATAACTAATAAATGAAAAATTAGGGTACTACAACGAAGGATTATATATTCAATAGGTAGGAGTTTTCGGCAATTCGTCAAACAAAAATGAGCATAATATGACAAATAATGCCTAACTACCTATTTGATCGCCGTGCAAAACATTTGCAGTGATCCTTAACTTGACTCTAGCTATTATTTGAAGCGTAATAAAAAAAAATGATCATACATCAACATAGTGTTATCTATGCACAAGTTGCAATTTTCATAAGGTTCTTAGAGTAGAAATGACTTTAAAAAGGTGAAATTAACTAACTACCTATTTGATCGCTACTTGGATTGGCAATGCTTAATATTTCAAGATAACTAATAAATAAAAAATTAGGGTACTTCAACGAAGGATTATATATTCAATAGGTAGGAGTTTTCGGCAATTCGTCAAACAAAAATGAGCATAGTATGACAAATAATGCCTAACTACCTATTTGATCGCCGCGCAAAAATTTGCAGTGATCCCTACCTTGACTCTACCTATTTTTGGAAGCGTAATAACAAGTAAAAATGAGCATAATATGACAAATAATGCCTAACTACCTATTTGATCGCCGCGCAAAACATTTTTAGTAATCCTTAACTTGACTCTAGCTATATTTTGAAGCGTAATAACAAATAAAAAAATGATCATACATCAACATTGTGTTATCTATACAAAAGTCGCCTTTTTCCTAAGGTTCTTCGAGTAGAAATGACTTTAAGAAGGTGAAATTAACTAACTACCTATTTGATCGATACTTGGATTGACAATGCTTAAAATTTCAAGATAAGTAATAAATAAAAAATTAGCGTACTTCAACAAAGGAATATATATTCAATAGGTAGGAGTTTTCGGCAATTCGTCAAACAAAAATGAGCATAGTATGCAAATAATACCTAACTACCTATTTGATCGCCGCGAAAAAATTAGGAGTGATCCATACCTTGACTCTAGCTATTATTTGAAACATAATAACAAGTAAAAAAAAATGATCATACATCAACATAGTGTTATCTATACAAAAGTCGCAATTTTCCTAAAGTTCTTCGAGTAGAAATGACTTTAAGAAGGTGAAATTAACTAACTTCCTATTTGAGCGATACTTGGATTGGCAATGCATAATATTTCAAGATAACTAATAAATAAAAAATTAGAATACTTCAACAAAGGATTATATATTCAATAGGTAGGAGTTTTCGACAATTCGTCAAACAAAAATGAGCATAATATGACAAAAATGCCTAACTACCTATTTGATCGCCGCGCAAAACATTTTTAGTAATCCTTAACTTGACTCTAGCTATATTTTGAAGCGTAATAACAAATAAAAAAATGATCATACATCAACATTGTGTTATCTATACAAAAGTCGCCTTTTTCCTAAGGTTCTTCGAGTAGAAATGACTTTAAGAAGGTGAAATTAACTAACTACCTATTTGATCGATACTTGGATTGACAATGCTTAAAATTTCAAGATAAGTAATAAATAAAAAATTAGCGTACTTCAACAAAGGAATATATATTCAATAGGTAGGAGTTTTCGGCAATTCGTCAAACAAAAATGAGCATAGTATGCAAATAATACCTAACTACCTATTTGATCGCCGCGAAAAAATTAGGAGTGATCCATACCTTGACTCTAGCTATTATTTGAAACATAATAACAAGTAAAAAAAAATGATCATACATCAACATAGTGTTATCTATAAAAAAGTCGCAATTTTCCTAAAGTTCTTCGAGTAGAAATGACTTTAAGAAGGTGAAATTAACTAACTACCTATTTGATCGCCGCGCAAAACATTTGCAGTGATCCTTAACTTGACTCTAGCTATTATTTGAAGCGTAATAATAAAAAAAAATGATCATACATCAACATAGTGTTATCTATGCACAAGTTGCAATTTTCATAAGGTTCTTAGAGTAGAAATGACTTTAAAAAGGTGAAATTAACTAACTACCTATTTGATCGCTACTTGGATTGGCAATGCTTAATATTTCAAGATAACTAATAAATAAAAAATTAGGGTACTTCAACGAATGATTATATATTCAATAGGTAGGAGTTTTCGGCAATTCGTCATACAAAAATGGGCATAGTATGACAAATAATGCCTAACTAGCTATTTGATCGCCGCGCAAAAATTTGCAGTGATCCCTACCTTGACTCTAGCTATTTTTTGAAGCGTAATAACAAGTAAAAAGAAAAGATCATACATCAACATAGTGTTATCCATACAAAAGTCGCAATTTTCCTAAAGTTCTTGGAGTAGAAATGACTTTAAGAAGGTGAAATTAACTAACTACCTATTTGATCGATACTTGGATTGGCAATGCTTAATATTTCAAGATAACTAATAAATAAAATATTAGGATACTTCAACGAAGGATTACATATTCAATAGGTAGGAGTTTTCGACAATTCGTCAAACAAAAATGAGCATAATATGACAAAAAATGCCTAACTACCTATTTGATCGCCGCGCAAAACATTTGCAGTGATCCTTAACTTGACTCTAGCTATTATTTGAAGCGTAATAATAAAAAAAAATGATCATACATCAACATAGTGTTATCTATGCACAAGTTGCAATTTTCATAAGGTTCTTAGAGTAGAAATGACTTTAAAAAGGTGAAATTAACTAACTACCTATTTGATCGCTACTTGGATTGGCAATGCTTAATATTTCAAGATAACTAATAAATAAAAAATTAGGGTACTTCAACGAAGGATTATATATTCAATAGGTAGGAGTTTTCGGCAATTCGTCAAACAAAAATGAGCATAGTATGACAAATAATGCCTAACTACCTATTTGATCGCCGCGCAAAAATTTGCAGTGATCCCTACCTTGACTCTACCTATTTTTGGAAGCGTAATAACAAGTAAAAAGAAAAGATCATACATCAACATAGTGTTATCCATACAAAAGTCGCAATTTTCCTAAAGTTCTTGGAGTAGAAATGACTTTAAGAAGGTGAAATTAACTAACTACCTATTTGATCGATACTTGGATTGACAATGCTTAAAATTTCAAGATAAGTAATAAATAAAAAATTAGGGTTTTTCAACAAAGGATTATATATTCAATTGGTAGGAGATTTCGGCAATTCGTCAAACAGAAATGAGCATAATATGACAAATAATGCCTAACTACCTATTTGATCGCCGCGCAAAACATTTGCAGTGATCCTTAACTTGACTCTAGCTATATTTTGAAGCGTAATAACAAATAAAAAAATGATTATACATCAACATTGTGTTATCTACACAAAAGTCGCCTTTTTTCCTAAGGTTCTTCGAGTAGAAATGACTTTAAGAAGGTGAAATTAACTAACTACCTATTTGATCGATACTTGGATTGACAATGCTTAAAATTTCAAGATAAGTAATAAATAAAAAATTAGGGTACTTCAACAAAGGATTATATATTCAATAGGTAGGAGTTTTCGGCAATTCGTCAAACAAAAATGAGCATAGTATGACAAATAATGCATAACTACCTATTTGATCGCCGCGCAAAAATTTGCAGTGATCCTTACCTTGACTCTACCTATTTTTTGAAGCGTAATAACAAGTAAAAAAAAATGATCATACATCAACAAAGTGTTATCTATACAAAAGTCGCAAATTTCCTAAAGTTTTTCGAGTAGAAATGACTTTAAGAAGGTGAAATTAACTAACTACCTATTTGATCGATACTTGGATTGGCAATGCTTAATATTTCAAGATAGCTAATCAATAAAAAATTAGGGTACTTCAACGAAGGATTATATATTCAATAGGTAGGAGTTTTCGGCAATTCGTCAAACAAAAATGAGCATAATATGACAAAAAATGCCTAACTACTTATTTGATCGCCGCGCAAAACATTTACAGTGATCCTTAACTTGACTCTAGCTTTTATTTTTAGCGTAATAATAAATAAAAAAATGATCATACATCAACATAGTGTTATCTATGAAAAAGTTGCTATTTTCATAAGATTCTTAGAGTAGAAATGACTTTAAGAAGGTGAAATTAACTAACTACCTATTTGATCGATACTTGGATTGACAATGCTTAAAATTTCAAGATAACTAATAAATAAAAAACTAGGGTACTTCAACAAAGGATTATATATTCAATAGGTAGGAGTTTTCGGCAATTCGTCAAACAGAAATGAGCATAATATGAGAAAAATGCCTAACTACCTATTTGATCGCCGCGCAAAACATTTTTAGTAATCCTTAACTTGACTCTAGCTATATTTTGAAGCGTAATAACAAATAAAAAAATGATCATACATCAACATTGTGTTATCTATACAAAAGTCGCCTTTTTCCTAAGGTTCTTCGAGTAGAAAAGACTTTAAGAAGGTGAAATTAACTAACTACCTATTTGATCGATACTTGGATTGACAATGCTTAAAATTTCAAGATAAGTAATAAATAAAAAATTAGCGTACTTCAACAAAGGAATATATATTCAATAGGTAGGAGTTTTCGGCAATTCGTCAAACAAAAATGAGCATAGTATGCAAATAATACCTAACTACCTATTTGATCGCCGCGAAAAAATTAGGAGTGATCCATACCTTGACTCTAGCTATTATTTGAAACATAATAACAAGTAAAAAAAAATGATCATACATCAACATAGTGTTATCTATACAAAAGTCGCAATTTTCCTAAAGTTCTTCGAGTAGAAATGACTTTAAGAAGGTGAAATTAACTAACTTCCTATTTGAGCGATACTTGGATTGGCAATGCATAATATTTCAAGATAACTAATAAATAAAAAATTAGAATACTTCAACAAAGGATTATATATTCAATAGGTAGGAGTTTTCGGCAATTCGTCAAACAAAAATGAGCATAATATGACAAAAAATGCCTAACTACTTATTTGATCGCCGCGCAAAACATTTACAGTGATCCTTAACTTGACTCTAGCTTTTATTTTTAGCGTAATAATAAATAAAAAAATGATCATACATCAACATAGTGTTATCTATGAAAAAGTTGCTATTTTCATAAGATTCTTAGAGTAGAAATGACTTTAAGAAGGTGAAATTAACTAACTACCTATTTGATCGATACTTGGATTGACAATGCTTAAAATTTCAAGATAACTAATAAATGAAAAATTAGGGTACTACAACGAAGGATTATATATTCAATAGGTAGGAGTTTTCGGCAATTCGTCAAACAAAAATGAGCATAATATGACAAATAATGCCTAACTACCTATTTGATCGCCGTGCAAAACATTTGCAGTGATCCTTAACTTGACTCTAGCTATTATTTGAAGCGTAATAAAAAAAAATGATCATACATCAACATAGTGTTATCTATGCACAAGTTGCAATTTTCATAAGGTTCTTAGAGTAGAAATGACTTTAAAAAGGTGAAATTAACTAACTACCTATTTGATCGCTACTTGGATTGGCAATGCTTAATATTTCAAGATAACTAATAAATAAAAAATTAGGGTACTTCAACGAAGGATTATATATTCAATAGGTAGGAGTTTTCGGCAATTCGTCAAACAAAAATGAGCATAGTATGACAAATAATGCCTAACTACCTATTTGATCGCCGCGCAAAAATTTGCAGTGATCCCTACCTTGACTCTACCTATTTTTGGAAGCGTAATAACAAGTAAAAAGAAAAGATAATACATCAACATAGTGTTATCCATACAAAAGTCGCAATTTTCCTAAAGTTCTTGGAGTAGAAATGACTTTAAGAAGGTGAAAATAACTAACTACCTATTTGATCGATACTTGGATTGACAATGCTTAAAATTTCAAGATAAGTAATAAATAAAAAATTAGGGTATTTCAACAAAGGATTATATATTCAATTGGTAGGAGATTTCGGCAATTCTTCAAACAAAAATGAGCATAATATGACAAATAATACCTAACTACCTATTTGATCGCCGCGCAAAACATTTGCAGTGATCCTTAACTTGACTCTAGCTATATTTTGAAGCGTAATAACAAATAAAAAAATGATCATACATCAACATTGTGTTATCTACACAAAAGTCGCCTTTTTTCCTAAGGTTCTTCGAGTAGAAATGACTTTAAGAAGGTGAAATTAATTAACTACCTATTTGATCGATACTTGGATTGACAATGCTTAAAATTTCAAGATAAGTAATAAATAAAAAATTAGGGTACTTCAACAAAGGATTATATATTCAATAGGTAGGAGTTTTCGGCAATTCGTCAAACAAAAATGAGCATAGTATGACAAATAATGCATAACTACCTATTTGATCGCCGCGCAAAAATTTGCAGTGATCCTTACCTTGACTCTACCTATTTTTTGAAGCGTAATAACAAGTAAAAAAAAATGATCATACATCAACAAAGTGTTATCTATACAAAAGTCGCAAATTTCCTAAAGTTTTTCGAGTAGAAATGACTTTAAGAAGGTGAAATTAACTAACTACCTATTTGATCGATACTTGGATTGGCAATGCTTAATATTTCAAGATAGCTAATCAATAAAAAATTAGGGTACTTCAACGAAGGATTATATATTCAATAGGTAGGAGTTTTCGGCAATTCGTCAAACAAAAATGAGCATAATATGACAAAAAATGCCTAACTACTTATTTGATCGCCGCGCAAAACATTTACAGTGATCCTTAACTTGACTCTAGCTTTTATTTTTAGCGTAATAATAAATAAAAAAATGATCATACATCAACATAGTGTTATCTATGAAAAAGTTGCTATTTTTATAAGATTCTTAGAGTAGAAAGACTTTAAGAAGGTGAAATTAACTAACTACCTATTTGATCGATACTTGGATTGACAATGCTTAAAATTTCAAGATAACTAATAAATAAAAAACTAGGGTACTTCAACAAAGGATTATATATTCAATAGGTAGGAGTTTTCGGCAATTCGTCAAACAGAAATGAGCATAATATGAGAAAAATGCCTAACTACCTATTTGATCACCGCGCAAAACATTTTTAGTAATCCTTAACTTGACTCTAGCTATATTTTGAAGCGTAATAACAAATAAAAAAATGATCATACATCAACAAAGTGTTATCTATACAAAAGTCGCAAATTTCCTAAAGTTTTTCGAGTAGAAATGACTTTAAGAAGGTGAAATTAACTAACTACCTATTTGATCGATACTTGGATTGGCAATGCTTAATATTTCAAGATAGCTAATCAATAAAAAATTCGGGTACTTCAACGAAGGATTATATATTCAATAGGTAGGAGTTTTCGGCAATTCGTCAAACAAAAATGAGCATAATATGACAAAAAATGCCTAACTACTTATTTGATCGCCGCGCAAAACATTTACAGTGATCCTTAACTTGACTCTAGCTTTTATTTTTAGCGTAATAATAAATAAAAAAATGATCATACATCAACATAGTGTTATCTATGAAAAAGTTGCTATTTTCATAAGATTCTTAGAGTAGAAAGACTTTAAGAAGGTGAAATTAACTAACTACCTATTTGATCGATACTTGGATTGACAATGCTTAAAATTTCAAGATAAGTAATAAATAAAAAATTAGGGTACTTCAACAAAGGATTACATATTCAATAGGTAGGAGTTTTCGGCAATTCGTCAAACAAAAATGAGCATAGTATGCAAATAATACCTAACTACCTATTTGATCGCCGCGAAAAAATTAGGAGTGATCCATACCTTGACTCTACCTATTTTTTGAAACGTAATAACAAGTAAAAAAAAATGATCATACATCAACATAGTGTTATCTATACAAAAGTCGCAATTTTCCTAAAGTTCTTCGAGTAGAAATGACTTTAAGAAGGTGAAATTAACTAACTTCCTATTTGAGCGATACTTGGATTGGCAATGCATAATATTTCAAGATAACTAATAAATAAAAAATTAGAGTACTTCAACAAAGGATTATATATTCAATAGGTAGGAGTTTTCGGCAATTCGTCAAACAAAAATGAGCATAATATGACAAAAAATGCCTAACTACCTATTTGATCACCACGCAAAACATTTGCAGGGATCCTTAACATGACTCTAGCTATTATTTGAAGCGTAATAATAAATAAAAAAATGATCATACATCAACATAGTATTATCTATGCAAAAGTTGCAATTTTCATAAGGTTCTTAGAGAAGAAATGACTTTAAGAAGGTGAAATTAACTAACAACCATCTTTGATCGATACTTGGATTGGCAATGCTTAAAATTTCAAGATAAGTAATAAATAAAAAATTAGGGTACTACAACGAAGGATTATATATTCAATAGGTAGGAGTTTTCGGCAATTCGTCAAACAAAAATGAGCATAATATGACAAATAATGCCTAACTACCTATTTGATCGCCGCGCAAAACATTTGCAGTGATACTTAACTTGACTCTAGCTATTATTTGAAGCGTAATAATAAAAAAAAATGATCATACATCAACATAGTGTTATCTATGCACAAGTTGCAATTTTCATAAGGTTCTTAGAGTAGAAATGACTTTAAAAAGGTGAAATTAACTAACTACCTATTTGATCGCTACTTGGATTGGCAATGCTTAATATTTCAAGATAACTAATAAATAAAAAATTAGGGTACTTCAACGAAGGATTATATATTCAATAGGTAGGAGTTTTCGGCAATTCGTCAAACAAAAATGAGCATAGTATGACAAATAATGCCTAACTACCTATTTGATCGCCGCGCAAAAATTTGCAGTGATCCCTACCTTGACTCTACCTATTTTTGGAAGCGTAATAACAAGTAAAAAGAAAAGATCATACATCAACATAGTGTTATCCATACAAAAGTCGCAATTTTCCTAAGGTTCTTGGAGTAGAAATGACTTTAAGAAGTTGAAATTAACTAACTACCTATTTGATCGATACTTGGATTGACAATGCTTAAAATTTCAAGATAAGTAATAAATAAAAAATTAGGGTATTTCAACAAAGGATTATATATTCAATTGGTAGGAGATTTCGGCAATTCGTCAAACAAAAATGAGCATAATATGACAAATAATGCCTAACTACCTATTTGATCGCCGCGCAAAACATTTGCAGTGATCCTTAACTTGACTCTAGCTATATTTTGAAGCGTAATAACAAATAAAAAAATGATCATACATCAACATTGTGTTATCTACACAAAAGTCGCCTTTTTCCTAAGGTTCTTCCAGTAGAAATGACTTTAAGAATGTGAAATTAACTAACTACCTATTTGATCGATACTTGGATTGACAATGCTTAAAATTTCAAGATAAGTAATAAATAAAAAATTAGGGTACTTCAACAAAGGATTATATATTCAATAGGTAGGAGTTTTCGGCAATTCGTCAAACAAAAATGAGCATAGTATGACAAATAATGCATAACTACCTATTTGATCGCCGCGCAAAAATTTGCAGTGATCCTTACCTTGACTCTACCTATTTTTTGAAGCGTAATAACAAGTAAAAAAAAATGATCATACATCAACAAAGTGTTATCTATACAAAAGTCGCAAATTTCCTAAAGTTTTTCGAGTAGAAATGACTTTAAGAAGGTGAAATTAACTAACTACCTATTTGATCGATACTTGGATTGGCAATGCTTAATATTTCAAGATAGCTAATCAATAAAAAATTAGGGTACTTCAACGAAGGATTATATATTCAATAGGTAGGAGTTTTCGGCAATTCGTCAAACAAAAATGAGCATAATATGACAAAAAATGCCTAACTACTTATTTGATCGCCGCGCAAAACATTTACAGTGATCCTTAACTTGACTCTAGCTTTTATTTTTAGCGTAATAATAAATAAAAAAATGATCATACATCAACATAGTGTTATCTATGAAAAAGTTGCTATTTTCCTAAAGTTCTTGCAGTAGAAATGACTTTAAGAAGATGAAATTAACTAACTACCTATTTGATCGATACTTGGATTGACAATGCTTAAAATTTCAAGATAAGTAATAAATAAAAAATTAGGGTATTTCAACAAAGGATTATATATTCAATTGGTAGGAGATTTCGGCAATTCGTCAAACAAAAATGAGCATAATATGACAAATAATGCCTAACTACCTATTTGATCGCCGCGCAAAACATTTGCAGTGATCCTTAACTTGACTCTAGCTATATTTTGAAGCGTAATAACAAATAAAAAAATGATCATACATCAACATTGTGTTATCTACACAAAAGTCGCCTTTTTCCTAAGGTTCTTCGAGTAGAAATGACTTTAAGAAGGTGAAATTAACTAACTACATTTTTGATCGATACTTGGATTGACAATGCTTAAAATTTCAAGATAAGTAATAAATAAAAAATTAGGGTACTTCAACAAAGGATTATATATTCAATAGGTAGGAGTTTTCGGCAATTCGTCAAACAAAAATGAGCATAGTATGACAAATAATGCATAACTACCTATTTGATCGCCGCGCAAAAATTTGCAGTGATCCTTACCTTGACTCTACCTATTTTTTGAAGCGTAATAACAAGTAAAAAAAAATGATCATACATCAACAAAGTGTTATCTATACAAAAGTCGCAAATTTCCTAAAGTTTTTCGAGTAGAAATGACTTTAAGAAGGTGAAATTAACTAACTACCTATTTGATCGATACTTGGATTGGCAATGCTTAATATTTCAAGATAGCTAATCAATAAAAAATTAGGGTACTTCAACGAAGGATTATATATTCAATAGGTAGGAGTTTTCGGCAATTCGTCAAACAAAAATGAGCATAATATGACAAAAAATGCCTAACTACTTATTTGATCGCCGCGCAAAACATTTACAGTGATCCTTAACTTGACTCTAGCTTTTATTTTTAGCGTAATAATAAATAAAAAAATGATCATACATCAACATAGTGTTATCTATGAAAAAGTTGCTATTTTCCTAAAGTTCTTGCAGTAGAAATGACTTTAAGAAGGTGAAATTAACTAACTACCTATTTGATCGATACTTGGATTGACAATGCTTAAAATTTCAAGATAAGTAATAAATAAAAAATTAGGGTATTTCAACAAAGGATTATATATTCAATTGGTAGGAGATTTCGGCAATTCGTCAAACAAAAATGAGCATAATATGACAAATAATGCCTAACTACCTATTTGATCGCCGCGCAAAACATTTACAGTGATCCTTAACTTGACTCTAGCTTTTATTTTTAGCGTAATAATAAATAAAAAAATGATCATACATCAACATAGTGTTATCTATGAAAAAGTTGCTATTTTCATAAGATTCTTAGAGTAGAAATGACTTTAAGAAGGTGAAATTAACTAACTCCCTATTTGATCGATACTTGGATTGACAATGCTTAAAATTTCAAGATAACTAATAAATAAAAAACTAGGGTACTTCAACAAAGGATTATATATTCAATAGGTAGGAGTTTTCGGCAATTCGTCAAACAGAAATGAGCATAATATGAGAAAAATGCCTAACTACCTATTTGATCGCCGCGCAAAACATTTTTAGTAATCCTTAACTTGACTCTAGCTATATTTTGAAGCGTAATAACAAATAAAAAATTGATCATACATCAACATTGTGTTATCTATACAAAAGTCGCCTTTTTCCTAAGGTTCTTCGAGTAGAAATGACTTTAAGAAGGTGAAATTAACTAACTACCTATTTGATCGATACTTGGATTGACAATGCTTAAAATTTCAAGATAAGTAATAAATAAAAAATTAGCGTACTTCAACAAATGATTATATATTCAATAGGTAGGAGTTTTCGGCAATTCGTCAAACAAAAATGAGCATAGTATGCAAATAATACCTAACTACCTATTTGATCGCCGCGAAAAAATTAGGAGTGATCCATACCTTGACTCTAGCTATTATTTGAAACATAATAACAAGTAAAAAAAAATGATCATACATCAACATAGTGTTATCTATACAAAAGTCGCAATTTTCCTAAAGTTCTTCGAGTAGAAATGACTTTAAGAAGGTGAAATTAACTAACTTCCTATTTGAGCGATACTTGGATTGGCAATGCATAATATTTCAAGATAACTAATAAATAAAAAATTAGAATACTTCAACAAAGGATTATATATTCAATAGGTAGGAGTTTTCGGCAATTCGTCAAACAAAAATGAGCATAATATGACAAAAAATGCCTAACTACTTATTTGATCGCCGCGCAAAACATTTACAGTGATCCTTAACTTGACTCTAGCTTTTATTTTTAGCGTAATAATAAATAAAAAAATGATCATACATCAACATAGTGTTATCTATGAAAAAGTTGCTATTTTCATAAGATTCTTAGAGTAGAAATGACTTTAAGAAGGTGAAATTAACTAACTACCTATTTGATCGATACTTGGATTGACAATGCTTAAAATTTCAAGATAACTAATAAATAAAAAATTAGGGTACTACAACGAAGGATTATATATTCAATAGGTAGGAGTTTTCGGCAATTCGTCAAACAAAAATGAGCATAATATGACAAATAATGCCTAACTACCTATTTGATCGCCGCGCAAAACATTTGCAGTGATCCTTAACTTTACTCTAGCTATTATTTGAAGCGTAATAAAAAAAAAATGATCATACATCAACATAGTGTTATCTATGCACAAGTTGCAATTTTCATAAGGTTCTTAGAGTAGAAATGACTTTAAAAAGGTGAAATTAACTAACTACCTATTTGATCGCTACTTGGATTGGCAATGCTTAATATTTCAAGATAACTAATAAATAAAAAATTAGGGTACTTCAACGAAGGATTATATATTCAATAGGTAGGAGTTTTCGGCAATTCGTCAAACAAAAATGAGCATAGTATGACAAATAATGCCTAACTACCTATTTGATCGCCGCGCAAAAATTTGCAGTGATCCCTACCTTGACTCTACCTATTTTTGGAAGCGTAATAACAAGTAAAAAGAAAAGATCATACATCAACATAGTGTTATCCACACAAAAGTCGCAATTTTCCTAAAGTTCTTGGAGTAGAAATGACTTTAAGAAGGTGAAATTAACTAACTACCTATTTGATCGATACTTGGATTGACAATGCTTAAAATTTCAAGATAAGTAATAAATAAAAAATTAGGGTATTTCAACAAAGGATTATATATTCAATTGGTAGGAGATTTCGGCAATTCGTCAAACAAAAATGAGCATAATATGACAAATAATACCTAACTACCTATTTGATCGCCGCGCAAAACATTTGCAGTGATCCTTAACTTGACTCTAGCTATATTTTGAAGCGTAATAACAAATAAAAAAATGATCATACATCAACATTGTGTTATCTACACAAAAGTCGCCTTTTTTCCTAAGGTTCTTCGAGTAGAAATGACTTTAAGAAGGTGAAATTAATTAACTACCTATTTGATCGATACTTGGATTGACAATGCTTAAAATTTCAAGATAAGTAATAAATAAAAAATTAGGGTACTTCAACAAAGGATTATATATTCAATAGGTAGGAGTTTTCGGCAATTCGTCAAACAAAAATGAGCATAGTATGACAAATAATGCATAACTACCTATTTGATCGCCGCGCAAAAATTTGCAGTGATCCTTACCTTGACTCTACCTATTTTTTGAAGCGTAATAACAAGTAAAAAAAAATGATCATACATCAACAAAGTGTTATCTATACAAAAGTCGCAAATTTCCTAAAGTTTTTCGAGTAGAAATGACTTTAAGAAGGTGAAATTAACTAACTACCTATTTGATCGATACTTGGATTGGCAATGCTTAATATTTCAAGATAGCTAATCAATAAAAAATTAGGGTACTTCAACGAAGGATTATATATTCAATAGGTAGGAGTTTTCGGCAATTCGTCAAACAAAAATGAGCATAATATGACAAAAAATGCCTAACTACTTATTTGATCGCCGCGCAAAACATTTACAGTGATCCTTAACTTGACTCTAGCTTTTATTTTTAGCGTAATAATAAATAAAAAAATGATCATACATCAACATAGTGTTATCTATGAAAAAGTTGCTATTTTCATAAGATTCTTAGAGTAGAAATGACTTTAAGAAGGTGAAATTAACTAACTACCTATTTGATCGATACTTGGATTGACAATGCTTAAAATTTCAAGATAACTAATAAATAAAAAACTAGGGTACTTCAACAAAGGATTATATATTCAATAGGTAGGAGTTTTCGGCAATTCGTCAAACAGAAATGAGCATAATATGAGAAAAATGCCTAACTACCTATTTGATCACCGCGCAAAACATTTTTAGTAATCCTTAACTTGACTCTAGCTATATTTTGAAGCGTAATAACAAATAAAAAAGTGATCATACATCAACATTGTGTTATCTATACAAAAGTCGCCTTTTTCCTAAGGTTCTTCGAGTAGAAATGACTTTAAGAAGGTGAAATTAACTTACTACCTATTTGATCGATACTTGGATTGACAATGCTTAAAATTTCAAGATAAGTAATAAATAAAAAATTAGGGTACTTCAACAAAGGATTACATATTCAATAGGTAGGAGTTTTCGGCAATTCGTCAAACAAAAATGAGCATAGTATGCAAATAATACCTAACTACCTATTTGATCGCCGCGAAAAAATTAGGAGTGATCCATACCTTGACTCTACCTATTTTTTGAAACGTAATAACAAGTAAAAAAAAATGA
This sequence comes from Rhodomyrtus psidioides, assembly GCA_021437785.1. Lineage (NCBI taxonomy): Eukaryota > Viridiplantae > Streptophyta > Magnoliopsida > Myrtales > Myrtaceae > Rhodomyrtus > Rhodomyrtus psidioides. The sequence goes on from JAILYB010000089.1 coordinate 1,627,786, forward strand.
TCATACATCAACATAGTGTTATCTATACAAAAGTCGCAATTTTCCTAAAGTTCTTCGAGTAGAAATGACTTTAAGAAGGTGAAATTAACTAACTTCCTATTTGAGCGATACTTGGATTGGCAATGCATAATATTTCAAGATAACTAATAAATAAAAAATTAGAGTACTTCAACAAAGGATTATATATTCAATAGGTAGGAGTTTTCGGCAATTCGTCAAACAAAAATGAGCATAATATGACAAAAAATGCCTAACTACCTATTTGATCACCACGCAAAACATTTGCAGGGATCCTTAACATGACTCTAGCTATTATTTGAAGCGTAATAATAAATAAAAAAATGATCATACATCAACATAGTATTATCTATGCAAAAGTTGCAATTTTCATAAGGTTCTTAGAGAAGAAATGACTTTAAGAAGGTGAAATTAACTAACAACCATCTTTGATCGATACTTGGATTGGCAATGCTTAAAATTTCAAGATAAGTAATAAATAAAAAATTAGGGTACTACAACGAAGGATTATATATTCAATAGGTAGGAGTTTTCGGCAATTCGTCAAACAAAAATGAGCATAATATGACAAATAATGCCTAACTACCTATTTGATCGCCGCGCAAAACATTTGCAGTGATACTTAACTTGACTCTAGCTATTATTTGAAGCGTAATAATAAAAAAAAATGATCATACATCAACATAGTGTTATCTATGCACAAGTTGCAATTTTCATAAGGTTCTTAGAGTAGAAATGACTTTAAAAAGGTGAAATAAACTAACTACCTATTTGATCGCTACTTGGATTGGCAATGCTTAATATTTCAAGATAACTAATAAATAAAAAATTAGGGTACTTCAACGAAGGATTATATATTCAATAGGTAGGAGTTTTCGGCAATTCGTCAAACAAAAATGAGCATAGTATGACAAATAATGCATAACTACCTATTTGATCGCCGCGCAAAAATTTGCACTGATCCTTACCTTGACTCTACCTATTTTTTGAAGCGTAATAACAAGTAAAAAAAAATGATCATACATCAACAAAGTGTTATCTATACAAAAGTCGCAAATTTCCTAAATTTTTTCGAGTAGAAATGACTTTAAGAAGGTGAAATTAACTAACTACCTATTTGATCGATACTTGGATTGGCAATGCTTAATATTTCAAGATAGCTAATCAATAAAAAATTAGGGTACTTCAACGAAGGATTATATATTCAATAGGTAGGAGTTTTCGGCAATTCGTCAAACAAAAATGAGCATAATATGACAAAAAATGCCTAACTACTTATTTGATCGCCGCGCAAAACATTTACAGTGATCCTTAACTTGACTCTAGCTTTTATTTTTAGCGTAATAATAAATAAAAAAATGATCATACATCAACATAGTGTTATCTATGAAAAAGTTGCTATTTTCCTAAAGTTCTTGCAGTAGAAATGACTTTAAGAAGGTGAAATTAACTAACTACCTATTTGATCGATACTTGGATTGACAATGCTTAAAATTTTAAGATAAGTAATAAATAAAAAATTAGGGTATTTCAACAAAGGATTATATATTCAATTGGTAGGAGATTTCGGCAATTCGTCAAACAAAAATGAGCATAATATGACAAATAATGCCTAACTACCTATTTGATCGCCGCGCAAAACATTTGCAGTGATCCTTAACTTGACTCTAGCTATATTTTGAAGCGTAATAACAAATAAAAAAATGATCATACATCAACATTGTGTTATCTACACAAAAGTCGCCTTTTTCCTAAGGTTCTTCGAGTAGAAATGACTTTAAGAAGGTGAAATTAACTAACTACATTTTTGATCGATACTTGGATTGACAATGCTTAAAATTTCAAGATAAGTAATAAATAAAAAATTAGGGTACTTCAACAAAGGATTATATATTCAATAGGTAGGAGTTTTCGGCAATTCGTCAAACAAAAATGAGCATAGTATGACAAATAATGCATAACTACCTATTTGATCGCCGCGCAAAAATTTGCAGTGATCCTTACCTTGACTCTACCTATTTTTTGAAGCGTAATAACAAGTAAAAAAAAAATGATCATACATCAACAAAGTGTTATCTATACAAAAGTCGCAAATTTCCTAAAGTTTTTCGAGTAGAAATGACTTTAAGAAGGTGAAATTAACTAACTACCTATTTGATCGATACTTGGATTGGAAATGCTTAATATTTCAAGATAGCTAATCAATAAAAAATTAGGGTACTTCAACGAAGGATTATATATTCAATAGGTAGGAGTTTTCGGCAATTCGTCAAACAAAAATGAGCATAATATGACAAAAAATGCCTAACTACTTATTTGATCGCCGCGCAAAACATTTACAGTGATCCTTAACTTGACTCTAGCTTTTATTTTTAGCGTAATAATAAATAAAAAAATGATCATACATCAACATAGTGTTATCTATGAAAAAGTTGCTATTTTCCTAAAGTTCTTGCAGTAGAAATGACTTTAAGAAGGTGAAATTAACTAACTACCTATTTGATCGATACTTGGATTGACAATGCTTAAAATTTCAAGATAAGTAATAAATAAAAAATTAGGGTATTTCAACAAAGGATTATATATTCAATTGGTAGGAGATTTCGGCAATTCGTCAAACAAAAATGAGCATAATATGACAAATAATGCCTAACTACCTATTTGATCGCCGCGCAAAACATTTGCAGTGATCCTTAACTTGACTCTAGCTATATTTTGAAGCGTAATAACAAATAAAAAAATGATCATACATCAACATTGTGTTATCTACACAAAAGTCGCCTTTTTCCTAAGGTTCTTCGAGTAGAAATGACTTTAAGAAGGTGAAATTAACTAACTACATTTTTGATCGATACTTGGATTGACAATGCTTAAAATTTCAAGATAAGTAATAAATAAAAAATTAGGGTACTTCAACAAAGGATTATATATTCAATAGGTAGGAGTTTTCGGCAATTCGTCAAACAAAAATGAGCATAGTATGACAAATAATGCATAACTACCTATTTGATCGCCGCGCAAAAATTTGCAGTGATCCTTACCTTGACTCTACCTATTTTTTGAAGCGTAATAACAAGTAAAAAAAAAATGATCATACATCAACAAAGTGTTATCTATACAAAAGTCGCAATTTTCCTAAAGCTTTTCGAGTAGAAATGACTTTAAGAAGGTGAAATTAACTAACTACCTATTTGATCGATACTTGGATTGGCAATGCTTAATATTTCAAGATAGCTAATCAATAAAAAATTAGGGTACTTCAACGAAGGATTATATATTCAATAGGTAGGAGTTTTCGGCAATTCGTCAAACAAAAATGAGCATAATATGACAAAAAATGCCTAACTACTTATTTGATCGCCGCGCAAAACATTTACAGTGATCCTTAACTTGACTCTAGCTTTTATTTTTAGCGTAATAATAAATAAAAAAATGATCATACATCAACATAGTATTATCTATGCAAAAGTTGCAATTTTCATAAGGTTCTTAGAGAAGAAATGACTTTAAGAAGGTGAAATTAACTAACAACCATCTTTGATCGATACTTGGATTGGCAATGCTTAAAATTTCAAGATAAGTAATAAATAAAAAATTAGGGTACTACAACGAAGAATTATATATTCAATAGGTAGGAGTTTTCGGCAATTCGTCAAACAAAAATGAGCATAATATGACAAATAATGCCTAACTACCTATTTGATCGCCGCGCAAAACATTTGCAGTGATACTTAACTTGACTCTAGCTATTATTTGAAGCGTAATAATAAAAAAAAATGATCATACATCAACATAGTGTTATCTATGCACAAGTTGCAATTTTCATAAGGTTCTTAGAGTAGAAATGACTTTAAAAAGGTGAAATTAACTAACTACCTATTTGATCGCTACTTGGATTGGCAATGCTTAATATTTCAAGATAACTAATAAATAAAAAATTAGGGTACTTCAACGAAGGATTATATATTCAATAGGTAGGAGTTTTCGGCAATTCGTCAAACAAAAATGAGCATAGTATGACAAATAATGCATAACTACCTATTTGATCGCCGCGCAAAAATTTGCAGTGATCCTTACCTTGACTCTACCTATTTTTTGAAGCGTAATAACAAGTAAAAAAAAATGATCATACATCAACAAAGTGTTATCTATACAAAAGTCGCATATTTCCTAAATTTTTTCGAGTAGAAATGACTTTAAGAAGGTGAAATTAACTAACTACCTATTTGATCGATACTTGGATTGGCAATGCTTAATATTTCAAGATAGCTAATCAATAAAAAATTAGGGTACTTCAACGAAGGATTATATATTCAATAGGTAGGAGTTTTCGGCAATTCGTCAAACAAAAATGAGCATAATATGACAAAAAATGCCTAACTACTTATTTGATCGCCGCGCAAAACATTTACAGTGATCCTTAACTTGACTCTAGCTTTTATTTTTAGCGTAATAATAAATAAAAAAATGATCATACATCAACATAGTGTTATCTATGAAAAAGTTGCTATTTTACTAAAGTTCTTGCAGTAGAAATGACTTTAAGAAGGTGAAATTAACTAACTACCTATTTGATCGATACTTGGATTGAATATGCTTAAAATTTCAAGATAAGTAATAAATAAAAAATTAGGGTATTTCAACAAAGGATTATATATTCAATTGGTAGGAGATTTCGGCAATTCGTCAAACAAAAATGAGCATAATATGACAAATAATGCCTAACTACCTATTTGATCGCCGCGCAAAACATTTGCAGTGATCCTTAACTTGACTCTAGCTATATTTTGAAGCGTAATAACAAATAAAAAAATGATCATACATCAACATTGTGTTATCTACACAAAAGTCGCCTTTTTCCTAAGGTTCTTCGAGTAGAAATGACTTTAAGAAGGTGAAATTAACTAACTACATTTTTGATCGATACTTGGATTGACAATGCTTAAAATTTCAAGATAGCTAATCAATAAAAAATTAGGGTACTTCAACGAAGGATTATATATTCAATAGGTAGGAGTTTTCGGCAATTCGTCAAACAAAAATGAGCATAATATGACAAAAAATGCCTAACTACTTATTTGATCGCCGCGCAAAACATTTACAGTGATCCTTAACTTGACTCTAGCTTTTATTTTTAGCGTAATAATAAATAAAAAAATGATCATACATCAACATAGTATTATCTATGCAAAAGTTGCAATTTTCATAAGGTTCTTAGAGAAGAAATGACTTTAAGAAGGTGAAATTAACTAACAACCATCTTTGATCGATACTTGGATTGGCAATGCTTAAAATTTCAAGATAAGTAATAAATAAAAAATTAGGGTACTACAACGAAGGATTATATATTCAATAGGTAGGAGTTTTCGGCAATTCGTCAAACAAAAATGAGCATAATATGACAAATAATGCCTAACTACCTATTTGATCGCCGCGCAAAACATTTGCAGTGATACTTAACTTGACTCTAGCTATTATTTGAAGCGTAATAATAAAAAAAAATGATCATACATCAACATAGTGTTATCTATGCACAAGTTGCAATTTTCATAAGGTTCTTAGAGTAGAAATGACTTTAAAAAGGTGAAATTAACTAACTACCTATTTGATCGCTACTTGGATTGGCAATGCTTAATATTTCAAGATAACTAATAAATAAAAAATTAGGGTACTTCAACGAAGGATTATATATTCAATAGGTAGGAGTTTTCGGCAATTCGTCAAACAAAAATGAGCATAGTATGACAAATAATGCATAACTACCTATTTGATCGCCGCTCAAAAATTTGCAGTGATCCTTACCTTGACTCTACCTATTTTTTGAAGCGTAATAACAAGTAAAAAAAAAATGATCATACATCAACAAAGTGTTATCTATACAAAAGTCGCAATTTTCCTAAAGCTTTTCGAGTAGAAATGACTTTAAGAAGGTGAAATTAACTAACTACCTATTTGATCGATACTTGGATTGGCAATGCTTAATATTTCAAGATAGCTAATCAATAAAAAATTAGGGTACTTCAACGAAGGATTATATATTCAATAGGTAGGAGTTTTCGGCAATTCGTCAAACAAAAATGAGCATAATATGACAAAAAATGCCTAACTACTTATTTGATCGCCGCGCAAAACATTTACAGTGATCCTTAACTTGACTCTAGCTTTTATTTTTAGCGTAATAATAAATAAAAAAATGATCATACATCAACATAGTATTATCTATGCAAAAGTTGCAATTTTCATAAGGTTCTTAGAGAAGAAATGACTTTAAGAAGGTGAAATTAACTAACAACCATCTTTGATCGATACTTGGATTGGCAATGCTTAAAATTTCAAGATAAGTAATAAATAAAAAATTAGGGTACTACAACGAAGGATTATATATTCAATAGGTAGGAGTTTTCGGCAATTCGTCAAACAAAAATGAGCATAATATGACAAATAATGCCTAACTACCTATTTGATCGCCGCGCAAAACATTTGCAGTGATACTTAACTTGACTCTAGCTATTATTTGAAGCGTAATAATAAAAAAAAATGATCATACATCAACATAGTGTTATCTATGCACAAGTTGCAATTTTCATAAGGTTCTTAGAGTAGAAATGACTTTAAAAAGGTGAAATTAACTAACTACCTATTTGATCGCTACTTGGATTGGCAATGCTTAATATTTCAAGATAACTAATAAATAAAAAATTAGGGTACTTCAACGAAGGATTATATATTCAATAGGTAGGAGTTTTCGGCAATTCGTCAAACAAAAATGAGCATAGTATGACAAATAATGCATAACTACCTATTTGATCGCCGCGCAAAAATTTGCAGTGATCCTTACCTTGACTCTACCTATTTTTTGAAGCGTAATAACAAGTAAAAAAAAATGATCATACATCAACAAAGTGTTATCTATACAAAAGTCGCAAATTTCCTAAATTTTTTCGAGTAGAAATGACTTTAAGAAGGTGAAATTAACTAACTACCTATTTGATCGATACTTGGATTGGCAATGCTTAATATTTCAAGATAGCTAATCAATAAAAAATTAGGGTACTTCAACGAAGGATTATATATTCAATAGGTAGGAGTTTTCGGCAATTCGTCAAACAAAAATGAGCATAATATGACAAAAAATGCCTAACTACTTATTTGATCGCCGCGCAAAACATTTACAGTGATCCTTAACTTGACTCTAGCTTTTATTTTTAGCGTAATAATAAATAAAAAAATGATCATACATCAACATAGTGTTATCTATGAAAAAGTTGCTATTTTACTAAAGTTCTTGCAGTAGAAATGACTTTAAGAAGGTGAAATTAACTAACTACCTATTTGATCGATACTTGGATTGACAATGCTTAAAATTTCAAGATAAGTAATAAATAAAAAATTAGGGTATTTCAACAAAGGATTATATATTCAATTGGTAGGAGATTTCGGCAATTCGTCAAACAAAAATGAGCATAATATGACAAATAATGCCTAACTACCTATTTGATCGCCGCGCAAAACATTTGCAGTGATCCTTAACTTGACTCTAGCTATATTTTGAAGCGTAATAACAAATAAAAAAATGATCATACATCAACATTGTGTTATCTACACAAAAGTCGCCTTTTTCCTAAGGTTCTTCGAGTAGAAATGACTTTAAGAAGGTGAAATTAACTAACTACATTTTTGATCGATACTTGGATTGACAATGCTTAAAATTTCAAGATAGCTAATCAATAAAAAATTAGGGTACTTCAACGAAGGATTATATATTCAATAGGTAGGAGTTTTCGGCAATTCGTTAAACAAAAATGAGCATAATATGACAAAAAATGCCTAACTACTTATTTGATCGCCGCGCAAAACATTTACAGTGATCCTTAACTTGACTCTAGCTTTTATTTTTAGCGTAATAATAAATAAAAAAATGATCATACATAAACATAGTATTATCTATGCAAAAGTTGCAATTTTCATAAGGTTCTTAGAGAAGAAATGACTTTAAGAAGGTGAAATTAACTAACAACCATCTTTGATCGATACTTGGATTGGCAATGCTTAAAATTTCAAGATAAGTAATAAATAAAAAATTAGGGTACTACAACGAAGAATTATATATTCAATAGGTAGGAGTTTTCGGCAATTCGTCAAACAAAAATGAGCATAATATGACAAATAATGCCTAACTACCTATTTGATCGCCGCGCAAAACATTTGCAGTGATACTTAACTTGACTCTAGCTATTATTTGAAGCGTAATAATAAAAAAAAATGATCATACATCAACATAGTGTTATCTATGCACAAGTTGCAATTTTCATAAGGTTCTTAGAGTAGAAATGACTTTAAAAAGGTGAAATTAACTAACTACCTATTTGATCGCTACTTGGATTGGCAATGCTTAATATTTCAAGATAACTAATAAATAAAAAATTAGGGTACTTCAACGAAGGATTATATATTCAATAGGTAGGAGTTTTCGGCAATTCGTCAAACAAAAATGAGCATAGTATGACAAATAATGCATAACTACCTATTTGATCGCCGCGCAAAAATTTGCAGTGATCCTTACCTTGACTCTACCTATTTTTTGAAGCGTAATAACAAGTAAAAAAAAATGATCATACATCAACAAAGTGTTATCTATACAAAAGTCGCATATTTCCTAAATTTTTTCGAGTAGAAATGACTTTAAGAAGGTGAAATTAACTAACTACCTATTTGATCGATACTTGGATTGGCAATGCTTAATATTTCAAGATAGCTAATCAATAAAAAATTAGGGTACTTCAACGAAGGATTATATATTCAATAGGTAGGAGTTTTCGGCAATTCGTCAAACAAAAATGAGCATAATATGACAAAAAATGCCTAACTACTTATTTGATCGCCGCGCAAAACATTTACAGTGATCCTTAACTTGACTCTAGCTTTTATTTTTAGCGTAATAATAAATAAAAAAATGATCATACATCAACATAGTGTTATCTATGAAAAAGTTGCTATTTTACTAAAGTTCTTGCAGTAGAAATGACTTTAAGAAGGTGAAATTAACTAACTACCTATTTGATCGATACTTGGATTGAATATGCTTAAAATTTCAAGATAAGTAATAAATAAAAAATTAGGGTATTTCAACAAAGGATTATATATTCAATTGGTAGGAGATTTCGGCAATTCGTCAAACAAAAATGAGCATAATATGACAAATAATGCCTAACTACCTATTTGATCGCCGCGCAAAACATTTGCAGTGATCCTTAACTTGACTCTAGCTATATTTTGAAGCGTAATAACAAATAAAAAAATGATCATACATCAACATTGTGTTATCTACACAAAAGTCGCCTTTTTCCTAAGGTTCTTCGAGTAGAAATGACTTTAAGAAGGTGAAATTAACTAACTACATTTTTGATCGATACTTGGATTGACAATGCTTAAAATTTCAAGATAGCTAATCAATAAAAAATTAGGGTACTTCAACGAAGGATTATATATTCAATAGGTAGGAGTTTTCGGCAATTCGTCAAACAAAAATGAGCATAATATGACAAAAAATGCCTAACTACTTATTTGATCGCCGCGCAAAACATTTACAGTGATCCTTAACTTGACTCTAGCTTTTATTTTTAGCGTAATAATAAATAAAAAAATGATCATACATCAACATAGTATTATCTATGCAAAAGTTGCAATTTTCATAAGGTTCTTAGAGAAGAAATGACTTTAAGAAGGTGAAATTAACTAACAACCATCTTTGATCGATACTTGGATTGGCAATGCTTAAAATTTCAAGATAAGTAATAAATAAAAAATTAGGGTACTACAACGAAGGATTATATATTCAATAGGTAGGAGTTTTCGGCAATTCGTCAAACAAAAATGAGCATAATATGACAAATAATGCCTAACTACCTATTTGATCGCCGCGCAAAACATTTGCAGTGATACTTAACTTGACTCTAGCTATTATTTGAAGCGTAATAATAAAAAAAAATGATCATACATCAACATAGTGTTATCTATGCACAAGTTGCAATTTTCATAAGGTTCTTAGAGTAGAAATGACTTTAAAAAGGTGAAATTAACTAACTACCTATTTGATCGCTACTTGGATTGGCAATGCTTAATATTTCAAGATAACTAATAAATAAAAAATTAGGGTACTTCAACGAAGGATTATATATTCAATAGGTAGGAGTTTTCGGCAATTCGTCAAACAAAAATGAGCATAGTATGACAAATAATGCATAACTACCTATTTGATCGCCGCTCAAAAATTTGCAGTGATCCTTACCTTGACTCTACCTATTTTTTGAAGCGTAATAACAAGTAAAAAAAAAATGATCATACATCAACAAAGTGTTATCTATACAAAAGTCGCAATTTTCCTAAAGCTTTTCGAGTAGAAATGACTTTAAGAAGGTGAAATTAACTAACTACCTATTTGATCGATACTTGGATTGGCAATGCTTAATATTTCAAGATAGCTAATCAATAAAAAATTAGGGTACTTCAACGAAGGATTATATATTCAATAGGTAGGAGTTTTCGGCAATTCGTCAAACAAAAATGAGCATAATATGACAAAAAATGCCTAACTACTTATTTGATCGCCGCGCAAAACATTTACAGTGATCCTTAACTTGACTCTAGCTTTTATTTTTAGCGTAATAATAAATAAAAAAATGATCATACATCAACATAGTATTATCTATGCAAAAGTTGCAATTTTCATAAGGTTCTTAGAGAAGAAATGACTTTAAGAAGGTGAAATTAACTAACAACCATCTTTGATCGATACTTGGATTGGCAATGCTTAAAATTTCAAGATAAGTAATAAATAAAAAATTAGGGTACTACAACGAAGGATTATATATTCAATAGGTAGGAGTTTTCGGCAATTCGTCAAACAAAAATGAGCATAATATGACAAATAATGCCTAACTACCTATTTGATCGCCGCGCAAAACATTTGCAGTGATACTTAACTTGACTCTAGCTATTATTTGAAGCGTAATAATAAAAAAAAATGATCATACATCAACATAGTGTTATCTATGCACAAGTTGCAATTTTCATAAGGTTCTTAGAGTAGAAATGACTTTAAAAAGGTGAAATTAACTAACTACCTATTTGATCGCTACTTGGATTGGCAATGCTTAATATTTCAAGATAACTAATAAATAAAAAATTAGGGTACTTCAACGAAGGATTATATATTCAATAGGTAGGAGTTTTCGGCAATTCGTCAAACAAAAATGAGCATAGTATGACAAATAATGCATAACTACCTATTTGATCGCCGCGCAAAAATTTGCAGTGATCCTTACCTTGACTCTACCTATTTTTTGAAGCGTAATAACAAGTAAAAAAAAATGATCATACATCAACAAAGTGTTATCTATACAAAAGTCGCAAATTTCCTAAATTTTTTCGAGTAGAAATGACTTTAAGAAGGTGAAATTAACTAACTACCTATTTGATCGATACTTGGATTGGCAATGCTTAATATTTCAAGATAGCTAATCAATAAAAAATTAGGGTACTTCAACGAAGGATTATATATTCAATAGGTAGGAGTTTTCGGCAATTCGTCAAACAAAAATGAGCATAATATGACAAAAAATGCCTAACTACTTATTTGATCGCCGCGCAAAACATTTACAGTGATCCTTAACTTGACTCTAGCTTTTATTTTTAGCGTAATAATAAATAAAAAAATGATCATACATCAACATAGTGTTATCTATGAAAAAGTTGCTATTTTACTAAAGTTCTTGCAGTAGAAATGACTTTAAGAAGGTGAAATTAACTAACTACCTATTTGATCGATACTTGGATTGACAATGCTTAAAATTTCAAGATAAGTAATAAATAAAAAATTAGGGTATTTCAACAAAGGATTATATATTCAATTGGTAGGAGATTTCGGCAATTCGTCAAACAAAAATGAGCATAATATGACAAATAATGCCTAACTACCTATTTGATCGCCGCGCAAAACATTTGCAGTGATCCTTAACTTGACTCTAGCTATATTTTGAAGCGTAATAACAAATAAAAAAATGATCATACATCAACATTGTGTTATCTACACAAAAGTCGCCTTTTTCCTAAGGTTCTTCGAGTAGAAATGACTTTAAGAAGGTGAAATTAACTAACTACATTTTTGATCGATACTTGGATTGACAATGCTTAAAATTTCAAGATAGCTAATCAATAAAAAATTAGGGTACTTCAACGAAGGATTATATATTCAATAGGTAGGAGTTTTCGGCAATTCGTTAAACAAAAATGAGCATAATATGACAAAAAATGCCTAACTACTTATTTGATCGCCGCGCAAAACATTTACAGTGATCCTTAACTTGACTCTAGCTTTTATTTTTAGCGTAATAATAAATAAAAAAATGATCATACATAAACATAGTATTATCTATGCAAAAGTTGCAATTTTCATAAGGTTCTTAGAGAAGAAATGACTTTAAGAAGGTGAAATTAACTAACAACCATCTTTGATCGATACTTGGATTGGCAATGCTTAAAATTTCAAGATAAGTAATAAATAAAAAATTAGGGTACTACAACGAAGGATTATATATTCAATAGGTAGGAGTTTTCGGCAATTCGTCAAACAAAAATGAGCATAATATGACAAATAATGCCTAACTACCTATTTGATCGCCGCGCAAAACATTTGCAGTGATACTTAACTTGACTCTAGCTATTATTTGAAGCGTAATAATAAAAAAAAATGATCATACATCAACATAGTGTTATCTATGCACAAGTTGCAATTTTCATAAGGTTCTTAGAGTAGAAATGACTTTAAAAAGGTGAAATTAACTAACTACCTATTTGATCGCTACTTGGATTGGCAATGCTTAATATTTCAAGATAACTAATAAATAAAAAATTAGGGTACTTCAACGAAGGATTATATATTCAATAGGTAGGAGTTTTCGGCAATTCGTCAAACAAAAATGAGCATAGTATGACAAATAATGCATAACTACCTATTTGATCGCCGCTCAAAAATTTGCAGTGATCCTTACCTTGACTCTACCTATTTTTTGAAGCGTAATAACAAGTAAAAAAAAATTATCATACATCAACAAAGTGTTATCTATACAAAAGTCGCAAATTTCCTAAATTTTTTCGAGTAGAAATGACTTTAAGAAGGTGAAATTAACTAACTACCTATTTGATTGATACTTGGATTGGCAATGCTTAATATTTCAAGATAGCTAATCAATAAAAAATATGGGTACTTCAACGAAGGATTATATATTCAATAGGTAGGAGTTTTCGGCAATTCGTCAAACAGAAATAAGCATAATATGAGAAAAATGCCTAACTACTTATTTGATCGCCGCGCAAAACATTTACAGTGATCCTTAACTTGACTCTAGCTTTTATTTTTAGCGTAATAACAAATAAAAAAATGATCATAGATCAACATTGTGTTATCTATGAAAAAGTTGCTATTTTCCTAAGGTTATTCGAGTAGAAATGACTTTAAGAAGGTGAAATTAACTAACTACCTATTTGATCGATACTTGGATTGACAATGCTTAAAATTTCAAGATAAGTAATAAATAAAAAATTAGGGTATTTCAACAAAGGATTATATATTCAATTGGTAGGAGATTTCGGCAATTCGTCAAACAAAAATGAGCATAATATGACAAATAATGCCTAACTACCTATTTGATCGCCGCGCAAAACATTTGCAGTGATCCTTAACTTGACTCTAGCTATATTTTGAAGCGTAATAACAAATAAAAAAATGATCATACATCAACATTGTGTTATCTACACAAAAGTCGCCTTTTTCCTAAGGTTCTTCGAGTAGAAATGACTTTAAGAAGGTGAAATTAACTAACTACATTTTTGATCGCTACTTGGATTGGCAATGCTTAAAATTTCAAGATAAGTAATAAATAAAAAATTAGGGTACTTCAACAAAGGATTATATATTCAATAGGTAGGAGTTTTCGGCAATTCGTCAAACAAAAATGAGCATAGTATGACAAATAATGCATAACTACCTATTTGATCGCCGCGCAAAAATTTGCAGTGATCCTTACCTTGACTCTACCTATTTTTTGAAGCGTAATAACAAGTAAAAAAAAAATGATCATACATCAACAAAGTGTTATCTATACAAAAGTCGCAAATTTCCTAAAGTTTTTCGAGTAGAAATGACTTTAAGAAGGTGAAATTAACTAACTACCTATTTGATCGATACTTGGATTGGCAATGCTTAATATTTCAAGATAGCTAATCAATAAAAAATTAGGGTACTTCAACGAAGGATTATATATTCAATAGGTAGGAGTTTTCGGCAATTCGTCAAACAAAAATGAGCATAATATGACAAAAAATGCCTAACTACTTATTTGATCGCCGCGCAAAACATTTACAGTGATCCTTAACTTGACTCTAGCTTTTATTTTTAGCGTAATAATAAATAAAAAAATGATCATACATCAACATAGTGTTATTTATGAAAAAGTTGCTATTTTACTAAAGTTCTTGCAGTAGAAATGACTTTAAGAAGGTGAAATTAACTAACTACCTATTTGATCGATACTTGGATTGACAATGCTTAAAATTTCAAGATAAGTAGTAAATAAAAAATTAGGGTATTTCAACAAAGGATTATATATTCAATTGGTAGGAGATTTCGGCAATTCGTCAAACAAAAATGAGCATAATATGACAAATAATGCCTAACTACCTATTTGATCGCCGCGCAAAACATTTGCAGTGATCCTTAACTTGACTCTAGCTATATTTTGAAGCGTAATAACAAATAAAAAAATGATCATACATCAACATTGTGTTATCTACACAAAAGTCGCCTTTTTCCTAAGGTTCTTCGAGTAGAAATGACTTTAAGAAGGTGAAATTAACTAACTACATTTTTTATCGATACTTGGATTGACAATGCTTAAAATTTCAAGATAGCTAATCAATAAAAAATTAGGGTACTTCAACGAAGGATTATATATTCAATAGGTAGGAGTTTTCGGCAATTCGTCAAACAAAAATGAGCATAATATGACAAAAAATGCCTAACTACTTATTTGATCGCCGCGCAAAACATTTACAGTGATCCTTAACTTGACTCTAGCTTTTATTTTTAGCGTAATAATAAATAAAAAAATGATCATACATCAACATAGTATTATCTATGCAAAAGTTGCAATTTTCATAAGGTTCTTAGAGAAGAAATGACTTTAAGAAGGTGAAATTAACTAACAACCATCTTTGATCGATACTTGGATTGGCAATGCTTAAAATTTCAAGATAAGTAATAAATAAAAAATTAGGGTACTACAACGAAGGATTATATATTCAATAGGTAGGAGTTTTCGGCAATTCGTCAAACAAAAATGAGCATAATATGACAAATAATGCCTAACTACCTATTTGATCGCCGCGCAAAACATTTGCAGTGATACTTAACTTGACTCTAGCTATTATTTGAAGCGTAATAATAAAAAAAAATGATCATACATCAACATAGTGTTATCTATGCACAAGTTGCAATTTTCATAAGGTTCTTAGAGTAGAAATGACTTTAAAAAGGTGAAATTAACTAACTACCTATTTGATCGCTACTTGGATTGGCAATGCTTAATATTTCAAGATAACTAATAAATAAAAAATTAGGGTACTTCAACGAAGGATTATATATTCAATAGGTAGGAGTTTTCGGCAATTCGTCAAACAAAAATGAGCATAGTATGACAAATAATGCATAACTACCTATTTGATCGCCGCTCAAAAATTTGCAGTGATCCTTACCTTGACTCTACCTATTTTTTGAAGCGTAATAACAAGTAAAAAAAAATGATCATACATCAACAAAGTGTTATCTATACAAAAGTCGCAAATTTCCTAAATTTTTTCGAGTAGAAATGACTTTAAGAAGGTGAAATTAACTAACTACCTATTTGATCGATACTTGGATTGGCAATGCTTAATATTTCAAGATAGCTAATCAATAAAAAATATGGGTACTTCAACGAAGGATTATATATTCAATAGGTAGGAGTTTTCGGCAATTCGTCAAACAGAAATAAGCATAATATGAGAAAAATGCCTAACTACTTATTTGATCGCCGCGCAAAACATTTACAGTGATCCTTAACTTGACTCTAGCTTTTATTTTTAGCGTAATAACAAATAAAAAAATGATCATACATCAACATAGTGTTATCTATGAAAAAGTTGCTATTTTCCTAAGGTTATTCGAGTAGAAATGACTTTAAGAAGGTGAAATTAACTAACTACCTATTTGATCGATACTTGGATTGACAATGCTTAAAATTTCAAGATAAGTAATAAATAAAAAATTAGGGTATTTCAACAAAGGATTATATATTCAATTGGTAGGAGATTTCGGCAATTCGTCAAACAAAAATGAGCATAATATGACAAATAATGCCTAACTACCTATTTGATCGCCGCGCAAAACATTTGCAGTGATCCTTAACTTGACTCTAGCTATATTTTGAAGCGTAATAACAAATAAAAAAATGATCATACATCAACATTGTGTTATCTACACAAAAGTCGCCTTTTTCCTAAGGTTCTTCGAGTAGAAATGACTTTAAGAAGGTGAAATTAACTAACTACATTTTTGATCGCTACTTGGATTGGCAATGCTTAAAATTTCAAGATAAGTAATAAATAAAAAATTAGGGTACTTCAACAAAGGATTATATATTCAATAGGTAGGAGTTTTCGGCAATTCGTCAAACAAAAATGAGCATAGTATGACAAATAATGCATAACTACCTATTTGATCGCCGCGCAAAAATTTGCAGTGATCCTTACCTTGACTCTACCTATTTTTTGAAGCGTAATAACAAGTAAAAAAAAAATGATCATACATCAACAAAGTGTTATCTATACAAAAGTCGCAAATTTCCTAAAGTTTTTCGAGTAGAAATGACTTTAAGAAGGTGAAATTAACTAACTACCTATTTGATCGATACTTGGATTGGCAATGCTTAATATTTCAAGATAGCTAATCAATAAAAAATTAGGGTACTTCAACGAAGGATTATATATTCAATAGGTAGGAGTTTTCGGCAATTCGTCAAACAAAAATGAGCATAATATGACAAAAAATGCCTAACTACTTATTTGATCGCCACGCAAAACATTTACAGTGATCCTTAACTTGACTCTAGCTTTTATTTTTAGCGTAATAATAAATAAAAAAATGATCATACATCAACATAGTGTTATCTATGAAAAAGTTGCTATTTTCCTAAAGTTCTTGCAGTAGAAATGACTTTAAGAAGGTGAAATTAACTAACTACCTATTTGATCGATACTTGGATTGACAATGCTTAAATTTCAAGATAAGTAATAAATAAAAAATTAGGGTATTTCAACAAAGGATTATATATTCAATTGGTAGGAGATTTCGGCAATTCGTCAAACAAAAATGAGCATAATATGACAAATAATGCCTAACTACCTATTTGATCGCCGCGCAAAACATTTGCAGTGATCCTTAACTTGACTCTAGCTATATTTTGAAGCGTAATAACAAATAAAAAAATGATCATACATCAACATTGTGTTATCTACACAAAAGTCGCCTTTTTCCTAAGGTTCTTCGAGTAGAAATGACTTTAAGAAGGTGAAATTAACTAACTACATTTTTGATCGATACTTGGATTGACAATGCTTAAAATTTCAAGATAAGTAATAAATAAAAAATTAGGGTACTTCAACAAAGGATTATATATTCAATAGGTAGGAGTTTTCGGCAATTCGTCAAACAAAAATGAGCATAGTATGACAAATAATGCATAACTACCTATTTGATCGCCGCGCAAAAATTTGCAGTGATCCTTACCTTGACTCTACCTATTTTTTGAAGCGTAATAACAAGTAAAAAAAAAATGATCATACATCAACAAAGTGTTATCTATACAAAAGTCGCAAATTTCCTAAAGTTTTTCGAGTAGAAATGACTTTAAGAAGGTGAAATTAACTAACTACCTATTTGATCGATACTTGGATTGGCAATGCTTAATATTTCAAGATAGCTAATCAATAAAAAATTAGGGTACTTCAACGAAGGATTATATATTCAATAGGTAGGAGTTTTCGGCAATTCGTCAAACAAAAATGAGCATAATATGACAAAAAATGCCTAACTACTTATTTGATCGCCGCGCAAAACATTTACAGTGATCCTTAACTTGACTCTAGCTTTTATTTTTAGCGTAATAATAAATAAAAAAATGATCATACATCAACATAGTGTTATCTATGAAAAAGTTGCTATTTTCCTAAAGTTCTTGCAGTAGAAATGACTTTAAGAAGGTGAAATTAACTAACTACCTATTTGATCGATACTTGGATTGACAATGCTTAAAATTTCAAGATAAGTAATAAATAAAAAATTAGGGTATTTCAACAAAGGATTATATATTCAATTGGTAGGAGATTTCGGCAATTCGTCAAACAAAAATGAGCATAATATGACAAATAATGCCTAACTACCTATTTGATCGCCGCGCAAAACATTTGCAGTGATCCTTAACTTGACTCTAGCTATATTTTGAAGCGTAATAACAAATAAAAAAATGATCATACATCAACATTGTGTTATCTACACAAAAGTCGCCTTTTTCCTAAGGTTCTTCGTGTAGAAATGACTTTAAGAAGGTGAAATTAACTAACTACATTTTTGATCGATACTTGGATTGACAATGCTTAAAATTTCAAGATAAGTAATAAATAAAAAATTAGGGTACTTCAACAAAGGATTATATATTCAATAGGTAGGAGTTTTCGGCAATTCGTCAAACAAAAATGAGCATAGTATGACAAATAATGCATAACTACCTATTTGATCGCCGCGCAAAAATTTGCAGTGATCCTTACCTTGACTCTACCTATTTTTTGAAGCGTAATAACAAGTAAAAAAAAAATGATCATACATCAACAAAGTGTTATCTATACAAAAGTCGCAAATTTCCTAAAGTTTTTCGAGTAGAAATGACTTTAAGAAGGTGAAATTAACTAACTACCTATTTGATCGATACTTGGATTGGCAATGCTTAATATTTCAAGATAGCTAATCAATAAAAAATTAGGGTACTTCAACGAAGGATTATATATTCAATAGGTAGGAGTTTTCGGCAATTCGTCAAACAAAAATGAGCATAATATGACAAAAAATGCCTAACTACTTATTTGATCGCCGCGCAAAACATTTACAGTGATCCTTAACTTGACTCTAGCTTTTATTTTTAGCGTAATAATAAATAAAAAAATGATCATACATCAACATAGTATTATCTATGCAAAAGTTGCAATTTTCATAAGGTTCTTAGAGAAGAAATGACTTTAAGAAGGTGAAATTAACTAACAACCATCTTTGATCGATACTTGGATTGGCAATGCTTAAAATTTCAAGATAAGTAATAAATAAAAAATTAGGGTACTACAACGAAGGATTATATATTCAATAGGTAGGAGTTTTCGGCAATTCGTCAAACAAAAATGAGCATAATATGACAAATAATGCCTAACTACCTATTTGATCGCCGCGCAAAACATTTGCAGTGATACTTAACTTGACTCTAGCTATTATTTGAAGCGTAATAATAAAAAAAAATGATCATACATCAACATAGTGTTATCTATGCACAAGTTGCAATTTTCATAAGGTTCTTAGAGTAGAAATGACTTTAAAAAGGTGAAATTAACTAACTACCTATTTGATCGCTACTTGGATTGGCAATGCTTAATATTTCAAGATAACTAATAAATAAAAAATTAGGGTACTTCAACGAAGGATTATATATTCAATAGGTAGGAGTTTTCGGCAATTCGTCAAACAAAAATGAGCATAGTATGACAAATAATGCCTAACTACTTATTTGATCGCCGCGCAAAACATTTACAGTGATCCTTAACTTGACTCTAGCTTTTATTTTTAGCGTAATAATAAATAAAAAAATGATCATACATCAACATAGTATTATCTATGCAAAAGTTGCAATTTTCATAAGGTTCTTAGAGAAGAAATGACTTTAAGAAGGTGAAATTAACTAACAACCATCTTTGATCGATACTTGGATTGGCAATGCTTAAAATTTCAAGATAAGTAATAAATAAAAAATTAGGGTACTACAACGAAGGATTATATATTCAATAGGTAGGAGTTTTCGGCAATTCGTCAAACAAAAATGAGCATAATATGACAAATAATGCCTAACTACCTATTTGATCGCCGCGCAAAACATTTGCAGTGATACTTAACTTGACTCTAGCTATTATTTGAAGCGTAATAATAAAAAAAAATGATCATACATCAACATAGTGTTATCTATGCACAAGTTGCAATTTTCATAAGGTTCTTAGAGTAGAAATGACTTTAAAAAGGTGAAATTAACTAACTACCTATTTGATCGCTACTTGGATTGGCAATGCTTAATATTTCAAGATAACTAATAAATAAAAAATTAGGGTACTTCAACGAAGGATTATATATTCAATAGGTAGGAGTTTTCGGCAATTCGTCAAACAAAAATGAGCATAGTATGACAAATAATGCATAACTACCTATTTGATCGCCGCGCAAAAATTTGCAGTGATCCTTACCTTGACTCTACCTATTTTTTGAAGCGTAATAACAAGTAAAAAAAATGATCATACATCAACAAAGTGTTATCTATACAAAAGTCGCAAATTTCCTAAATTTTTTCGAGTAGAAATGACTTTAAGAAGGTGAAATTAACTAACTACCTATTTGATCGATACTTGGATTGGCAATGCTTAATATTTCAAGATAGCTAATCAATAAAAAATTAGGGTACTTCAACGAAGGATTATATATTCAATAGGTAGGAGTTTTCGGCAATTCGTCAAACAAAAATGAGCATAATATGACAAAAAATGCCTAACTACTTATTTGATCGCCGCGCAAAACATTTACAGTGATCCTTAACTTGACTCTAGCTTTTATTTTTAGCGTAATAATAAATAAAAAAATGATCATACATCAACATAGTGTTATCTATGAAAAAGTTGCTATTTTCCTAAAGTTCTTGCAGTAGAAATGACTTTAAGAAGGTGAAATTAACTAACTACCTATTTGATCGATACTTGGATTGACAATGCTTAAAATTTCAAGATAAGTAATAAATAAAAAATTAGGGTATTTCAACAAAGGATTATATATTCAATTGGTAGGAGATTTCGGCAATTCGTCAAACAAAAATGAGCATAATATGACAAATAATGCCTAACTACCTATTTGATCGCCGCGCAAAACATTTGCAGTGATCCTTAACTTGACTCTAGCTATATTTTGAAGCGTAATAACAAATAAAAAAATGATCATACATCAACATTGTGTTATCTACACAAAAGTCGCCTTTTTCCTAAGGTTCTTCGAGTAGAAATGACTTTAAGAAGGTGAAATTAACTAACTACATTTTTGATCGATACTTGGATTGACAATGCTTAAAATTTCAAGATAAGTAATAAATAAAAAATTAGGGTACTTCAACAAAGGATTATATATTCAATAGGTAGGAGTTTTCGGCAATTCGTCAAACAAAAATGAGCATAGTATGACAAATAATGCATAACTACCTATTTGATCGCCGCGCAAAAATTTGCAGTGATCCTTACCTTGACTCTACCTATTTTTTGAAGCGTAATAACAAGTAAAAAAAAATGATCATACATCAACAAAGTGTTATCTATACAAAAGTCGCAAATTTCCTAAAGTTTTTCGAGTAGAAATGACTTTAAGAAGGTGAAATTAACTAACTACCTATTTGATCGATACTTGGATTGGCAATGCTTAATATTTCAAGATAGCTAATCAATAAAAAATTAGGGTACTTCAACGAAGGATTATATATTCAATAGGTAGGAGTTTTCGGCAATTCGTCAAACAAAAATGAGCATAATATGACAAAAAATGCCTAACTACTTATTTGATCGCCGCGCAAAACATTTACAGTGATCCTTAACTTGACTCTAGCTTTTATTTTTAGCGTAATAATAAATAAAAAAATGATCATACATCAACATAGTGTTATCTATGAAAAAGTTGCTATTTTCCTAAAGTTCTTGCAGTAGAAATGACTTTAAGAAGGTGAAATAAACTAACTACCTATTTGATCGATACTTGGATTGACAATGCTTAAAATTTCAAGATAAGTAATAAATAAAAAATTAGGGTATTTCAACAAAGGATTATATATTCAATTGGTAGGAGATTTCGGCAATTCGTCAAACAAAAATGAGCATAATATGACAAATAATGCCTAACTACCTATTTGATCGCCGCGCAAAACATTTGCAGTGATCCTTAACTTGACTCTAGCTATATTTTGAAGCGTAATAACAAATAAAAAAATGATCATACATCAACATTGTGTTATCTACACAAAAGTCGCCTTTTTCCTAAGGTTCTTCGAGTAGAAATGACTTTAAGAAGGTGAAATTAACTAACTACATTTTTGATCGATACTTGGATTGACAATGCTTAAAATTTCAAGATAAGTAATAAATAAAAAATTAGGGTACTTCAACAAAGGATTATATATTCAATAGGTAGGAGTTTTCGGCAATTCGTCAAACAAAAATGAGCATAGTATGACAAATAATGCATAACTACCTATTTGATCGCCGCGCAAAAATTTGCAGTGATCCTTACCTTGACTCTACCTATTTTTTGAAGCGTAATAACAAGTAAAAAAAAATGATCATACATCAACAAAGTGTTATCTATACAAAAGTCACAAATTTCCTAAAGTTTTTCGAGTAGAAATGACTTTAAGAAGGTGAAATTAACTAACTACCTATTTGATCGATACTTGGATTGGCAATGCTTAATATTTCAAGATAGCTAATCAATAAAAAATTAGGGTACTTCAACGAAGGATTATATATTCAATAGGTAGGAGTTTTCGGCAATTCGTCAAACAAAAATGAGCATAATATGACAAAAAATGCCTAACTACTTATTTGATCGCCGCGCAAAACATTTACAGTGATCCTTAACTTGACTCTAGCTTTTATTTTTAGCGTAATAATAAATAAAAAAATGATCATACATCAACATAGTGTTATCTATGAAAAAGTTGCTATTTTCATAAGATTCTTAGAGTAGAAATGACTTTAAGAAGGTGAAATTAACTACCTACCTATTTGATCGATACTTGGATTGACAATGCTTAAAATTTCAAGATAACTAATAAATAAAAAACTAGGGTACTTCAACAAAGGATTATATATTCAATAGGTAGGAGTTTTCGGCAATTCGTCAAACAGAAATGAGCATAATATGAGAAAAATGCCTAACTACCTATTTGATCGCCGCGCAAAACATTTTTAGTAATCCTTAACTTGACTCTACCTATATTTTGAAGCGTAATAACAAATAAAAAAATGATCATACATCAACATTGTGTTATCTATACAAAAGTCGCCTTTTTCCTAAGGTTCTTCGAGTAGAAATGACTTTAAGAAGGTGAAATTAACTAACTACCTATTTGATCGATACTTGGATTGACAATGCTTAAAATTTCAAGATAAGTAATAAATAAAAAATTAAGGTACTTCAACAAAGGATTATATATTCAATAGGTAGGAGTTTTCGGCAATTCGTCAAACAAAAATGAACATAGTATGCAAATAATACCTAACTACCTATTTATCGCCGCGAAAAAATTAGGAGTGATCCATACCTTGACTCTACCTATTTTTTGAAACGTAATAACAAGTAAAAAAAAATGATCATACATCAACATAGTGTTATCTATACAAAAGTCGCAATTTTCCTAAAGTTCTTCGAGTAGAAATGACTTTAAGAAGGTGAAATTAACTAACTTCCTATTTGAGCGATACTTGGATTGGCAATGCATAATATTTCAAGATAACTAATAAATAAAAAATTAGAATACTTCAACAAAGGATTATATATTCAATAGGTAGGAGTTTTCGGCAATTCGTCAAACAAAAATGAGCAAAATATGACAAAAAATGCCTAACTACCTATTTGATCACCACGCAAAACATTTGCAGGGATCCTTAACATGACTCTAGCTATTATTTGAAGCGTAATAATAAATAAAAAAATGATCATACATCAACATAGTATTATCTATGCAAAAGTCGCAATTTTCCTATGGTTCTTCGCGTAAAAATTGCTTTAAGAAGGTAAAATTAACTAACTACCTATTTGATCGATACTTGGATTGACAATGCTTAAAATTTCAAGAAAACTAATAAATAAAAAATATGGGTACTTCAACAAAGGATTATATATTCAATAGGTAGGAGTTTTCGGCAATTCGTCAAACAGAAATAAGCATAATATGAGAAAAATGCCTAACTACCTATTTGATCGCCGCGCAAAACATTTGCAGTGATCCTTAACTTGACTCTAGCTATATTTTGAAGCGTAATAACAAATAAAAAAATGATCATACATCAACATTGTGTTATCTATACAAAAGTCGCCTTTTTCCTAAGGTTATTCGAGTAGAAATGACTTTAAGAAGGTGAAATTAACTAACTACCTATTTGATCGATACTTGGATTGACAATGCTTAAAATTTCAAGATAAGTAAAAAATAAAAAATTAGGGTACTTCAACAAAGGATTATATATTCAATAGGTAGGAGTTTTCGGCAATTCGTCAAACAAAAATGAGCATAGTATGACAAATAATGCCTAACTACCTATTTGATCGCCGCGCAAAAATTTGCAGTGATCCTTACCTTGACTCTAGCTATTTTTTGAAGCGTAATAACAAGTAAAAAAAAATGATCATACAACAACATAGTGTTATCTATACAAAAGGCGAAATTTCCTTAAGTTCTTCGAGTAGAAATGACTTTAAGAAGGTGAAATTAACTAACTACCTATTTGATCGCTACTTGGATTGGCAATGCTTAATATTTCAAGATAACTAATAAATAAAAAATTAGGGTACTTCAACGAAGGATTATATATTCAATAGGTAGGAGTTTTCGGCAATTCGTCAAACAAAAATGAGCATAGTATGACAAATAATGCATAACTACCTATTTGATCGCCGCGCAAAAATTTGCAGTGATCCTTACCTTGACTCTACCTATTTTTTGAAGCGTAATAACAAGTAAAAAAAAATGATCATACATCAACAAAGTGTTATCTATACAAAAGTCGCAAATTTCCTAAATTTTTTCGAGTAGAAATGACTTTAAGAAGGTGAAATTAACTAACTACCTATTTGATCGATACTTGGATTGGCAATGCTTAATATTTCAAGATAGCTAATCAATAAAAAATTAGGGTACTTCAACGAAGGATTATATATTCAATAGGTAGGAGTTTTCGGCAATTCGTCAAACAAAAATGAGCATAATATGACAAAAAATGCCTAACTACTTATTTGATCGCCGCGCAAAACATTTACAGTGATCCTTAACTTGACTCTAGCTTTTATTTTTAGCGTAATAATAAATAAAAAAATGATCATACATCAACATAGTGTTATCTATGAAAAAGTTGCTATTTTCCTAAAGTTCTTGCAGTAGAAATGACTTTAAGAAGGTGAAATTAACTAACTACCTATTTGATCGATACTTGGATTGACAATGCTTAAATTTCAAGATAAGTAATAAATAAAAAATTAGGGTATTTCAACAAAGGATTATATATTCAATTGGTAGGAGATTTCGGCAATTCGTCAAACAAAAATGAGCATAATATGACAAATAATGCCTAACTACCTATTTGATCGCCGCGCAAAACATTTGCAGTGATCCTTAACTTGACTCTAGCTATATTTTGAAGCGTAATAACAAATAAAAAAATGATCATACATCAACATTGTGTTATCTACACAAAAGTCGCCTTTTTCCTAAGGTTCTTCGAGTAGAAATGACTTTAAGAAGGTGAAATTAACTAACTACATTTTTGATCGATAATACCTAACTACCTATTTATCGCCGCGAAAAAATTAGGAGTGATCCATACCTTGACTCTACCTATTTTTTGAAACGTAATAACAAGTAAAAAAAAATGATCATACATCAACATAGTGTTATCTATACAAAAGTCACAATTTTCCTAAAGTTCTTCGAGTAGAAATGACTTTAAGAAGGTGAAATTAACTAACTTCCTATTTGAGCGATACTTGGATTGGCAATGCATAATATTTCAAGATAACTAATAAATAAAAAATTAGAATACTTCAACAAAGGATTATATATTCAATAGGTAGGAGTTTTCGGCAATTCGTCAAACAAAAATGAGCAAAATATGACAAAAAATGCCTAACTACCTATTTGATCACCACGCAAAACATTTGCAGGGATCCTTAACATGACTCTAGCTATTATTTGAAGCGTAATAATAAATAAAAAAATGATCATACATCAACATAGTATTATCTATGCAAAAGTCGCAATTTTCCTATGGTTCTTCGCGTAAAAATTGCTTTAAGAAGGTAAAATTAACTAACTACCTATTTGATCGATACTTGGATTGACAATGCTTAAAATTTCAAGAAAACTAATAAATAAAAAATATGGGTACTTCAACAAAGGATTATATATTCAATAGGTAGGAGTTTTCGGCAATTCGTCAAACAGAAATAAGCATAATATGAGAAAAATGCCTAACTACCTATTTGATCGCCGCGCAAAACATTTGCAGTGATCCTTAACTTGACTCTAGCTATATTTTGAAGCGTAATAACAAATAAAAAAATGATCATACATCAACATTGTGTTATCTATACAAAAGTCGCCTTTTTCCTAAGGTTATTCGAGTAGAAATGACTTTAAGAAGGTGAAATTAACTAACTACCTATTTGATCGATACTTGGATTGACAATGCTTAAAATTTCAAGATAAGTAAAAAATAAAAAATTAGGGTACTTCAACAAAGGATTATTTATTCAATAGGTAGGAGTTTTCGGCAATTCGTCAAACAAAAATGAGCATAGTATGACAAATAATGCCTAACTACCTATTTGATCGCCGCGCAAAAATTTGCAGTGATCCTTACCTTGACTCTAGCTATTTTTTGAAGCGTAATAACAAGTAAAAAAACATGATCATACATCAACATAGTGTTATCTATACAAAAGGCGAAATTTCCTTAAGTTCTTCGAGTAGAAATGACTTTAAGAAGGTGAAATTAACTAACTACCTATTTGATCGCTACTTGGATTGGCAATGCTTAATATTTCAAGATAACTAATAAATAAAAAATTAGGATACTTCAACGAAGGATTATATATTCAATAGGTAGGAGTTTTCGGCAATTCGTCAAACAAAAATGAGCATAGTATGACAAATAATGCATAACTACCTATTTGATCGCCGCGCAAAAATTTGCAGTGATCCTTACCTTGACTCTACCTATTTTTTGAAGCGTAATAACAAGTAAAAAAAAATGATCATACATCAACAAAGTGTTATCTATACAAAAGGCGAAATTTCCTTAAGTTCTTCGAGTAGAAATGACTTTAAGAAGGTGAAATTAACTAACTACCTATTTGATCGCTACTTGGATTGGCAATGCTTAATATTTCAAGATAACTAATAAATAAAAAATTAGGGTACTTCAACGAAGGATTATATATTCAATAGGTAGGAGTTTTCGGCAATTCGTCAAACAAAAATGAGCATAATATGACAAAAAATGCCTAACTACCTATTTGATCGCCGCGCAAAACATTTGCAGTGATCCTTAACTTGACTCTAGCTATTATTTGAAGCGTAATAACAAGTAAAAAAAAATGATCATACATCAACATAGTGTTATCTATGCACAAGTTGCAATTTTCATAAGGTTCTTAGAGTAGAAATGACTTTAAAAAGGTGAAATTAACTAACTACCTATTTGATTGCTACTTGGATTGGCAATGCTTAATATTTCAAGATAGCTAATCAATAAAAAAATAGGGTACTTCAACGAAGGATTATATATTCAATAGGTAGGAGTTTTCGGCAATTCGTCAAACAAAAATGAGCATAGTATGACAAATAATGCCTAACTACCTATTTGATCGCCGCGCAAAAATTTGCAGTGATCCCTACCTTGACTCTACCTATTTTTGGAAGCGTAATAACAAGTAAAAAGAAAAGATCATACATCAACATAGTGTTATCCATACAAAAGTCGCAATTTTACTAAAGTTCTTGGAGTAGAAATGACTTTAAGAAGGTGAAATTAACTAACTACCTATTTGATCGATACTTGGATTGACAATGCTTAAAATTTCAAGATAATTAATAAAAAAAAATTAGGGCATTTCAACAAAGGATTATATATTCAATTGGTAGGAGATTTCGGCAATTCGTCAAACAAAAATGAGCATAATATGACAAATAATGCCTAACTACCAATTTGATCGCCGCGCAAAACATTTGCAGTGATCCTTAACTTGACTCTAGCTATATTTTGAAGTGTAATAACAAATAAAAAAATGATCATACATCAACATTGTGTTATCTATACAAAAGTCGCTTTTTTCCTATGGTTCTTCGAGTAGAAATGACTTTAAGAAGGTGAAATTAACTAACTACCTATTTGATCGATACTTGGATTGACAATGCTTAAAATTTCAAGATAAGTAATAAATAAAAAATTAGGGTACTTCAACAAAGGATTCTATATTCAATAGGTAGGAGTTTTCGGCAATTCGTCAAACAAAAATGAGCATAGTATGACAAATAATGCATAACTACCTATTTGATCGCCGCGCAAAAATTTGCAGTGATCCTTACCTTGACTCTACCTATTTTTTGAAGCGTAATAACAAGTAAAAAAAAATGATCATACATCAACAAAGTGTTATCTATACAAAAGTCGCAAATTTCCTAAAGTTTTTCGAGTAGAAATGACTTTAAGAAGGTGAAATTAACTAACTACCTATTTGATCGATACTTGGATTGGCAATGCTTAATATTTCAAGATAACTAATCAATAAAAAATTAGGGTACTTCAACGAAGGATTATATATTCAATAGGTAGGAGTTTTCGGCAATTCGTCAAACAAAAATG
The DNA here is from genome assembly GCA_021437785.1 of Rhodomyrtus psidioides. Taxonomy (NCBI): domain Eukaryota; kingdom Viridiplantae; phylum Streptophyta; class Magnoliopsida; order Myrtales; family Myrtaceae; genus Rhodomyrtus; species Rhodomyrtus psidioides. The sequence continues at coordinate 1,656,868 of JAILYB010000089.1, forward strand.
AGCATAATATGACAAAAAATGCCTAACTACCTATTTGATCGCCGCGCAAAACATTTGCAGTGATCCTTAACTTGACTCTAGCTATTATTTGAAGCGTAATAATAAATAAAAAAATGATCATACATCAACATAGTGTTATCTATGAAAAAGTTGCTATTTTCATAAGATTCTTAGAGTAGAAATGACTTTAAGAAGGTGAAATTAACTAACTACCTATTTGATCGATACTTGGATTGACAATGCTTAAAATTTCAAGATAACTAATAAATAAAAAACTAGGGTACTTCAACAAAGGATTAAATATTCAATAGGTAGGAGTTTTCGGCAATTCGTCAAACAGAAATGAGCATAATTTGAGAAAAATGCCTAACTACCTATTTGATCGCCGCGCAAAACATTTTTAGTAATCCTTAACTTGACTCTAGCTATATTTTGAAGCGTAATAACAAATAATAAAATGATCATACATCAACATTGTGTTATCTATACAAAAGTCGCCTTTTTCCTAAGGTTCTTCGAGTAGAAATGACTTTAAGAAGGTGAAATTAACTAACTACCTATTTGATCGATACTTGGATTGACAATGCTTAAAATTTCAAGAAAACTAATAAATAAAAAATATGGGTACTTCAACAAAGGATAATATATTCAACAGGTAGGAATTTTTCGGCAATTCGTCAAACAGAAATGAGCATAATATGAGAAAAATGCCTAACTACTTATTTGATCGCCGCGCAAAACATTTGCAGTGATCCTTAACTTGACTCTAGCTATTATTTGTAGCGTAATAATAAATAAAAAAATGATCATACATCAACATAGTGTTATCTATGAAAAAGTTGCTATTTTCATAAGATTCTTAGAGTAGAAATGACTTTAAGAAGGTGAAATTAACTAACTACCTATTTGATCGATACTTGGATTGACAATGCTTAAAATTTCAAGATAACTAATAAATAAAAAACTAGGGTACTTCAACAAAGGATTATATATTCAATAGGTAGGAGTTTTTGGCAATTCGTCAAACAGAAATGAGCATAATATGAGAAAAATGCCTAACTACCTATTTGATCGCCGCGCAAAATATTTTTAGTAATCCTTAACTTGACTCTAGCTATATTTTGAAGCGTAATAACAAATAAAAAAATGATCATACATCAACATTGTGTTATCTATACAAAAGTCGCCTTTTTCCTAAGGTTCTTCGAGTAGAAATGACTTTAAGAAGGTGAAATTAACTAACTACCTATTTGATCGATACTTGGATTGACAATGCTTAAAATTTCAAGATAAGTAATAAATAAAAAATTAGGGTACTTCAACAAAGGATTATATATTCAATAGGTAGGAGTTTTCGGCAATTCGGCAAACAAAAATGAGCATAGTATGCAAATAATACCTAACTACCTAGCTGATCGCCGCGAAAAAATTAGGAGTGATCCATACCTTGACTCTGCCCATTTTTTGAAACGTAATAACAAGTAAAAAAAAATGATCATACATCAACATAGTGTTATCTATACAAAAGTCGCAATTTTCCTAAAGTTCTTCGAGTAGAAAAGACTTTAAGAAGGTGAAATTAACTAACTTCCTATTTGAGCGATACTTGGATTGGCAATGCATAATATTTCAAGATAACTAATAAATAAAAAATTGGGGTACTTCAACAAAGGATTATATATTCAATAGGTAGGAGTTTTCGGCAATTCGTCATACAAAAATGAGCATAATATTACAAAAAATGCCTAACTACCTATTTGATCACCACGCAAAACATTTGCAGTGATCCTTAACATGACTCTAGCTATTATTTGAAGCGTAATAATAAATAAAAAAATGATCATACATCAACTTAGTATTATCTATTCGAAAGTTGCAATTTTCATAAGGTTCTTAGAGAAGAAATGACTTTAAGAAGGTGAAATTAACTAACAACCCTCTTTGATCGATACTTGGATTGGCAATGCTTAATATTTCAAGATAACTAATAAATAAAAAATTAGGGTACTACAACGAAGGATTATATATTCAATAGGTAGGAGTTTTCGGCAATTCGTCAAACAAAAATGAGCATAATATGACAAAAAATGCCTAACTACCTATTTGATCGCCACACAAAACATTTGCAGTGATCCTTAACTTGACTCTAGCTATTATTTGAAGCGTAATAATAAATAAAAAAATGATCATACATCAACATAGTGTTATCTTTGTAAAAGTTGCAATTTTCATAATGTTCTTAGTGTATAAATGACTTTAAGAAGGTGAAATTAACTAACTACCTATTTGATCGATACTTGGATTGACAATGCTTAAAATTTCTAGATAACTAATAAATAAAAAACTAGGGTACTTCAACAAAGGATTATATATTCAATAGGTAGGAGTTTTAGGTAATTTGTCAAACATAAATGAGCATAATATGACAAATAATGCCTAACTACATATTTGATCGCCGCGCCAAACATTTGCATGATCCTTAACTTGACTCTGGCTATTATTTGAAGCGTAATAATAAATAAAAAAATGATCAAACATCAACATATTGTTATCTATAAAAAAGTCGCAATTTTCCTATGGTTCTTCGAGTAAAAATTGCTTTAAGAAGGTAAAATTAACTAACTACCTATTTGATCAATACTAGGATTGACAATGATTAAAATTTCAAGAAAACTAATAAATAAAAAATATGGGTACTTCAACAAAGGATTATATATTCAATAGGTAGGAGTTTTCGGCAATTCGTCAAACAGAAATAAGCATAATATGAGAAAAATGCCTAACTACCTATTTGATCGCCGCGCAAAACATTTGCAGTGATCCTTAACTTGACTCTAGCTATATTTTGAAGCGTAATAACAAATAAAAAAATGATCATACATCAACATTGCGTTATCTATACAAAAGTCGCCTTTTTCCTAAGGTTCTTCGAGTAGAAATGACTTTAAGAAGGTGAAATTAACTAACTACCTATTTGATCGATACTTGGATTAACAATGCTTAAAATTTCAAGATAAGTAAAAAATAAAAAATTAGGGTACTTCAACAAAGGATTATATATTCAATAGGTAGGAGTTTTCGGCAATTCGTCAAACAAAAATGAGCATAGTATGACAAATAATGCCTAACTACCTATTTGATCGCCGCGCAAAAATTTGCAGTGATCCCTACCTTGACTCTAGCTATATTTTGAAGCGTAATAACAAGTAAAAAAAATGATCATACATCAACATAGTGTTATCTATACAAAAGTCGCAAATTTCCTAATGTTCTTCGAGTAGAAATGACTTTAAGAAGGTGAAATTAACTAACTACCTATTTGATCGATACTTGGATTGGCAATGCTTAATATTTCAAGATAACTAATCAATAAAAAATTAGGGTACTTCAACGAAGGATTATATATTCAATAGGTAGGAGTTTTCGGCAATTCGTCAAACAAAAATGAGCATAATATGACAAAAAATGCCTAACTACCAATTTGATCGCCGCGCAAAACATTTGCAGTGATCCTTAACTTGACTCTAGCTATTATTTGAAGCGTAATAATAAATAAAAAAATGATCATACATCAACATAGTGTTATCTATACAAAAGTCGCAATTTTCCTAAGGTTCTTCGAGTAAAAATTACTTTAAGAAGGTAAAATTAACTAACTACCTATTTGATCGATACTTGGATTGACAATGCATAAAATTTCATGATAACTAATAAATAAAAAATATGGGTACTTCAACAAAGGATAATATATTCAACAGGTAGGAGTTTTCGGCAATTCGTCAAACAGAAATGAGCATAATATGAGAAAAATGCCTAACTACCTATTTGATCGCCGCGCAAAACATTTGCAGTGATCCTTAACTTGACTCTAGCTATATTTTGAAGCGTAATAACAAATAAAAAAATGATCATACATCAACATTGTGTTATCTATACAAAAGTCGCCTTTTTCCTATGGTTCTGCGAGTAGAAATGACTTTAAGAAGGTGAAATTAACTAACTACCTATTTGATCGATACTTGGATTGACAATGCTTAAAATTTCAAGATAAGTAATAAATAAAAAATTAGGGTACTTCAACAAAGGATTATATATTCAATAGGTAGGAGTTTTTGGCAATTCATCAAACAAAAATGAGCATAGTATGACAAATAATGCCTAACTACCTATTTGATCGCCGTGAAAAAATTTGGAGTGATCCTTACCTTGACTCTACCTATTTTTTGAAGCGTAATAACAAGTAAAAAAAAATGATCATACATCAACATAGTGTTATCTATACAAAAGTCTCAATTTTCCTAAAGTTCTTCGAGTAGAAATGACTTTAAGAAGGTGAAATTAACTAACTTCCTATTTGATCGATACTTGGATTGGCAATGCTTAATATTTCATGATAACTAATAAATAAAAAATTAGGGTACTTCAACGAAGGATTATATATTCAATAGGTAGGAGTTTTCGGCAATTCGTCAAACAAAAATGAGCATAATATGACTAAAAATGCCTAACTACCTATTTGATCGCCGCGCAAAACATTTGCAGTGATCCTTAACATGAATCTAGCTATTTTTTGAAGCGTAATAATAAATAAAAAAATTATCATACATCAACATAATGTTATCTATGCAAAAGTTGCAATTTTCATAAGGTTCTTAGAGTAGAAATGACTTTAAGAAGGTGAAATTAACTAACTACCTATTTGATCGATACTTGGATTGGCAATGCTTAATATTTCAAGATAACTAATAAATAAAAAATTAGGATACTTCAACGAAGGATTATATATTCAATAGGTAGGAGTTTTCGGCAATTTGTCAAACAAAAATGAGCATAATATGACAAAAAATGCCTAACTACCTATTTGATCGCCGCGCAAAACATTTGCAGTGATTCTTAACATGACTCTAGCTATATTTTGAAGCGTAATAACAAATAAAAAAATGATCATACATCAACATTGCGTTATCTATACAAAAGTCGCCTTTTTCCTAAGGTTCTTCGAGTAGAAATGACTTTAAGAAGGTGAAATTAACTAACTACCTATTTGATCGATACTTGGATTAACAATGCTTAAAATTTCAAGATAAGTAAAAAATAAAAAATTAGGGTACTTCAACAAAGGATTATATATTCAATAGGTAGGAGTTTTCGGCAATTCGTCAAACAAAAATGAGCATAGTATGACAAATAATGCCTAACTACCTATTTGATCGCCGCGAAAAAATTTGCAGTGATCCCTACCTTGACTCTAGCTATATTTTGAAGCGTAATAACAAGTAAAAAAAAATGATCATACATCAACATAGTGTTATCTATACAAAAGTCGCAAATTTCCTAAAGTTCTTCGAGTAGAAATGACTTTAAGAAGGTGAAATTAACTAACTACCTATTTGATCGATACTTGGATTGGCAATGCTTAATATTCCAAGATAACTAATCAATAAAAAATTAGGGTACTTCAACGAAGGATTATATATTCAATAGGTAGGAGTTTTCGGCAATTCGTCAAACAAAAATGAGCATAATATGACAAAAAATGCCTAACTACCAATTTGATCGCCGCGCAAAACATTTGCAGTGATCCTTAACTTGACTCTAGCTATTATTTGAAGCGTAATAATAAATAAAAAAATGATCATACATCAACTTAGTGTTATCTATACAAAAGGCGAAATTTCCTAAAGTTCTTCGAGTAGAAATGACTTTAAGAAGGTGAAATTAACTAACTACCTATTTGATCGATACTTGGATTGGCAATGCTTAATATTTCAAGATAACTAATCAATAAAAAATTAGGGTACTTCAACGAAGGATTATATATTCAATAGGTAGGAGTTTTCGGCAATTCGTCAAACAAAAATGAGCATAGTATGACAAATAATGCCTAACTACCTATTTGATCGCCGTGAAAAAATTTGGAGTGATCCTTACCTTGACTCTACCTATTTTTTGAAGCGTAATAACAAGTAAAAAAAATGATCATACATCAACATAGTGTTATCTATACAAAAGTCTCAATTTTCCTAAAGTTCTTCGAGTAGAAATGACTTTAAGAAGGTGAAATTAACTAACTTCCTATTTGATCGATACTTGGATTGGCAATGCTTAATATTTCATGATAACTAATAAATAAAAAATTAGGGTACTTCAACGAAGGATTATATATTCAATAGGTAGGAGTTTTCGGCAATTCGTCAAACAAAAATGAGCATAATATGACTAAAAATGCCTAACTACCTATTTGATCGCCGCGCAAAACATTTGCAGTGATCCTTAACATGAATCTAGCTATTATTTGAAGCGTAATAATAAATAAAAAAATTATCATACATCAACATAATGTTATCTATGCAAAAGTTGCAATTTTCATAAGGTTCTTAGAGTAGAAATGACTTTAAGAAGGTGAAATTAACTAACTACCTATTTGATCGATACTTGGATTGGCAATGCTTAATATTTCAAGATAACTAATAAATAAAAAATTAGGATACTTCAACGAAGGATTATATATTCAATAGGTAGGAGTTTTCGGCAATTTGTCAAACAAAAATGAGCATAATATGACAAAAAATGCCTAACTACCTATTTGATCGCCGCGCAAAACATTTGCAGTGATCCTTAACATGACTCTAGCTATATTTTGAAGCGTAATAACAAATAAAAAAATGATCATACATCAACATTGCGTTATCTATACAAAAGTCGCCTTTTTCCTAAGGTTCTTCGAGTAGAAATGACTTTAAGAAGGTGAAATTAACTAACTACCTATTTGATCGATACTTGGATTAACAATGCTTAACATTTCAAGATAAGTAAAAAATAAAAAATTAGGGTACTTCAACAAAGGATTATATATTCAATAGGTAGGAGTTTTCGGCAATTCGTCAAACAAAAATGAGCATAGTATGACAAATAATGCCTAACTACCTAATTGATCGCCGCGCAAAAATTTGCAAGTGATCCCTACCTTGACTCTAGCTATATTTTGAAGCGTAATAACAAGTAAAAAAAAAATGATCATACATCAACATAGTGTTATCTATACAAAAGTCGCAAATTTCCTAAAGTTCTTCGTGTAGAAATGACTTTTAGAAGGTGAAATTAACTAACTACCTATTTGATCGATACTTGGATTGGCAATGCTTAATATTTCAAGATAACTAATCAATAAAAAATTAGGGTACTTCAACGAAGGATTATATATTCAATAGGTAGGAGTTTTCGGCAATTCGTCAAACAAAAATGAGCATAATATGACAAAAAATGCCTAACTACCAATTTGATCGCCGCGCAAAACATTTGCAGTGATCCTTAACTTGACTCTAGCTATTATTTGAAGCGTAATAATAAATAAAAAAATGATCATACATCAACTTAGTATTATCTATGCGAAAGTTGCAATTTTCATAAGGTTCTTAGAGAAGAAATGACTTTAAGAAGGTGAAATTAACTAACAACCCTCTTTGATCGATACTTGGATTGGCAATGCTTAATATTTCAAGATAACTAATAAATAAAAAATTAGGGTACTACAACGAAGGATTATATCTTCAATAGGTAGGAGTTTTCGGCAATTCGTCAAACAAAAATGAGCATAATATGACAAAAAATGCCTAACTACCAATTTGATCGCCGCGCAAAACATTTGCAGTGATCCTTAACTTGACTCTAGCTATTATTTGAAGCGTAATAATAAATAAAAAAATGATCATACATCAACATAGTGTTATCTATACAAAAGGCGAAATTTCCTAAAGTTCTTCGAGTAGAAATGACTTTAAGAAGGTGAAATTAACTAACTACCTCTTTGATCGATACTTGGATTGGCAATGCTTAATATTTCAAGATAACTAATCAATAAAAAATTAGGGTACTTCAACGAAGGATTATATATTTGTCGCGACCCCGTCCGAAGCGGACGCGGCTAATGGATTACCGATCGCGGGTCTTGGATCGGCGCGGGCCCTCCCAGGCCCATACCAAATCGCGGAGGGAGTATTTTTCAGGAGGATTCGACGATAAGAGTCGATCGCTTTCGACCTTAGTGTGGTCGTGGTGGCATGTGCAACTTGTGCATGCATTTGGAGTCGCCACCGGTCTTTCTTGGAGGGTAGACCGGAAACCTTATTGACCGATTGGGAGAGATCGATCAATTCTGCGGAACCAGAGATTTTAGGTTCGGGGACTTGGTTACGTTGATGTCATTACCAACGCCCTTTCGGTACCTAACGCGAGTGATTTTCCTAACTAGGATTTCATGCAGGCGCAATTTTGGGTGAGGTAAGTCTGACTTTACATATTAACCAGTTTTAACATGCTCACGTAATCATAACAAATAAATAGATGTCAATCACATAAACATCTATCCTACGTAGTGATCATGGAATGATGATTTAATGGGTCTCGAGCCAATGGGACCACATTTAATCATTTTAATATTTTAATAACGGAGAGCCGCTCTTCGCTTCTTCTTGGTTTCTTGAACTCTTCAAGAATTGGGCCCCAAAGAGCTCGCCGACTTAAAAGGCTCATCCACGTAATCCTCGTAGCATTTACATTAACAATTGACTATGCTAAAAATAAAGATTACATGAAAAATAAAAAAGAGTACGCAGCCTCCATTTAATAATTACAACCCCAAATATATAAATAATCACCATACATTCATATATACATCAATCACATTGATTAGGCATTTTTCCATGATCACCACCCTTCCACGTAAGTAATAAATTCACAATTTAAAACTTAGGAAGGCACAATAAAAATTCTACGTTGAATCATATTCAGAATTTTTACGTAAAATAAGATAGCCATAAATTTTCGATTCAAAATTGATTTAGTCTCAATTTTTGCTACGTTGATTAATTTATCATATAAAATAATCAACCTCCATTAGCCATGTAAGACCGAACAATTCGTTAATACATATTGGCCATAGTATTGCAAAAATTGCAAAAAAATCAATTAAATGCACGAAAACACCTAAGGATTGGCTCTGATACCATTATTGAGATCCACGTAACACGTAGCGGAAATAAATAACAACCCATACATGTATCTCCAGAGGCGTACTTCGTGCATTTCAATCGAAAAAAAAAATCACAAAGCCTCAAAGGGAGTAAATAGATTACCTCTCGTAGCGTGCTTGAACGGAGGTGTCGGTTCGATGTTCTTCGATCTCAGCCTCCACAAGTGTTAGGCATCTAGTTCGGGAGCACCACCAATTGACGAACGGGGAGACGACTAATAACTCCACAACAATTGTGCTAGCAATATTATGCGGAATCAATATTCCGAACTTAGTATATTTTGCTCACTCAAGATTATGAGAATATAGAGAGTGTTTGTGTTCTTCTCTCTAAGCTCTCAAAAATTTGCACACTCTACAAAATGTCTCTCCCCCCCAACTCAAAACTCTTGCCATCCTTTTATAGCCAAAAATACCTTCCAATAAATTGTATTTAAAAATAGCACTAACAATTATAAATTCTATCTAAAAATAGCACTCACAAATAAATGACATTTAAAAATAGCACTAACAATAGCACTCACAATTTATAATACAAAATGCTATTAAAAATAGCACTAACAATAGCACTCACAATTTATAATACAAAAATGCTATTTAAAAATAGCACTAACAATTATAAATTCTATCTAATAATAGCACTCACAAATAAATGACATTTAAAAATAGCACTAACAATAGCACTCACAATTTATAATACAAAAATGCTATTTAAAAATAGCACTAACAATAGCACTCACAATTTATAATACAAAAATGCTATTTAAAAATAGCACTAACAATTATAAATTCTATCTAATAATAGCACTCACAATTTATGATAAATAAATGTCATTTAAAAATAGCACTAACAATAGCACTCACAATTTATGATAAATAAATGTCATTTAAAAATAGCACTAACAATAGCACTCACAATTTATAATACAAAAATGCTATTTAAAAATAACACTAACAATAGCACTCACAATACAAAAATGCTAAAAAAAAAAGCACTAACAAAGGTGTTAAAAATAATAACCATTATTATTATTACAAGAGTTAAAGAGGTTACCAAACAGTACAAATATGCATAACGTATAAATACGTATGACGTATAAATACGTAGAGCATACGTATACATCCGTGAAACCGGGGACTAATTGAAGAAAAATGTGCAATTAAGCCCTTTGTGGTAAAAATTGATTAAATTGGAGGGCAAATTGACCTAATTGCACTTTAAGACTTTAGAATCCAATGTCATAGCTTATAAAAAGTGAGAATTGAAAACTAAAAGACTCGCAAAGGAATTTTTTGCTCGGTTCGAGTTTATGTTTGTGAAGAAACATAGTGACCCGAGCCGCATTTTCAAGATTTAAGGTGACACACTTGAAGATGAAATTAAAACAAAATTATTGAATATTTTTGTGTATTTTTCTGACCACGAATGGTATTTTTCTGATTTTTTGGGTATTTTTATAATTAAATAAATTCGAAAAATATTATAAAATACCAAAAAATATTTTTTGTTCAAAATTGGTCCCCGAGGCTAGGCCAAGGCTTCCAAAGTTGATTTTGTGATTTTATGACCTTTTTTGATATTTTTAATTAATATTAAAGAATAAAAATCACAATAATAAATGGTCAAAAATCAGGTGTCAACAATATTCAATAGGTAGGAGTTTTCGGCAATTCGTCAAACAAAAATGAGCATAATATGACAAAAAATGCCTAACTACCAATTTGATCGCCGCGCAAAACATTTGCAGTGATCCTTAACTTGACTCTAGCTATTATTTGAAGCGTAATAATAAATAAAAAAATGATCATACATCAACATAGTGTTATCTATACAAAAGTCGCAATTTTCCTAAGGTTCTTCGAGTAAAAATTACTTTAAGAAGGTAAAATTAACTAACTACCTATTTGATCGATACTTGGATTGACAATGCTTAAAATTTCATGATAACTAATAAATAAAAAATATGGGTACTTCAACAAAGGATAATATATTCAACAGGTAGGAGTTTTCGGCAATTCGTCAAACAGAAATGAGCATAATATGAGAAAAATGCCTAACTACCTATTTGATCGCCGCGCAAAACATTTGCAGTGATCCTTAACTTGACTCTAGCTATATTTTGAAGCGTAATAACAAATAAAAAAATGATCATACATCAACATTGTGTTATCTATACAAAAGTCGCCTTTTTCCTATGGTTCTGCGAGTAGAAATGACTTTAAGAAGGTGAAATTAACTAACTACCTATTTGATCGATACTTGGATTGACAATGCTTAAAATTTCAAGATAAGTAATAAATAAAAAATTAGGGTACTTCAACAAAGGATTATATATTCAATAGGTAGGAGTTTTTGGCAATTCGTCAAACAAAAATGAGCATAGTATGACAAATAATGCCTAACTACCTATTTGATCGCCGTGAAAAAATTTGGAGTAATCCTTACCTTGACTCTACCTATTTTTTGAAGCGTAATAACAAGTAAAAAAAAATGATCATACATCAACATAGTGTTATCTATGCAAAAGTTGCAATTTTCATAAGGTTATTAGAGTAGAAATGACTTTAAGAAGGTGAAATTAACTAACTACCTATTTGATCGATACTTGGATTGGCAATGCTAAATATTTCAAGATAACTAATAAATAAAAAATTAGGGTACTACAACGAAGGATTATATATTCAATAGGTAGGAGTTTTCGACAATTCGTCAAACAAAAATGAGCATAATATGACAAAAAATGCCTAACTACCTATTTGATCGCCGCGCAAAACATTTGCAGTGATCCTTAACATGACTCTAGCTATTATTTGAAGCGTAATAATAAATAAAAAAATGATCATACATCAACATAGTGTTATCTATGCAAAAGTTGCAATTTTCATAAGGTTATTAGAGTAGAAATGACTTTAAGAAGGTGAAATTAACTAACTACCTATTTGATCGATACTTGGATTGGCAATGCTAAATATTTCAAGATAACTAATAAATAAAAAATTAGGGTACTACAACGAAGGATTATATATTCAATAGGTAGGAGTTTTCGACAATTCGTCAAACAAAAATGAGCATAATATGACAAAAAATGCCTAACTACCTATTTGATCGCCGCGCAAAACATTTGCAGTGATCCTTAACTTGACGCTTGCTATTATTTGAAGCATAATAATAAATAAAAAAAATGATCATACATCAACATATTGTTATCTTTAAAAAAAGTCGCAATTTTCCTATGGTTCTTCGAGTAAAAATTGCTTTAAGAAGGTAAAATTAACTAACTACCTATTTGATCGATACTTTGATTGACAATGCTTAAAATTTCATGAAAACTAATAAATAAAAAATATGGGTACTTCAACAAAGGATAATATATTCAACAGGTAGGAGTTTTCGGCAATTCGTCAAACAGAAATGAGCATAATATGAGAAAAATGCCTAACTACCTATTTGATCGCCGCGCAAAACATTTGCAGTGATCCTTAACTTGACTCTAGCTATATTTTGAAGCGTAATAACAAATAAAAAAAATGATCATACATCAACATTGTGTTATCTATACAAAAGTCGCCTTTTTCCTAAGGTTCTTCGAGTAGAAATGACTTTAAGAAGGTGAAATTAACTAACTACCTATTTGATCGATAGTTGGATTGACAATGCTCAAAATTTCAAGATAACTAATAAATAAAAAATTAGGGTACTTCAACAAAGGATTATATATTCAATATGTAGGAGATTTCGGCAATCCGTCAAACAAAAATGAGCATAGTATGACAAATAATGCCTAACTACCTATTTGATCGCCGCGCAAAAATTTGCAGTGATCCCTACCTTGACTCTAGCTATATTTTGAAGCGTAATAACAAGTAAAAAAAAATGATCATACATCAACATAGTGTTATCTATACAAAAGTCACAATTTTCCTAAAGTTCTTCGAGTAGAAATGACTTTAAGAAGGTGAAATTAACTAACTACCTATTTGATCGATACTTGGATTGGCAATGCTTAATATTTCAAGATAACTAATCAATAAAAAATTTGGGTACTTCAACGAAGGATTATATATTCAATAGGTAGGAGTTTTCGGCAATTCGTCAAACAAAAATGAGCATAATATGACAAAAAATGCCTAACTACCTATTTGATCGCCGCGCAAAACATTTGCAGTGATCCTTAACTTGACTCTAGCTATTATTTGAAGCGTAATAATAAATAAAAAAATGATCATACATCAACATAGTGTTATCTATACAAAAGTCGCAATTTTCCTAAGGTTCTTCTACTAAAAATTACTTTAAGAAGGTAAAATTAACTAACTACCTATTTGATCGATACTTGGATTGACAATGCTTAAAATTTCATGAAAACTAATAAATAAAAAATATGGGTACTTCAACAAAGGATAATATATTCAACAGGTAGGAGTTTTCGGCAATTTGTAAAATAGAAATGAGCATAATATGAGAAAAATGCCTAACTACCTATTTGATCGCCGCGCAAAACATTTGCGGTGATCCTTAACTTGACTCTAGCTATTATTTGAATCGTAATAATAAATAAAATAATGATCATACATCAACATAGTGTTATCTATGAAAAGTTGCTATTTTCATAAGTTTCTTAGAGTAGAAATGACTTTAAGAAGGTGAAATTAACTAACTTCCTATTTGATCGATACTTGGATTCTCAATGCTTAATATTTCGTGATAACTAATAAATAAAAAATTAGAGTACTTCAACGAAGGATTATATATTCAATAGGTAAGAGTTTTCGGCAATTGTTCAAACAAAAATGAGCATAGTATGACAAATAATGCCTAACTACCTATTTGATCGCCGCGAAAAAATTTGGAGCGATCCTTACCTTGACTCTACCTATTTTTTGAAGCGTAATAACAAGTAAAAAAAATGATCATACATCAACATAGTGTTATCTATACAAAAGTCGCAATTTTCCTAAAGTTCTTCGAGTAAAAATGACTTTAAGAAGGTGAAATTAACTAACTTCCTATTTGATCGATACTTGGATTCTCAATGCTTAATATTTCATGATAACTAATAAATAAAAAATTAGAGTACTTCAACGAAGGATTATATATTCAATAGGTAGGAGTTTTCGGCAATTCGTCAAACAAAAATGAGCATAATATGACTAAAAATGCCTAACTACCTATTTGATCGCCGCGCAAAACATTTGCAGTGATCCTTAACATGAATCTAGCTATTATTTGAAGCGTAATAATAAATAAAAAAATGATCATACATCAACATAGCGTTATCTATGCAAAAGTTGCGATTTTCATAAGGTTCTTAGAGAAGAAATGACTTTAAGAATGTGAAATTAACTAACTACATATTTGATCGATACTTGGATTGGCAATGCTTAATATTTCAAGATAACTAATAAATAAAAAATTAGGGTACTACAACGAAGGATTATATATTCAATAGGTAGGAGTTTTCGGCAATTCGTCAAACCAAAATGAGCATAATATGACAAAAAATCCCTAACTACCTATTTGATCGCCGCGCAAAACATTTGCAGTGATCCTTAACTTGACTCTAGCTATTATTTGAAGCGTAATAATAAATAAAAAAATGATCATACATCAACATAGTGTTATCTATGCAAAAGTTGCAATTTTCATAAGGTTCTTAGAGTAGAAATGACTTTAAAAAGGTGAAATTAACTAACTACATATTTGATCGATACTTGGATTGAAAAAACTTAAAATTTCTAGATAACTAATAAATAAAAAACTAGGGTACTTCAACAAAGGATTATATATTCAATAGGTAGGAGTTTTAGGCAATTCGTCAAACAAAAATGGGCATAATATGACAAATAATGCCTAACTACCTGTTTGATCGCCGCGCAAAACATTTGCAGTGATCCTTAACATGACTCTAGCTATTATTTGAAGCGTAATAATAAATAAAAAAATGATCATACATCAACATAGTGTTATCTATGCAAAAGTTGAAATTTTCATAAGGTTCTTAGAGTATAAATGCCTTTAAGAAGGTGAAATTAACTAACTACATATTTGATCGATACTTGGATTGGCAATGCTTAATATTTCAAGATAACTAATAAATAAAAAATTAGGGTACTACAACGAAGGATTATATATTCAATAGGTAGGAGTTTTCGGCAATTCGTCAAACAGAAATGAGCATAATATGAGAAAAATGCCTAACTACCTATTTGATCGCCGCGCAAAACATTTGCGGTGATCCTTAACTTGACTCTAGCTATTATTTGAAGCGTAATAATAAATAAAGTAATGATCATACATCAATATAGTGTTATCTATGAAAAGTTGCTATTTTCATAAGTTTCTTAGAGTAGAAATGACTTTAAGAAGGTGAAATTAACTAACTACCTATTTGATCGATACTTGGATTGACAATGCTTAAAATTTCAAGATAAGTAATAAATAAAAAATTAGGGTACTTCAACAAAGGATTATATATTCAATAGGTAGGAGTTTTCGGCAATTGTTCAAACAAAAATGAGCATAGTATGACAAATAATGCCTAACTACCTATTTGATCGCCGCGAAAAAATTTGGAGTGATCCTTACCTTGACTCTACCTATTTTTTGAAGTGTAATAACAAGTAAAAAAAATGATCATACATCAACATAGTGTTATCTATACAAAAGTCTCAATTTTCCTAAAGTTCTTCGAGTAGAAATGACTTTAAGAAGGTGAAATTAACTAACTTCCTATTTGATCGATACTTGGATTGGCAATGCTTAATATTTCAAGATAACTAATAAATAAAAAATTAGGGTACTACAACGAAGGATTATATATTCAATAGGTAGGAGTTTTCGGCAATTCGTCAAACAAAAATGAGCATAATATGAGAAAAATGCCTAACTACCTATTTGATCGCCGCGCAAAACATTTGCGGTGATCCTTAACTTGACTCTAGCTATTATTTGAAGCGTAATAATAAATAAAATAATGATCATACATCAACATAGTGTTATCTATGAAAAGTTGCTATTTTCATAAGTTTCTTAGAGTAGAAATGACTTTAAGAAGGTGAAATTAACTAACTACCTATTTCATCGATACTTGGATTAACAATGCTTAAAATTTCAAGATAACTAATAAATAAAAAACTAGGGTACTTCAACAAAGGCTTATATATTCAATAGGTACGAGTTTTCGGCAATTCGTCAAACAGAAATGAGCATAATATGAGAAAAATGCCTAACTACCTATTTGATCGCCGCGTAAAACATTTTCAGTAATCCTTAACTTGACTCTAGCTATATTTTGAAGTGTTATAACAAATAAAAAAATGATCATACATCAACATTGTGTTATCTATACAAAAGTCACCTTTTTCCTATGGTTCTTCGAGTAGAAATGACTTTAAGAAGGTGAAATTAACTAACTACCTATTTGATCGATACTTGGCTTGACGATGCTGAAAATTTCAATGTAACTAATAAATAAAAAATTAGGGTACTTCAATAAAGGATTATATATTCAATAGGTAGGAGTTTTCGGCAATTCGTCAAACAAAAATGAGCATAGTATGACAAATATTTGCAGTGATCCTTAACTTGACTCTAGCTATTATTTGAAGCGTAATAACAAATAAAAAAAATGATCATACATCAACATAGTGTTATCTATACAAAAGTCGCAATTTTCCTAAAGTTCTTCGAGTAGAAATAACTTTAAGAAGGTGAAATTAACTAACTTCATATTTGATCGATACCTGGATTGGCAATGCTTAATATTTCATGATAACTAATAAATAAAAAATTAGGGTACTTCAACGAAGGATTATATATTCAATAGGTAGGAGTTTTCGGCAATTCGTCAAACAAAAATGAGCATAATATGACTAAAAATGCCTAACTACCTATTTGATCGCCGCGCAAAACATTTGCAGTGATCCTTAACATGAATCTAGCTATTATTTGAAGCGTAGTATTAAATAAAAAAATGATCATACATCAACATAATGTTATCTATGCAAAAGTTGCAATTTTCATAAGGTTCTTAGAGTAGAAATGACTTTAAGAAGGTGAAATTAAATAACTACCTATTTGATCGATACTTGGATTGGCAATGCTTAATATTTCAAGATAACTAATAAATAAATAATTAGGATACTTCAACGAAGGATTATATATTCAATAGGTAGGAGTTTTCGGCAATTTGTCAAACAAAAATGAGCATAATAAGACAAAAAATGCATAACTACCTATTTGATCGCCGCGCAAAACATTTGCCGCGATCCTTAACATGACTCTAGCTATTATTTGAAGCGTAATAATAAATAAAAAAATGATCATACATCAACATAGTGTTATCCATGCAAAAGTTGAAATTTTCATAAGGTTCTTAGAGTAGAAATGACTTTAAGAAGGTGAAATTAACTAACTACATATTTGATCGATACTTGGATTGGCAATGCTTAATATTTCAAGATAACTAATAAATAAAAAATTAGGGTACTACAACGAAGGATTATATATTCAATAGGTTGGAGTTTTCGGCAATTCGTCAAACAAAAATGAGCATAATATGACAAAAAATGCCTAACTACCTATTTGATCGCCGCGCAAAACATTTGCAGTGATCCTTAACTTGACTCTAGCTATTATTTGAAGCGTAATAATAAAGAAAAAAATGATCACACATCAACATAGTGTTATCTATGCAAAAGTTGCAATTTTCATAAGGTACTTAGAGTAGAAATGACTTTAAGAAGGTGAAATTAACTAACTACCTATTTGATCGATACTTGGATTGACAAAGCTTAAAATTTCTAGATAACTAATAAATAAAAAACTAGGGTACTTCAACAACGGATTATATATTCAATAGGTAGGAGTTTTAGGCAATTCGTCAAACAAAAATGGGCATAATATGACAAATAATGCCTAACTACCTATTTGATCGCCGCGCAAAACATTTGCAGTGATCCTTAACTTGACTCTGGCTATTATTTGAAGCGTAATAATAAATAAAAAAATGATCATACATCAACATATTGTTATCTATAAAAAAGTCGCAATTTTCCTATGGTTCTTCGAGTAAAATTTGCCTTAAGAAGGTAAAATTAACTAACTACCTATTTGATCGATACTTAGATTGACAATGCTTAAAATTTCAAGAAAACTAATAGATAAAAAATATGGGTACTTCAACAAAGGATTATATATTCAATAGGTTGGAGTTTTCGGCAATTCGTCAAACAAAAATGAGCATAATATGACAAAAAATGCCTAACTACCTATTTGATCGCCGCGCAAAACATTTGCAGTGATCCTTAACTTGACTCTAGCTATTATTTGAAGCGTAATAATAAATAAAAAGATGATCATACATCAACATAGTGTTATCTATACAAAAGTCGCAATTTTCCTAAGGTTCTTCGAGTAAAAATTACTTTAAGAAGGTAAAATTAACTAACTACCTATTTGATCGATACTTGGATTGACAATGCTTAAAATTTCAAGATTACTAATAAATAAAAAACTAGGGTACTTCAACAAAGGCTTATATATTCAATAGGTTGGAGTTTTCGGCAATTCGTCAAACAGAAATGAGCATAATATGAGAAAAATGCCTAACTACCTATTTGATCGCCGCGTAAAACATTTTCAGTAATCCTTAACTTGACTCTAGCTATATTTTGAAGCGTAATAACAAATAAAAAAATGATCACACATCAACATTGTGTTATCTATACAAAAGTCGCCTTTTTCCTATGGTTCTTCGAGTAGAAATGACTTTAAGAAGGTGAAATTAACTAACTACCTATTTGATCGATACTTGGCTTGACAATGCTGAAAATTTCAATGTAACTAATAAATAAAAAATTAGGGTACTTCAATAAAGGATTATATATTCAATAGGTAGGAGTTTTCGGCAATTCGTCAAACAAAAATGAGCATAGTATGACAAATAATGCCTAACTACCTATTTGATCGCCACGCAAAATATTTGCAGTGATCCTTAACTTGACTCTAGCTATTATTTGAAGCGTAATAACAAATAAAAAAAATGATCATACATCAACATAGTGTTATCTATACAAAAGTCGCAATTTTCCTAAAGTTCTTCGAGTAGAAATAACTTTAAGAAGGTGAAATTAACTAACTTCCTATTTGATCGATACTTGGATTGGCAATGCTTAATATTTCAAGATAACTAATCAATAAAAAATTTGGGTACTTCAACGAAGGATTATATATTCAATAGGTAGGAGTTTTCGGCAATTCGTCAAACAAAAATGAGCATAATATGACAAAAAATGCCTAACTACCTATTTGATCGCCGCGCAAAACATTTGCAGTGATCCTTAACTTGACTCTAGCTATTATTTGAAGCGTAATAATAAATAAAAAAATGATCATACATCAACATAGTGTTATCTATACAAAAGTCGCAATTTTCCTAAGGTTCTTCGACTAAAAATTACTTTAAGAAGGTAAAATTAACTAACTACCTATTTGATCGATACTTGGATTGACAATGCTTAAAATTTCATGAAAACTAATAAATAAAAAATATGGGTACTTCAACAAAGGATAATATATTCAACAGGTAGGAGTTTTCGGCAATTTGTCAAACAGAAATGAGCATAATATGAGAAAAATGCCTAACTACCTATTTGATCGCCGCGCAAAACATTTGCGGTGATCCTTAACTTGACTCTAGCTATTATTTGAATCGTAATAATAAATAAAATAATGATCATACATCAACATAGTGTTATCTATGAAAAGTTGCTATTTTCATAAGTTTCTTAGAGTAGAAATGACTTTAAGAAGGTGAAATTAACTAACTACCTATTTCATCGACACTTGGATTAACAATGCTTAAAATTTCAAGATAACTAATAAATAAAAAACTAGGGTACTTCAACGAAGGATTATATATTCAATAGGTAGAAGTTTTCGGCAATTTGTCAAACAAAAATGAGCATAATATGACAAAAAATGCCTAACTACCTATTTGATCGCCGCGAAAAAATTTGGAGTGATCCTTACCTTGACTCTACCTATTTTTTGAAGCGTAATAACAAGTAAAAAAAATGATCATACATCAACATAGTGTTATCTATACAAAAGTCGCAATTTTCCTAAAGTTCTTCGAGTAGAAATGACTTTAAGAAGGTGAAATTAACTAACTTCCTATTTGATCGATACTTGGATTCTCAATGCTTAATATTTCAAGATAACTAATAAATAAAAAATTAGGGTACTTCAACAAAGGATTATATATTCAATAGGTAGGAGTTTTCGGCAATTGTTCAAACAAAAATGAGCATAGTATGACAAATAATGCCTAACTACCTATTTGATCGCCGCGAAAAAATTTGGAGTGATCCTTACCTTGACTCTACCTATTTTTTGAAGCGTAATAACAAGTAAAAAAAATGATCATACATCAACATAGTGTTATCTATACAAAAGTCGCAATTTTCCTAAAGTTCTTCGAGTAGAAATGACTTTAAGAAGGTGAAATTAACTAACTTCCTATTTGATCGATACTTGGATTCTCAATGCTTAATATTTCATGATAACTAATAAATAAAAAATTAGAGTACTTCAACGAAGGATTATATATTCAATAGGTAGGAGTTTTCGGCAATTCGTCAAACAAAAATGAGCATAATATGACTAAAAATGCCTAACTACCTATTTGATCGCCGCGCAAAACATTTGCAGTGATCCTTAACAAGAATCTAGCTATTATTTGAAGCGTAATAATAAATAAAAAAATGATCATACATCAACATAGCGTTATCTATGCAAAAGTTGCGATTTTCATAAGGTTCTTAGAGAAGAAATGACTTTAAGAAGGTGAAATTAACTAACTACATATTTGATCGATACTTGGATTGGCAATGCTTAATATTTCAAGATAACTAATAAATAAAAAATTAGGGTACTACAACGAAGGATTATATATTCAATAGGTAGGAGTTTTCGGCAATTCGTCAAACCAAAATGAGCATAATATGACAAAAAATGCCTAACTACCTATTTGATCGCCGCGCAAAACATTTGCAGTGATCCTTAACTTGACTCTAGCTATTATTTGAAGCGTAATAATAAATAAAAAAATGATCATACATCAACATAGTGTTATCTATGCAAAAGTTGCAATTTTCATAAGGTTCTTAGAGTAGAAATGACTTTAAGAAGATGAAATTAACTAACTACATATTTGATCGATACTTGGATTGAAAAAACTTAAAATTTCTAGATAACTAATAAATAAAAAACTAGGGTACTTCAACAAAGGATTATATATTCAATAGGTAGGAGTTTTAGGCAATTCGTCAAACAAAAATGGGCATAATATGACAAATAATGCCTAACTACCTATTTGATCGCCGCGCAAAACATTTGCAGTGATCCTTAACTTGACTCTGGCTATTATTTGAAGCGTAATAATAAATAAAAAAAATGATCATACATCAACCTATTGTTATCTATTGAAAAGTCGCAATTTTCCTATGGTTCTTCGAGTAAAAATTGCTTTAAGAAGGTAAAATTAACTAACTACCTATTTGATCGATACTTGGATTGACAATACTTAAAATTTCATGAAAACTAATAAATAAAAAATATGGGTACTTCAACAAAGGATTATATATTCAACAGGTAGTAGTTTTCGGCAATTCGTCAAACAGAAATGAGCATAATATGAGAAAAATGCCTAACTACCTATTTGATCGCCGCGCAAAACATTTGCAGTGATCCTTAACTTGACTCTAGCTATTATTTGAAGCGTAATAATAAATAAAAAAATGATCATACATCAACATAGTGTTATCTATACAAAAGTCGCAATTTTCCTAAGGTTCTTCGACTAAAAATTACTTTAAGAAGGTAAAATTAACTAACTACCTATTTGATCGATACTTGGATTGACAATGCTTAAAATTTCATGAAAACTAATAAATAAAAAATATGGGTACTTCAACAAAGGATAATATATTCAACAGGTAGGAGTTTTCGGCAATTTGTCAAACAGAAATGAGCATAATATGAGAAAAATGCCTAACTACCTATTTGATCGCCGCGCAAAACATTTGCGGTGATCCTTAACTTGACTCTAGCTATTATTTGAATCGTAATAATAAATAAAATAATGATCATACATCAACATAGTGTTATCTATGAAAAGTTGCTATTTTCATAAGTTTCTTAGAGTAGAAATGACTTTAAGAAGGTGAAATTAACTAACTACCTATTTCATCGACACTTGGATTAACAATGCTTAAAATTTCAAGATAACTAATAAATAAAAAACTAGGGTACTTCAACGAAGGATTATATATTCAATAGGTAGAAGTTTTCGGCAATTTGTCAAACAAAAATGAGCATAATATGACAAAAAATGCCTAACTACCTATTTGATCGCCGCGAAAAAATTTGGAGTGATCCTTACCTTGACTCTACCTATTTTTTGAAGCGTAATAACAAGTAAAAAAAATGATCATACATCAACATAGTGTTATCTATACAAAAGTCGCAATTTTCCTAAAGTTCTTCGAGTAGAAATGACTTTAAGAAGGTGAAATTAACTAACTTCCTATTTGATCGATACTTGGATTCTCAATGCTTAATATTTCAAGATAACTAATAAATAAAAAATTAGGGTACTTCAACAAAGGATTATATATTCAATAGGTAGGAGTTTTCGGCAATTGTTCAAACAAAAATGAGCATAGTATGACAAATAATGCCTAACTACCTATTTGATCGCCGCGAAAAAATTTGGAGTGATCCTTACCTTGACTCTACCTATTTTTTGAAGCGTAATAACAAGTAAAAAAAATGATCATACATCAACATAGTGTTATCTATACAAAAGTCGCAATTTTCCTAAAGTTCTTCGAGTAGAAATGACTTTAAGAAGGTGAAATTAACTAACTTCCTATTTGATCGATACTTGGATTCTCAATGCTTAATATTTCATGATAACTAATAAATAAAAAATTAGAGTACTTCAACGAAGGATTATATATTCAATAGGTAGGAGTTTTCGGCAATTCGTCAAACAAAAATGAGCATAATATGACTAAAAATGCCTAACTACCTATTTGATCGCCGCGCAAAACATTTGCAGTGATCCTTAACAAGAATCTAGCTATTATTTGAAGCGTAATAATAAATAAAAAAATGATCATACATCAACATAGCGTTATCTATGCAAAAGTTGCGATTTTCATAAGGTTCTTAGAGAAGAAATGACTTTAAGAAGGTGAAATTAACTAACTACATATTTGATCGATACTTGGATTGGCAATGCTTAATATTTCAAGATAACTAATAAATAAAAAATTAGGGTACTACAACGAAGGATTATATATTCAATAGGTAGGAGTTTTCGGCAATTCGTCAAACCAAAATGAGCATAATATGACAAAAAATGCCTAACTACCTATTTGATCGCCGCGCAAAACATTTGCAGTGATCCTTAACTTGACTCTAGCTATTATTTGAAGCGTAATAATAAATAAAAAAATGATCATACATCAACATAGTGTTATCTATGCAAAAGTTGCAATTTTCATAAGGTTCTTAGAGTAGAAATGACTTTAAGAAGATGAAATTAACTAACTACATATTTGATCGATACTTGGATTGAAAAAACTTAAAATTTCTAGA
Source organism: Rhodomyrtus psidioides (assembly GCA_021437785.1). Classification (NCBI taxonomy): domain Eukaryota; kingdom Viridiplantae; phylum Streptophyta; class Magnoliopsida; order Myrtales; family Myrtaceae; genus Rhodomyrtus; species Rhodomyrtus psidioides. Next base: position 1,680,567 of record JAILYB010000089.1, read on the forward strand.
TAACTAATAAATAAAAAACTAGGGTACTTCAACAAAGGATTATATATTCAATAGGTAGGAGTTTTAGGCAATTCGTCAAACAAAAATGGGCATAATATGACAAATAATGCCTAACTACCTATTTGATCGCCGCGCAAAACATTTGCAGTGATCCTTAACTTGACTCTGGCTATTATTTGAAGCGTAATAATAAATAAAAAAAATGATCATACATCAACCTATTGTTATCTATTGAAAAGTCGCAATTTTCCTATGGTTCTTCGAGTAAAAATTGCTTTAAGAAGGTAAAATTAACTAACTACCTATTTGATCGATACTTGGATTGACAATACTTAAAATTTCATGAAAACTAATAAATAAAAAATATGGGTACTTCAACAAAGGATTATATATTCAACAGGTAGTAGTTTTCGGCAATTCGTCAAACAGAAATGAGCATAATATGAGAAAAATGCCTAACTACCTATTTGATCGCCGCGCAAAACATTTGCACTGATCCTTAACTTGACTCTAGCTATTATTTGAAGCGTAATAATAAATAAAAAAAATATCATACATCAACATAGTGTTATCTATGAAAAAGTTGCTTTTTTCATAAGGTTCTTAGAGTAGAAATGACTTTAAGAAGGTGAAATTAACTAACTACCTATTTGATCGATTCTTGGATTGACAATGCTCAAAATTTCAAGATAACTAATAAATAAAAAACTAGGGTGCTTCAACAAAGGCTTATATATTCAATAGGTAGGAGTTTTCGGCAATTCGTCAAACAGAAATGAGCATAATATGAGAAAAATGCCTAACTACCTATTTGATCGCCGCGCAAAACATTTTCAGTAATCCTTAACTTGACTCTAGCTATATTTTGAAGCGTAATAACAAATAAAAAAATGATCATACATCAACATTGTGTTATCTATACAAAAGTCGCCTTTTTCCTATGGTTCTTCGAGTAGAAATGACTTTAAGAAGGTGAAATTAACTAACTACCTATTTGATCGATACTTGGATTGACAATGCTTAAAATTTCAAGATAAGTAATAAATAAAAAATTAGGGTACTTCAACAAAGGATTATATATTCAATAGGTAGGAGTTTTCGGCAATTGTTCAAACAAAAATGAGCATAGTATGACAAATAATGCCTAACTACCTATTTGATCGCCGCGAAAAAATTTGGAGTGATCCTTACCTTGACTCTACCAATTTTTTGAAGTGTAATAACAAGTAAAAAAAATGATCATACATCAACATAGTGTTATCTATACAAAAGTCGCAATTTTCCTAAAGTTCTTCGAGTAGAAATGACTTTAAGAAGATGAAATTAACTAAATTCCTATTTGATCGATACTTGGATTGGCAATGCTTAATATTTCAAGATAACTAATAAATAAAAAATTAGGGTACTACAACGAAGGATTATATATTCAATAGGTAGGAGTTTTCGGCAATTCGTCAAACAAAAATGAGCATAATATGAGAAAAATGCCTAACTACCTATTTGATCGCCGCGCAAAACATTTGCGGTGATCCTTAACTTGACTCTAGCTATTATTTGAAGCGTAATAATAAATAAAATAATGATCATACATCAACATAGTGTTATCTATGAAAAGTTGCTATTTTCATAAGTTTCTTAGAGTAGAAATGACTTTAAGAAGGTGAAATTAACTAACTACCTATTTCATCGATACTTGGATTAACAATGCTTAAAATTTCAAGATAACTAATAAATAAAAAACTAGGGTACTTCAACAAAGGCTTATATATTCAATAGGTACGAGTTTTCGGCAATTCGTCAAACAGAAATGAGTATAATATGAGAAAAATGCCTAACTACCTATTTGATCGCCGCGTAAAACATTTTCAGTAATCCTTAACTTGACTCTAGCTATATTTTGAAGCGTTATAACAAATAAAAAAATGATCATACATCAACATAGTATTATCTATACAAAAGTCGCCTTTTTCCTATAGTTCTTCGAGTAGAAATGACTTTAAGAAGGTGAAATTAACTAACTACCTATTTGATCGATACTTGGATTGACAATGCTTAAAATTTCAAGATAAGTAATAAATAAAAAATTAGGGCACTACAACGAAGGATTATATATTCAATAGGTAGGAGTTTTCGGCAATTCGTCAAACAGAAATGAGCATAATATGAGAAAAATGCCTAACTACCTATTTGATCGCCGCACAAAACATTTGCGGTGATCCTTAACTTGACTCTAGCTATTATTTGAATCGTAATAATAAATAAAATAATGATCATACATCAACATAGTGTTATCTATGAAAAGTTGCTATTTTCATAAGTTTCTTAGAGTAGAAATGACTTTAAGAAGGTGAAATTAACTAACTACCTATTTCATCGATACTTGGATTAACAATGCTTAAAATTTCAAGATAACTAATAAATAAAAAACTAGGGTACTTCAACGAAGGATTATATATTCAATAGGTAGAAGTTTTCGGCAATTTGTCAAACAAAAATGAGCATAATATGACAAAAAATGCCTAACTACCTATTTGATTGCCGCGCAAAACATTTGCAGTGATCCTTAACATGACTCTAGCTATTATTTGAAGCGTAATAATAAATAAAAAACTGATCATACATCAACATAGTGTTATCTATGCAAAAGTTGAAATTTTCATAAGGTTCTTAGAGTATAAATGCCTTTAAGAAGGTGAAATTAACTAACTACATATTTGATCGATACTTGGATTGGCAATGCTTAATATTTCAAGATAACTAATAAATAAAAAATTAGGGTACTACAACGAAGGATTATATATTCAATAGGTAGGAGTTTTCGGCAATTCGTCAAACAGAAATGAGCATAATATGAGAAAAATGCCTAACTACCTATTTGATCGACGCGCAAAACATTTGCGGTGATCCTTAACTTGACTCTAGCTATTATTTGAAGCGTAATAATAAATAAAATAATGATCATACATCAACATAGTGTTATCTATGAAAAGTTGCTATTTTCATAAGTTTCTTAGAGTAGAAATGACTTTAAGAAGGTGAAATTAACTAACTACCTATTTCATCGATACTTGGATTAACAATGCTTAAAATTTCAAGATAACTAATAAATAAAAAACTAGGGTACTTCAACAAAGGCTTATATATTCAATAGGTACGAGTTTTCGGCAATTCGTCAAACAGAAATGAGCATAATATGAGAAAAATGCCTAACTACCTATTTGATCGCCGCGTAAAACATTTTCAGTAATCCTTAACCTGACTCTAGCTATATTTTGAAGCGTAATAACAAATAAAAAAATGATCATACATCAACATTGTGTTATCTATACAAAAGTCGCGTTTTTCCTATAGTTCTTCGAGTAGAAATGACTTTAAGAAGGTGAAATTAACTAACTACCTATTTGATCGATACTTGGATTGACAATGCTTAAAATTTCAAGATAAGTAATAAATAAAAAATTAGGGTACTTCAACAAAGGATTATATATTCAATAGGTAGGAGTTTTCGCCAATTCGTCAAATAAAAATGAGCATAGTATAACAAATAATGATCATACATCAACATAGTGTTATCTATACAAAAGTCTCAACTTTCCTAAAGTTCTTCGAGTAGAAATGACTTTAAGAAGGTGAAATTAACTAACTTCATATTTGATCGATACTTGGATTGGCAATGCTTAATATTTCATGATAACTAATAAATAAAAAATTAGGGTACTTCAACGAAGGATTATATATTCAATAGGTAGGAGTTTTCGGCAATTCGTCAAACAAAAATGAGCATAATATGACTAAAAATGCCTAACTACCTATTTGATCGCCGCGCAAAACATTTGCAGTGATCCTTAACATGAATCTAGCTATTATTTGAAGCGTAATATTAAATAAAAAAATGATCATACATCAACATAGTGTTATCTATGCAAAAGTTGCAATTTTCATAAGGTTCTTAGAGTAGAAATGACTTTAAGAAGGTGAAATTAAATAACTACCTATTTGATCGATACTTGGATTGGCAATGCTTAATATTTCAAGATAACTAATAAATAAAAAATTAGGATACTTCAACGAAGGATTATATATTCAATAGGTAGGAGTTTTCGGCAATTTGTCAAACAAAAATGAGCATAATAAGACAAAAAATGCATAACTACCTATTTGATCGCCGCGCAAAACATTTGCCGCGATCCTTAACATGACTCTAGCTATTATTTGAAGCGTAATAATAAATAAAAAAATGATCATACATCAACATAGTGTTATCCATGCAAAAGTTGAAATTTTCATAAGGTTCTTAGAGTAGAAATGACTTTAAGAAGGTGAAATTAACTAACTACATATTTGATCGATACTTGGATTGGAAATGCTTAATATTTCAAGATAACTAATAAATAAAAAATTAGGGTACTACAACGAAGGATTATATATTCAATAGGTTGGAGTTTTCGGCAATTCGTCAAACAAAAATGAGCATAATATGACAAAAAATGCCTAACTACCTATTTGATCGCCGCGCAAAACATTTGCAGTGATCCTTAACTTGACTCTAGCTATTATTTGAAGCGTAATAATAAAGAAAAAAATGATCATACATCAACATAGTGTTATCTATGCAAAAGTTGCAATTTTCATAAGGTACTTAGAGTAGAAATGACTTTAAGAAGGTGAAATTAACTAACTACCTATTTGATCGATACTTGGATTCACAAAGCTTAAAATTTCTAGATAACTAATAAATAAAAAACTAGGGTACTTCAACAACGGATTATATTTTTCAATAGGTAGGAGTTTTAGGCAATTCGTCAAACAAAAATGGGCATAATATGACAAATAATGCCTAACTACCTATTTGATCGCCGCGCAAAACATTTGCAGTGATCCTTAACTTGTCTCTGGCTATTATTTGAAGCATAATAATAAATAAAAAAATGATCATACATCAACATATTGTTATCTATAAAAAAGTCGCAATTTTCCTATGGTTCTTCGAGTAAAAATTGCTTTAAGAAGGTAAAATTAACTAACTACCTATTTGATCGATACTTAGATTGACAATGCTTAAAATTTCAAGAAAACTAATAAATAAAAAATATGGGTACTTCAACAAAGGATTATATATTCAATAGGTAGGAGTTTTCGGCAATTCGTCAAACAAAAATGAGCATAATATGACAAAAAATGCCTAACTACCTATTTGATCGCCGCGCAAAACATTTGCAGTGATCCTTAACTTGACTCTAGCTATTATTTGAACCGTAATAATAAATAAAAAGATGATCATACATCAACATAGTGTTATCTATACAAAAGTCGCAATTTTCCTAAGGTTCTTCGAGTAAAAATACTTTAAGAAGGTAAAATTAACTAACTACCTATTTGATCGATACTTGGATTGACAATGCTTAAAATTTCAAGATTACTAATAAATAAAAAAACTAGGGTACTTCAACAAAGGCTTATATATTCAATAGGTAGGAGTTTTCGGCAATTCGTCAAACAGAAATGAGCATAATATGAGAAAAATGCCTAACTACCTATTTGATCGCCGCGTAAAACATTTTGAGTAATCCTTAACTTGACTCTAGCCATATTTTGAAGCGTAATAACAAATAAAAAAATGATCATACATCAACATTGTGTTATCTATACAAAAGTCGCCTTTTTCCTATGGTTCTTCGAGTAGAAATGACTTTAAGAAGGTGAAATTAACTAACTACCTATTTGATCGATACTTGGCTTGACGATGCTGAAAATTTCAATGTAACTAATAAATAAAAAATTAGGGTACTTCAATAAAGGATTATATATTCAATAGGTAGGAGTTTTCGGCAATTCGTCAAACAAAAATGAGCATAGTATGACAAATATTTGCAGTGATCCTTAACTTGACTCTAGCTATTATTTGAAGCGTAATAACAAATAAAAAAAATGATCATACATCAACATAGTGTTATCTATACAAAAGTCGCAATTTTCCTAAAGTTCTTCGAGTAGAAATAACTTTAAGAAGGTGAAATTAACTAACTTCATATTTGATCGATACTTGGATTGGCAATGCTTAATATTTCATGATAACTAATAAATAAAAAATTAGGGTACTTCAACGAAGGATTATATATTCAATAGGTACGAGTTTTCGGCAATTCGTCAAACAAAAATGAGCATAATATGACTAAAAATGCCTAACTACCTATTTGATCGCCGCACAAAACATTTGCAGTGATCCTTAACATGAATCTAGCTATTATTTGAAGCGTAGTATTAAATAAAAAAATGATCATACATCAACATAATGTTATCTATGCAAAAGTTGCTATTTTCATAAGGTTCTTAGAGTAGAAATGACTTTAAGAAGGTGAAATTAAATAACTACCTATTTGATCGATACTTGGATTGGCAATGCTTAATATTTCAAGATAACTAATAAATAAATAATTAGGATACTTCAACGAAGGATTATATATTCAATAGGTTGGAGTTTTCGGCAATTTGTCAAACAAAAACGAGCATAATAAGACAAAAAATGCATAACTACCTATTTGATCGCCGCGCAAAACATTTGCCGCGATCCTTAACATGACTCTAGCTATTATTTGAAGCGTAATAATAAATAAAAAAATGATCATACATCAACATAGTGTTATCCATGCAAAAGTTGAAATTTTCATAAGGTTCTTAGAGTAGAAATGACTTTAAGAAGGTGAAATTAACTAACTACATATTTGATCGATACTTGGATTGGCAATGCTTAATATTTCAAGATAACTAATAAATAAAAAATTAGGGTACTAAAACGAAGGATTATATATTCAATAGGTTGGAGTTTTCGGCGATTCGTCAAACAAAAATGAGCATAATATGACAAAAAATGCCTAACTACCTATTTGATCGCCGCGCAAAACATTTGCAGTGATCCTTAACTTGACTTTAAGAAGGTGAAATTAACTAACTACCTATTTGATCGATACTTGGATTGACAAAGCTTAAAATTTCTAGGTAACTAATAAATAAAAAACTAGGGTACTTCAACAACGGATTATATATTCAATAGGTAGGAGTTTTAGGCAATTCGTCAAACAAAAATGGGCATAGTATGACAAATAATGCCTAATTACCTATTTGATCGCCGCGCAAAACATTTGCAGTGATCCTTAACTTGACTCTGGCTATTATTTGAAGCGTAATAATAAATAAAAAAATGATCATACATCAACATATTGTTATCTATAAAAAAGTCGCAATTTTCCTATGGTTCTTCGAGTAAAAATTGCTTTAAGAAGGTAAAATTAACTAACTACCTATTTGATCGATACTTAGATTGACAATGCTTAAAATTTCAAGAAAACTAATAGATAAAAAATATGGGTACTTCAACAAAGGATTATATATTCAATAGGTTGGAGTTTTCGGCAATTCGTCAAACAAAAATGAGCATAATATGAGAAAAATGCCTAACTACCTATTTGATCGCCGCGTAAAACATTTTCAGTAATCCTTAACTTGACTCTAGCTATATTTTGAAGCGTAATAACAAATAAAAAAATGATCATACATCAACATTGTGTTATCTATACAAAAGTCGCCTTTTTCCTATGGTTCTTCGAGTAGAAATGACTTTAAGAAGGTGAAATTAACTAACTACCTATTTGATCGATACTTGGCTTGACAATGCTGAAAATTTCAATGTAACTAATAAATAAAAAATTAGGGTACTTCAATATAGGATTATATATTCAATAGGTAGGAGTTTTCGGCAATTCGTCAAACAAAAATGAGCATAGTATGACAAATAATGCCTAACTACCTATTTGATCGCCACGCAAAATATTTGCAGTAATCCTTAACTTGACTCTAGCTATTATTTGAAGCGTAATAACAAATAAAAAAAATGATCATACATCAACATAGTGTTATCTATACAAAAGTCGCAATTTTCCTAAAGTTCTTCGAGTATAAATAACTTTAAGAAGGTGAAATTAACTAACTTCCTATTTGATCGATACTTGGATTGGCAATGCTTAATATTTCAAGATAACTAATAAATAAAAAATTAGGGTACTTCAACGAAGGATTATATATTCAATAGGTAGGAGTTTTCGGAAATTCGTCAAACAAAAATGAGCATAATATGACAAAAAATGCCCAACTACCTATTTGATCGCCGCGCAAAACATTTGCAGTGATCCTTAACATGACTCTAGCTATTATTTGAAGCGTAATAATAAATAAAAAAATGATCATACATCAACATAGTGTTATCTATGCAAAAGTTGCAATTTTCATAAGGTTCTTAGAGTAGAAATGACTTTAAGAAGGTGAAATTAACTAACTACCTATTTGATCGATACTTGGATTGGCAATGCTTAATATTTCAAGATAACTAATAAATAAAAAATTAGGATACTTCAACGAAGGATTATATATTCAATAGGTAGGAGTTTTCGGCAATTTGTCAAACAAAAATGAGCATAATATGACAAAAAATGCCTAACTACCTATTTGATCGCCGCGCAAAACATTTGCAGTGATCCTTAACATGACTCTAGCTATTATTTGAAGCGTAATAATAAATAAAAAAAATGATCATACATCAACATCGTGTTATCTATGCAAAAGTTCCAATTTTCATAAGGTTCTTAGAGTAGAAATGACTTTAAGAAGGTGAAATTAACAAACTACCTATTTGATCGATAATTGGATTGGCAATGCTAAATATTTCAAGATAACTAATAAATAAAAAATTAGGGTACTACAACGAAGGATTATATATTCAATAGGTAGGAGTTTTCGACAATTCGTCAAACAAAAATGAGCATAATATGACAAAAAATGCCTTGCTACCTATTTGATCGCCACGCAAAACATTTGCAGTGATCCTTAACTTGACTCTAGCTATTATTTGAAGCGTAATAATAAATAAAAAAATGATCACACATCAACATAGTGTTATCTATGCAAAAGTTGCAATTTTCATAAGGTTCTTAGAGTAGAAATGACTTTAAGAAGGTGAAATTAACAAACTACCTATTTGATCGTTACTTGGATTGACAAAGCTTAAAATTTCTAGATAACTAATAAATAAAAAATTAGTGTACTACAACGAAGGATTATATATTCAATAGGTAGGAGTTTTCGGCAATTCGTCAAACAGAAATGAGCATAATATGAGAAAAATGCCTAACTACCTATTTGATCGCCGCGCAAAACATTTGCGGTGATCCTTAACTTGACTCTAGCTATTATTTGAAGCGTAATAATAAATAAAAAAATGATCATACATCAACATAGTGTTATCTATGAAAAGTTGCTATTTTCATAAGGTTCTTAGAGTAGAAATGACTTTAAGAAGGTGAAATTAACTAACTACCTATTTGATCGATACTTGGATTAACAATGCTTAAAATTTCAAGATAACTAATAAATAAAAAACTAGGGTACTTCAACAAAGGCTTATATATTCAATAGGTACGAGTTTTCGGCAATTCGTCAAACAGAAATGAGCATAATATGAGAAAAATGCCTAACTACATATTTGATCGCCGCGTAAAACATTTTCAGTAATCCTTAACTTGACTCTAGCTATATTTTGAAGCGTAATAACAAATAAAAAAATGATCATACATCAACATTGTGTTATCTATACAAAAGTCGCCTTTTTCCTATGGTTCTTCGAGTAGAAATGACTTTAAGAAGGTGAAATTAACTAACTACCTATTTGATCGATACTTGGATTGACAATGCTTAAAATTTCAAGAAAAGTAATAAATAAAAAATTAGGGGACTTCAACAAAGGATTATATATTCAATAGGTAGGAGTTTTCGGCAATTCGTCAAATAAAAATGAGCATAGTATAACAAATAATGATCATACATCAACATAGTGTTATCTATACAAAAGTCTCAATTTTCCTAAAGTTCTTCGAGTAGAAATGACTTTAAGAAGGTGAAATTAACTAACTTCATATTTGATCGATACTTGGATTGGCAATGCTTAATATTTCATGATAACTAATAAATAAAAAATTAGGGTACTTCAACGAAGGATTATATATTCAATAGGTAGGAGTTTTCGGCAATTCGTCAAATAAAAATGAGCATAATATGACTAAAAATGCCTAACTACCTATTTGATCGCCGCGCAAAACATTTGCAGTGATCCTTAACATGAATCTAGCTATTATTTGAAGCGTAATATTAAATAAGAAAATGATCATACATCAACATTGTGTTATCTATGCAAAAGTTGCAATTTTCATAAGGTTCTTAGAGTAGAAATGACTTTAAGAAGGTGAAATTAAATAACTACCTATTTGATCGATACTTGGATTGGCAATGCTTAATATTTCAAGATAACTAATAAATAAAAAATTAGGATACCTCAACGAAGGATTATATATTCAATATGTAGGAGTTTTCGGCAATTTGTCAAACAAAAATGAGCATAATAAGACAAAAAATGCATAACTACCTATTTGATCGCCGCGCAAAACTGTTGCCGTGATCCTTAACATGACTCTAGCTATTATTTGAAGCGTAATAATAAATAAAAAAATGATCATACATCAACATAGTGTTATCCATGCAAAAGTTGAAATTTTCATAACGTTCTTAGAGTAGAAATGACTTTAAGAAGGTGAAATTAACTAACTACATATTTGATCGATACTTGGATTGGCAATGCTTAATATTTCAAGATAACTAATAAATAAAAAATTAGGGTACTACAACGAAGGATTATATATTCAATAGGTTGGATTTTTCGGCAATTCGTCAAACAAAAATGAGCATAATATGACAAAAAATGCCTAACTACCTATTTGATCGCCGCGCAAAACATTTGCATTGATCCTTAACTTGACTCTAGCTATTATTTGAAGCGTAATAATAAAGAAAAAAATGATCATACATCAACATAGTGTAATCTATGCAAAAGTTGCAATTTTCATAAGGTACTTAGAGTAGAAATGACTTTAAGAAGGTGAAATTAACTAACTACCTATTTGATCGATACTTGGATTGACAAAGCTTAAAATTTCTAGATAACTAATAAATAAAAAACTAGGGTACATCAACAACGGATTATATATTCAATAGGTAGGAGTTTTAGGCAATTCGTCAAACAAAAATGGGCATAATATGACAAATAATGCCTAACTACCTATTTGATCGCCGCGCAAAACATTTGCAGTGATCCTTAACTTGACTCTGGCTATTATTTGAAGTGTAATAATAAATAAAAAAATGATCATACATCAACATATTGTTATCTATAAAAAAGTCGCAATTTTCCTATGGTTCTTCAAGTAAAAATTGCTTTAAGAAGGTAAAATTAACTAACTACCTATTTGATCGATACTTAGATTGACAATGCTTAAAATTTCAAGAAAACTAATAAATAAAAAATATGGGTACTTCAACAAAGGATTATATATTCAATAGGTAGGAGTTTTCGGCAATTCGTCAAACAAAAATGAGCATAATATGACAAAAAATGCCTAACTACCTATTTGATCGCCGCGCAAAACATTTGCAGTGATCCTTAACTTGACTCTAGCTATTATTTGAACCGTAATAATAAATAAAAAGATGATCATACATCAACATAGTGTTATCTATACAAAAGTCGCAATTTTCCTAAGGTTCTTCGAGTAAAAATACTTTAAGAAGGTAAAATTAACTAACTACCTATTTGATCGATACTTGGATTGACAATGCTTAAAATTTCAAGATTACTAATAAATAAAAAAACTAGGGTACTTCAACAAAGGCTTATATATTCAATAGGTAGGAGTTTTCGGCAATTCGTCAAACAGAAATGAGCATAATATGAGAAAAATGCCTAACTACCTATTTGATCGCCGCGTAAAACATTTTGAGTAATCCTTAACTTGACTCTAGCCATATTTTGAAGCGTAATAACAAATAAAAAAATGATCATACATCAACATTGTGTTATCTATACAAAAGTCGCCTTTTTCCTATGGTTCTTCGAGTAGAAATGACTTTAAGAAGGTGAAATTAACTAACTACCTATTTGATCGATACTTGGCTTGACGATGCTGAAAATTTCAATGTAACTAATAAATAAAAAATTAGGGTACTTCAATAAAGGATTATATATTCAATAGGTAGGAGTTTTCGGCAATTCGTCAAACAAAAATGAGCATAGTATGACAAATATTTGCAGTGATCCTTAACTTGACTCTAGCTATTATTTGAAGCGTAATAACAAATAAAAAAAATGATCATACATCAACATAGTGTTATCTATACAAAAGTCGCAATTTTCCTAAAGTTCTTCGAGTAGAAATAACTTTAAGAAGGTGAAATTAACTAACTTCATATTTGATCGATACTTGGATTGGCAATGCTTAATATTTCATGATAACTAATAAATAAAAAATTAGGGTACTTCAACGAAGGATTATATATTCAATAGGTACGAGTTTTCGGCAATTCGTCAAACAAAAATGAGCATAATATGACTAAAAATGCCTAACTACCTATTTGATCGCCGCACAAAACATTTGCAGTGATCCTTAACATGAATCTAGCTATTATTTGAAGCGTAGTATTAAATAAAAAAATGATCATACATCAACATAATGTTATCTATGCAAAAGTTGCTATTTTCATAAGGTTCTTAGAGTAGAAATGACTTTAAGAAGGTGAAATTAAATAACTACCTATTTGATCGATACTTGGATTGGCAATGCTTAATATTTCAAGATAACTAATAAATAAATAATTAGGATACTTCAACGAAGGATTATATATTCAATAGGTTGGAGTTTTCGGCAATTTGTCAAACAAAAACGAGCATAATAAGACAAAAAATGCATAACTACCTATTTGATCGCCGCGCAAAACATTTGCCGCGATCCTTAACATGACTCTAGCTATTATTTGAAGCGTAATAATAAATAAAAAAATGATCATACATCAACATAGTGTTATCCATGCAAAAGTTGAAATTTTCATAAGGTTCTTAGAGTAGAAATGACTTTAAGAAGGTGAAATTAACTAACTACATATTTGATCGATACTTGGATTGGCAATGCTTAATATTTCAAGATAACTAATAAATAAAAAATTAGGGTACTAAAACGAAGGATTATATATTCAATAGGTTGGAGTTTTCGGCGATTCGTCAAACAAAAATGAGCATAATATGACAAAAAATGCCTAACTACCTATTTGATCGCCGCGCAAAACATTTGCAGTGATCCTTAACTTGACTTTAAGAAGGTGAAATTAACTAACTACCTATTTGATCGATACTTGGATTGACAAAGCTTAAAATTTCTAGGTAACTAATAAATAAAAAACTAGGGTACTTCAACAACGGATTATATATTCAATAGGTAGGAGTTTTAGGCAATTCGTCAAACAAAAATGGGCATAGTATGACAAATAATGCCTAATTACCTATTTGATCGCCGCGCAAAACATTTGCAGTGATCCTTAACTTGACTCTGGCTATTATTTGAAGCGTAATAATAAATAAAAAAATGATCATACATCAACATATTGTTATCTATAAAAAAGTCGCAATTTTCCTATGGTTCTTCGAGTAAAAATTGCTTTAAGAAGGTAAAATTAACTAACTACCTATTTGATCGATACTTAGATTGACAATGCTTAAAATTTCAAGAAAACTAATAGATAAAAAATATGGGTACTTCAACAAAGGATTATATATTCAATAGGTTGGAGTTTTCGGCAATTCGTCAAACAAAAATGAGCATAATATGAGAAAAATGCCTAACTACCTATTTGATCGCCGCGTAAAACATTTTCAGTAATCCTTAACTTGACTCTAGCTATATTTTGAAGCGTAATAACAAATAAAAAAATGATCATACATCAACATTGTGTTATCTATACAAAAGTCGCCTTTTTCCTATGGTTCTTCGAGTAGAAATGACTTTAAGAAGGTGAAATTAACTAACTACCTATTTGATCGATACTTGGCTTGACAATGCTGAAAATTTCAATGTAACTAATAAATAAAAAATTAGGGTACTTCAATATAGGATTATATATTCAATAGGTAGGAGTTTTCGGCAATTCGTCAAACAAAAATGAGCATAGTATGACAAATAATGCCTAACTACCTATTTGATCGCCACGCAAAATATTTGCAGTAATCCTTAACTTGACTCTAGCTATTATTTGAAGCGTAATAACAAATAAAAAAAATGATCATACATCAACATAGTGTTATCTATACAAAAGTCGCAATTTTCCTAAAGTTCTTCGAGTATAAATAACTTTAAGAAGGTGAAATTAACTAACTTCCTATTTGATCGATACTTGGATTGGCAATGCTTAATATTTCAAGATAACTAATAAATAAAAAATTAGGGTACTTCAACGAAGGATTATATATTCAATAGGTAGGAGTTTTCGGAAATTCGTCAAACAAAAATGAGCATAATATGACAAAAAATGCCCAACTACCTATTTGATCGCCGCGCAAAACATTTGCAGTGATCCTTAACATGACTCTAGCTATTATTTGAAGCGTAATAATAAATAAAAAAATGATCATACATCAACATAGTGTTATCTATGCAAAAGTTGCAATTTTCATAAGGTTCTTAGAGTAGAAATGACTTTAAGAAGGTGAAATTAACTAACTACCTATTTGATCGATACTTGGATTGGCAATGCTTAATATTTCAAGATAACTAATAAATAAAAAATTAGGATACTTCAACGAAGGATTATATATTCAATAGGTAGGAGTTTTCGGCAATTTGTCAAACAAAAATGAGCATAATATGACAAAAAATGCCTAACTACCTATTTGATCGCCGCGCAAAACATTTGCAGTGATCCTTAACATGACTCTAGCTATTATTTGAAGCGTAATAATAAATAAAAAAAATGATCATACATCAACATCGTGTTATCTATGCAAAAGTTCCAATTTTCATAAGGTTCTTAGAGTAGAAATGACTTTAAGAAGGTGAAATTAACAAACTACCTATTTGATCGATAATTGGATTGGCAATGCTAAATATTTCAAGATAACTAATAAATAAAAAATTAGGGTACTACAACGAAGGATTATATATTCAATAGGTAGGAGTTTTCGACAATTCGTCAAACAAAAATGAGCATAATATGACAAAAAATGCCTTGCTACCTATTTGATCGCCACGCAAAACATTTGCAGTGATCCTTAACTTGACTCTAGCTATTATTTGAAGCGTAATAATAAATAAAAAAATGATCACACATCAACATAGTGTTATCTATGCAAAAGTTGCAATTTTCATAAGGTTCTTAGAGTAGAAATGACTTTAAGAAGGTGAAATTAACAAACTACCTATTTGATCGTTACTTGGATTGACAAAGCTTAAAATTTCTAGATAACTAATAAATAAAAAATTAGTGTACTACAACGAAGGATTATATATTCAATAGGTAGGAGTTTTCGGCAATTCGTCAAACAGAAATGAGCATAATATGAGAAAAATGCCTAACTACCTATTTGATCGCCGCGCAAAACATTTGCGGTGATCCTTAACTTGACTCTAGCTATTATTTGAAGCGTAATAATAAATAAAAAAATGATCATACATCAACATAGTGTTATCTATGAAAAGTTGCTATTTTCATAAGGTTCTTAGAGTAGAAATGACTTTAAGAAGGTGAAATTAACTAACTACCTATTTGATCGATACTTGGATTAACAATGCTTAAAATTTCAAGATAACTAATAAATAAAAAACTAGGGTACTTCAACAAAGGCTTATATATTCAATAGGTACGAGTTTTCGGCAATTCGTCAAACAGAAATGAGCATAATATGAGAAAAATGCCTAACTACCTATTTGATCGCCGCGTAAAACATTTTCAGTAATCCTTAACTTGACTCTAGCTATATTTTGAAGCGTAATAACAAATAAAAAAATGATCATACATCAACATTGTGTTATCTATACAAAAGTCGCCTTTTTCCTATGGTTCTTCGAGTAGAAATGACTTTAAGAAGGTGAAATTAACTAACTACGTATTTGATCGATACTTGGATTGACAATGCTTAAAATTTCAAGAAAAGTAATAAATAAAAAATTAGGGGACTTCAACAAAGGATTATATATTCAATAGGTAGGAGTTTTCGGCAATTCGTCAAATAAAAATGAGCATAGTATAACAAATAATGATCATACATCAACATAGTGTTATCTATACAAAAGTCTCAATTTTCCTAAAGTTCTTCGAGTAGAAATGACTTTAAGAAGGTGAAATTAACTAACTTCATATTTGATCGATACTTGGATTGGCAATGCTTAATATTTCATGATAACTAATAAATAAAAAATTAGGGTACTTCAACGAAGGATTATATATTCAATAGGTAGGAGTTTTCGGCAATTCGTCAAATAAAAATGAGCATAATATGACTAAAAATGCCTAACTACCTATTTGATCGCCGCGCAAAACATTTGCAGTGATCCTTAACATGAATCTAGCTATTATTTGAAGCGTAATATTAAATAAGAAAATGATCATACATCAACATTGTGTTATCTATGCAAAAGTTGCAATTTTCATAAGGTTCTTAGAGTAGAAATGACTTTAAGAAGGTGAAATTAAATAACTACCTATTTGATCGATACTTGGATTGGCAATGCTTAATATTTCAAGATAACTAATAAATAAAAAATTAGGATACCTCAACGAAGGATTATATATTCAATATGTAGGAGTTTTCGGCAATTTGTCAAACAAAAATGAGCATAATAAGACAAAAAATGCATAACTACCTATTTGATCGCCGCGCAAAACTGTTGCCGTGATCCTTAACATGACTCTAGCTATTATTTGAAGCGTAATAATAAATAAAAAAATGATCATACATCAACATAGTGTTATCCATGCAAAAGTTGAAATTTTCATAACGTTCTTAGAGTAGAAATGACTTTAAGAAGGTGAAATTAACTAACTACATATTTGATCGATACTTGGATTGGCAATGCTTAATATTTCAAGATAACTAATAAATAAAAAATTAGGGTACTACAACGAAGGATTATATATTCAATAGGTTGGATTTTTCGGCAATTCGTCAAACAAAAATGAGCATAATATGACAAAAAATGCCTAACTACCTATTTGATCGCCGCGCAAAACATTTGCATTGATCCTTAACTTGACTCTAGCTATTATTTGAAGCGTAATAATAAAGAAAAAAATGATCATACATCAACATAGTGTAATCTATGCAAAAGTTGCAATTTTCATAAGGTACTTAGAGTAGAAATGACTTTAAGAAGGTGAAATTAACTAACTACCTATTTGATCGATACTTGGATTGACAAAGCTTAAAATTTCTAGATAACTAATAAATAAAAAACTAGGGTACATCAACAACGGATTATATATTCAATAGGTAGGAGTTTTAGGCAATTCGTCAAACAAAAATGGGCATAATATGACAAATAATGCCTAACTACCTATTTGATCGCCGCGCAAAACATTTGCAGTGATCCTTAACTTGACTCTGGCTATTATTTGAAGTGTAATAATAAATAAAAAAATGATCATACATCAACATATTGTTATCTATAAAAAAGTCGCAATTTTCCTATGGTTCTTCGAGTAAAAATTGCTTTAAGAAGGTAAAATTAACTAACTACCTATTTGATCGATACTTGGATTGACAATGCTTAAAATTTCAAGAAAACTAATAAATAAAAAATATGGGTACTTCAACAAAGGATTATATATTCAACAGGTAGGAGTTTTCGGCAATTCGTCAAACAGAAATAAGCATAATATGAGAAAAATGCCTAACTACCTATTTGATCGCCGCGCAAAACATTTGCAGTGATCCTTAACTTGACTCTAGCTATATTTTGAAGCTTAATAACAAATAAGAAAATGATCATACATTAACATTGTGTTATCTATACAGAAGTCGCCTTTTTCCTAAGGTTCTTCGAGTAGAAATAACTTTAAGAAGGTGAAATTAACTAACTACCTATTTGATCGATACTTGGATTGGCAATGCTTAATATTTCAAGATAACTAATCAATAAAAAATTTGGGTACTTCAACGAAGGATTATATATTCAATAGGTAGGAGTTTTCGGCAATTCGTCAAACAAAAATGAGCATAATATGACAAAAAATGCCTAACTACCTATTTGATCGCCGCGCAAAACATTTGCAGTGATACTTAACTTGACTCTAGCTATTATTTGAAGCGTAATAATAAATAAAAAGATGATCATACATCAACATAGTGTTATCTATACAAAAGTCGCAATTTTCCTAAGGTTCTTCGAGTAAAAATTACTTTAAGAAGGTAAAATTAATTAACTACCTATTTTATCGATACTTGGATTGACAATGCTTAAAATTTCAAGATAACTAATAAATAAAAAACTAGGGTACTTCAACAAAGGCTTATATATTCAATAGGTAGGAGTTTTCGGCAATTCGTCAAACAGAAATGAGCATAATATGAGAAAAATGCCTAACTACCTATTTGATCGCCGCGTAAAACATTTTCAGTAATCCTTAACTTGACTCTAGCTATATTTTGAAGCGTAATAACAAATAATCTATACAAAAGTCGCCTTTTTCCTATGGTTCTTCGAGTAGAAATGACTTTAAGAAGGTGAAATTAACTAACTACCTATTTGATCGATACTTTGATTGACAATGCTTAAAATTTCAAGATAAGTAATAAATAAAAATTAGGGTACTTCAACAAAGGATTATATATTCAATAGGTAGAAGTTTTCGGCAATTCGTCAAACAAAAATGAGGATAGTATAAAAAATAATGCCTAACTACCTATTTGATCGCCGCGAAAAAATTTGGAGTGATCCTTAACTTGACTCTAGCTATTATTTGAAGCGTAATAATAAATAAAAAAATGATCATACATCAACATGGTGTTATCTATACAAAAGTCACAATTTTCCTAAGGTTCTTCGAGTAGAAATGACTTTAAAAAGGTGAAATTAACTAACTACCTATTTGATCGATACTTGGCTTGACAATGCTGAAAATTTCATTGTAACTAAAAAATAAAAAGTTAGGGTACTTCAATAAAGGATTATATATTCAATAGGTAGGAGTTTTCGGCAATTCGTCAAACAAAAATGAGCATAGTATGACAAATAATGCCTAACTACCTATTTGATCGCCACGCAAAATATTTGCAGTGATCCTTAACTTGACTCTAGCTATTATTTGATGCGTAATAACAAATAAAAAAAATGATCATACATCAACATAGTGTTATCTATACAAAAGTCGCAATTTTCCTAAAGTTCTTCGAGTAGAAATAACTTTAAGAAGGTGAAATTAACTAACTTCATATTTGATCGATACTTGGATTGGCAATGCTTAATATTTCAAGATAACTAATAAATAAAAAATTAGGGTACTTCAACGAAGGATTATATATTCAATAGGTAGGAGTTTTCGGAAATTCGTCAAACAAAAATGAGCATAATATGACAAAAAATGCCTAACTACCTATTTGATCGCTGCGCAAAACATTTGCAGTGATCCTTAACATGACTCTAGCTATTATTTGAAGCGTAATAATAAATAAAAAAATGATCATACATCAACATAGTGTTATCTATGCAAAAGTTGCAATTTTCATAAGGTTCTTAGAGTAGAAATGACATTAACAAAGTGAAATTAACTAACTACCTATTTGATCGATACTTGGATTGGCAATGCTTAATATTTCAAGATAACTAATAAATAAAAAATGAGGATACTTCAACGAAGGATTATATATTCAATAGGTAGGAGTTTTCGGCAATTTGTCAAACAAAAATGAGCATAATATGACAAAAAATGCCTAACTACCAATTTGATCGCCGCGCAAAACATTTGCAGTGATCCTTAACATGACTCTAGCTATTATTTGAAGCGTAATAATAAATAAAAAAATGATCATACATCAACATCGTGTTATCTATGCAAAAGTTCCAATTTTCATAAGGTTCTTAGAGTAGAAATGACTTTAAGAAGGTGAAATTAACAAACTACCTATTTGATTGATACTTGGATTGGCAATGCTAAATATTTCAAGATAACTAATAAATAAAAAATTAGGGTACTACAACGAAGGATTATATATTCAATAGGTAGGAGTTTTCGACAATTCGTCGAACAAAAATAAGCATAATAAGACAAAAAATGCCTAGCTACCTATTTGATCGCCGCGCAAAACATTTGCAGTGATCCTTAACTTGACTCTAGCTATTATTTGAAGCGTAATAATAAATAAAAAAATGATCACACATCAACATAGTATTATCTATGCAAAAGTTGCAATTTTCATAAGGTTCTTAGAGTAGAATTGACTTTAAGAAGGTGAAATTAACTAACTACCTAATTGATCGATACTTGGATTGACAAAGCTTAAAATTTCTAGATAACTAATAAATAAAAAACTAGGGTACTTCAACAAAGGATTTTATAATCAATAGGTAGGAGTTTTAGGCAATTCGTCAAACAAAAATGGGCATAATATGACAAATAATGCCTAACTACCTATTTGATCGCCGCGCAAAACATTTGCAGTGATCCTTAACTTGACTCTGGCTATTATTTGAAGCGTAATAATAAATAAAAAAATGATCATACATCAACATATTGTTATCAATAAAAAAGTCGCAATTTTCCTATGGTTATTCGAGTAAAAATTGCTACCAGAAGGTAAAATTAACTAACTACCTATTTGATCGATACTTGGATTGGCAATGCTTAAAATTTCAAGAAAACTAATAAATAAAAAATATGGGTACTTCAACAAAGGATTATATATTCAATAGGTAGGAGTTTTCGGCAATTCGTCAAACAGAAATAAGCATAATATGAGAAAAATGACTAACTACCTATTTGATCGCCGCGCAAAACATTTGCAGTGATCCTTAACTTGACTCTAGCTATATTTTGAAGCGTAATAACAAATAAAAAAATGATTATACATCAACATTGTGTTATCTATACAAAAGTCGCCTTTTTCCTAAGGTTCCTCGAGTAGAAATGACTTTAAGAAGGTGAAATTGACTAACTACCTATTTGATCGATACTTGGATTGACAATGCTTAAAATTTCAAGATAACTAATAAATAAAAAATTAGGGTACTTCAACAAAGGATTATATATTCAATAGGTAGGAGATTTCGGCAATCCGTCAAACAAAAATGAGCATAGTATGACAAATAATGCCTAACTACCTATTTGATCGCCGCGCAAGACATTTGCAGTGATCCTTAACTTGACTCTAGCTATTATTTGAAGCGTAATAATAAATAAAAAAATGATCACACATCAACATAGTTTTATCTATGCAAAAGTTGCAATTTTCATAAGGTTCTTAGAGTAGAAATGACTTTAAGAAGGTGAAATTAACTAACTACCTATTTGATCGATACTTGGATTGGCAATGCTTAATATTTCAGGATAACTAATAAATAAAATATTAGGATACTTCAACGAAGGATTATATATTCAATAGGTAGGAGTTTTCGGCAATTCGTCAAACAAAAATGTGCATAATATAACAAAAATGCCTAACTACCTATTTGATCGCCGCGCAAAACATTTGCAGTGATCCTTAACTTGACTCTAGCTATATTTGAAGCGTAATAATAAATAAAAAAATGATCATACATCAACATAGTGTTATCTATGCAAAAGTTGCAATTTTCATAAGGTTCTTAGAGTAGAAATAAGTTTAAGAATGTGAAAATAACTAACTACCTATTTGATCGATACTTGGATTGGCAATGCTTAATATTTCAAGATAACTAATAAATAAAAAATTACGGTACTTCAACGAAGGATTATATATTCAATAGGTAGGAGTTTTCGGCAATTCGTCAAACAAAAATGGGCGTAATATGACAAATAATGCCTAACTACCTATTTGATCGCCGCGCAAAATATTTGCAGCGATCCTTATCTTGAATCTAGCTATTATTTGAAGCGTAATAACAAATAAAAAAAATGATCATACATCAACATAGTGTTATCTATACAAAAGTCGCAATTTTCCTAAAGTTCTTGGAGTAGAAATGACTTTATGAAGATGAAATTAACTAACTACCTATTTGATCGATACTTGGACTAACAATGCTTAAAATTTCAAGAAAACTAATAAATAAAAAATATGGGTACTTCAACAAAGGATTATATATTCAATAGGTAGAAGTTTTCGGCAATTCGTCAAACAAAAATGAGCATAGTATAAAAAATAATGCCTAACTACCTATTTGATCGCCGCGAAAAAATTTGGAGTGATCCTTAACTTGACTCTAGCTATTATTTGAAGCGTAATAATAAATAAAAAAATGATCATACATCAACATGGTGTTATCTATACAAAAGTCACAATTTTCCTAAGGTTCTTCGAGTAGAAATGACTTTAAAAAGGTGAAATTAACTAACTACCTATTTGATCGATACTTGGCTTGACAATGCTGAAAATTTCATTGTAACTAAAAAATAAAAAATTAGGGTACTTCAATAAAGGATTATATATTCAATAGGTAGGAGTTTTCGGAAATTCGTCAAACAAAAATGAGCATAATATGACAAAAAATGCCTAACTACCTATTTGATCGCTGCGCAAAACATTTGCAGTGATCCTTAACATGACTCTAGCTATTATTTGAAGGGTAATAATAAATAAAAAAATGATCATACATCAACATAGTGTTATCTATGCAAAAGTTGCAATTTTCATAAGGTTCTTAGAGTAGAAATGACATTAAGAAAGTGAAATTAACTAACTACCTATTTGATCGATACTTGGATTGGCAATGCTTAATATTTCAAGATAACTAATAAATAAAAAATTAGGATACTTCAACGAAGGATTATATATTCAATAGGTAGGAGTTTTCGGCAATTTGTCAAACAAAAATGAGCATAATATGACAAAAAATGCCTAACTACCTATTTGATCGCCGCGCAAAACATTTGCAGTGATCCTTAACATGACTCTAGCTATTATTTGAAGCGTAATAATAAATAAAAAAATGATCATACATCAACATCGTGTTATCTATGCAAAAGTTCCAATTTTCATAAGGTTCTTAGAGTAGAAATGACTTTAAGAAGGTGAAATTAACAAACTACCTATTTGATTGATACTTGGATTGGCAATGCTAAATATTTCAAGATAACTAATAAATAAAAAATTAGGGTACTACAACGAAGGATTATATATTCAATAGGTAGGAGTTTTCGACAATTCGTCGAACAAAAATAAGCATAATATGACAAAAAATGCCTAGCTACCTATTTGATCGCCGCGCAAAACATTTGCAGTGATCCTTAACTTGACTCTAGCTATTATTTGAAGCGTAATAATAAATAAAAAAATGATCACACATCAACATAGTATTATCTATGCAAAAGTTGCAATTTTCATAAGGTTCTTAGAGTAGAATTGACTTTAAGAAGGTGAAATTAACTAACTACCTAATTGATCGATACTTGGATTGACAAAGCTTAAAATTTCTAGATAACTAATAAATAAAAAACTAGGGTACTTCAACAAAGGATTTTATAATCAATAGGTAGGAGTTTTAGGCAATTCGTCAAACAAAAATGGGCATAATATGACAAATAATGCCTAACTACCTATTTGATCGCCGCGCAAAACATTTGCAGTGATCCTTAACTTGACTCTGGCTATTATTTGAAGCGTAATAATAAATAAAAAAATGATCATACATCAACATATTGTTATCAATAAAAAAAATTCGCAATTTTCCTATTGTTCTTCGAGTAAAAATTGCTTTCAGAAGGTAAAATTAACTAACTACCTATTTGATCGATACTTGGATTGACAATGCTTAATATTTCAAGAAAACTAATAAATAAAAAATATGGGTACTTCAACAAAGGATTATATATTCAATAGGTAGGAGTTTTCGGCAATTCGTCAAACAGAAATAAGCATAATATGAGAAAAATGACTAACTACCTATTTGATTGCCGCGCAAAACATTTGCAGTGATCCTTAACTTGACTCTAGCTATATTTTGAAGCGTA
Source organism: Rhodomyrtus psidioides (assembly GCA_021437785.1). Lineage (NCBI taxonomy): Eukaryota > Viridiplantae > Streptophyta > Magnoliopsida > Myrtales > Myrtaceae > Rhodomyrtus > Rhodomyrtus psidioides. The sequence goes on from JAILYB010000089.1 coordinate 1,704,627, forward strand.
ATAACAAATAAAAAAATGATTATACATCAACATTGTGTTATCTATACAAAAGTCGCCTTTTTCCTAAGGTTCCTCGAGTAGAAATGACTTTAAGAAGGTGAAATTGACTAACTACCTATTTGATCGATACTTGGATTGACAATGCTTAAAATTTCAAGATAACTAATAAATAAAAAATTAGGGTACTTCAACAAAGGATTATATATTCAATAGGTAGGAGATTTCGGCAATCCGTCAAACAAAAATGAGCATAGTATGACAAATAATGCCTAACTACCTATTTGATCGCCGCGCAAGACATTTGCAGTGATCCTTAACTTGACTCTAGCTATTATTTGAAGCGTAATAATAAATAAAAAAATGATCACACATCAACATAGTGTTATCTATGCAAAAGTTGCAATTTTCATAAGGTTCTTAGAGTAGAAATGACTTTAAGAAGGTGAAATTAACTAACTACCTATTTGATCGATACTTGGATTGGCAATGCTTAATATTTCAAGATAACTAATAAATAAAATATTAGGATACTTCAACGAAGGATTATATATTCAATAGGTAGGAGTTTTCGGCAATTCGTCAAACAAAAATGTGCATAATATAACAAAAATGCCTAACTACCTATTTGATCGCCGCGCAAAACATTTGCAGTGATCCTTAACTTGACTCTAGCTATATTTGAAGCGTAATAATAAATAAAAAAATGATCATACATCAACATAGTGTTATCTATGCAAAAGTTGCAATTTTCATAAGGTTCTTAGAGTAGAAATAAGTTTAAGAAGGTGAAATTAACTAACTACCTATTTGATCGATACTTGGATTGGCAATGCTTAATATTTCAAGATAACTAATAAATAAAAAATTACGGTACTTCAACGAAGGATTATATATTCAATAGGTAGGAGTTTTCGGCAATTCGTCAAACAAAAATGGGCGTAATATGACAAATAATGCCTAACTACCTATTTGATCGCCGCGCAAAATATTTGCAGTGATCCTTAACTTGAATCTAGCTATTATTTGAAGCGTAATAACAAATAAAAAAAATGATCATACATCAACATAGTGTTATCTATACAAAAGTCGCAATTTTCCTAAAGTTCTTGGAGTAGAAATGACTTTATGAAGGTGAAATTAACTAACTACCTATTTGATCGATACTTGGACTGACAATGCTTAAAATTTCAAGAAAACTAATAAATAAAAAATATGGGTACTTCAACAAAGGATTATATATTCAATAGGTAGAAGTTTTCGGCAATTCGTCAAACAAAAATGAGCATAGTATAAAAAATAATGCCTAACTACCTATTTGATCGCCGCGAAAAAATTTGGAGTGATCCTTAACTTGACTCTAGCTATTATTTGAAGCGTAATAATAAATAAAAAAATGATCATACATCAACATGGTGTTATCTATACAAAAGTCACAATTTTCCTAAGGTTCTTCGAGTAGAAATGACTTTAAAAAGGTGAAATTAACTAACTACCTATTTGATCGATACTTGGCTTGACAATGCTGAAAATTTCATTGTAACTAAAAAATAAAAAATTAGGGTACTTCAATAAAGGATTATATATTCAATAGGTAGGAGTTTTCGGAAATTCGTCAAACAAAAATGAGCATAATATGACAAAAAATGCCTAACTACCTATTTGATCGCTGCGCAAAACATTTGCAGTGATCCTTAACATGACTCTAGCTATTATTTGAAGGGTAATAATAAATAAAAAAATGATCATACATCAACATAGTGTTATCTATGCAAAAGTTGCAATTTTCATAAGGTTCTTAGAGTAGAAATGACATTAAGAAAGTGAAATTAACTAACTACCTATTTGATCGATACTTGGATTGGCAATGCTTAATATTTCAAGATAACTAATAAATAAAAAATTAGGATACTTCAACGAAGGATTATATATTCAATAGGTAGGAGTTTTCGGCAATTTGTCAAACAAAAATGAGCATAATATGACAAAAAATGCCTAACTACCTATTTGATCGCCGCGCAAAACATTTGCAGTGATCCTTAACATGACTCTAGCTATTATTTGAAGCGTAATAATAAATAAAAAAATGATCATACATCAACATCGTGTTATCTATGCAAAAGTTCCAATTTTCATAAGGTTCTTAGAGTAGAAATGACTTTAAGAAGGTGAAATTAACAAACTACCTATTTGATTGATACTTGGATTGGCAATGCTAAATATTTCAAGATAACTAATAAATAAAAAATTAGGGTACTACAACGAAGGATTATATATTCAATAGGTAGGAGTTTTCGACAATTCGTCGAACAAAAATAAGCATAATATGACAAAAAATGCCTAGCTACCTATTTGATCGCCGCGCAAAACATTTGCAGTGATCCTTAACTTGACTCTAGCTATTATTTGAAGCGTAATAATAAATAAAAAAATGATCACACATCAACATAGTATTATCTATGCAAAAGTTGCAATTTTCATAAGGTTCTTAGAGTAGAATTGACTTTAAGAAGGTGAAATTAACTAACTACCTAATTGATCGATATTTGGATTGACAAAGCTTAAAATTTCTAGATAACTAATAAATAAAAAACTAGGGTACTTCAACAAAGGATTTTATAATCAATAGGTAGGAGTTTTAGGCAATTCGTCAAACAAAAATGGGCATAATATGACAAATAATGCCTAACTACCTATTTGATCGCCGCGCAAAACATTTGCAGTGATCCTTAACTTGACTCTGGCTATTATTTGAAGCGTAATAATAAATAAAAAAATGATCATACATCAACATATTGTTATCAATAAAAAAGTCGCAATTTTCCTATTGTTCTTCGAGTAAAAATTGCTTTCAGAAGGTAAAATTAACTAACTACCTATTTGATCGATACTTGGATTGACAATGCTTAATATTTCAAGAAAACTAATAAATAAAAAATATGGGTACTTCAACAAAGGATTATATATTCAATAGGTAGGAGTTTTCGGCAATTCGTCAAACAGAAATAAGCATAATATGAGAAAAATGACTAACTACCTATTTGATCGCCGCGCAAAACATTTGCAGTGATCCTTAACTTGACTCTAGCTATATTTTGAAGCGTAATAACAAATAAAAAAATGATTATACATCAACATTGTGTTATCTATACAAAAGTCGCCTTTTTCCTAATGTTCCTCGAGTAGAAATGACTTTAAGAAGGTGAAATTGACTAACTACCTATTTGATCGATACTTGGATTGACAATGCTTAAAATTTCAAGATAACTAATAAATAAAAAATTAGGGTACTTCAACAAAGGATTATATATTCAATAGGTAGGAGATTTCGGCAATCCGTCAAACAAAAATGAGCATAGTATGACAAATAATGCCTAACTACCTATTTGATCGCCGCGCAAGACATTTGCAGTGATCCTTAACTTGACTCTAGCTATTATTTGAAGCGTAATAATAAATAAAAAAATGATCACACATCAACATAGTGTTATCTATGCAAAAGTTGCAATTTTCATAAGGTTCTTAGAGTAGAAATGACTTTAAGAAGGTGAAATTAACTAACTACCTATTTGATCGATACTTGGATTGGCAATGCTTAATATTTCAAGATAACTAATAAATAAAATATTAGGATACTTCAACGAAGGATTATATATTCAATAGGTAGGAGTTTTCGGCAATTCGTCAAACAAAAATGTGCATAATATAACAAAAATGCCTAACTACCTATTTGATCGCCGCGCAAAACATTTGCAGTGATCCTTAACTTGACTCTAGCTATATTTGAAGCGTAATAATAAATAAAAAAATGATCATACATCAACATAGTGTTATCTATGCAAAAGTTGCAATTTTCATAAGGTTCTTAGAGTAGAAATAAGTTTAAGAAGGTGAAATTAACTAACTACCTATTTGATCGATACTTGGATTGGCAATGCTTAATATTTCAAGATAACTAATAAATAAAAAATTACGGTACTTCAACGAAGGATTATATATTCAATAGGTAGGAGTTTTCGGCAATTCGTCAAACAAAAATGGGCGTAATATGACAAATAATGCCTAACTACCTATTTGATCGCCGCGCAAAATATTTGCAGTGATCCTTAACTTGAATCTAGCTATTATTTGAAGCGTAATAACAAATAAAAAAAATGATCATACATCAACATAGTGTTATCTATACAAAAGTCGCAATTTTCCTAAAGTTCTTGGAGTAGAAATGACTTTATGAAGGTGAAATTAACTAACTACCTATTTGATCGATACTTGGACTGAAAATGCTTAAAATTTCAAGAAAACTAATAAATAAAAAATATGGGTACTTCAACAAAGGATTATATATTCAATAGGTAGGAGTTTTCGGCAATTCGTCAAACAGAAATAAGCATAATATGAGAAAAATGACTAACTACCTATTTGATCGCCGCGCAAAACATTTGCAGTGATCCTTAACTTGACTCTAGCTATATTTTGAAGCGTAATAACAAATAAAAAAATGATTATACATCAACATTGTGTTATCTATACAAAAGTCGCCTTTTTCCTAAGGTTCTTCGAGTAGAAATGACTTTAAGAAGGTGAAATTAACTAACTACCTATTTGATCGATACTTGGATTGACAATGCTTAAAATTTCAAGATAACTAATAAATAAAAAATTAGGGTACTTCAACAAAGGATTATATATTCAATAGGTAGGAGATTTCGGCAATCCGTCAAACAAAAATGAGCATAGTATGACAAATAATGCCTAACTACCTATTTGATCGCCGCGCAAGACATTTGCAGTGATCCTTAACTTGACTCTAGCTATTATTTGAAGCGTAATAATAAATAAAAAAATGATCACACATCAACATAGTGTTATCTATGCAAAAGTTGCAATTTTCATAAGGTTCTTAGAGTAGAAATGACTTTAAGAAGGTGAAATTAACTAACTACCTATTTGATCGATACTTGGATTAGCAATGCTTAATATTTCAAGATAACTAATAAATAAAATATTATGGTACTTCAACGAAGGATTATATATTCAATAGGTAGGAGTTTTCGGCAATTCGTCAAACAAAAATGGGCGTAATATGACAAATAATGCCTAACTACCTATTTGATCGCCGCGCAAAATATTTGCAGTGATCCTTAACTTGAATCTAGCTATTATTTGAAGCGTAATAACAAATAAAAAAAATGATCATACATCAACATAGTGTTATCTATACAAAAGTCGCAATTTTCCTAAAGTTCTTGGAGTAGAAATGACTTTATGAAGGTGAAATTAACTAACTACCTATTTGATCGATACTTGGACTGACAATGCTTAAAATTTCAAGAAAACTAATAAATAAAAAATATGGGTACTTCAACAAAGGATTATATATTCAATAGGTAGAAGTTTTCGGCAATTCGTCAAACAAAAATGAGCATAGTATAAAAAATAATGCCTAACTACCTATTTGATCGCCGCGAAAAAATTTGGAGTGATCCTTAACTTGACTCTAGCTATTATTTGAAGCGTAATAATAAATAAAAAAATGATCATACATCAACATGGTGTTATCTATACAAAAGTCACAATTTTCCTAAGGTTCTTCGAGTAGAAATGACTTTAAAAAGGTGAAATTAACTAACTACCTATTTGATCGATACTTGGCTTGACAATGCTGAAAATTTCATTGTAACTAAAAAATAAAAAATTAGGGTACTTCAATAAAGGATTATATATTCAATAGGTAGGAGTTTTCGGAAATTCGTCAAACAAAAATGAGCATAATATGACAAAAAATGCCTAACTACCTATTTGATCGCTGCGCAAAACATTTGCAGTGATCCTTAACATGACTCTAGCTATTATTTGAAGGGTAATAATAAATAAAAAAATGATCATACATCAACATAGTGTTATCTATGCAAAAGTTGCAATTTTCATAAGGTTCTTAGAGTAGAAATGACATTAAGAAAGTGAAATTAACTAACTACCTATTTGATCGATACTTGGATTGGCAATGCTTAATATTTCAAGATAACTAATAAATAAAAAATTAGGATACTTCAACGAAGGATTATATATTCAATAGGTAGGAGTTTTCGGCAATTTGTCAAACAAAAATGAGCATAATATGACAAAAAATGCCTAACTACCTATTTGATCGCCGCGCAAAACATTTGCAGTGATCCTTAACATGACTCTAGCTATTATTTGAAGCGTAATAATAAATAAAAAAATGATCATACATCAACATCGTGTTATCTATGCAAAAGTTCCAATTTTCATAAGGTTCTTAGAGTAGAAATGACTTTAAGAAGGTGAAATTAACAAACTACCTATTTGATTGATACTTGGATTGGCAATGCTAAATATTTCAAGATAACTAATAAATAAAAAATTAGGGTACTACAACGAAGGATTATATATTCAATAGGTAGGAGTTTTCGACAATTCGTCGAACAAAAATAAGCATAATATGACAAAAAATGCCTAGCTACCTATTTGATCGCCGCGCAAAACATTTGCAGTGATCCTTAACTTGACTCTAGCTATTATTTGAAGCGTAATAATAAATAAAAAAATGATCACACATCAACATAGTATTATCTATGCAAAAGTTGCAATTTTCATAAGGTTCTTAGAGTAGAATTGACTTTAAGAAGGTGAAATTAACTAACTACCTAATTGATCGATATTTGGATTGACAAAGCTTAAAATTTCTAGATAACTAATAAATAAAAAACTAGGGTACTTCAACAAAGGATTTTATAATCAATAGGTAGGAGTTTTAGGCAATTCGTCAAACAAAAATGGGCATAATATGACAAATAATGCCTAACTACCTATTTGATCGCCGCGCAAAACATTTGCAGTGATCCTTAACTTGACTCTGGCTATTATTTGAAGCGTAATAATAAATAAAAAAATGATCATACATCAACATATTGTTATCAATAAAAAAGTCGCAATTTTCCTATTGTTCTTCGAGTAAAAATTGCTTTCAGAAGGTAAAATTAACTAACTACCTATTTGATCGATACTTGGATTGACAATGCTTAATATTTCAAGAAAACTAATAAATAAAAAATATGGGTACTTCAACAAAGGATTATATATTCAATAGGTAGGAGTTTTCGGCAATTCGTCAAACAGAAATAAGCATAATATGAGAAAAATGACTAACTACCTATTTGATCGCCGCGCAAAACATTTGCAGTGATCCTTAACTTGACTCTAGCTATATTTTGAAGCGTAATAACAAATAAAAAAATGATTATACATCAACATTGTGTTATCTATACAAAAGTCGCCTTTTTCCTAATGTTCCTCGAGTAGAAATGACTTTAAGAAGGTGAAATTGACTAACTACCTATTTGATCGATACTTGGATTGACAATGCTTAAAATTTCAAGATAACTAATAAATAAAAAATTAGGGTACTTCAACAAAGGATTATATATTCAATAGGTAGGAGATTTCGGCAATCCGTCAAACAAAAATGAGCATAGTATGACAAATAATGCCTAACTACCTATTTGATCGCCGCGCAAGACATTTGCAGTGATCCTTAACTTGACTCTAGCTATTATTTGAAGCGTAATAATAAATAAAAAAATGATCACACATCAACATAGTGTTATCTATGCAAAAGTTGCAATTTTCATAAGGTTCTTAGAGTAGAAATGACTTTAAGAAGGTGAAATTAACTAACTACCTATTTGATCGATACTTGGATTGGCAATGCTTAATATTTCAAGATAACTAATAAATAAAATATTAGGATACTTCAACGAAGGATTATATATTCAATAGGTAGGAGTTTTCGGCAATTCGTCAAACAAAAATGTGCATAATATAACAAAAATGCCTAACTACCTATTTGATCGCCGCGCAAAACATTTGCAGTGATCCTTAACTTGACTCTAGCTATATTTGAAGCGTAATAATAAATAAAAAAATGATCATACATCAACATAGTGTTATCTATGCAAAAGTTGCAATTTTCATAAGGTTCTTAGAGTAGAAATAAGTTTAAGAAGGTGAAATTAACTAACTACCTATTTGATCGATACTTGGATTGGCAATGCTTAATATTTCAAGATAACTAATAAATAAAAAATTACGGTACTTCAACGAAGGATTATATATTCAATAGGTAGGAGTTTTCGGCAATTCGTCAAACAAAAATGGGCGTAATATGACAAATAATGCCTAACTACCTATTTGATCGCCGCGCAAAATATTTGCAGTGATCCTTAACTTGAATCTAGCTATTATTTGAAGCGTAATAACAAATAAAAAAAATGATCATACATCAACATAGTGTTATCTATACAAAAGTCGCAATTTTCCTAAAGTTCTTGGAGTAGAAATGACTTTATGAAGGTGAAATTAACTAACTACCTATTTGATCGATACTTGGACTGAAAATGCTTAAAATTTCAAGAAAACTAATAAATAAAAAATATGGGTACTTCAACAAAGGATTATATATTCAATAGGTAGGAGTTTTCGGCAATTCGTCAAACAGAAATAAGCATAATATGAGAAAAATGACTAACTACCTATTTGATCGCCGCGCAAAACATTTGCAGTGATCCTTAACTTGACTCTAGCTATATTTTGAAGCGTAATAACAAATAAAAAAATGATTATACATCAACATTGTGTTATCTATACAAAAGTCGCCTTTTTCCTAAGGTTCTTCGAGTAGAAATGACTTTAAGAAGGTGAAATTAACTAACTACCTATTTGATCGATACTTGGATTGACAATGCTTAAAATTTCAAGATAACTAATAAATAAAAAATTAGGGTACTTCAACAAAGGATTATATATTCAATAGGTAGGAGATTTCGGCAATCCGTCAAACAAAAATGAGCATAGTATGACAAATAATGCCTAACTACCTATTTGATCGCCGCGCAAGACATTTGCAGTGATCCTTAACTTGACTCTAGCTATTATTTGAAGCGTAATAATAAATAAAAAAATGATCACACATCAACATAGTGTTATCTATGCAAAAGTTGCAATTTTCATAAGGTTCTTAGAGTAGAAATGACTTTAAGAAGGTGAAATTAACTAACTACCTATTTGATCGATACTTGGATTAGCAATGCTTAATATTTCAAGATAACTAATAAATAAAATATTATGGTACTTCAACGAAGGATTATATATTCAATAGGTAGGAGTTTTCGGCAATTCGTCAAACAAAAATGGGCGTAATATGACAAATAATGCCTAACTACCTATTTGATCGCCGCGCAAAATATTTGCAGTGATCCTTAACTTGAATCTAGCTATTATTTGAAGCGTAATAATAAATAAAAAGTTATCATACATCAACATGGTGTTATCTATACAAAAGTCGCAATTTTCCTAAGGTTCTTCGAGTAAAAATTGCTTTAAGAAGGTAAAATTAAATAACTACCTATTTGATCGATACTTGGATTGACAATGCTTAAAATTTCAAGAAAACTAATAAATAAAAAATATGGGTACTTCAACCAAGGATTATATATTCAATAGGTAGGAGTTTTCGGCAATTCGTCAAACATAAATTAGCATAATATGAGAAAAATGCCTAACTACCTATTTGATCGCCGCGCAAAACATTTGCAGTGATCCTTAACTTGACTCTAGCTATATTTTGAAGCGTAATAACAAATAAAAAAATGATCATACATCAACATTGTGTTATCTATACAAAAGTCGCCTTTTTCCTAAAGTTTTTCTAGTAGAAATGACTTTAAGAAGGTGAAATTAACTAACTACCTATTTGATCGATACTTGGATTGACAATGCTGAAAATTTCAATGTAACTAATAAATAAAAAATTAGGGTACATCAATAAAGGATTATATATTCAATAGGTTGGAGTTTTCGGCAATTCGTCAAACAAAAATGAGCATAGTATGACAAATAATGCCTAACTACCTATTTGATCGCCACGCAAAATATTTGTAGTGATCCTTAACTTGACTCTAGCTATTATTTGAAGCGTAATAACAAAAAAAAAATGATCATACATCAACATAGTGTTATCTATACAAAAGTCGCAATTTTCCTAAAGTTCTTGGAATAGAAATGACTTTAAGAATGTGAAATTAACTAACTACCTATTTGATCGATACTTGGACTGATAATGCTTAAAATTTCAAGATAACTAATAAAAAAAAAATTAGGGTACTTCAACAAAGGATTATATATTCAATTGGTAGGAGATTTCGGCAATTCGTCAAACAAAAATGAGCATAATATGACAAATAATGCCTAACTACCTATTTGATCGCCGCGCAAAACATTTGCAGTGATCCTTAACTTTACTCTAGCTATTATTTGAAGCGTAATAATAAATAAAAAAATGATCATACATCAACATAGTGTTATCTATGCAAAAGTCACAATTTTCAAAAGGTTCTTAGGGTAGAAATGACTTTAAGAAGGTGAAATTAACTAACTACCTATTTGATCGATACTTGGATTGGCAATGCTTAATATTTCAAGATAACTAATATATAAAAAATTAGGATACTTCAACGAAGGATTATATATTCAATAGGTAGGAGTTTTCGGCAATTCGTCAAACAAAAATGAGCATAATATGACAAAAAATGCCTAACTACCTATTTGATCGCCGCGCAAAACATTTGCAGTGATCCTTAACATGACTCTAGCTATTATTTGAAGCGTAATAATAAATAAAAAAATGATCATACATCAACATAGTGTTATCTATGCAAAAGTTGCAATTTTCATAAGGTTCTTAGAGTAGAAATGACTTTAAGAAGGTGAAATTAACTAACTACCTATTTGATCGATACTTGGATTGGCAATGCTTAATATTTCAAGATAACTAATAAATAAAAAATTAGGGTACTACAACGAAGGATTATATATTCAATAGGTAGGAGTTTTCGACAATTCGTCAAACAAAAATGAGCATAATATGACAAAAAATGCCTAACTACCTATTTGATCGCCGCGCAAATTTTTTGCAGTGATCCTTAACTTGACTCTAGCTATTATTTGAAGGGTAATAATAAATAAAAAAATGATCATACATCAACATAGTGTTATCTATGCAAAAGTTGCAATTTTCATATGGTTCTTAGAGTAGAAATGACTTTAAGAAGGTGAAATTTACTAACTACCTATTTGATCGATACTTGGATTGACAATGCTTAAAATTTCAAGATAACTAATAAATAAAAAACTAGGGTACTTCAACAAAGGATTATATATTCAATAGGTAGGAGTTTTAGGCAATTCGTCAAACAAAAATTGGCCTAATATGACAAATAATGCCTAACTACCTATTTGATCGCCGCGCATAACATTTGCAGTGATCCTTAACTTGACTCTGGCTATTATTTGAAGCGTAATAATAAATAAAAGAATGATCATACATCAACATATTGTTATCTATAAAAAAAGTCGCAATTTTCCTACGGTTCTTCGAGTAAAAATTGCTTTAAGAAGGTAAAATTAACTAACTACCTATTTGATCGATACTTGGATTGACAATGCTTAAAATTTCAAGAAAACTAATAAATAAAAAATTAGGGTACTTCAACAAAGGATTATATATTCAATAGGTAGGAGTTTTCGGCAATTCGTCAAACAGAAATAAGCATAATATGAGAAAAATGCCTAACTACCTATTTGATCGCCGCGCAAAACATTTGCAGTGATCCTTAACTTGACTCTAGCTATATTTTGAAGCGTAATAACAAATAAAAAAATGATCAGACATCAACATAGTGTTATCTATGCAAAAGTTGCAATTTTCATAAGGTTCTTAGAATAGAAATGAATTTAAGAAGGTGAAATTAACTAACTACCTATTTGATCGATACTTGGATTGGCAATGCTTAATATTTCAAGATAACTAATAAATAAAAAATTAGGGTGCTTCAACGAAGGATTATATATTCAATAGGTAGGAGTTTTCGGCAATTCGTCAAACAAAAATAAGCATAGTATGACAAATAATGCCTAACTACCTATTTGATCGCTGCGCAAAACATTTGCAGTGATCCTTAACATGACTCTAGCTATTATTTGAAGGGTAATAATAAATAAAAAAATGATCATACATCAACATAGTGTTATCTATGCAAAAGTTGCAATTTTCATAAGGTTCTTAGAGTAGAAATGACATTAAGAAGGTGAAATTAACTAACTACCTATTTGATCGATACTTGGATTGACAATGCATAAAATTTCTAGATAACTAATAAATAAAAAACTAGGGTACTTCAACAAAGGATTATATATTCAATAGGTAGGTTTTCTAGGCAATTCGTCAAACAAAAATGGGCATAATATGACTAATAATGCCTAACAACCTATTTGATCGCCGCGCAAAACATTTGCAGTGATCCTTAACTTGAATCTAGTTATTATTTGAAGCGTAATAATAAATAAAAAGTGATCCTACATCAACATGGTGTTATCTATACAAAAGTCGCAATTTTCCTAAGGTTCTTCGAGTAAAAATTGCTTTAAGAAGGTAAAATTAACTAACTACCTATTTGATCGATACTTGGATTGACAATGCTTAAAATTTCAAGAAAACTAATAAATAAAAAATATGGGTACTTCAACCAAGGATTATATATTCAATAGGTTGGAGTTTTCGGCAATTCGTCAAACAAAAATGAGCATAGTATGACAAATAATGCCTAACTACCTATTTGATCGCCACGCAAAATATTTGCAGTGATCCTTAACTTGACTCTAGCTATTATTTGAAGCGTAATAACAAATAAAAAAATGATCATACATCAACATAGTGTTATCTATACAAAAGTCGCAATTTTCCTAAAGTTCTTGGAGTAGAAATGACTTTAAGAAGGTGAAATTAACTAACTACCTATTTGATCGATACTTGGACTGACAATGCTTAAAATTTCAAGATAACTAATAAATAAAAAATTAGGGAACTACAACGAAGGATTATATATTCAATAGGTAGGAGTTTTCGACAATTCGTCAAACAAAAATGAGCATAATATGACAAAAAATGCCTAACTACCTATTTGATCGCCGCGCAAAACATTTGCAGTGATCCTTAACTTGACTCTAGCTATTATTTGAAGCGTAATAATAAATAAAAAAATGATCATACATCACCATAGTGTTATCTATGCAAAAGTTGCAATTTTCATAAGGTTCTTAGAGTAGAAATGACTTTAAGAAGGTGAAATTAACTAACTACCTATTTGATCGATACTTGGATTGACAATGCATAAAATTTCTAGATAACTAATAAATAAAAAACTAGGGTACTTCAACAAAGGATTATATATTCAATAGGTAGGTTTTCTAGGCAATTCGTCAAACAAAAATGGGCATAATATGACTAATAATGCCTAACAACCTATTTGATCGCCGCGCAAAACATTTGCAGTGATCCTTAACTTGACTCTGGCTATTATTTGAAGCGTAATAATAAATAAAAAAATGATCATACATCAACATATTGTTATCTATAAAAAAAGTCACAATTTTCCTATGGTACTTCGAGTAAAAATTGCTTTAAGAAGGTAAAATTAACTAACTACCTATTTGATCGATACTTGGATTGACAATGTTTAAAATTTCAAGAAAACTAATAAATAAAATATTATGATACTTCAACGAAGGATTATATATTCAATAGGTAGGAGTTTTCGGCAATTCGTCAAACAAAAATAAGCATAATATGAGAAAAATGCCTAACTACCTATTTGATCGCCGCGCAAAACATTTGCAGTGATCCTTAACTTGACTCTAGCTATTACTTGAAGCGTAATAACAAATAAAAAAAATGATCATACATCAACATAGTGTTATCTATGCAAAAGTTGCAATTTTCATAAGGTTCTTAGAGAAGAAATGACTTTAAGAAAGTGAAATTAACTAACTACCTATTTGATCGATACTTGGATTGGCAATGCTTAATATTTCAAGATAACTAATAAATAAAAAATTAGGGTACTTCAACGAAGGATTATATATTCAATAGGTAGGAGTTTTCGGCAATTCGTCAAACAAAAATGGGCATAATATGACAAATAATGCCTAACTACCAATTTGTTCGCCGCGCAAAACATTTGCAGTGATCCTTAACTTGAATCTAGCTATTATTTGAAGCGTAATAATAAATAAAAAGTGATCATACCTCAACATGGTGTTATCTATACAAAAGTCGCAATTTTCCTAAGGTTCTTCGAGTAAAAATTGCTTTAAGTAGGTAAAATTAACTAACTACCTATTTGATCGATACTTGGATTGACAATGCTTAAAATTTCAAGAAAACTAATAAATAAAAAATATGGGTACTTCAACCAAGGATTATATATTCAATAGGTAGGAGTTTTCGGCAATTCGTCAAACAGAAATAAGCATAATATGAGAAAAATGCCTAACTACCTATTTGATCGCCGCGCAAAACATTTGCAGTGATCCTTAACTTGAATCTAGCAATTATTTGAAGCGTAATAACAAATAAAAAAAATGATCATACATCAACATAGTGTTATCTATACAAAAGTCACAATTTTCGTAAATTTATTGAAGTAGAAATGACTTTAAGAAGGTGAAATTAACTAACTACCAATTTGATCGATACTTGGACTGACAATGCTTAAAATTTCAAGATAACTAATAAATAAAAAATTAGGGAACTACAACGAAGCATTATATATTCAATAGGTAGGAGTTTTCGACAATTCGTCAAACAAAAATGAGCATAATATGACAAAAAATGCCTATCTACCTATTTGATCGCCGCGCAAAACATTTGCAGTGCTCCTTAACTTGACTCTAGCTATTATTTGAAGCGTAATAATAAATAAAAAAATGATCATACATTACCATAGTGTTATCTATGCAAAAGTTGCAATTTTCATAAGGTTCTTAGAGTAGAAATGACTTTAAGAAGGTGAAATTAACTAACTACCTATTTGATCGATACTTGGATTGACATTGCTTAAAATTTCTAGATAACTAATAAATAAAAAACTAGGGTACTTCAACCAAGGATTATATATTCAATAGATAGGAGTTTTAGGCAATTCGTCAAACAAAAATGGGCATAATATGACAAATAATGCCTAACAACCTATTTGATCGACGCGAAAAACATTTGCAGTGATCCTTAACTTGACTCTGGCTATTATTTGAAGCGTAATAATAAATAAAAAAATGATCATACATCAACATATTGTTATCTATAAAAAAGTCGCAATTTTCCTATGGTTCTTCGAGTAAAAATTGCTTTAAGAAGGTAAAATTAACCAACTACCTATTTGATCGATACTTGGATTGACAATGTTTAAAATTTCAAGAAAACTAATAAATAAAATATTAGGATACTTCAACGAAGGATTATATATTCAATAGGTAGGAGTTTTCGGCAATTCGTCAAATAAAAATAAGCATAATATGAGAAAAATGCCTAACTACCTATTTGATCGCCGCGCAAAACATTTGCAGTGATCCTTAATTTGACTCTAGCTATTATTTGAAGCGTAATAACAAATAAAAAAATGATCATACATCAACATAGTGTTATCTATGCAAAAGTTGCAACTTTCATAAGGTTCTTAGAGTAGAAATGACTTTAAGAAGGTGAAATTAACTAACTACCTATTTGATCGATACTTAGATTGGCAATGCTTAATATTTCAAGATAAATAATAAATAAAAAATTAGGGTACTTGAACGAAGGATTATATATTCAATAGGTTGGAGTTTTCGGCAATTCGTCAAACAAAAATGGGCATA
The DNA here is from genome assembly GCA_021437785.1 of Rhodomyrtus psidioides. Classification (NCBI taxonomy): domain Eukaryota; kingdom Viridiplantae; phylum Streptophyta; class Magnoliopsida; order Myrtales; family Myrtaceae; genus Rhodomyrtus; species Rhodomyrtus psidioides. Next base: position 1,720,392 of record JAILYB010000089.1, read on the forward strand.
ATATGACAAATAATGCCTAACTACCTATTTGATCGCCGTGCAAAACATTTGCAGTGATCCTTAACTTGAATCTAGCTATTATTTGAAGCGTAATAATAAATAAAAAGTGATCATACATCAACATGGTGTTATCTATACAAAAGTCGCAATTTTCCTAAGGTTCTTCGAGTAAAAATTGCTTTAAGAAGGTAAAATTAACTAACTACCTATTTGATCGATACTTGGATTGACAATGCTTAAAATTTCAAGAAAACTAATAAATAAAAAATATGAGTACTTCAACCAAGGATTATATATTCAATAGGTAGGAGTTTTCGGCAATTCGTCAAACAGAAATAAGCATAATAAGAGAAAAATGCCTGACTACCTATTTGATCGGCGCGCAAAACATTTGCAGTGATCCTTAACTTGACTCTAGCTATTATTTGAAGCGTAATAACAAATAAAAAAATGATCATACATCAACATAGTGTTATCTATACAAAAGTCGCAATTTTACTAAAGTTCTTGGAGTAAAAACGACTTTAAGAAGGTGAAATTAACTAACTACCTATTTGATCGATACTTGGACTGACAATGCTTAAAATTTCAAGATAACTAATAAATAAAAAATTGGGGAACTACAACGAAGGATTATATATTCAATAGGTAGGAGTTTTCGACAATTCGTCAAACAAAAATGAGCATAATATGACAAAAAATGCCTATCTACCTATTTGATCGCCGCGCAAAACATTTGCAGTGCTCCTTAACTTGACTCTAGCTATTATTTGAAGCGTAATAATAAATAAAAAAATGATCTTACATCACCATAGTGTTATCTATGCAAAAGTTGCAATTTTCATAAGGTTCTTAGAGTAGAAATGACTTTAAGAAGGTGAAATTAACTAACTACCTATTTGATCGATACTTGGATTGACATTGCTTAAAATTTCTAGATAACTAATAAATAAAAAACTAGGGTACTTCAACCAAGGATTATATATTCAATAGGTAGGAGTATTAGGCAATTCGTCAAACAAAAATGGGCATAATATGACAAATAATGCCTAACAACCTATTTGATCGCCGCGCAAAACATTTGCAGTGATCCTTAACTTGACTCTGGCTATTATTTGAAGCGTAATAATAAATAAAAAAATGATCATACATCAACATATTGTTATCTATAAAAAAAGTCGCAATTTTCCTATGGTTCTTCGAGTAAAAATTGCTTTAAGAAGGTAAAATTAACTAACTACCTATTTGATCGATACTTGGATTGACAATGCTTAAAATTTCAAGAAAACTAATAAATAAAAAATATGGGTACTTCAACCAAGGATTATATATTCAATAGGTAGGAGTTTTCGGCAATTCGTCAAACAGAAATAAGCATAATATGAGATAAATGCCTAACTACCTATTTGATCGCCGCGCAAAACATTTGCAGTGATCCTTAACTTGACTCTAGCTATTATTTGAAGCGTAATAACAAATAAAAAAAATGATCATACATCAACATAGTGTTATCTATGCAAAAGTTGCAACTTTCATAAGGTTCTTAGAGTAGAAATGACTTTAAGAAGGTGAAATTAACTAACTACCTATTTGATCGATACTTAGATTGGCAATGCTTAATATTTCAAGATAAATAATAAATAAAAAATTAGGGTACTTGAACGAAGGATTATATATTCAATATGTTGGAGTTTTCGGCAATTCGTCAAACAAAAATGGGCATAATATGACAAATAATGCCTAACTACCTATTTGATCGCCGCGCAAAACATTTGCAGTGATCCTTAACTTGAATCTAGCTATTATTTGAAGCGTAATAATAAATAAAAAGTGATCATACATTAACATGGTGTTATCTATACAAAAGTCGCGATTTTCCTAACGTTCTTCGAGTAAAAATTGCTTTAAGAAGGTAAAATTAACTAACTACCTATTTGATCGATACTTGGATTGACAATGCTTAAAATTTCAAGAAAACTAATAAATAAAAAATATGGGTACTTCAACCAAGGATTATATATTCAATAGGTAGGAGTTTTCGGCAATTCGTCAAACAGAAATAAGCATAATATGAGAAAAATGCCAAACTACCTATTTGATCGCCGCGCAAAACATTTGCAGTGATCCTTAACTTGACTCTAGCTATTATTTGAAGCGTAATAACAAATAAAAAAAATGATCATACATCAACATAGTGTTATCTATACAAAAGTCGCAATTTTACTAAAGTTCTTGGAGTAAAAACGACTTTAAGAAGGTGAAATTAACTAACTACCTATTTGATCGATACTTGGACTGACAATGCTTAAAATTTCAAGATAACTAATAAATAAAAAATTGGGGAACTACAACGAAGGATTATATATTCAATAGGTAGGAGTTTTCGACAATTCGTCAAACAAAAATGAGCATAATATGACAAAAAATGCCTAACTACCTATTTGATCGCCGCGCAAAACATTTGCAGTGATCCTTAACTTGACTCTAGCTATTATTTGAAGCGTAATAATAAATAAAAAAATGATCATACATCACCATAGTGTTATCTATGCAAAAGTTGCAATTTTCATAAGGTTCTTAGAGTAGAAATGACTTTAAGAAGGTGAAATTAACTAACTACCTATTTGATCGATACTTGGATTGACAATGCTTAATATTTCTAGATAACTAATAAATAAAAAACTAGTGTACTTCAACAAAGGATTATATATTCAATAGGTAGGAGTTCTAGGCAATTCGTCAAACAAAAATGGGCATAATATGACAAATAATGCCTAACAACCTATTTGATCGCCGCGCAAAACATTTGCAGTGATCCTTAACTTGACTCTGGCTATTATTTGAAGCGTAATAGTAAATAAAAAAATGATCATACATCAACATATTGTTATCTATAAAAAAAGTCGCAATTTTCCTATGGTTCTTCGAGTAAAAATTGCTTTAAGAAGGTAAAATTAACTAACTACCTATTTGATCGATAGTTGTATTGACAATGTTTAAAATTTCAAGAAAACTAATAAATAAAATATTAGGATACTTCAACGAAGGATTATATATTCAATAGGTAGGAGTTTTCGGCAATTCGTCATACAAAAATAAGCATAATATGAGAAAAATGCCTAACTACCTATTTGATCGCCGCGCAAAACATTTGCAGTGATCCTTAACTTGACTCTAGCTATTATTTGAAGCGTAATAACAAATAAAAAAATGATCATACATCAACATAGTGTTATCTATGCAAAAGTTGCAATTTTCATAAGGTTCTTAGAGTAGAAATGACTTTAAGAAGGTGAAATTAACTAACTACCTATTTGATCGATACTTGGATTGGCAATGCTTAATATTTCAAGATAACTAATAAATAAAAAATTAGGGTACTACAACGAAGGATTATATATTCAATAGGTAGGAGTTTTCGACAATTCGTCAAACAAAAATGAGCATAATATGACAAAAAATGCCTAACTACCTATTTGATCGCCGCGCAAATTATTTGCAGTGATCCTTAACTTGACTCTAGCTATTATTTGAAGCGTAATAATAAATAAAAAAATGATCATACATCAACATAGTGTTATCTATGCAAAAGTGGTAATTTTCATATGGTTCTTAGAGTAGAAATGACTTTAAGAAGGTGAAATTTACTAACTACCTATTTGATCGATACTTGGATTGACAATGCTTAAAATTTCAAGATAACTAATAAATAAAAAACTAGGGTACTTCAACAAAGGATTATATATTCAATAGGTAGGAGTTTTAGGCAATTCTTCAAACAAAAATTGGCCTAATATGACAAATAATGCCTAACTACCTATTTGATCGCCGCGCAAAACATTTGCAGTGATCCTTAACTTGACTCTAGCTATATTTTGAAGCGTAATAACAAATAAAAAAATGATCATACATCAACATTGTGTTATCTATACAAAAGTCGCCTTTTTCCTAAGGTTCTTCGAGTAGAAATAACTTTAAGAAGGTGAAATTAACTAACTACCTATTTGATCGATACTTGGATTGGCAATGCTTAATATTTCAAGATAACTAATAAATAAAATATTAGGATACTTCAACGAAGGATTATATATTCAATAGGTAGGAGTTTTCGGCAATTCGTCAAACAAAAAAGAGCATAATATGACAAAAAATGCCTAACTACCTATTTGATCGCCGCACAAAACATTTGCAGTGATCCTTAACTTGAATCTAGCAATTATTTGAAGCGTAATAACAAATAAAAAAAATGATCATACATCAACATAGTGTTATCTATACAAAAGTCACAATTTTCGTAAAGTTCTTGGATTAGAAATGACTTTAAGAAGGTGAAATTAACTAACTACCAATTTGATCGATACTTGGACTGACAATGCTTAAAATTTCAAGATAACTAATAAATAAAAAATTAGGGAACTACAACGAAGCATTATATATTCAATAGGTAGGAGTTTTCGACAATTCGTCAAACAAAAATTAGCATAATATGACAAAAAATGCCTATCTACCTATTTGATCGCCGCGCAAAACATTTGCAGTGCTCCTTAACATGACTCTAGCTATTATTTGAAGCGTAACAATAAATAAAAAAATGATCATACATCACCATAGTGTTATCTATGCAAAAGTTGCAATTTTCATAAGGTTCTTAGAGTAGAAATGACTTTAAGAAGGTGAAATTAACTAACTACCTATTTGATCGATACTTGGATTGACATTGCTTAAAATTTCTAGATAACTAATAAATAAAAAACTAGGGTACTTCCACCAAGGATTATATATTCAATAGGTAGGAGTTTTAGGCAATTCGTCAAACAAAAATGGGCATAATATGACAAATAATGCCTAACTACCTATTTGATCGCCGCGCAAAACATTTGCAGTGATCCTTAACTTGAATCTAGCTATTATTTGAAGCGTAATAATAAATAAAAAGTGATCATACATCAACATGGTGTTATCTATACAAAAGTCGCAATTTTCCTAAGGTTCTTCGAGTAAAAATTGCTTTAAGAAGGTAAAATTAACTAACTACCTATTTAATCGATACTTGGATTGACAATGCTTAAAATTTCAAGAAAACTAATAAATAAAAAATATGGGTACTTCAACCAAGGATTATATATTCAATAGGTAGGAGTTTTCGGCAATTCGTCAAACAGAAATAAGCATAATATGACAAAAAATGCCTAACTACCTATTTGATCGCCGCGCAAAACATTTGCAGTGATCCTTAAGTTGACTCTAGCTATTATTTGAAGCGTAATAATAAATAAAAAAATGATCATACATCACCATAGTGTTATCTATGCAAAAGTTGCAATTTTCATAAGGTTCTTAGAGTAGAAATGACTTTAAGAAGGTGAAATTAACTAACTACCTATTTGATCGATACTTGGATTGACAATGCTTAAAATTTCTAGATAACTAATAAATAAAAAACTAGGGTACTTCAACAAAGGATTATATATTCAATAGGTAGGAGTTCTAGGCAATTCGTCAAACAAAAAAGGGCATAATATGACAAAAAATGCCTATCTACCTATTTGATCGCCGCGCAAAACATTTGCAGTGCTCCTTAACATGACTCTAGCTATTATTTGAAGCGTAACAATAAATAAAAAAATGATCATACATCACCATAGTGTTATCTATGCAAAAGTTGCAATTTTCATAAGGTTCTTAGAGTAGAAATGACTTTAAGAAGGTGAAATTAACTAACTACCTATTTGATCGATACTTGGATTGACATTGCTTAAAATTTCTAGATAACTAATAAATAAAAAACTAGGGTACTTCCACCAAGGATTATATATTCAATAGGTAGGAGTTTTAGGCAATTCGTCAAACAAAAATGGGCATAATATGACAAATAATGCCTAACTACCTATTTGATCGCCGCGCAAAACATTTGCAGTGATCCTTAACTTGAATCTAGCTATTATTTGAAGCGTAATAATAAATAAAAAGTGATCATACATCAACATAGTGTTATCTATACAAAAGTCGCAATTTTCCTAAAGTTCTTGGAGTAAAAATGACTTTAAGAAGGTGAAATTAACTAACTACCTATTTGATCGATACTTGGACTGACAATGCTTAAAATTTCAAGATAACTAATAAATAAAAAATTGGGGAACAACAACGAACGATTATATATTCAATAGGTAGGAGTTTTTGACAATTCGTCAAACAAAAATGAGCATAATATGACAAAAAATGCCTAACTACCTATTTGATCGCCGCGCAAAACATTTGCAGTGATCCTTAAGTTGACTCTAGCTATTATTTGAAGCGTAATAATAAATAAAAAAATGATCATACATCACCATAGTGTTATCTATGCAAAAGTTGCAATTTTCATAAGGTTCTTAGAGTAGAAATGACTTTAAGAAGGTGAAATTAACTAACTACCTATTTGATCGATACTTGGATTGACAATGCTTAAAATTTCTAGATAACTAATAAATAAAAAACTAGGGTACTTCAACAAAGGATTATATATCAATAGGTAGGAGTTCTAGGCAATTCGTCAAACAAAAATGGGTATAATATGACAAATAATGCCTAACAACCTATTTGATCGCCGCGCAAAACATTTGCAGTTATCCTTAACTTGACTCTGGCTATTATTTGAAGCGTAATAGTAAATAAAAAAATGATCATACATCAACATATTGTTATCTATAAAAAAAGTCGCAATTTTCCTATGGTTCTTCGAGTAAAAATTGCTTTAAGAAGGTAAAATTAACTAACTACCTATTTGATCGAAAGTTGTATTGACAATGTTTAAAATTCAAGAAAACTAATAAATAAAATATTAGGATACTTCAACGAAGGATTATATATTCAATAGGTAGGAGTTTTCGGCAATTAGTCATACAAAAATAAGCATAATATGAGAAAAATGCCTAACTACCTATTTGATCGCCGCGCAAAACATTTGCAGTGATCCTTAACTTGACTCTAGCTATTATTTGAAGCGTAATAACAAATTAAAAAATGATCATACATCAACATAGTGTTATCTATGCAAAAGTTACAATTTTCATAAGGTTCTTAGAGTAGAAATGACTTTAAGAAGGTGAAATTAACTAACTACCTATTTGATCGATACTTGGATTGGAAATGCTTAATATTTCAACATAACTAATAAATAAAAAATTAGGGTACTTCAACGAAGGATTATATATTCAATAGGTAGGAGTTTTCGGCAATTCGTCAAACAAAAATGGGCATAATATGTCAAATAATGCCTAACTACCTATTTGATCGCCGCGCAAAACATTTGCAGTGATCCTTAACTTGAATCTAGCTATTATTTGAAGCGTAATAATAAATAAAAAGTGATCATACATCAACATGGTGTTATCTATACAAAAGTCGCAATTTTCCTAAGGTTCTTCGAGTAAAAATTGCTTTAAGAAGGTAAAATTAACTAACTACCTATTTGATCGATACTTGGATTGACAATACTTAAAATTTCAAGAAATCTAATAAATAAAAAATATGGGTACTTCAAACAAGGATTATATATTCAATAGGTAGGAGTTTTCGGCAATTCGTCAAACAGAAATAAGCATAATATGAGAAAAATGCCTAACTACCTATTTGATCGCCGCGCAAAACATTTGCAGTGATCCTTAACTTGACTCTAGCTATATTTTGAAGCGTAATAACAAATAAAAAAATGATCATACATCAACATTGTGTTATCTATACAAAAGTCGCCTTTTTCCTAAGGTTCTTCGAGTAGAAATAACTTTAAGAATGTGAAATTAACTAACTACCTATTTGATCGATACTTGGATTGGCAATGCTTAATATTTCAAGATAACTAATAAATAAAATATTAGGATACTTCAACGAAGGATTATATATTCAATAGGTAGGAGTTTTCGGCAATTCGTCAAACAAAAAAGAGCATAATATGACAAAAAATGCCTAACTACCTATTTGATCGCCGCGCAAAACATTTGCAGTGATCCTTAACTTGACTCTAGCTATTATTTGAAGCGTAATAATAAATAAAAAAATTAGCATACATCAACATAGTGTTATTTATGCAAAAGTTGCAATTTTCATAAGGTTCTTAGAGTAGAAATGACTTTAAAAAGGTAAAATTAACTAACTACCTATTTGATCGATTCTTGGATTGGCAATGCTTAATATTTCAAGATAACTAATAAATAAAAAATTAGGGTACTTCAACGAAGGATTATATATTCAATAGGTAGGAGTTTTCGGCAATTCGTCAAACAAAAATGGGCATAATATTACAAATAATGCCTAACTACCTATTTGATCGCCGCGCAAAACATTTGCAGTGATCCTTAACTTGAATCTAGCTATTATTTGAAGCGTAATAATAAATAAAAAGTGATCATACATCAACATGTTGTTATCTATACAAAAGTCGCAATTTTCCTAAGGTTCTTCGAGTAAAAATTGCTTTAAGAAGGTAAAATTAACTAACTACCTATTTGATCGATACTTGGATTGACAATGCTTAAAATTTCAAGAAAACTAATAAATAAAAAATTAGGGTACTTCAACGAAGGATTATATATTCAATAGGTAGGAGTTTTCGGCAATTTGTCAAACAAAAATGAGCATAATATGATAAAAAATGCCTAACTACCTATTTGATCGCCGCGCAAAACATTTGCAGTGATCCTTAACATGACTCTAGCTATTATTTGAAGCGTAATAATAAATAAAAAAATGATCATACATCAACATAGTGTTATCTATGCAAAAGTTGCAATTTTCATAAGGTTCTTAGAGTAGAAATGACTTTAAGAAGTTGAAATTAACTAACTACCTATTTGATCGATACTTGGATTGGCAATGCTTAATATTTCAAGATAACTAATAAATAAAAAATTAGGGTACTACAACGAAGGATTATATATTCAATAGGTAGGAGTTTTCGACAATTCGTCAAACAAAAATGAGCATAATATGACAAAAAATGCCTAACAACCTATTTGATCGCCGCGTAAAACATTTGCAGTGATCCTTAACTTGACTCTAGCTATATTTTGAAGCATAATAACAAATAAAAAAATGATCATACTTCAACATTGTGTTATCTATACAAAAGTCGCCTTTTTCCTAAGGTTCTTCGAGTAGAAATGACTTTAAGAAGGTGAAATTAACTAACTACCTATTTGATCGATACTTGGATTGAAAAAGCTGAAAATTTCAATGTAACTAATAAATAAAAAATTAGGGTACTTCAATAAAGGATTATATATTCAATAGGTAGGAGTTTTCGGCAATTCGTCAAACAGAAATAAGCATAGTGTGACAAATAATGCCTAACTAACTATTTGATCGCCACGCAAAATATTTGCAGTGATCCTTAACTTGACTCTAGCTATTATTTGAAGCGTAATAACAAATAAAAAAAATGATCATACATCAACATAGTGTTATCTATACAAAAGTCGCAATTTTCCTAAAGTTCTTCGAGTAGAAATAACTTTAAGAAGGTGAAATTAACTAACTTCCTATTTGATCGATACTTGGATTGGCAATGCTTAATATTTCAAGATAACAAATAAATAAAAAATTAGGGTACTTCAACGAAGGATTATATTTTCAATAGGTCGGAGTTTTCGGAAATTCGTCAAACAAAAATGAGCATAATATGACAAAAAATGCCTAACTACCTATTTGATCGCCGCGCAAAACATTTGCAGTGATCCTTAACATGACTCTAGCTATTATTTGAAGCGTAATAATAAATAAAAAAATGATCATACATCAACATAGTGTTATCTATGCAAAAGTTGCAATTTTCATAAGGTTCTTAGAGTAGAAATGACTTTAAAAAGGTAAAATTAACTAACTACCTATTTGATCGATTCTTGGATTGGCAATGCTTAATATTTCAACATAACTAATAAATAAAAAATTAGGGTACTTCAACGAAGGATTATATATTCAATAGGTAGGAGTTTTCGGCAATTCGTCAAACAAAATTGGGCATAATATTACAAATAATGCCTAACTACCTATTTGATCGCCGCGCAAAACATTTGCAGCGATCCTTAACTTGAATCTAGCTATTATTTGAAGCGTAATAGTAAATAAAAAAATGATCATACATCAACATATTGTTATCTATAAAAAAGTCGCAATTTTCCTATGGTTCTTCGAGTAAAAATTGCTTTAAGAAGGTAAAATTAACTAACTACCTATTTGATCGAAAGTTGTATTGACAATGTTTAAAATTCAAGAAAACTAATAAATAAAATATTAGGATACTTCAACGAAGGATTATATATTCAATAGGTAGGAGTTTTCGGCAATTAGTCATACAAAAATAAGCATAATATGAGAAAAATGCCTAACTACCTATTTGATCGCCGCGCAAAACATTTGCAGTGATCCTTAACTTGACTCTAGCTATTATTTGAAGCGTAATAACAAATAAAAAAATGATCATACATCAACATAGTGTTATCTATGCAAAAGTTACAATTTTCATAAGGTTCTTAGAGTAGAAATGACTTTAAGAAGGTGAAATTAACTAACTACCTATTTGATCGATACTTGGATTGGAAATGCTTAATATTTCAACATAACTAATAAATAAAAAATTAGGGTACTTCAACGAAGGATTATATATTCAATAGGTAGGAGTTTTCGGCAATTCGTCAAACAAAAATGGGCATAATATGTCAAATAATGCCTAACTACCTATTTGATCGCCGCGCAAAACATTTGCAGTGATCCTTAACTTGAATCTAGCTATTATTTGAAGCGTAATAATAAATAAAAAGTGATCATACATCAACATGGTGTTATCTATACAAAAGTCGCAATTTTCCTAAGGTTCTTCGAGTAAAAATTGCTTTAAGAAGGTAAAATTAACTAACTACCTATTTGATCGATACTTGGATTGACAATACTTAAAATTTCAAGAAATCTAATAAATAAAAAATATGGGTACTTCAAACAAGGATTATATATTCAATAGGTAGGAGTTTTCGGCAATTCGTCAAACAGAAATAAGCATAATATGAGAAAAATGCCTAACTACCTATTTGATCGCCGCGCAAAACATTTGCAGTGATCCTTAACTTGACTCTAGCTATATTTTGAAGCGTAATAACAAATAAAAAAATGATCATACATCAACATTGTGTTATCTATACAAAAGTCGCCTTTTTCCTAAGGTTCTTCGAGTAGAAATAACTTTAAGAATGTGAAATTAACTAACTACCTATTTGATCGATACTTGGATTGGCAATGCTTAATATTTCAAGATAACTAATAAATAAAATATTAGGATACTTCAACGAAGGATTATATATTCAATAGGTAGGAGTTTTCGGCAATTCGTCAAACAAAAAAGAGCATAATATGACAAAAAATGCCTAACTACCTATTTGATCGCCGCGCAAAACATTTGCAGTGATCCTTAACTTGACTCTAGCTATTATTTGAAGCGTAATAATAAATAAAAAAATTAGCATACATCAACATAGTGTTATTTATGCAAAAGTTGCAATTTTCATAAGGTTCTTAGAGTAGAAATGACTTTAAAAAGGTAAAATTAACTAACTACCTATTTGATCGATTCTTGGATTGGCAATGCTTAATATTTCAAGATAACTAATAAATAAAAAATTAGGGTACTTCAACCAAGGATTATATATTCAATAGGTAGGAGTTTTCGGCAATTCGTCAAACAAAAATGGGCATAATATTACAAATAATGCCTAACTACCTATTTGATCGCCGCGCAAAACATTTGCAGTGATCCTTAACTTGAATCTAGCTATTATTTGAAGCGTAATAATAAATAAAAAGTGATCATACATCAACATGTTGTTATCTATACAAAAGTCGCAATTTTCCTAAGGTTCTTCGAGTAAAAATTGCTTTAAGAAGGTAAAATTAACTAACTACCTATTTGATCGATACTTGGATTGACAATGCTTAAAATTTCAAGAAAACTAATAAATAAAAAATTAGGGTACTTCAACGAAGGATTATATATTCAATAGGTAGGAGTTTTCGGCAATTTGTCAAACAAAAATGAGCATAATATGATAAAAAATGCCTAACTACCTATTTGATCGCCGCGCAAAACATTTGCAGTGATCCTTAACATGACTCTAGCTATTATTTGAAGCGTAATAATAAATAAAAAAATGATCATACATCAACATAGTGTTATCTATGCAAAAGTTGCAATTTTCATAAGGTTCTTAGAGTAGAAATGACTTTAAGAAGTTGAAATTAACTAACTACCTATTTGATCGATACTTGGATTGGCAATGCTTAATATTTCAAGATAACTAATAAATAAAAAATTAGGGTACTACAACGAAGGATTATATATTCAATAGGTAGGAGTTTTCGACAATTCGTCAAACAAAAATGAGCATAATATGACAAAAAATGCCTAACAACCTATTTGATCGCCGCGTAAAACATTTGCAGTGATCCTTAACTTGACTCTAGCTATATTTTGAAGCGTAATAACAAATAAAAAAATGATCATACTTCAACATTGTGTTATCTATACAAAAGTCGCCTTTTTCCTAAGGTTCTTCGAGTAGAAATGACTTTAAGAAGGTGAAATTAACTAACTACCTATTTGATCGATACTTGGATTGAAAAAGCTGAAAATTTCAATGTAACTAATAAATAAAAAATTAGGGTACTTCAATAAAGGATTATATATTCAATAGGTAGGAGTTTTCGGCAATTCGTCAAACAAAAATGAGCATAGTGTGACAAATAATGCCTAACTAACTATTTGATCGCCACGCAAAATATTTGCAGTGATCCTTAACTTGACTCTAGCTATTATTTGAAGCGTAATAACAAATAAAAAAAATGATCATACATCAACATAGTGTTATCTATACAAAAGTCGCAATTTTCCTAAAGTTCTTCGAGTAGAAATAACTTTAAGAAGGTGAAATTAACTAACTTCCTATTTGATCGATACTTGGATTGGCAATGCTTAATATTTCAAGATAACAAATAAATAAAAAATTAGGGTACTTCAACGAAGGATTATATTTTCAATAGGTCGGAGTTTTCGGAAATTCGTCAAACAAAAATGAGCATAATATGACAAAAAATGCCTAACTACCTATTTGATCGCCGCGCAAAACATTTGCAGTGATCCTTAACATGACTCTAGCTATTATTTGAAGCGTAATAAAAAATAAAAAAATGATCATACATCAACATAGTGTTATCTATGCAAAAGTTGCAATTTTCATAAGGTTCTTAGAGTAGAAATGACTTTAAAAAGGTAAAATTAACTAACTACCTATTTGATCGATTCTTGGATTGGCAATGCTTAATATTTCAACATAACTAATAAATAAAAAATTAGGGTACTTCAACGAAGGATTATATATTCAATAGGTAGGAGTTTTCGGCAATTCGTCAAACAAAATTGGGCATAATATTACAAATAATGCCTAACTACCTATTTGATCGCCGCGCAAAACATTTGCAGCGATCCTTAACTTGAATCTAGATATTATTTGAAGCGTAATAATAAATAAAAAGTGATCATACATCAACATGTTGTTATCTATACAAAAGTCGCAATTTTCCTAAGGTTCTTCGAGTAAAAATTGCTTTAAGAAGCTAAAATTAACTAACTACCTATTTGATCGATACTTGTATTGACAATGCTTAATATTTCAAGATAACTAATAAATAAAAAATTAGGGTACTACAACGAAGGATTATATATTCAATAGGTAGGAGTTTTCGACAATTCGTCATACAAAAATGAGCATAATATGACAAAAAATGCCTAACAACCTATTTGATCGCCGCGTAAAACATTTGCAGTGATCCTTAACTTGACTCTAGCTATATTTTGAAGCGTAATAACAAATAAAAAAATGATCATACTTCAACATTGTGTTATCTATACAAAAGTCACCTTTTTCCTAAGGTTCTTCGAGTAGAAATGACTTTAAGAAGGTGAAATTAATTAACTACCTATTTGATCGATACTTGGATTGAAAAAGCTGAAAATTTCAATGTAACTAATAAATAAAAAATTAGGGTACTTCAATAAAGGATTATATATTCAATAGGTAGGAGTTTTCGGCAATTCGTCAAAAAAAAATGAGCATAGTATGACAAATAATGCCTAACTACCTATTTGATCGCCACGCAAAATATTTGCAATGATCCTTAACTTGACTCTAGCTATTATTTGAAGCGTAATAACAAATAAAAAAAATGATCATACATCAACATAGTGTTATCTATACAAAAGTCGCAATTTTCCTAAAGTTCTTCGAGTAGAAATAACTTTAAGAAGGTGAAATTAACTAACTTCCTATTTGATCGATACTTGGATTGGAAATGCTTAATATTTCAAGATAACTAATAAATAAAAAATTAGGGTACTTCAACGAAGGATTATATATTCAATAGGTAGGAGTTTTCGAAAATTCGTCAAACAAAAATGAGCATAATATGACAAAAAATGCCTAACTACCTATTTGATCGCCGCGCAAAACATTTGCAGTGATCCTTAACATGACTCTAGCTATTATTTGAAGCGTAATAAAAAATAAAAAAAATGATCTTACATCAACATAGTGTTATCTATGCAAAAGTTGCAATTTTCATAAGGTTCTTAGAGTAGAAATGACTTTAAGAAGGTGAAATTAACTAACTACCTATTTGATCGATACTTGGATTGGCAATGCTTAATATTTCAAGATAACTAATAAATAAAAAATTAGTATACTTCAACGAAGGATTATATATTCAATAGGTAGGAGTTTTCGGCAATTTGTCAAACAAAAATGAGCATAATATGACAAAGAAATGCCTAACTACTATTTGATCGCCGTGCAAAACATTTGCAGTGATCCTTAACATGTCTCTAGCTATTATTTGAAGCGTAATAATAAATAAAATAATGATCATACATCAACATAGTGTTATCTATGTAAAAGTTGCAATTTTCATAAGGCTCTTAGAGTAGAAATGACTTTAAGAAGGTGAAATTAACTAACTACCTATTTGATCGATACTTGGATTGGCAATGCTTAATATTTCAAGATAACTAATAAATAAAAAATTAGGGTACTACAACGAAGGATTATATATTCAATAGGTAGGAGTTTTCGACAATTCGTCAAACAAAAATGGGCATAATATGACAAAAAATGCCTAACTACCTATTTGATCGCCGCGCAAAACATTTGCAGTGATCCTTAACTTGACTCTAGCTATTATTTGAAGCGTAATAATAAATAAAAAAATGATCATACATCAACATAGTGTTATCGATGCAAAAGTCGCAATTTTCATAAGGTTCTTAGAGTAGAAATGACTTTAAGAAGGTGAAATTAACTAACTACCTATTTGATCGATACTTGGATTGACAATGCTAAAAATTTCTAGATAACTAATATATAAAAAAATAGGGTACTTCAACAAAGGATTATATATTCAATAGGTAGGAGTTTTAGGCAATTCGTCAAACAAAAATGGGCATAATATGACAAATAATGCCTAACTACCTATTTGAGCGCCGCGCAAAACATTTGCAGTGATCCTTAACTTGACTCTGGCTATTATTTGAAGCGTAATAATAAATAAAAAAATGATCATACATCAACATATTGTTATCTATAAAAAAGTCGCAATTTTCCTATGATTCTTCGAGTAAAAATTGCTTTAAGAAGGTAAAATTAACTAACTACCTATTTGATCGATACTTGTATTGACAATGCTTAAAATTTCAAGAAAACTAATAAATAAAAAATATGGGTACTTCAACAAAGGATTATATATTCAATAGGTAGGAGTTTTCGGCAATTCGTCAAACAGAAATAAGCATAATATGAGAAAAATGCCTAACTACCTATTTGATCGCCGCGCAAAACATTTGCAGTGATCCTTAACTTGACTCTAGCTATATTTTGAAGCGTAATAACAAATAAAAAAATGATCATACATCAACATTGTGTTATCTATACAAAAGTCGCCTTTTTCCTAAGGTTCTTCAAGTAGAAATGACTTTAAGAAGGTGAAATTAACTAACTACCTATTTGATCGATACTTGGATTGACAATGCTTAAAATTTCAAGATAAGTAATAAATAAAAAATTAGGGTACTTCAACAAAGGATTATATATTCAATAGGTAGGAGATTTCGGCAATCCGTCAAACAAAAATGAGCATAGTATGACAAATAATGCCTAACTACCTATTTGATCGCCGCGCAAAAATTTGCAGTGATCCCTACCTTGACTCTACCTATTTTTTGAAGCGTAATAACAAGTAAAAAATAATGATCATACATCAACATAGTGTTATCTATACAAAAGTCGCAATTTTCCTAAAATTCTTGGAGTAGAAATGACTTTAAGAAGGTGAAATTAACTAACTACCTATTTGATCGATACTTGGATTGGCAATGCTTAATATTTCAAGATAACTAATAAATAAAATATTAGGATACTTCAACGAAGGATTATATATTCAATAGGTAGGAGTTTTCGGCAATTCGTCAAACAAAAATGAGCATAATATGACAAAAAATGCCTAACTACCTATTTGATCGCCGCGCAAAACATTTGCAGTGATCCTTAACATGACTCTAGCAATTATTTGAAGCGTAATAATAAATAAAAAAATGATCATACATCAACATAGTGTTATCTATGCAAAAGTTGCAATTTTCATAAGGTTCTTAGAGTAGAAATGACTTTAAGAAGGTGAAATTAACTAACTACCTATTTGATCGATACTTGGATTGGCAATGCTTAATATTTCAAGATAACTAATAAATAAAAAATTAGGGTACTTCAACGAAGGATTATATATTCAATAGGTAGGAGTTTTCGGAAATTCGTCAAACAAAAATGAGCATAATATGACAAAAAATGCATAACTACCTATTTGATCGCCGCGCAAAACATTTGCAGTGATCCTTAACTTGACTCTAGCTATTATTTGAAGCGTAATAATAAATAAAAAAATGATCATACATCAACATACTGTTATCTATGCAAAAGTTGCAATTTTCATAAGGTTCTTAGAGTATAAATGACTTTAAGAAGGTGAAATTAACTAACTACCTATTTGATCGATACTTGGATTGGCAATGCTTAATATTTCAAGATAACTAATAAATAAAAAATTAGGGTACTTCAACGAAGGATTATATATTCAATAGGTAGGAGTTTTCGGAAATTCGTCAAACAAAAATGAGCATAATATGACAAAAAATGCCTAACTACCTATTTGATCGCCGCGCAAAACATTTGCAGTGATCCTTAACATGACTCTAGCTATTATTTGAAGCGTAATAATAAATAAAAAAATGATCATACATCAACATAGTGTTATCTATGCAAAAGTTGCAATTTTCATAAGGTTCTTAGAGTAGAAATGACTTTAAGAAGGTGAAATTAACTAACTACCTATTTGATCGATACTTGGATTGGCAATGCTTAATATTTCAAGATAACTAATAAATAAAAAATTAGGGTACTTCAACGAAGGATTATATATTCAATAGGTAGGAGTTTTCGGCAATTCGTCAAACAAAAATGGGCATAATATTACAAATAATGCCTAACTACCTATTTGATCGCCGCGCAAAACATTTGCAGTGATCCTTAACTTGAATCTAGCTATTATTTGAAGCGTAATAATAAATAAAAAGTGATCATACATCAACATGTTGTTATCTATACAAAAGTCGCAATTTTCCTAAGGTTCTTCGAGTAAAAATTGCTTTAAGAAGGTTAAATTAACTAACTACCTATTTGATCGATACTTGGATTGACAATGCTTAAAATTTCAAGAAAACTAATAAATAAAAAATTAGGGTACTTCAACGAAGGATTATATATGCAATAGGTAGGAGTTTTCTGCAATTTGTCAAACAAAAATGACTTTAAGAAGGTGAAATTAACTAACTACCTATTTGATCGATACTTGGATTGAAAAAGCTGAAAATTTCAATGTAACTAATAAATAAAAAATTAGGGTACTTCAATAAAGGATTATATATTCAATAGGTAGGAGTTTTCGGCAATTCGTCAAACAAAAAAGAGCATAGTATGACAAATAATGCCTAACTACCTATTTGATCGCCACGCAAAATATTTGCAGTGATCCTTAACTTGACTCTAGCTATTATTTGAAGCGTAATAACAAATAAAAAAAATGATCATACATCAACATAGTGTTATCTATACAAAAGTCGCAATTTTCCTAAAGTTCTTCGAGTAGAAATAACTTTAAGAAGGTGAAATTAACTAACTTCCTATTTGATCGATACTTGGATTGGCATTGCTTAATATTTCAAGATAACTAATAAATAAAAAATTAGGGTACTTCAACGAAGGATTATATATTCAATAGGTAGGAGTTTTCGGAAATTCGTCAAACAAAAATTAGCATAATATGACAAAAAATGCCTAACTACCTATTTGATCGCCGCGGAAAACATTTGCAGTAATCCTTAACATGACTCTAGCTATTATTTGAAGCGTAATAAAAAATAAAAAAATGATCATACATCAACATAGTGTTATCTATGCAAAAGTTGCAATTTTCATAAGGTTCTTAGAGTAGAAATGACTTTAAGAAGGTGAAATTAACTAACTACCTATTTGATCGATACTTGGATTGGCAATGCTTAATATTTCAAGATAACTAATAAATAAAATATTAGGATACTTCAACGAATGATTATATATTCAATAGGTAGAAGTTTTCGGCAATTCGTCAAACAAAAAAGAGCATAATATGACAAAAAATGCCTAACTACCTATTTGATCGCCGCGCAAAACATTTGCAGTGATCCTTAACTTCACTCTAGCTATTATTTGAAGCGTAATAATAAATAAAAAAATGATCATACATCAACATAGTGTTATTTATGCAAAAGTCGCAATTTTCATAAGGTTCTTAGAGTAGAAATGACTTTAAAAAGGTAAAATTAACTAACTACCTATTTGATCGATTCTTGGATTGGCAATGCTTAATATTTCAAGATAACTAATAAATAAAAAATTAGGGTACTTCAACGAAGGATTATATATTCAATAGGTAGGAATTTTCGGCAATTCGTCAAACAAAAATGGGCATAATATTACAAATAATGCCTAACTACCTATTTGATCGCCGCGCAAAACATTTGCAGTGATCCTTAACTTGAATCTAGCTATTATTTGAAGCGTAATAATAAATAAAAAGTGATCATACATCAACATGTTGTTATCTATACAAAAGTCGCAATTTTCCTAAGGTTCTTCGAGTAAAAATTGCTTTAAGATGGTAAAATTAACTAACTACCTATTTGATCGATACTTGGATTGACAATGCTTAAAATTTCAAGAAAACTAATAAATAAAAAATTAGGGTACTTCAACGAAGGATTATATATTCAATAGGTAGGAGTTTTCGGCAATTTTTCAAACAAAAATGAGCATAATATGATAAAAAATGCCTAACTACCTATTTGATCGCCGCGCAAAACATTTGCAGTGATCCTTAACATGACTCTAGCTATATTTGGAAGCGTAATAACAAATAAAAAAATGATCATACATCAACATTGTGTTATCTATCCAAATGTCGCCTTTTTCCTAAGGTTCTTCAAGTAGAAATGAATTTAAGAAGGTGAAATTAACTAACTACCTATTTGATCGATACTTGGACTGACAATGCTTAAAATTTCAAGATAACTAATAAATAAAAAATTAGGGTACTTCAACAAAGGATTATACATTCAATTGGTAGGAGATTTCGGCAATTCGTCAAACAAAAATGAGCATAATATGACAAATAATGCCTAACTACCTATTTGATCGCCGCGCAAAACATTTGCAGTGATCCTTAACTTGACTGTAGCTATATTTTGAAGCGTAATAACAAATAAAAAAATGATCATACAACAACATTGTGTTATCTATGCAAAAGTTGCCTTTTTCCTAAGGTTCTTCGAGTAGAAATGACTTTAAGAAGGTGAAATTAACTAACTACCTATTTGATTGATACTTGGATTGACAATGCTTAAAATTTCAAGATAAGTAATAAATAAAAAATTATGGTACTTCAACAAAGGATTATATATTCAATAGGTAGGTGTTTTCGGCAATTCGTCAAACAAAAATGAGCATAGTATGACAAATAATGCCTAACTACCTATTTGATCGCCACGCAAAAATTTGCAGTAATCCTTACCTTGACACTACCTATTTTTTGAAGCGTAATATCAAGTAAAAAAAAATGATCATACATCAACATAGTGTTATCTATGCAAAAGTCGTAATTTTCCTAATGTTCTTCGAGTAAAAATTACTTTAAGAATGTAAAATTAACTAACTACCTATTTGATCGATACTTGGATTGACAATGCTTAAAATTTCAAGATAACTAATAAATAAAAAATATGGGTACTTCAACAATGGATAATATATTCAACAGGTAGGAGTTTTCGGCAATTCGTCAAACAGAAATGAGCATAATATGAGAAAAATGCCTAACTACCTATTTGATCGCCGCGCAAAACATTTGCAGTGATCCTTAACTTGACTCTAACTATTATTTGAAGCGTAATAATAAATAAAAAAATGATCATACATCAACATAGTGTTATCTATGAAAAAGTTGCAATTTTCATAAGGTTCTTAGAGTAGAAATGACTTTAAGAAGGTGAAATTAACTAACTACCTAATTGATCGATACTTGGATTGGCAATGCTTAATATTTCAAGATAACTAATAAATAAAAAATTAGGGTACTTCAACGAAGGATTATATATTCAATAGGTAGGAGTTTTCGGCAATTCGTCAGACAAAAATGGGCATAATATGACAAATAATGCCTAACTACCTATTTGATCGCCGCGCAAAACATTTGCAGTGATCCTTCACTTGAATCTAGCTATTATTTGAAGCGTAATAATAAATAAAAAGTGATCATACATCAACATGGTGTTATCTATACAAAAGTCGCAATTTTCCTAAGGTTCTTCGTGTAAAAATTGCTTTAAGAAGGTAAAATTAACTAACTACCTATTTGATCGATACTTGGATTGACAATGCTTACAATTTCAAGAAAACTAATAAATAAAAAATATGGGTACTTCAACCAAGGATTATATATTCAATAGGTAGGAGTTTTCGGCAATTCGTCAAACAGAAATAAGCATAATATGAGAAAAATGCCTAACTACCTATTTGATCGCCGCGCAAAACATTTGCAGTGATCCTTAACTTGACTGTAGCTATATTTTGAAGCGTAATAACAAATAAAAAAATTATCATACAACTACATTGTGTTATCTATGCAAAAGTTGCCTTTTTCCTAAGGTTCTTCGAGTAGAAATGACTTTAAGATGGTGAAATTAACTTACTACCTATTTGATCGATACTTGGATTGAAAATGCTTAAAATTTCAAGATAAGTAATAAATAAAAAATTAGGGTACTTCAACAAAGGATTATATATTCAATAGGTAGGAGTTTTCGGCAATTCGTCAAACAAAAATGAGCATCGTATGAAAAATAATGCCTAACTACCTATTTGATCGCCGCGCAAAAATTTGCAGTGATCCTTACCTTGACTCTACCTATTTTTTGAAGCGTAATAACAAGTAAAAAAAAATGATCATACATCAACATAGTGTTATCTATACAAAAGTCGTAATTTTCCTAATGTTCTTCGAGTAAAAATTACTTTAAGAATGTAAAATTAACTAACTACCTATTTGATCGATACTTGGATTGACAATGCTTAAAATTTCAAGAAAACTAATAAATAAAAAATATGGGTACTTCAACAATGGATAATATATTCAACAGGTAGGAGTTTTCGGCAATTCGTCAAACAGAAATGAGCATAATATGAGAAAAATGCCTAACTACCTATTTGATCGCCGCGCAAAACATTTGCAGTGATCCTTAACTTGACTCTAACTATTATTTGAAGCGTAATAATAAATAAAAAAAATGATCATACATCAACATAGTGTTATCTATGAAAAAGTTGCAATTTTCATAAGGTTCTTAGAGTAGAAATGACTTTAAGAAGGTGAAATTAACTAACTACCTATTTGATCGATACTTGGATTGACAATGCTTAAAATTTCAAGATAACTAATAAATAAAAAACTAGGGCACTTCAACAAAGGATTATATATTCAATAGGTAGGTGTTTTCGGCAATTCGTCAAACAGAAATGGGCATAATATGAGAAAAATGCCTAACTACCTATTTGATCGCCGCGCAAAACATTTTCAGTAATCCTTAACTTGGCTCTAGCTATATTTCGCCGCGCAAAACATTTTTATTTATTATTACGCTTCAAATAATAGCTAGAGTCAAGTTAAGGATCACTGCAAATTTTTGCGAGGCGATCAAATAAGTAGTTAGGCATTATTTGTCATACTATGCTCATTTTTGTGTGACGAATTGCCGAAAACTCCTACCTATTGAATATATAATCCATGGTTGATGTACCCATATTTTTTATTTATTAGTTTTCTTGAAATTTTAAGCATTGTCAATCCAAGTATCAATCAAATAGGTAATTAGTTAATTTTACCTTCTTAAAGCAATTTTTACTCGAAGAACCTTAGGAAAATTGCGACTTTTGTATAGATAACACCATGTTGATGTATGATCACTTTTTATTTATTATTACGCTTCAAATAATAGCTAGATTCAAGTTAAGAATCACTGCAAATGTTTTGCGCGGCGATCAAATTGGTAGTTAGGCATTATTTGTCATATTATGCCCATTTTTGTTTGACGAATTGCCGAAAACTCCTACCTATTGAATATATAATCCTTCGTTGAAGTACCCTAATTTTTTATTTATTAGTTATCTCGAAATATTAAGCATTGCCAATACAAGTATCGATCAAATAGGTAGTTAGTTAATTTCACCTTCTTAAAGTCATTTCTACTCTAAGAACCTTATGAAAATTGCAACTTTTGCATAGATAACACTATGTTGATGTATGATCAATTTTTTATTTATTATTACGCTTCAAATAATAGCTAGAGTCAAGTTAAGGATCACTGCAAATGTTTTGCGCGGCAATCAAATAGGTAGTTAGGCATTTTTTGTCATATTATGCTAATTTTTGTTTGATGAATTGCCGAAAACTCCTACCTATTGAATATATAATCCTTCGTTGAAGTATCCTAATATTTTATTTATTAGTTATCTTGAAATATTAAGCATTGCCAATCCAAGTATCGATCAAATAGGTAGTTAGTTAATTTCACCTTCTTAAAGTCATTTCTACTCCAAGAACTTTAGGAAAATTGCGACTTTTGTATAGATAACACTATGTTGATGTATGGTCATTTTTTTATTTATTATTACGCTTCAAAATATAGCTAGAGTAAAGTTAAGGATCACTGCAAATGTTTTGCGCGGCGATCAAATAGGTAGTTAGGCGTTATTTGTCATATTATGCTCATTTTTGTTTGACGAATTACCGAAATCTCTTACCAATTGAATATATAATCCTTTGTTGAAGTACCACAATTTTTTATTTATTAGTTATCTTGAAATTTTAAGCATTGTCAATCCAAGTATCGATCAAATAGGTAGTTAGTTAATTTCACCTTCTTAAAGTCAATTCTACTCGAAGAACCTTAGGAAAAAAGGCGACTTTTGTATAGATAACACAATGTTGATGTATGATCATTTTTTTATTTGTTATTACGCTTCGAAATATAGCTAGAGTCAAGTTAAGGAGTACTGAAAATGTTTTGCGCGGCGATCAAATAGGTAGTTAGGCATTTTTCTCATATTATGCTCATTTCTGTTTGACGAATTGCCGAAAAGTCCTACCTATTGAATATATAATCCTTTGTTGAAGTACCCTAGCTTTTTATTTATTAGTTATCTTGAAATTTTAAGCATTGTCAATCCAAGTATCGATCAAATAGGTAGTTAGTTAATTTCACCTTCTTAAAGTCATTTCTACTCTAAGAACCTTATGAAAATTGCAACTTTTTCATAGATAACACTATGTTGATGTATGATCATTTTTTTATTTATTATTACGCTTCAAATAATAGCTAGAGTCAAGTTAAGGATCACTGCAAATGTTTTGTGCGGCGATCAAATAGGTAGTTAGGCATTTTTCTCATATTATGTTCATTTCTGTTTGACGAATTGCCGAAAAACTCCTACCTGTTGAATATATTATCCATTGTTGAAGTACCCATATTTTTTATTTATTAGTTTTCTTGAAATTTTAAGCATTGTCAATCCATGTATCGATCAAATTGGTAGTTAGTTAATTTTACCTTCTTAAAGTAATTTTTACTCGAAGAACCTTAGGAAAATTACGACTTTTGTATAGATAACACTATGTTGATGTATGATCATTTTTTTATTTATTATTACGCTTCAAATAATAGCTAGAGTCAAGTTAAGGATCACTGCAAATGTTTTGCGCGGCGATCAAATAGGTAGTTACGCATTTTTTGTCATATTATGCTCATTTTTGTTTGACGAATTGCCGAAAACTCCTACCTATTGAATATATAATCCTTCGTTGAAGTACCCTAATTTTTTATTTATTAGTTATCTTGAAAGATTAAGCATTGCCAATCCAAGTATCGATCAAATAGGTTGTTAGTTAATTTCACCTTCTTAAAGTCATTTCTACTCGAAGAACTTTAGGAAATTTGCGACTTTTGTATAGATAACACTATGTTGATGTATGATCATTTTTTTTTACTTTTTTATTACGCTTCAAAAAATAGGTAGAGTCAAGGTAAGGATCACTGCAAATTTTTGCGCGGCGAACAAATAGGTAGTTAGGCATTATTTGTCATACTATGCTCATTGTTGTTTGACGAATTGCCGAAAACTACTACCTATTGAATATATAATCCTTTGTTGAAGTATCCTAATTTTTCATTTATTACTTATCTTGAAATTTTAAGCATTGTCAATCCAAGTATCGATCAAATAGGTAGTTAGTTAATTTCACCTTCTTAAAGTCATTTCTACTCGAAGAACCTTAGGAAAAAGGCAACTTTTGTATAGATAACACAATGTTGTTGTATAATCATTTTTTTATTTATTATTACGCTTCAAAATATAGCTAGAGTAAAGTTAAGGATCACTGCAAATGTTTTGCGCGGCGATCAAATAGGTAGTTAGGCGTTATTTGTCATATTATGCTCATTTTTGTTTGACGAATTACCGAAATCTCTTACCAATTGAATATATAATCCTTTGTTGAAGTACCCTAATTTTTTATTTATTAGTTATCTTGAAATTTTAAGCATTGTCAATCCATGTATCGATCAAATAGGTAGTTAGTTAATTTCACCTTCTTAAAGTCGTTTCGACTCCAAGAACTTTTGGAAAATTGCGACTTTTGTATAGATAACACTATGTTGATGTATGATCATTGTTTTTATTTGTTATTACGCTTCAAATAATAGCTAGAGTCAAGTTAAGGATCACTGCAAATATTTTGCGTGGCGATCAAATAGGTAGTTAGGCATTATTTGTCATACTATGCTCATTTTTGTTTGACGAATTGCCGAAATCTCCTACCAATTGAATATATAATCCTTTGTTGAAGTACCCTAATTTTTTATTTATTAGTTATCTTGAAATTTTAAGCATTGTCAATCCATGTATCGATCAAATAGGTAGTTAGTTAATTTCACCTTCTTAAAGTCATTTCGACTCCAAGAACTTTTGGAAAATTGCGACTTTTGTATATATAACACTATGTTGATGTATGATCATTGTTTTTATTTGTTATTACGCTTCAAATAATAGCTAGAGTCAAGTTAAGGATCACTGCAAATATTTTGCGTGGCGATCAAATAGGTAGTTAGGCATTATTTGTCATACTATGCTCATTTTTGTTTGACGAATTGCCGAAAACTCCTACCTATTGAATATATAATCCTTTGTTGAAGTACCCTAATTTTTTATTTATTACTTATCTTGAAATTTTAAGCATTGTCAATCGAAGTATCGATCGAATAGGTAGTTACTTAATTTCACCTTCTTAAAGTCATTTCTACTCGAAGAACCTTAGGAAAAAGGCTACTTTTGTATAGATAACACAATGTTGTTGTATGATCATTTTTTTATTTGTTATTACGCTTCAAAATATAGCTAGAGTCAAGTTAAGGATCACTGCAAATGTTTTGCGCGGCGATCAAATAGGTTGTTAGGCGTTATTTGTCATATTATGCTCATTTTTGTTTGACGAATTGCCGAAATATCCTACCAATTGAATATATAATCCTTTGTTGAAGTACCCTAATTTTTTATTTATTAGTTATCTTGTAATTTTAAGCATTGTCAATCCAAGTATCGATCAAATAGGTAGTTAGTTAATTTCACCTTCTTAAAGTCATTTCTACTCCAAGAACTTTAGGAAAATTGCGACTTTTGTCTAGATAACACTATGTTGATGTATGATCATTTTTTTATTTGTTATTACTCTTCAAATAATAGATAGAGTCAAGTTAGGGATCACTGCAAATATTTTGCGTGGCGATCAAATAGGTAGTTAGGCATTATTTGTCATACTATGCTCATTTTTGTTTGACGAATTGCCGAAAACTCCTACCTATTGAATATATAATCCTTTGTTGAAGTACCCTAATTTTTTATTTATTACTTATCTTGAAATTTTAAGCATTGTCAATCCAATTATCGATCGAATAGGTAGTTAGTTAATTTCACCTTCTTAAAGTCATTTCTACTCGAAGAACCTTTGGAAAAAGGCTACTTTTGTATAGATAACACAATGTTGTTGTATGATCATTTTTTTATTTGTTATTACTCTTAAAAATATAGCTAGAGTCAAGTTAAGGATCACTGTAAATGTTTTGCGCGGCGATCAAATAGGTAGTTAGTCATTATTTGTCATATTATGCTCATTTTTGTTTGACGAATTGCCGAAATCTCCTACCAATTGAATATATAATCCTTTGTTGAAGTACCCTAATTTTTTATTTATTAGTTATCTTGAAATTTTAAGCATTGTCAATCCAAGTATCGATCAAATAGGTAGTTAGTTAATTTCACCTTCTTAAAGTCATTTCTACTCCAAGAACTTTAGGAAAATTGCGACTTTTGTATAGATAACACTATGTTGATGTATGATCATTTTTTTTATTTGTTATTACGCTTCAAAATATAGCTAGATTCAAGTTAAGGATCACTGAAAATGTTTTGCGCGGCGATCAAATAGGTAGTTTGGCATTTTTCTCATATTATGCTCATTCCAGTTTGACGAATTGCCGAAAACTCCTACCTATTGAATATATAATCCTTTGTTGAAGTACCCTAGTTTTTTATTTATTAGTTATCTTGAAATTTTATGCATTGTCAATCCAAGTATCGATCAAATAGGTAGTTAGTTAATTTCACCTTCTTAAAGTCATTTCTACTCTAAGAACCTTATGAAAATTGCAATTTTTGCATAGATAACACTATGTTGATGTTGATCATTTTTTTTATTTATTATTACGCTTCAAAATATAGCTAGAGTCAAGTTAAGGATCACTGCAAATGTTTTGCGCGGCGATCAAATAGGTAGTTCGGCATTTTTCTCATATTATGCTCATTTCTATTTGACGAATTGCCGAAAACTCCTACCTGTTGAATATATAATCCTTTGTTGAAGTACCCATATTTTTTATTTATTAGTTTTCTTGAAATTTTAAGCATTGTCAATCCAAGTATCGATCAAATAGGTAGTCAGTTAATTTTACCTTCTTAAAGTAATTTTTACTCGAAGAACCTTAAGAAAATTGCGACTTTTGTATAGATAACACTATGTTGATGTATGATCATTTTTTTTATTTGTTATTACGCTTCAAATAATTACTAGAGTCAAGTTAAGGATCACTGTAAATGTTTTGCGCGGCGATCAAATAGGTAGTTAGGCATTATTTGTCATACTATGCTCATTTTTGTTTGACGAATTCCCGAAAACTCCTACCTATTGAATATATAATCCTTTGTTGAAGTACCCTAATTTTTTATTTATTAGTTATATTGAAATTTTCAGCATTGTCAATCCAAGTATCGATCAAATAGGTAGTTAGTTAATTTCACCTTCTTAAAGTCAATTCTACTCGAAGAACCTTAGGAAAAAGGCGACTTTTGTATAGATAACACAATGTTGATGTATGATCATTTTTTTATTTGTTATTACGCTTCAAAATATAGCTAGAGTCAAGTTAAGGATCACTGCAAATGTTTTGCGCGGCGATCAAATAGGTAGTTAGGCATTTTTCTCATATTATGCTTATTTCTGTTTGACGAATTGCCGAAAACTCCTACCTATTGAATATATAATCCTTTGTTGAAGTACCCATATTTTTCATTTATTAGTTTTCTTGAAATTTTAAGCATTGTCAATCCAAGTATCGATCAAATAGGTAGATAGTTAATTTTACCTTCTTAAAGCAATTTTTACTCGAAGAACCATAGGAAAATTGCGACTTTTTTATAGATAGCAATATGTTGATGTATCATCATTTTATTTATTTATTATTACGCTTCAAATAATAGCTAGAGTCAAGTTAAGGATACACTGCAAATGTTTTGCGCGGCAATCATATAGGTAGTTTGGCATTATTTGTCATATTATGCCCATTTTTGTTTGACGAATTGCCGAAAACTCCTACCTATTGAATATATAATCCTTTGTTGAAGTACCCTAGTTTTTTATTTAGTAGTTATCTATAAATTTTAAGCATTGTCAATCCAAGTATCGATCAAATAGGTAGTTAGTAAATTTCACCTTCTTAAAGTGATTTCTACTCTAAGAACCTTATGAAAATTGCAACTTTTGCATAGATAACACTATGTTGATGTATGATCATTTTTTTATTTATTATTACGCTTCAAATAATAGCTAGAGTCAAGTTAAGGATCACTGCAAATGTTTTGAGCGGCGATCAAATAGGTAGTTAGGCATTTTTTGTCATATTATGCTCATTTTTATTTGACGAATTGCCGAAAACTCCTACCTATTGAATATATAATCCTTCGTTGAAGTACCCTATTTTTTTATTTATTAGTTATCTTGAAATATTATGCATTGCCACTCCAAGTATCGATCAAATAGGCAGTTAGTTAATTTCACCTTCTTAAAGTCATTTCTACTCTAAGAACCTTATGAAAATTGCAACTTTTGCATAGATAACACTATGTTGATGTATGATCATTTTTTTATTTATTATTACGCTTCAAATAATAGCTAGAGGCATGTTAAGGATCACTGCAAATGTTTTGCGCGGCGATCAAATAGGTAGTTACGCATATTTTGTCATATTATGCTCTTTTTTGTTTGACGAATTGCCGAAAACTCCTTCCTATTGAATATATAATCCTTCGTTGAAGTACCCTAATTTTTTATTTATTAGTTATCTTGAAATATTAAGCATTGCCAATCCAAGTATCGATCAAATAGGTAGTTAGTTAATTTCACCTTCTTAAAGTCATATCTACTTGAAGAACTTTAGGAAAATTGCGAATTTTGTATAGATAACACTATGTTGATGTATGATCATTTTTTTTTACTTGTTATTACGCTTCAAAAAATAGGTAGAGTCAAGGTAAGGATCACTGCAAATTTTTGTGCGGCGATCAAATAGGTAGTTATGCATTATTTGTCATACTATGCTCATTTTTGTTTGACGAATTGCCGAAAACTCCTACCTATTGAATATAGAATCCTTCGTTGAAGTACCCTAATTTTTTATTTATTAGTTATCTTGAAATATTAAGCATTGCCAATCCAAGTATCGATCAAATAGGTAGTTAGTTAATTTCAGCTTCTTAAAGTTATTTCTACTCGAAGAACCTTAGGAAAAAGGCGACTTTTGTATAGATAACACATTGTTGATGTATGATCATTTTTTTATTTGTTATTACGCTTCAAAATATAGCTTGAGTCAAGTTAAGGATTACAGAAAATGTTTTGCGCGGTGATCAAATAGGTAGTTAGGCATTTTTCTCATA
Organism: Rhodomyrtus psidioides; assembly: GCA_021437785.1. NCBI lineage: Eukaryota > Viridiplantae > Streptophyta > Magnoliopsida > Myrtales > Myrtaceae > Rhodomyrtus > Rhodomyrtus psidioides. The sequence goes on from JAILYB010000089.1 coordinate 1,750,415, forward strand.
TTACGCTCATTTCTGTTTGACGAATTGCCGAAAACTCCTACCTATTGAATATATAATCCTTTGTTGAAGTGCCCTAGTTTTTTATTTTATTAGTTATCTTGAAATTTTAAGCATTGTCAATCCAAGTATCGATCAAATAGGTAGTTAGTTAATTTCACCTTCTTAAAGTCATTTCTACTCTAAGAACCTTATGAAAATTGCAACTTTTTCATAGATAACACTATGTTGATGTATGATCATTTTTTTATTTATTATTACGCTTCAAAATATAGCTAGAGTAAAGTTAAGGATCACTGCAAATGTTTTGCGCGGCGATCAAATAGGTAGTTAGGCATTATTTGTCATATTATGCTCATTTTTGTTTGACGAATTACCGAAATCTCCTACCAATTGAATATATAATCCTTTGTTGAAGTACCCTAATTTTTTATTTATTAGTTATCTTGAAATTTTAAGCATTGTCAATCCATGTATCGATCAAATAGGTAGTTAGTTAATTTCACCTTCTTAAAGTCATTTCGACTCCAAGAACTGTTGGAAAATTGCGACTTTTGTATAGATAACACTATGTTGATGTATGATCATTGTTTTTATTTGTTATTACGCTTCAAATAATAGCTAGAGTCAAGTTAAGGATCACAGCAAATATTTTGCGTGGCGATCAAATAGGTAGTTAGGCATTATTTGTCATACTATGCTCATTTTTTTTTGACGAATTGCCGAAAACTCCTACCTATTGAATATATAATCCTTCGTTGAAGTACCCTAATTTTTTATTTATTAGTTATCTTGAAATATTAAGCATTGCCAATCCAAGTATCGATCAAATAGGTAGTTAGTTAATTTCACCTTCTTAAAGTTATTTCTACTCGAAGAACCTTAGGAAAAAGGCGACTTTTGTATAGATAACACAATGTTGATGTATGATCATTTTTTTATTTGTTATTACGCTTCAAAATATAGCTTGAGTCAAGTTAAGGATTACAGAAAATGTTTTGCGCGGTGATCAAATAGGTAGTTAGGCATTTTTCTCATATTATGCTCATTTCTGTTTGACGAATTGCCGAAAACTCCTACCTATTGAATATATAATCCTTTGTTGAAGTGCCCTAGTTTTTTATTTTATTAGTTATCTTGAAATTTTAAGCATTGTCAATCCAAGTATCGATCAAATAGGTAGTTATGCATTTTTTGTCATATTATGCTCATTTTTGTTTGACGAATTTCCGAAAACTCCTACCTATTGAATATATAATCCTTCGTTGAAGTACCCTAATTTTTTATTTATTAGTTATCTTGAAATATTAAGCATTGCCAATCCAAGTATCGATCAAATAGGTAGTTAGTTAATTTCACCTTCTTAAAGTTATTTCTACTCGAAGAACCTTAGGAAAAAGGCGACTTTTGTATAGATAACACAATGTTGATGTATGATCATTTTTTTATTTGTTATTACGCTTCAAAATATAGCTTGAGTCAAGTTAAGGATTACAGAAAATGTTTTGCGCGGTGATCAAATAGGTAGTTAGGCATTTTTCTCATATTATGCTCATTTCTGTTTGACGAATTGCCGAAAACTCCTACCTATTGAATATATAATCCTTTGTTGAAGTGCCCTAGTTTTTTATTTTATTAGTTATCTTGAAATTTTAAGCATTGTCAATCCAAGTATCGATCAAATAGGTAGTTAGTTAATTTCACCTTCTTAAAGTCATTTCTACTCTAAGAACCTTATGAAAATTGCAACTTTTTCATAGATAACACTATGTTGATGTATGATCATTTTTTTATTTATTATTACGCTTCAAAATATAGCTAGAGTAAAGTTAAGGATCACTGCAAATGTTTTGCGCGGCGATCAAATAGGTAGTTAGGCATTATTTGTCATATTATGCTCATTTTTGTTTGACGAATTACCGAAATCTCCTACCAAATGAATATATAATCCTTTGTTGAAGTACCCTAATTTTTTATTTATTAGTTATCTTGAAATTTTAAGCATTGTCAATCCATGTATCGATCAAATAGGTAGTTAGTTAATTTCACCTTCTTAAAGTCATTTCGACTCCAAGAACTTTTGGAAAATTGCGACTTTTGTATAGATAACACTATGTTGATGTATGATCATTGTTTTTATTTGTTATTACGCTTCAAATAATAGCTAGAGTCAAGTTAAGGATCACAGCAAATATTTTGCGTGGCGATCAAATAGGTAGTTAGGCATTATTTGTCATACTATGCTCATTTTTGTTTGACGAATTGCCGAAAACTCCTACCTATTGAATATATAATCCTTTGTTGAAGTACCCTAATTTTTTATTTATTACTTATCTTGAAAGTTTAAGCATTGTCAATCGCAGTATCGATCGAATAGGTAGTTACTTAATTTCACCTTCTTAAAGTCATTTCTACTCGAAGAACCTTTGGAAAAAGGCTACTTTTGTATAGATAACACAATGTTGTTGTATGATCATTTTTTTATTTGTTATTACGCTTCAAAATATAGCTAGAGTCAAGTTAAGGATCACTGCAAATGTTTTGCGCGGCGATCAAATAGGTAGTTAGGCATTATTTGTCATATTATGCTCATTTTTGTTTGACGAATTGCCGAAATATCCTACCAATTGAATATATAATCCTTTGTTGACGTACCCTAATTTTTTATTTATTAGTTATCTTGAAATTTTAAGCATTGTCAATCCAAGTATCGATCAAATAGGTAGTTAGTTAATTTCACCTTCTTAAAGTCATTTCTACTCCAAGAACTTTAGGAAAATTGCGACTTTTGTCTAGATAACACTATGTTGATGTATGATCATTTTTTTATTTGTTATTACGCTTCAAATAATAGCTAGAGTCAAGTTAAGGATCACTGCAAATATTTTGCGTGGCGATCAAATAGGTAGTTAGGCATTATTTGTCATACTATGCTCATTTTTGTTTGATGAATTGCCGAAAACTCCTACTTATTGAATATATAATCCTTTGTTGAAGTACCCTAATTTTTTATTTATTACTTATCTTGAAATTTTAAGCATTGTCAATCCAAGTATCGATCGAATAGGTAGTTACTTAATTTCACCTTCTTAAAGTCATTTCTACTCGAAGAACCTTTGGAAAAAGGCTACTTTTGTATAGATAACACAATGTTGTTGTATGATCATTTTTTATTTGTTATTACTCTTAAAAATATAGCTAGAGTCAAGTTAAGGATCACTGCAAATGTTTTGCGCGGCGATCAAATAGGTAGTTAGGCATTATTTGTCATAATATGCTCATTTTTGTTTGACGAATTGCCGAAATCTCCTACCAATTGAATATATAATCCTTTGTTGAAGTACCCTAATTTTTTATTTATTAGTTATCTTGAAATTTTAAGCATTGTCAATCCAAGTATCGATCAAATAGGTAGTTAGTTAATTTCACCTTCTTAAAGTCATTTCTACTCCAAGAACTTTAGGAAAATTGCGACTTTTGTATAGATAACACTATGTTGATGTATGATCATTTTTTTTATTTGTTATTACGCTTCAAAATATAGCTAGATTCAAGTTAAGGATCACTGAAAATGTTTTGCGCGGCGATCAAATAGGTAGTTTGGCATTTTTCTCATATTATGCTCATTTCAGTTTGACGAATTGCCGAAAACTCCTACCTATTGAATATATAATCCTTTGTTGAAGTACCCTAGTTTTTTATTTATTAGTTATCTTGAAATTTCATGCATTGTCAATCCAAGTATCGATCAAATAGGTAGTTAGTTAATTTCACCTTCTTAAAGTCATTTCTACTCTAAGAACCTTATGAAAATTGCAATTTTTGCATAGATAACACTATGTTGATGTTGATCATTTTTTTTATTTATTATTACGCTTCAAAATATAGCTAGAGTCAAGTTAAGGATCACAGCAAATGTTTTGCGCGGCGATCAAATAGGTAGTTCGGCATTTTTCTCATATTATGCTCATTTCTATTTGACGAATTGCCGAAAACTCCTACCTGTTGAATATATAATCCTTTGTTGAAGTACCCATATTTTTTATTTATTAGTTTTCTTGAAATTTTAAGCATTGTCAATCCAAGTATCGATCAAATAGGTAGTTAGTTAATTTTACCTTCTTAAAGTAATTTTTACTCGAAGAACCTTAAGAAAATTGCGACTTTTGTATAGATAACACTATGTTGATGTATGATCATTTTTTTTATTTGTTATTACGCTTCAAATAATTACTAGAGTCAAGTTAAGGATCACTGTAAATGTTTTGCGCGGCGATCAAATAGGTAGTTAGGCATTATTTGTCATACTATGCTCATTTTTGTTTGACGAATTGCCGAAAACTCCTACCTATTGAATATATAATCCTTTGTTGAAGTACCGTAATTTTTTATTTATTAGTTATATTGAAATTTTCAGCATTGTCAATCCAAGTATCGATCAAATAGGTAGTTAGTTAATTTCACCTTCTTAAAGTCAATTCTACTCGAAGAACCTTAGGAAAAAGGCGACTTTTGTATAGATAACACAATGTTGATGTATGATCATTTTTTTATTTGTTATTACGCTTCAAAATATAGCTAGAGTCAAGTTAAGGATCACTGCAAATGTTTTGCGCGGCGATCAAATAGGTAGTTAGGCATTTTTCTCATATTATGCTTATTTCTGTTTGACGAATTGCCGAAAACGCTTACCTATTGAATATATAATCCTTTGTTGAAGTACCCATATTTTTTATTTATTAGTTTTCTTGATATTTTAAGAATTGTCAATCCAAGTATCGATCAAATAGGTAGTTAGTTAATTTTACCTTCTTAAAGCAATTTTTACTCGAAGAACCATAGGATAATTGCGACTTTTTTATAGATAGCAATATGTTGATGTATCATCATTTTTTTTATTTATTATTACGCTTCAAATAATAGCTAGAGTCAAGTTAAGGATACACTGCAAATGTTTTGCGTGGCGATCATATAGGTAGTTTGGCATTATTTGTCATATTATGCCCATTTTTGTTTGACGAATTGCCGAAAACTCCTACCTATTGAATATATAATCCTTTGTTGAAGTACCCTAGTTTTTTATTTAGTAGTTATCTAGAAATTTTAAGCATTGTCAATCCAAGTATCGATCAAATAGGTAGTTAGTTAATTTCACCTTCTTAAAGTGATTTCTACTCTAAGAACCTTATGAAAATTGCAACTTTTGCATAGATAACACTATGTTGATGTATGATCATTTTTTTATTTATTATTACGCGTCAAATAATAGCTAGAGTCAAGTTAAGGATCACTGCAAATGTTTTGAGCGGCGATCAAATAGGTAGTTAGGCATTTTTTGTCATATTATGCTCATTTTTGTTTGACGAATTGCCGAAAACTCCTACCTATTGAATATATAATCATTCGTTGAAGTACCCTATTTTTTTATTTATTAGTTATCTTGAAATATTAAGCATTGCCACTCCAAGTATCGATCAAATAGGTAGTTAGTTAATTTCACCTTCTTAAAGTCATTTCTACTCTAAGAACCTTATGAAAATTGCAACTTTTGCATAGATAACACTATGTTGATGTATGATCATTTTTTTATTTATTATTACGCTTCAAATAATAGCTAGAGGCATGTTAAGGATCACCGCAAATGTTTTGCGCGGCGATCAAATAGGTAGTTACGCATTTTTTGTCATATTATGCTCATTTTTGTTTGAAGAATTGCCGAAAACTCCTTCCTATTGAATATATAATCCTTCGTTGAAGTACCCTAATTTTTTATTTATTAGTTATCTTGAAATATTAAGCATTGCCAATCCAAGTATCGATCAAATAGGTAGTTAGTTAATTTCACCTTCTTAAAGTCATTTCTACTCGAAGAACTTTAGGAAAATTGCGACTTTTGTATAGATAACACTATGTTGATGTATGATCATTTTTTTTTACTTGTTATTACGCTTCAAAAAATAGGTAGAGTCAAGGTAAGGATCACTGCAAATTTTTGCGCGGCGATCAAATAGGTAGTTAGGCATTATTTGTCATACTATGCTCATTTTTGTTTGACGAATTGCCGAAAACTCCTACCTATTGAATATATAATCCTTCGTTGAAGTACCCTAATTTTTTATTTATTAGTTATCTTGAAATATTAAGCATTGCCAATCCAAGTATCGATCAAATAGGTAGTTAGTTAATTTCACCTTCTTAAAGTTATTTCTACTCGAAGAACCTTAGGAAAAAGGCGACTTTTGTATAGATAACACAATGTTGATGTATGATCATTTTTTTATTTGTTATTACGCTTCAAAATATAGCTTGAGTCAAGTTAAGGATTACAGAAAATGTTTTGCGCGGTGATCAAATAGGTAGTTAGGCATTTTTCTCATATTATGCTCATTTCTGTTTGACGAATTGCCGAAAACTCCTACCTATTGAATATATAATCCTTTGTTGAAGTGCCCTAGTTTTTTATTTTATTAGTTATCTTGAAATTTTAAGCATTGTCAATCCAAGTATCGATCAAATAGGTAGTTAGTTAATTTCACCTTCTTAAAGTCATTTCTACTCTAAGAACCTTATGAAAATTGCAACTTTTTCATAGATAACACTATGTTGATGTATGATCATTTTTTTATTTATTATTACGCTTCAAAATATAGCTAGAGTAAAGTTAAGGATCACTGCAAATGTTTTGCGCGGCGATCAAATAGGTAGTTAGGCATTATTTGTCATATTATGCTCATTTTTGTTTGACGAATTACCGAAATCTCCTACCAATTGAATATATAATCCTTTGTTGAAGTACCCTAATTTTTTATTTATTAGTTATCTTGAAATTTTAAGCATTGTCAATCCATGTATCGATCAAATCGGTAGTTAGTTAATTTCACCTTCTTAAAGTCATTTCGACTCCAAGAACTTTTGGAAAATTGCGACTTTTGTATAGATAACACTATGTTGATGTATGATCATTGTTTTTATTTGTTATTACGCTTCAAATAATAGCTAGAGTCAAGTTAAGGATCACTGCAAATATTTTGCGTGGCGATCAAATAGGTAGTTAGGCATTATTTGTCATACTATGCTCATTTTTTTTTGACGAATTGCCGAAAACTCCTACCTATTGAATATATAATCCTTCGTTGAAGTACCCTAATTTTTTATTTATTAGTTATCTTGAAATATTAAGCATTGCCAATCCAAGTATCGATCAAATAGGTAGTTAGTTAATTTCACCTTCTTAAAGTTATTTCTACTCGAAGAACCTTAGGAAAAAGGCGACTTTTGTATAGATAACACAATGTTGATGTATGATCATTTTTTTTTTGTTATTACGCTTCAAAATATAGCTTGAGTCAAGTTAAGGATTACAGAAAATGTTTTGCGCGGTGATCAAATAGGTAGTTAGGCATTTTTCTCATATTATGCTCATTTCTGTTTGACGAATTGCCGAAAACTCCTACCTATTGAATATATAATCCTTTGTTGAAGTGCCCTAGTTTTTTATTTTATTAGTTATCTTGAAATTTTAAGCATTGTCAATCCAAGTATCGATCAAATAGGTAGTTAGTTAATTTCACCTTCTTAAAGTCATTTCTACTCTAAGAACCTTATGAAAATTGCAATTTTTTCATAGATAACACTATGTTGATGTATGATCATTTTTTTATTTATTATTACGCTTCAAAATATAGCTAGAGTAAAGTTAAGGATCACTGCAAATGTTTTGCGCGGCGATCAAATAGGTAGTTAGGCATTATTTGTCATATTATGCTCATTTTTGTTTGACGAATTACCGAAATCTCCTACCAATTGAATATATAATCCTTTGTTGAAGTACCCTAATTTTTTATTTATTAGTTATCTTGAAATTTTAAGCATTGTCAATCCATGTATCGATCAAATAGGTAGTTAGTTAATTTCACCTTCTTAAAGTCATTTCGACTCCAAGAACTTTTGGAAAATTGCGACTTTTGTATAGATAACACTATGTTGATGTATGATCATTGTTTTTATTTGTTATTACGCTTCAAATAATAGCTAGAGTCAAGTTAAGGATCACAGCAAATATTTTGCGTGGCGATCAAATAGGTAGTTAGGCATTATTTGTCATACTATGCTCATTTTTGTTTGACGAATTGCCGAAAACTCCTACCTATTGAATATATAATCCTTTGTTGAAGTACCCTAATTTTTTATTTATTACTTATCTTGAAATTTTAAGCATTGTCAATCGAAGTATCGATCGAATAGGTAGTTACTTAATTTCACCTTCTTAAAGTCATTTCTACTCGAAGAACCTTAGGAAAAAGGCTACTTTTGTATAGATAACACAATGTTGTTGTATGATCATTTTTTTATTTGTTATTACGCTTCAAAATATAGCTAGAGTCAAGTTAAGGATCACTGCAAATGTTTTGCGCGGCGATCAAATAGGTAGTTAGGCGTTATTTGTCATATTATGCTCATTTTTGTTTGACGAATTGCCGAAATATCCTACCAATTGAATATATAATCCTTTGTTGACGTACCCTAATTTTTTATTTATTAGTTATCTTGAAATTTTAAGCATTGTCAATCCAAGTATCGATCAAATAGGTAGTTAGTTAATTTCACCTTCTTAAAGTCATTTCTACTCCAAGAACTTTAGGAAAATTGCGACTTTTGTCTAGATAACACTATGTTGATGTATGATCATTTTTTTATTTGTTATTACGCTTCAAATAATAGCTAGAGTCAAGTTAAGGATCACTGCAAATATTTTGCGTGGCGATCAAATAGGTAGTTAGGCATTATTTGTCATACTATGCTCATTTTTGTTTGATGAATTGCCGAAAACTCCTACTTATTGAATATATAATCCTTTGTTGAAGTACCCTAATTTTTTATTTATTACTTATCTTGAAATTTTAAGCATTGTCAATCCAAGTATCGATCGAATAGGTAGTTACTTAATTTCACCTTCTTAAAGTCATTTCTACTCGAAGAACCTTTGGAAAAAGGCTACTTTTGTATAGATAACACAATGTTGTTGTATGATCATTTTTTATTTGTTATTACTCTTAAAAATATAGCTAGAGTCAAGTTAAGGATCACTGCAAATGTTTTGCGCGGCGATCAAATAGGTAGTTAGGCATTATTTGTCATATTATGCTCATTTTTGTTTGACGAATTGCCGAAATCTCCTACCAATTGAATATATAATCCTTTGTTGAAGTACCCTAATTTTTTATTTATTAGTTATCTTGAAATTTTAAGCATTGTCAATCCAAGTATCGATCAAATAGGTAGTTAGTTAATTTCACCTTCTTAAAGTCATTTCTACTCCAAGAACTTTAGGAAAATTGCGACTTTTGTATAGATAACACTATGTTGATGTATGATCATTTTTTTTATTTGTTATTACGCTTCAAAATATAGCTAGATTCAAGTTAAGGATCACTGAAAATGTTTTGCGCGGCGATCAAATAGGTAGTTTGGCATTTTTCTCATATTATGCTCATTTCAGTTTGACGAATTGCCGAAAACTCCTACCTATTGAATATATAATCCTTTGTTGAAGTACCCTAGTTTTTTATTTATTAGTTATCTTGAAATTTTATGCATTGTCAATCCAAGTATCGATCAAATAGGTAGTTAGTTAATTTCACCTTCTTAAAGTCATTTCTACTCTAAGAACCTTATGAAAATTGCAATTTTTGCATAGATAACACTATGTTGATGTTGATCATTTTTTTTATTTATTATTACGCTTCAAAATATAGCTAGAGTCAAGTTAAGGATCACAGCAAATGTTTTGCGCGGCGATCAAATAGGTAGTTCGGCATTTTTCTCATATTATGCTCATTTCTATTTGACGAATTGCCGAAAACTCCTACCTGTTGAATATATAATCCTTTGTTGAAGTACCCATATTTTTTATTTATTAGTTTTCTTGAAATTTTAAGCATTGTCAATCCAAGTATCGATCAAATAGGTAGTTAGTTAATTTTACCTTCTTAAAGTAATTTTTACTCGAAGAACCTTAAGAAAATTGCGACTTTTGTATAGATAACACTATGTTGATGTATGATCATTTTTTTTATTTGTTATTACGCTTCAAATAATTACTAGAGTCAAGTTAAGGATCACTGTAAATGTTTTGCGCGGCGATCAAATAGGTAGTTAGGCATTATTTGTCATACTATGCTCATTTTTGTTTGACGAATTGCCGAAAACTCCTACCTATTGAATATATAATCCTTTGTTGAAGTACCCTAATTTTTTATTTATTAGTTATATTTAAATTTTCAGCATTGTCAATCCAAGTATCGATCAAATAGGTAGTTAGTTAATTTCACCTTCTTAAAGTCAATTCTACTCGAAGAACCTTAGGAAAAAGGCGACTTTTGTATAGATAACACAATGTTGATGTATGATCATTTTTTTATTTGTTATTACGCTTCAAAATATAGCTAGAGTCAAGTTAAGGATCACTGCAAATGTTTTGCGCGGCGATCAAATAGGTAGTTAGGCATTTTTCTCATATTATGCTTATTTCTGTTTGACGAATTGCCGAAAACTCTTACCTATTGAATATATAATCCTTTGTTGAAGTACCCATATTTTTTATTTATTAGTTTTCTTGAAATTTTAAGCATTGTCAATCCAAGTATCGATCAAATAGGTAGTTAGTTAATTTTACCTTCTTAAAGCAATTTTTACTCGAAGAACCATAGGAAAATTGCGACTTTTTTATAGATAGCAATATGTTGATGTATCATCATTTTTTTTATTTATTATTACGCTTCAAATAATAGCTAGAGTCAAGTTAAGGATACACTGCAAATGTTTTGCGTGGCGATCATATAGGTAGTTTGGCATTATTTGTCATATTATGCCCATTTTTGTTTGACGAATTGCCGAAAACTCCTACCTATTGAATATATAATCCTTTGTTGAAGTACCCTAGTTTTTTATTTAGTAGTTATCTAGAAATTTTAAGCATTGTCAATCCAAGTATCGATCAAATAGGTAGTTAGTTAATTTCACCTTCTTAAAGTGATTTCTACTCTAAGAACCTTATGAAAATTGCAACTTTTGCATAGATAACACTATGTTGATGTATGATCATTTTTTTATTTATTATTACGCGTCAAATAATAGCTAGAGTCAAGTTAAGGATCACTGCAAATGTTTTGAGCGGCGATCAAATAGGTAGTTAGGCATTTTTTGTCATATTATGCTCATTTTTGTTTGACGAATTGCCGAAAACTCCTACCTATTGAATATATAATCATTCGTTGAAGTACCCTATTTTTTTATTTATTAGTTATCTTGAAATATTAAGCATTGCCACTCCAAGTATCGATCAAATAGGTAGTTAGTTAATTTCACCTTCTTAAAGTCATTTCTACTCTAAGAACCTTATGAAAATTGCAACTTTTGCATAGATAACACTATGTTGATGTATGATCATTTTTTTATTTATTATTACGCTTCAAATAATAGCTAGAGGCATGTTAAGGATCACTGCAAATGTTTTGCGCGGCGATCAAATAGGTAGTTACGCATTTTTTGTCATATTATGCTCATTTTTGTTTGAAGAATTGCCGAAAACTCCTTCCTATTGAATATATAATCCTTCGTTGAAGTACCCTAATTTTTTATTTATTAGTTATCTTGAAATATTAAGCATTGCCAATCCAAGTATCGATCAAATAGGTAGTTAGTTAATTTCACCTTCTTAAAGTCATTTCTACTCGAAGAACTTTAGGAAAATTGCGACTTTTGTATAGATAACACTATGTTGATGTATGATCATTTTTTTTTACTTGTTATTACGCTTCAAAAAATAGGTAGAGTCAAGGTAAGGATCACTGCAAATTTTTGCGCGGCGATCAAATAGGTAGTTAGGCATTATTTGTCATACTATGCTCATTTTTGTTTGACGAATTGCCGAAAACTCCTACCTATTGAATATATAATCCTTCGTTGAAGTACCCTAATTTTTTATTTATTAGTTATCTTGAAATATTAAGCATTGCCAATCCAAGTATCGATCAAATAGGTAGTTAGTTAATTTCACCTTCTTAAAGTTATTTCTACTCGAAGAACCTTAGGAAAAAGGCGACTTTTGTATAGATAACACAATGTTGATGTATGATCATTTTTTTATTTGTTATTACGCTTCAAAATATAGCTTGAGTCAAGTTAAGGATTACAGAAAATGTTTTGCGCGTTGATCAAATAGGTAGTTAGGCATTTTTCTCATATTATGCTCATTTCTGTTTGACGAATTGCCGAAAACTCCTACCTATTGAATATATAATCCTTTGTTGAAGTGCCCTAGTTTTTTATTTTATTAGTTATCTTGAAATTTTAAGCATTGTCAATCCAAGTATCGATCAAATAGGTAGTTAGTTAATTTCACCTTCTTAAAGTCATTTCTACTCCAAGAACTTTAGGAAAATTGCGACTTTTGTATAGATAACACTATGTTGATGTATGATCATTTTTTTATTTATTATTACGCTTCAAATAATAGCTAGAGGCATGTTAAGGATCACTGCAAATGTTTTGCGCGGCGATCAAATAGGTAGTTACGCAGTTTTTGTCATATTATGCTCATTTTTGTTTGACGAATTGCCGAAAACTCCTTCCTATTGAATATATAATCCTTCGTTGAAGTACCCTAATTTTTTATTTATTAGTTATCTTGAAATATTAAGCATTGCCAATCCAAGTATCGATCAAATAGGTAGTTAGTTAATTTCACCTTCTTAAAGTGATTTCTACTCGAAGAACTTTAGGAAAATTGCGACTTTTGTATAGATAACACTATGTTGATGTATGATCATTTTTTTTATTTGTTATTACGCTTCAAAATATAGCTAGATTCAAGTTAAGGATCACTGAAAATGTTTTGCGCGGCGATCAAATAGGTAGTTTGGCATTTTTCTCATATTATGCTCATTTCAGTTTGACGAATTGCCGAAAACTCCTACCTATTGAATATATAATCCTTTGTTGAAGTACCCTAGTTTTTTATTTATTAGTTATCTTGAAATTTTATGCATTGTCAATCCAAGTATCGATCAAATAGGTAGTTAGTTAATTTCACCTTCTTAAAGTCATTTCTACTCTAAGAACCTTATGAAAATTGCAATTTTTGCATAGATAACACTATGTTGATGTTGATCATTTTTTTATTTATTATTACGCTTCAAAATATAGCTAGAGTCAAGTTAAGGATCACAGCAAATGTTTTGCGCGGCGATCAAATAGGTAGTTCGGCATTTTTCTCATATTATGCTCATTTCTATTTGACGAATTGCCGAAAACTCCTACCTGTTGAATATATAATCCTTTGTTGAAGTACCCATATTTTTTATTTATTAGTTTTCTTGAAATTTTAAGCATTGTCAATCCAAGTATCGATCAAATAGGTAGTTAGTTAATTTTACCTTCTTAAAGTAATTTTTACTCGAAGAACCTTAAGAAAATTGCGACTTTTGTATAGATAACACTATGTTGATGTATGATCATTTTTTTTATTTGTTATTACGCTTCAAATAATTACTAGAGTCAAGTTAAGGATCACTGTAAATGTTTTGCGCGGCGATCAAATAGGTAGTTAGGCATTATTTGTCATACTATGCTCATTTTTGTTTGACGAATTGCCGAAAACTCCTACCTATTGAATATATAATCCTTTGTTGAAGTACCCTAATTTTTTATTTATTAGTTATATTTAAATTTTCAGCATTGTCAATCCAAGTATCGATCAAATAGGTAGTTAGTTAATTTCACCTTCTTAAAGTCAATTCTACTCGAAGAACCTTAGGAAAAAGGCGACTTTTGTATAGATAACACAATGTTGATGTATGATCATTTTTTTATTTGTTATTACGCTTCAAAATATAGCTAGAGTCAAGTTAAGGATCACTGCAAATGTTTTGCGCGGCGATCAAATAGGTAGTTAGGCATTTTTCTCATATTATGCTTATTTCTGTTTGACGAATTGCCGAAAACTCTTACCTATTGAATATATAATCCTTTGTTGAAGTACCCATATTTTTTATTTATTAGTTTTCTTGAAATTTTAAGCATTGTCAATCCAAGTATCGATCAAATAGGTAGTTAGTTAATTTTACCTTCTTAAAGCAATTTTTACTCGAAGAACCATAGGAAAATTGCGACTTTTTTATAGATAGCAATATGTTGATGTATCATCATTTTTTTTATTTATTATTACGCTTCAAATAATAGCTAGAGTCAAGTTAAGGATACACTGCAAATGTTTTGCGTGGCGATCATATAGGTAGTTTGGCATTATTTGTCATATTATGCCCATTTTTGTTTGACGAATTGCCGAAAACTCCTACCTATTGAATATATAATCCTTTGTTGAAGTACCCTAGTTTTTTATTTAGTAGTTATCTAGAAATTTTAAGCATTGTCAATCCAAGTATCGATCAAATAGGTAGTTAGTTAATTTCACCTTCTTAAAGTGATTTCTACTCTAAGAACCTTATGAAAATTGCAACTTTTGCATAGATAACACTATGTTGATGTATGATCATTTTTTTATTTATTATTACGCGTCAAATAATAGCTAGAGTCAAGTTAAGGATCACTGCAAATGTTTTGAGCGGCGATCAAATAGGTAGTTAGGCATTTTTTGTCATATTATGCTCATTTTTGTTTGACGAATTGCCGAAAACTCCTACCTATTGAATATATAATCATTCGTTGAAGTACCCTATTTTTTTATTTATTAGTTATCTTGAAATATTAAGCATTGCCACTCCAAGTATCGATCAAATAGGTAGTTAGTTAATTTCACCTTCTTAAAGTCATTTCTACTCTAAGAACCTTATGAAAATTGCAACTTTTGCATAGATAACACTATGTTGATGTATGATCATTTTTTTATTTATTATTACGCTTCAAATAATAGCTAGAGGCATGTTAAGGATCACTGCAAATGTTTTGCGCGGCGATCAAATAGGTAGTTACGCATTTTTTGTCATATTATGCTCATTTTTGTTTGAAGAATTGCCGAAAACTCCTTCCTATTGAATATATAATCCTTCGTTGAAGTACCCTAATTTTTTATTTATTAGTTATCTTGAAATATTAAGCATTGCCAATCCAAGTATCGATCAAATAGGTAGTTAGTTAATTTCACCTTCTTAAAGTCATTTCTACTCGAAGAACTTTAGGAAAATTGCGACTTTTGTATAGATAACACTATGTTGATGTATGATAATTTTTTTTTACTTGTTATTACGCTTCAAAAAATAGGTAGAGTCAAGGTAAGGATCACTGCAAATTTTTGCGCGGCGATCAAATAGGTAGTTAGGCATTATTTGTCATACTATGCTCATTTTTGTTTGACGAATTGCCGAAAACTCCTACCTATTGAATATATAATCCTTCGTTGAAGTACCCTAATTTTTTATTTATTAGTTATCTTGAAATATTAAGCATTGCCAATCCAAGTATCGATCAAATAGGTAGTTAGTTAATTTCACCTTCTTAAAGTTATTTCTACTCGAAGAACCTTAGGAAAAAGGCGACTTTTGTATAGATAACACAATGTTGATGTATGATCATTTTTTTATTTGTTATTACGCTTCAAAATATAGCTTGAGTCAAGTTAAGGATTACAGAAAATGTTTTGCGCGGTGATCAAATAGGTAGTTAGGCATTTTTCTCATATTATGCTCATTTCTGTTTGACGAATTGCCGAAAACTCCTACCTATTGAATATATAATCCTTTGTTGAAGTGCCCTAGTTTTTTATTTATTAGTTATCTTGAAATTTTAAGCATTGTCAATCCAAGTATCGATCAAATAGGTAGTTAGTTAATTTCACCTTCTTAAAGTCATTTCTACACTAAGAACCTTATGAAAATTGCAACTTTTTCATAGATAACACTATGTTGATGTATGATCATTTTTTTATTTATTATTACGCTTCAAAATATAGCTAGAGTAAAGTTAAGGATCACTGCAAATGTTTTGCGCGGCGATCAAATAGGTAGTTAGGCATTTTTCTCATATTATGCTCATTTCTGTTTGACGAATTGCCGAAAACTCCTACCTATTGAATATATAATCCTTTGTTGAAGTGCCCTAGTTTTTTATTTTATTAGTTATCTTGAAATTTTAAGCATTGTCAATCCAAGTATCGATCAAATAGGTAGTTAGTTAATTTCACCTTCTTAAAGTCATTTCTACTCCAAGAACTTTAGGAAAATT
Organism: Rhodomyrtus psidioides; assembly: GCA_021437785.1. Lineage (NCBI taxonomy): Eukaryota > Viridiplantae > Streptophyta > Magnoliopsida > Myrtales > Myrtaceae > Rhodomyrtus > Rhodomyrtus psidioides. The sequence goes on from JAILYB010000089.1 coordinate 1,766,651, forward strand.
GCGACTTTTGTATAGATAACACTATGTTGATGTATGATCATTTTTTTATTTATTATTACGCTTCAAATAATAGCTAGAGGCATGTTAAGGATCACTGCAAATGTTTTGCGCGGCGATCAAATAGGTAGTTACGCAGTTTTTGTCATATTATGCTCATTTTTGTTTGACGAATTGCCGAAAACTCCTTCCTATTGAATATATAATCCTTCGTTGAAGTACCCTAATTTTTTATTTATTAGTTATCTTGAAATATTAAGCATTGCCAATCCAAGTATCGATCAAATAGGTAGTTAGTTAATTTCACCTTCTTAAAGTGATTTCTACTCGAAGAACTTTAGGAAAATTGCGACTTTTGTATAGATAACACTATGTTGATGTATGATCATTTTTTTTTTACTTGTTATTACGCTTCATAAAATAGGTAGAGTCAAGGTAAGGATCACTGCAAATTTTTGCGCGGCGATCAAATAGGTAGTTAGGCATTATTTGTCATACTATGCTCATTTTTGTTTGACGAATTGCCGAAAACTCCTACCTATTGAATATATAATCCTTCGTTGAAGTACCCTAATTTTTTATTTATTAGTTATCTTGAAATATTAAGCATTGCCAATCCAAGTATCGATCAAATAGGTAGTTAGTTAATTTCACCTTCTTAAAGTTATTTCTACTCGAAGAACCTTAGGAAAAAGGCGACTTTTGTATAGATAACACAATGTTGATGTATGATCATTTTTTTATTTGTTATTACGCTTCAAAATATAGCTTGAGTCAAGTTAAGGATTACAGAAAATGTTTTGCGCGGTGATCAAATAGGTAGTTAGGCATTTTTCTCATATTATGCTCATTTCTGTTTGACGAATTGCCGAAAACTCCTACCTATTGAATATATAATCCTTTGTTGAAGTGCCCTAGTTTTTTATTTATTAGTTATCTTGAAATTTTAAGCATTGTCAATCCAAGTATCGATCAAATAGGTAGTTAGTTAATTTCACCTTCTTAAAGTCATTTCTACACTAAGAACCTTATGAAAATTGCAACTTTTTCATAGATAACACTATGTTGATGTATGATCATTTTTTTATTTATTATTACGCTTCAAAATATAGCTAGAGTAAAGTTAAGGATCACTGCAAATGTTTTGCGCGGCGATCAAATAGGTAGTTAGGCATTATTTGTCATATTATGCTCATTTTTGTTTGACGAATTACCGAAATCTCCTACCAATTGAATATATAATCCTTTGTTGAAGTACCCTAATTTTTTATTTATTAGTTATCTTGAAATTTTAAGCATTGTCAATCCATGTATCGATCAAATAGGTAGTTAGTTAATTTTACCTTCTTAAAGTCATTTCGACTCCAAGAACTTTTGGAAAATTGCGACTTTTGTATAGATAACACTATGTTGATGTATGATCATTGTTTTTATTTGTTATTACGCTTCAAATAATAGCTAGAGTCAAGTTAAGGATCACTGCAAATATTTTGCGTGGCGATCAAATAGGTAGTTAGGCATTATTTGTCATACTATGCTCATTTTTGTTTGACGAATTGCCGAAAACTCCTACCTAAAGAATATATAATCCTTCGTTGAAGTACCCTAATTTTTTATTTATTAGTTATCTTGAAATATTAAGCATTGCCAATCCAAGTATCGATCAAATAGGTAGTTAGTTAATTTCACCTTCTTAAAGTTATTTCTACTCGAAGAACCTTAGGAAAAAGGCGACTTTTGTATAGATAACACAATGTTGATGTATGATCATTTTTTTATTTGTTATTACGCTTCAAAATATAGCTTGAGTCAAGTTAAGGATTACAGAAAATGTTTTGCGCGGTGATCAAATAGGTAGTTAGGCATTTTTCTCATATTATGCTCATTTCTGTTTGACGAATTGCCGAAAACTCCTACCTATTGAATATATAATCCTTTGTTGAAGTGCCCTAGTTTTTTATTTTATTAGTTATCTTGAAATTTTAAGCATTGTCAATCCAAGTATCGATCAAATAGGTAGTTAGTTAATTTCACCTTCTTAAAGTCATTTCTACTCTAAGAACCTTATGAAAATTGCAACTTTTTCATAGATAACACTATGTTGATGTATGATCATTTTTTTATTTATTATTACGCTTCAAAATATAGCTAGAGTAAAGTTAAGGATCACTGCAAATGTTTTGCGCGGCGATCAAATAGGTAGTTAGGCATTATTTGTCATATTATGCTCATTTTTGTTTGACGAATTACCGAAATCTCCTACCAATTGAATATATAATCCTTTGTTGAAGTACCCTAATTTTTTATTTATTAGTTATCTTGAAATTTTGTCAATCCATGTATCGATCAAATAGGTAGTGAGTTAATTTCACCTTCTTAAAGTCATTTCGACTCCAAGAACTTTTGGAAAATTGCGACTTTTGTATAGATAACACTATGTTGATGTATGATCATTGTTTTTATTTGCTATTACGCTTCAAATAATAGCTAGAGTCAAGTTAAGGATCACTGCAAATATTTTGCGTGGCGATCAAATAGGTAGTTAGGCATTATTTGTCAAACTATGCTCATTTTTGTTTGACGAATTGCCGAAAACTCCTACCTATTGAATATATAATCCTTTGTTGAAGTACCCTAATTTTTTATTTATTACTTATCTTGAAATTTTAAGCATTGTCAATCGAAGTATCGATCGAATAGGTAGTTACTTAATTTCACCTTCTTAAAGTCATTTCTACTCGAAGAACCTTTGGAAAAAGGCTAGTTTTGTATAGATAACACAATGTTGTTGTATGATCATTTTTTATTTGTTATTACTCTAAAAAATATAGCTAGAGTCAAGTTAAGGATCACTGCAAATGTTTTGCGCGGCGATCAAATAGGTAGTTAGGCATTATTTGTCATATTATGCTCATTTTTGTTTGACGAATTGCCGAAATCTCCTACCAATTGAATATATAATCCTTTGTTGAAGTACCCTAATTTTTTATTTATTAGTTATCTTGAAATTTTAAGCATTGTCAATCCAAGTATCGATCAAATAGGTAGTTAGTTAATTTCACCTTCTTAAAGTCATTTCTACTCCAAGAACTTTAGGAAAATTGCGACTTTTGTATAGATAACACTATGTTGATGTATGATCATTTTTTTTATTTGTTATTACGCTTCAAAATATAGCTAGATTCAAGTTAAGGATCACTGAAAATGTTTTGCGCGGCGATCAAATAGGTAGTTTGGCATTTTTCTCATATTATGCTCATTTCAGTTTGACGAATTGCCGAAAACTCCTACCTATTGAATATATAATCCTTTGTTGAAGTACCCTAGTTTTTTATTTATTAGTTATCTTGAAATTTTATGCATTGTCAATCCAAGTATCGATCAAATAGGTAGTTAGTTAATTTCACCTTCTTAAAGTCATTTCTACTCTAAGAACCTTATGAAAATTGCAATTTTTGCATAGATAACACTATGTTGATGTTGATCATTTTTTTTATTTATTATTACGCTTCAAAATATAGCTAGAGTCAAGTTAAGGATCACAGCAAATGTTTTGCGCGGCGATCAAATAGGTAGTTCGGCATTTTTCTCATATTATGCTCATTTCTATTTGACGAATTGCCGAAAACTCCTACCTGTTGAATATATAATCCTTTGTTGAAGTACCCATATTTTTTATTTATTAGTTTTCTTGAAATTTTTAGCATTGTCAATCCAAGTATCGATCAAATAGGTAGTTAGTTAATTTTACCTTCTTAAAGTAATTTTTACTCGAAGAACCATAAGAAAATTGCGACTTTTGTATAGATAACACTATGTTGATGTATGATCATTTTTTTTATTTGTTATTACGCTTCAAATAATTACTAGAGTCAAGTTAAGGATCACTGTAAATGTTTTGCGCGGCGATCAAATAGGTAGTTAGGCATTATTTGTCATACTATGCTCATTTTTGTTTGACGAATTGCCGAAAACTCCTACCTATTGAATATATAATCCTTTGTTGAAGTACCCTAATTTTTTATTTATTAGTTATATTGAAATTTTCAGCATTGTCAATCCAAGTATCGATCAAATAGGTAGTTAGTTAATTTCACCTTCTTAAAGTCAATTCTACTCGAAGAACCTTAGGAAAAAGGCGACTTTTGTATAGATAACACAATGTTGATGTATGATCATTTTTTTATTTGTTATTACGCTTCAAAATATAGCTAGAGTCAAGTTAAGGATCACTGCAAATGTTTTGCGCGGCGATCAAATAGGTAGTTAGGCATTTTTCTCATATTATGCTTATTTCTGTTTGACGAATTGCCGAAAACTCTTACCTATTGAATATATAATCCTTTGTTGAAGTACCCATATTTTTTATTTATTAGTTTTCTTGAAATTTTAAGCATTGTCAATCCAAGTATCGATCAAATAGGTAGTTAGTTAATTTTACCTTCTTAAAGCAATTTTTACTCGAAGAACCATAGGAAAATTGCGACTTTTTTATAGATAGCAATATGTTGATGTATCATCATTTTTTTTATTTATTATTACGCTTCAAATAATAGCTAGAGTCAAGTTAAGGATACACTGCAAATGTTTTGCGCGGCGATCATATAGGTAGTTTGGCATTATTTGTCATATTATGCCCATTTTTGTTTGACGAATTGCCGAAAACTCCTACCTATTGAATATATAATCCTTTGTTGAAGTACCCTAGTTTTTTATTTAGTAGTTATCTAGAAATTTTAAGCATTGTCAATCCAAGTATCGATCAAATAGGTAGTTAGTTAATTTCACCTTCTTAAAGTGATTTCTACTCTAAGAACCTTATGAAAATTGCAACTTTTGCATAGATAACACTATGTTTATGTATGATCATTTTTTTATTTATTATTACGCGTCAAATAATAGCTAGAGTCAAGTTAAGGATCACTGCAAATGTTTTGAGCGGCGATCAAATAGGTAGTTAGGCATTTTTTGTCATATTATGCTCATTTTTGTTTGACGAATTGCCGAAAACTCCTACCTATTGAATATATAATCCTTCGTTGAAGTACCCTATTTTTTTATTTATTAGTTATCTTGAAATATTAAGCATTGCCACTCCAAGTATCGATCAAATAGGTAGTTAGTTAATTTCACCTTCTTAAAGTCATTTCTACTCTAAGAACCTTATGAAAATTGCAACTTTTGCATAGATAACACTATGTTGATGTATGATCATTTTTTTATTTATTATTACGCTTCAAATAATAGCTAGAGGGATGTTAAGGATCACTGCAAATGTTTTGCGCGGCGATCAAATAGGTAGTTACGCATTTTTTGTCATATTATGCTCATTTTTGTTTGACGAATTGCCGAAAACTCCTTCCTATTGAATATATAATCCTTCGTTGAAGTACCCTAATTTTTTATTTATTAGTTATATTGAAATTTTCAGCATTGTCAATCCAAGTATCGATCAAATAGGTAGTTAGTTAATTTCACCTTCTTAAAGTCAATTCTACTCGAAGAACCTTAGGAAAAAGGCGACTTTTGTATAGATAACACAATGTTGATGTATGATCATTTTTTTATTTGTTATTACGCTTCAAAATATAGCTAGAGTCAAGTTAAGGATCACTGCAAATATTTTGCGCGGCGATCAAATAGGTAGTTAGGCATTTTTCTCATATTATGCTTATTTCTGTTTGACGAATTGCCGAAAACTCTTACCTATTGAATATATAATCCTTTGTTGAAGTACCCATATTTTTTATTTATTAGTTTTCTTGAAATTTTAAGCATTGTCAATCCAAGTATCGATCAAATAGGTAGTTAGTTAATTTTACCTTCTTAAAGCAATTTTTACTCGAAGAACCATAGGAAAATTGCGACTTTTTTATAGATAGCAATATGTTGATGTATCATCATTTTTTTTATTTATTATTACGCTTCAAATAATAGCTAGAGTCAAGTTAAGGATACACTGCAAATGTTTTGCGCGGCGATCATATAGGTAGTTTGGCATTATTTGTCATATTATGCCCATTTTTGTTTGACGAATTGCCGAAAACTCCTACCTATTGAATATATAATCCTTTGTTGAAGTACCCTAGTTTTTTATTTAGTAGTTATCTAGAAATTTTAAGCATTGTCAATCCAAGTATCGATCAAATAGGTAGTTAGTTAATTTCACCTTCTTAAAGTGATTTCTACTCTAAGAACCTTATGAAAATTGCAACTTTTGCATAGATAACACTATGTTTATGTATGATCATTTTTTTATTTATTATTACGCGTCAAATAATAGCTAGAGTCAAGTTAAGGATCACTGCAAATGTTTTGAGCGGCGATCAAATAGGTAGTTAGGCATTTTTTGTCATATTATGCTCATTTTTGTTTGACGAATTGCCGAAAACTCCTACCTATTGAATATATAATCCTTCGTTGAAGTACCCTATTTTTTTATTTATTAGTTATCTTGAAATATTAAGCATTGCCACTCCAAGTATCGATCAAATAGGTAGTTAGTTAATTTCACCTTCTTAAAGTCATTTCTACTCTAAGAACCTTATGAAAATTGCAACTTTTGCATAGATAACACTATGTTGATGTATGATCATTTTTTTATTTATTATTACGCTTCAAATAATAGCTAGAGGGATGTTAAGGATCACTGCAAATGTTTTGCGCGGCGATCAAATAGGTAGTTACGCATTTTTTGTCATATTATGCTCATTTTTGTTTGACGAATTGCCGAAAACTCCTTCCTATTGAATATATAATCCTTCGTTGAAGTACCCTAATTTTTTATTTATTAGTTATCTTGAAATATTAAGCATTGCCAATCCAAGTATCGATCAAATAGGTAGTTAGTTAATTTCACCTTCTTAAAGTCATTTTTACTCAAAGAACTTTAGGAAAATTGCGACTTTTGTATAGATAACACTATGTTGATGTATGATCATTTTTTTTTACTTGTTATTACGCTTCAAAAAATAGGTAGAGTCAAGGTAAGGATCACTGCAAATTTTTGCGCGGCGATCAAATAGGTAGTTAGGCATTATTTGTCATACTATGCTCATTTTTGTTTGACGAATTGCCGAAAACTCCTACCTATTGAATATATAATCCTTCGTTGAAGTACCCTAATTTTTTATTTATTAGTTATCTTGAAATATTAAGCATTGCCAATCCAAGTATCGATCAAATAGGTAGTTAGTTAATTTCACCTTCTTAAAGTTATTTCTACTCGAAGAACCATAGGAAAAAGGCGACTTTTGTATAGATAACACAATGTTGATGTATGATCATTTTTTTATTTGTTATTACGCTTCAAAATATAGCTAGAGTCAAGTTAAGGATCACTGCAAATGTTTTGCGCGGCGATCAAATAGGTAGTTAGGCATTTTTCTCATATTATGCTTATTTCTGTTTGACGAATTGCCGAAAACTCTTACCTATTGAATATATAATCCTTTGTTGAAGTACCCATATTTTTTATTTATTAGTTTTCTTGAAATTTTAAGCATTGTCAATCCAAGTATCGATCAAATAGGTAGTTAGTTAATTTTACCTTCTTAAAGCAATTTTTACTCGAAGAACCTTAGGAAAATTGCGACTTTTGTATAGATAACACCATGTTGATGTATGATCACTTTTTATTTATTATTACGCTTCAAATAATAGCTAGATTCAAGTTAAGGATCACTGCAAATGTTTTGCGCGGCGATCAAATAGGTAGTTAGGCATTATTTGTCATATTATGCCCATTTTTGTTTGACGAATTGCCGAAAACTCCTACCTATTGAATATATAATCCTTCGTTGAAGTACCCTAATTATTTATTTATTAGTTATCTTGAAATATTAAGCATTGCCAATCCAAGTATCGATCAAATAGGTAGTTAGTTAATTTCACCTTCTTAAAGTCATTTCTACTCTAAGAACCTTATGAAAATTGCAACTTTTTCATAGATAACACTATGTTGATGTATGATCATTTTTTTATTTATTATTACGCTTCAAATAATAGTTAGAGTCAAGTTAAGGATCACTGCAAATGTTTTGCGCGGCGATCAAATAGGTAGTTAGGCATTTTTCTCATATTATGCTCATTTTTGTTTGACGAATTGTCGAAAACTCCTACCTGTTGAATATATTATCCATTGTTGAAGTACCCATATTTTTTATTTATTAGTTTTCTTGAAATTTTAAGCATTGTCAATCCAAGTATCGATCAAATAGGTAGTTAGTTAATTTTACATTCTTAAAGTAATTTTTACTCGAAGAACATTAGGAAAATTACGACTTTTGTATAGATAACACTATGTTGATGTATGATCATTTTTTTTTACTTGTTATTACGCTTCAAAAAATAGGTAGAGTCAACGTAAGGATCACTGCAAATTTTTGCGCGGCGATCAAATAGGTAGTTAGGCATTATTTGTCATACTATGCTCTTTTTTGTTTGACGAATTGCCGAAAACTCCTACCTATTGAATATATAATCCTTTGTTGAAGTACCCATATTTTTTATTTATTAGTTTTCTTGAAATTTTAAGCATTGTCAATCCAAGTATCGATCAAATAGGTAGTTAGTTAATTTTACCTTCTTAAAGCAATTTTTACTCGAAGAACCTTAGGAAAATTGCGACTTTTGTATAGATAACACCATGTTGATGTATGATCACTTTTTATTTATTATTACGCTTCAAATAATAGCTAGATTCAAGTTAAGGATCACTGCAAATGTTTTGCGCGGCGATCAAATAGGTAGTTAGGCATTATTTGTCATATTATGCCCATTTTTGTTTGACGAATTGCCGAAAACTCCTACCTATTGAATATATAATCCTTCGTTGAAGTACCCTAATTATTTATTTATTAGTTATCTTGAAATATTAAGCATTGCCAATCCAAGTATCGATCAAATAGGTAGTTAGTTAATTTCACCTTCTTAAAGTCATTTCTACTCTAAGAACCTTATGAAAATTGCAACTTTTGCATAGATAACACTATATTGATGTATGATCAACAAAAATGGGCATAATATGACAAATAATGCCAAACTACCTATATGATCGCCGCGCAAAACATTTGCAGTGATCCTTAACTTGACTCTAGCTATTATTTGAAGCGTAATAATAAATAAAAAAAATGATGATACATCAACATATTGTTATCTATAAAAAAAGTCGCAATTTTCCTATGGTTCTTCAAGTAAAAATTGCTTTAAGAAGGTAAAATTAACTAACTACTGTCGCGACCCTCTCGAGGTTCGCCGTGGGCTCTCGAGGGCTAATGGGCCGTCCAGTCTGGTCGGACGCGGGCCTCTCCCAAGGCCCGTTACCCAAATCGCAACGGAGGTATGCGTAGTCGACCTTCAGTGTGGTCTAGTGATATGTGCTAAGTGTGCATGCCATGGAGTCGCCACCAATCATTTTTTGGAGGGTATGATTGGACCACCCTATTGAATAGTCGGGAGTTTCTATTCAATTCTGCGATAACCAGAGAAATGGGTTCGGGGACTTAGTTACGTCAACTGTCAGAGTTGACGCCCTTTCGGTACCTAAGTTGGCTGAATTTTCTGACCTAAGATTTCATGCAGATGAGTGGTGAGTGGAGTACAAATCCTAAATCTAGGAATTCATGCAAATAGGAATGACTATCCTAGCAATCACAATCAATAATAAAATGCGCAAATCAATGAATCCAAATATGCAAAATAAACACATCAAATCAACATGACACTTCTAATAAGGCTCTATTAGCCTAAATAAGTATCAATTAAGCTTAGGAATGATTTAGACATGATTTTACCTATAAGGGGTAAAGTCGTAATTTTGAGACAAAAGGGACGATTTGCCCAAAAAGGGAAAAATCATCATTTCGGAATGAATTCGGAGTAAAACAATGTCAAAAATAGGTTTGGTCACTCAATTAACCCATTTCCTATTTTTTTTGCAATTTTCATGATTTTCTGGAATTTTAGAAACCGATTTACCATTCGAAGGGTAAAATCGTCATTTTCTAAAAATGGGAATGAAATGTGGAAATCTTAGACATAAGGTTTAGTCACCTATCTGACCCATCGCCAAATTCTAAGCAATTTCCACAATCCATCGAAATATCAAAGACAATTTACCCTTTGAGGGGTGAAATCGTCATTTTGGATTAAAGGGGAGAAAATCCCAAAAATGAAAACAAATCAATTTTTTGTCATTTTCAGCCTTGGAAAAGTTTTAGAATTTTTTTAGGAATTTTCTGCAATTTTTCTCAATTTGTTTTTTGAATTTTTCCTTAATAATTCATTTTTTGGATTTTTTTTATTATGAAAAACCCCAATCGGACGGTCTAGAATGCGCCACGTGGCGTCTCGATGACAATCGAATCATTTTAATTTTTGTAAAATTCGAAATTCATTTCTTTTAATGTTAAAAATATTTTTTATTCTGAAAATCACCGAATCACGACACGTGGCTCATCTGCAGCCATCTAATCTAGCATTTTTTTTTGTTTTTGTTTTTATAGGACGCAACACAATGTAAAAAAATAAAGAAGATATTAAGTCATTATACAACATAAACATAAGCAAAGGAGAAGGGATCCGGTGAATTTTACGACGTCGGAGTCCGTCGGTGCTCGTGCAACAATGTGTGGGGGTATAAACCACCAGCAAGAGGCTCGGCCTTCCGATTCTGGGGTAGCACAATATAATTTGCAGAAAATAAATGAATAAAATGCCTTGGACACCAATAGGAGGCTTGGCCTTCCGATTCTGGGTCTGATAGGCGAAATAACATAAAGTAAATATACAGCAAATATTTAGACACCAACAGGAGGCTCGGCCTTCCGATTCTGGGTCTAATAAGTAAAATGTAGAAAATGCACACTTTTATTAGATGCAATACAATGAAAGTTAATTATATGATGCATGAAATGCTATGATATAAGATAAATACATAGTAAACACGACAAAATACAAAATAAACAATAATCCGAACTCGGATGAGGAGGACGTTGAACTATTTTCATAAATCCGAACGGTGAAGATGAAGAAAGAATTGAGATGAGATTATACACAAAATTTTACCTCGATCCGATGGTCGAATTGATCGAAAACTGAAGAAATACCGGCGGATGAACAGTTCCCGCGCCAGGAACAACTTCTGATTTGGCTGCTGTGCGACCACTTGGAGAGATCTTTTTAAAGATCCGAACGGTGGATATGAAGAAGGGGTTAAGAAGACCCTGCACACAAAAAATCAGCTCGATCCAACGGTTCAATCGGCCGGAAACTCAAGAAATGTCGGCGGATATACAGTTCCCACGCCTGGAACAGCTTCTGATTTGGTTGCTGTACGACCACTTTGAGAGATTTGTTTAAAGATCCGAACGGTGGATATGAAGAAGGGATCAAGAAGACCTTGTACACAAAAAATCAGCTCGATCCAACGGTCCAATCGGCCGGAAACGCAAGAAATGTGGAGGGTGGTAGTGTGATGACAAAAAAAAATGGAAGAGAGAATATGGGGAAAAAAATGAGCGTGGGAGAGGAAGAAGAAGAAGAAGAAGAAGAAGAAGAAGGAGGAGGAGAGGCGCACACGGATGATGAGGGGGGGAATAAATAGTAATGAAAATAAAATAAAATAATGAAATAGTAATATAATAATAATATAATAAAATATTAAAAAGTAAAAATAATAATAAAATAATCAAAAGCGAAGACAAAATGATTAGTCCCCTTTTTCTTTTAAATGATGATGTTTTCACTCCTTTTCCTTTTAATCATTACTAATATTTTTGCCAAATTCAATTTTATGGTTATCAGAAAACACCTAAAATCGAACCTGAATTTTATTGTTTTATGAGGTCCAAAAGCAAAGAAAATTAAAAGTCAGAATACTGACTATTTTTTTATATATTTTTATGACCTCCAATATTATTTTTCTTGATTTTCTTGATTTTCTTTTTATTTTTTTCTTTTTTTTTTGTATTTTTCGAAAATATATTGAAAATTATGAAAATTATTTTTTTGGTCAAAATGGTTCATTTAGCTTGGCTAAGGTCACCAAAATTGATTTTTCAATTTTTCAACTTTTTATGGATTTTCTATGAATTTTCAAAAAAATAAAGGAAAAAGGAGAAAAAAAGTTGATCAAAATTTAGGTGTCAACAGCTGCCCCTCTTTGAGAGGAATCTCGTTGGAGGAATCCCCTCAGAGGTTTCTCTCAAAGACAAGGTAACACCTGAGTCCTGATCGACTCGACTCGTGAAACTAAAGGAAAAGGAGTCATGACATCCAGTTTTTCATGCTTGTCGATGTATGCTCTTTCTTGAAGGGGGAAACATTCATTTGACATGAGAGAGTGAGATAATAGAGAGACATACCTGCCACTTACCTGTTCGATGTTTGTGCGATTTTCGCGGTGTTTGATGGATTCAAGAGAATTTCTAGGGACTCGTCTAGAGTGTCCTAGGGAGGTTAAGCTCTGACCTGTACGGTAGGTCATACCATTATGGGATTCCTAATTGGTAGGAACCTAAGGAATGCACATCCCACGCTTGAGGATTCGCTAGAGATTTTAATCCGTATGGTGGATCAGACCTTTGTGTTGATCCTTATGGCGGTATTTACTAATGCGTTGATCCTTATGGCGGTATCTACCATCATGTTGACCCTTCAGGCGGTTTCTACCGTTGTTTGACCATTGAGGCGGTTTCTACCTTGGGTTGACCCTTCAGGCGGTATCTACCTTGAATTGACCATTCAGGCGGTTTCTACCTTTGTTTTGACCCTTCAGGCGGTTTCTATCTTGGGTTGACCCTTCAGGCAGTATCTACATTTGTTTTGACCCTTCAGGCGGTTTCTACCATGAATTTGCTTTGAAAAGGGGTCTCATGACGAGGGTTCTCCACGTCCAATGAGACTGCCTGGTTTTTGAAAATGGGTCTCATGACGAGGGTTCTCCACGTCCGATGAGACTGCCTAAATTTTGAAAAGGGGTCTCATGACGAAGGTTCTCTACGTCCGATGAGACTGCCTGACTTTTGAAAAGGGGTCTCATGACGAGGGTTCTCCACGTCCGATGAGACTGCCTAAATTTTGAAAAGGGGTCTCATGACGAGGGTTCTCCACGTCCGATGAGACTGCCTAAATTTTGAAGAAGGGTCTCATGACGAGGGTTCTCCACGTCTGATGAGACTGCTTGACTTTTAAAAAGGAGTCTCATGACGAGGGTTCTCCACGTTCGATGAGACTGTTTGATATTTTGAAAATGGGTCTTGGGACGATGGTTCTCCACGTCTGATAGGACTTTTTATTTTAAAAGGGTTTTTCTTCCCCTTTTTTTAGAGATCCCGAAGTTTGTCGGGAATTCAGTTTTTGAAACAGTGAAAGATTTTATTTTGACAAAGCTTCACTTGAATCTGTTGAGGCGACATTCTGGGAGCTGGGTTCTCCAGTTATCCTGCAGAAGTTTGAGCCTGAAAGATTTTTTTTCACCAAGAAAACGCTAGTAATCTTTGGGAAGACCATGGCTGTCCATTTGACAAAAACCGTATGACTTAAGTTTTAATCGTGAAATGTGCATTTTGATGCTGGAGGTTATCCAAAGCATTCTTGCAACATGCAAATGTGATCACAAATCCCTTGCACGGAAAATCTGGATCAACAGTTTGAAAATTCCAAAAAGAGTTTGTTCAAAACATCAATTGGAATATTTCTCGACAAGGAGGTCTTCTCACCTGTTTTACGATAGTGGTTTTTTATAGGGGATGCACTCAATTCCCTACTAACCTGTGCCTAGGTTTTAGGCTCATTCGCAGTGCATACATTTTGATCGGTCGGGAGGTCTTCCACTGGATCGTAATGTTGGGCTTGGATATTGGTTTTCAAGGGGGGCCCGCTTTGGAGTCGAGGCCATTGTATGAAAGTCTTCACTATCTGCTCCGGGTTTACAAGTCAAGAACCCTGCAAAATGAGAAAGAAATAGTCTTGCTCGTACTTCTTCGAGCTAAGCAATATGTTAACCCAAGTGTCTTAGTCAGAGAAGACTGTTTCAGGGTTGTAACATTGGTAGGATTGGGGACCGAAAAAGGCTTGTTTTTGGCCCAGAAATTACGAAGGGTTTGACATTGGTGATCATTGCAAATTTACCACCTGCCCTTTTCCTCTCTGCACCTTCAGTTTTTGGGATGCGCAACCGATTTTGAGGTGTGCACCAGCTCTTCAAAGAGCGTTTCGTCGCATTAAGAGACTGATGACTCTGTCTGCGTCTCTGCTCTACGCTTGACACCATTTGGGGAGCAACCCTTTTGGATTTGGCTCCTTCAGAAATTTTCTCTTCCCAACTAGGTTTCATTGGGGATCAATCAAACAGTTTATGCGAGCATCGGCCTTGCTTTTACCAGGCACTTTGCTTTTTCTTTTCTGATGCTGAGTATTTCTTTAATCCCTTGTCACAAGTGGGATGCTTGGCAATTGTGCTAGATATATGACTTGGCTCTTAGCACGCTTGAGTATCGACTTAGTAGCTTTTTCGTAAACCCTAGGTCTTGAACTCCCTCGTTTCTGAAGTGATCTGCTTTGTCTTGAAATTTGCAATGATCACCAACGGGTTTATGAAATGAATTTGCAGGCTCAACTTGGCTGTGCAAATGATAAACATGTGTGGGATAGAGAAATGAACGCTTCTTGTCATCCTATGGCACTTGGATTACCATATAAACAACACACAAAGATTGATGTTAGTCCGAGCAAGAAAATTTCTAACCATTTTCTCCTGATGCTGCTGGACTCACCTCCATTTTGCCTCGATGTGGGGTCGTTCTTGACAGGGTTAAGAATGAAAACCGCCGTTCGAAGGGGTTATCAATGGTCACCTGTAGTATTTGGGAATATGAAACAAATGCCTCCGTCATCCCAATCCATGTAATTGCTGCGAATAATCCCTACTTCCGTAGGTCCAGATTTTGCTATCTGATCCGCTCCACTTCTCTCTCAAGTGTGTATAGGACGTGTTTGGATTAGGCTCTGCCTCTCGTCTTTTGAGAAAACGTCCTTTTGAAAGTTTTAAACAATTTTTAATTGGGAAAATCTCTTTGTTTTTCTTCAAAAATTTTACCCGTCAAGGGGATCTTATGATGCACCATACATGTTTTATTCCTGTTCAGACAACCTCCTGTTTTAAAACATGAATGTCAATAAAATTAGAATTCTATGTCTTTTCTAGACATCAGATTCTAATAGCTTTTCTTTTTCTCTCTATTTTTTTTATTTAACATTTTCAATGGATTAGGGAAAGGGATACTTACCTGACCATCGTGGCTGGAGATCCCTGGAGATAAAGAAGAAATATGTCAGTGTATGTCCCAAAATTTTATAAAAATTGGAATGATACATCCTACCCTTGGTCGTGTGCCCCAGCGAGTTTACACAGGTTGTGAAAATCTGTTCTCCTTGATGGCGAGTCCCTATCAAGGATAAATAACAAGTGTCAAATCGCATTCCCAAATCCAAGATAAATTGGGACGATACGACTTTACTCTCGATTTGCAATCCGTTTTGATGTTGCATATTGATATGAACAACATCTATCAAATTCCTCCATCCGTGCTTGAAGGTATTTGCAACGCCTACGGTTCATTTGCCCCAGCTGGGCGACGTCTGTTTTGTCATTTGAATGCATGAGCTTTTGGGTGCATTGTCTCTTTTATCACCTGAGATAAAAAAAAATGGAGAAAAACTTATCCCCAGATCTGATTAAAAATCAATTAGGAACGATACGTCCTTTCACCAAACGAGTGGCTCTGCGGCCAAATGTATTTTGCACTGAAGGGACGAATTCCACTATGCTCCACGGGTTTGGGGAATTTGCCCCCATTTTCGATAGAAATGAGCCTTATCAAGATGTATACAATACAAATAGATCCCTAATACAATCAATCTAAGGGACGATATAGAGAGGATCTCAGCAAAATTAATCTTATACAAGAGAACTAAAAATGTCAAATCAATCAAAGGAATGTGGTCCGAACACTTGGAGATGCCCCAGTTCCAGTCTTCGAGATGTGACTCCAGGATCACCAATTTTTTTTTAGGTGGTTTTAGATATACCAACTATCTAAAGACATGCACATGAGACAAGTGAGGATAAAACTTCTAAAAATCAAAGGATTTGGCACCTAAGGTCAAGGTTCCCACCTCGAGATCTAGAAAGAGCCGATTCCATTGCACAGCTATCGTTGCATTGGGACTCGATCCATAGTTCGAAGTGAGCGGAATTGAAAGGTGGATTACCCCGTGTTTTTCCTCACGGAGATTCCATTTTCAATCCCTTCTATTGTTTTCCTATAGGCAGGGCCCGGGGATTTAGGCGCGGTTGTGTGTATTTTCGGTGTCGTGCTAAAGCGATAAACATGCATCTTATTTAACAATCACCGCTTCAATATAAAACATACACACAATCATTCATTCCTACGCCCAACCTGCATAAAACAGAGTTAACAAGTACTCCACCCCTTATTTCTCCAATCTGCAAAAACATTTAACACCTCAAGGGTTAAAGTACGTACCTCACCTTGAAGAGCATCTGCATAAAACATGTTAGAAAAATCAATCAACTTTTTAATCGGCTCAAGTTCTCTAAATTCCCCAGCGGAGTCGCCAGTCTGTCGCGACCCTCTCGAGGTTCGCCGTGGGCTCTCGAGGGCTAATGGGCCGTCCAGTCTGGTCGGACGCGGGCCTCTCCCAAGGCCCGTTACCCAAATCGCAACGGAGGTATGCGTAGTCGACCTTCAGTGTGGTCTAGTGATATGTGCTAAGTGTGCATGCCATGGAGTCGCCACCAATCATTTTTTGGAGGGTATGATTGGACCACCCTATTGAATAGTCGGGAGTTTCTATTCAATTCTGCGATAACCAGAGAAATGGGTTCGGGGACTTAGTTACGTCAACTGTCAGAGTTGACGCCCTTTCGGTACCTAAGTTGACTGAATTTTCTGACCTAAGATTTCATGCAGATGAGTGGTGAGTGGAGTACAAATCCTAAATCTAGGAATTCATGCAAATAGGAATGACTATCCTAGCAATCACAATCAATAATAAAATGCGCAAATCAATGAATCTAAATATGCAAAATAAACACATCAAATCAACATGACACTTCTAATAAGGCTCTATTAGCCTAAATAAGTATCAATCAAGCTTAGGAATGATTTAGACATGATTTTACCCATAAGGGTAAAGTCGTAATTTTGAGACAAAAGGGACGATTTGCCCAAAAAGGGAAAAATCATCATTTCGGAATGAATTCGGAGTAAAACAATGTCAAAAATAGGTTTGGTCACTCAATTAACCCATTTCCTATTTTTTTTGCAATTTTCATGATTTTCTGGAATTTTAGAAACCGATTTACCATTCGAAGGGTAAAATCGTCATTTTCTAAAAATGGGAATGAAATGTGAAAATCTTAGACATAAGGTTTAGTCACCTATCTGACCCATCGCCAAATTCTAAGCAATTTCCACAATCCATCGAAATATCAAAGACGATTTACCCTTTGAGGGGTGAAATCGTCATTTTGGATTAAAGGGGAGAAAATCCCAAAAATGAAAAAAAATCAATTTTTTGTCATTTTCAGCCTTGGAAAAGTTTTAGAATTTTTTTAGGAATTTTCTGCAATTTTTCTCAATTTTTTTTTTTTGAATTTTTCCTTAATAATTCATTTTTTGGATTTTTTTATTATGAAAAACCCCAATCGGACGGTCTAGAATGCGCCACGTGGCGTCTCGATGACAATCGAATCATTTTAATTTTTGTAAAATTCGAAATTCATTTCTTTTAATGTTAAAAATATTTTTTATTCTGAAAATCACCGAATCACGACACGTGGCTCATCTGCAGCCATCTAATCTAGCATTTTTTTTTGTTTTTGTTTTTATAGGACGCAACACAATGTAAAAAAATAAAGAAGATATTAAGTCATTATACAACATAAACATAAGCAAAGGAGATGGGATCCGGTGAATTTTACGACGTCGGAGTCCGTCGGTGCTCGTGCAACAATGTGTGGGGGTATAAACCACCAGCAGGAGGCTCGGCCTTCCGATTCTGGGGTAGCACAATATAATTTGCAGAAAATAAATGAATAAAATGCCTTGGACACCAATAGGAGGCTTGGCCTTCCGATTCTGGGTCTGATAGGCGAAATAACATAAAGTAAATATACAGCAAATATTTAGACACCAACAGGAGGCTCGGCCTTCCGATTCTGGGTCTAATAAGTAAAATGTAGAAAATGCACACTTTTATTAGATGCAATACAATGAAAGTTAATTATATGATGCATGAAATGCTATGATATAAGATAAATACATAGTAAACACGACAAAATACAAAATAAACAATAATCCGAACTCGGATGAGGAGGACGTTGAACTATTTTCATAAATCCGAACGGTGAAGATGAAGAAAGAATTGAGATGAGATTATACACAAAATTTTACCTCGATCCGATGGTCGAATTGATCGAAAACTGAAGAAATACCGGCGGATGAACAGTTCCCGCGCCAGGAACAACTTCTGATTTGGCTGCTGTGCGACCACTTGGAGAGATCTTTTTAAAGATCCGAACGGTGGATATGAAGAAGGGGTTAAGAAGACCCTGCACACAAAAAATCAGCTCGATCCAACGGTTCAATCGGCCGGAAACTCAAGAAATGTCGGCGGATATACAGTTCCCACGCCTGGAACAGCTTCTGATTTGGTTGCTGTACGACCACTTTGAGAGATTTGTTTAAAGATCCGAACGGTGGATATGAAGAAGGGATCAAGAAGACCTTGTACACAAAAAATCAGCTCGATCCAACGGTCCAATCGGCCGGAAACGCAAGAAATGTGGAGGGTGGTAGTGTGATGACAAAAAAAAAATGGAAGAGAGAATATGGGGAAAAAAATGAGCGTGGGAGAGGAAGAAGAAGAAGAAGAAGAAGAAGAAGGAGGAGGAGAGGCGCACACGGATGATGAGGGGGGGAATAAATAGTAATGAAAATAAAATAAAATAATGAAATAGTAATATAATAATAATATAATAAAATATTAAAAAGTAAAAATAATAATAAAATAATCAAAAGCGAAGAAAAAATGATTAGTCCCCTTTTTCTTTTAAATGATGATGTTTTCACTCCTTTTCCTTTTAATCATTACTAATATTTTTGCCAAAATTTAATTTTATGATGATCAGAAAACACCTAAAATCGAACCTGAATTTTATTGTTTTATGAGGTCCAAAAGCAAAGAAAATTAAAAGTCAGAATACTGACTATTTTTTTATATATTTTTATGACCTCCAATATTATTTTTCTTGATTTTCTTGATTTTATTTTTATTTTTTTCTTTTTTTTTGTATTTTTCGAAAATATATTGAAAATTATGAAAATTATTTTTTTTTCAAAATGGTTCATTTAGCTTGGCTAAGGTCACCAAAATTGATTTTTCAATTTTTCAACTTTTTATGGATTTTCTAAGAATTTTCAAAAAAATAAAGGAAAAAGGAGAAAAAAAGTTGATCAAAATTTAGGTGTCAACAACTACCTATTTGATCGATACTTGGATTGACAATGCTTAAAATTTCAAGAAAACTAATAAATAAAAAATATGGGTACTTCAAGAAAGGATTATATATTCAATAGGTAGGAGTTTTCGGCAATTCGTCAAACAGAAATAAGCAAAATATGAGAAAAATGCCTAACTACCTATTTGATCGCCGCGCAAAACATTTGCAGTGATCCTTAACTTGACTCTATCTATATTTTGAAGTGTAATAACAAATAAAAAAATGATCATACATCAACATTGTGTTATCTATACAAAAGTCGCCTTTTTCCTAAGGTTCTTCGAGTAGAAATGACTTTAAGAATGTGAAATTAACTAACTACCTATTTGATCGATACTTGGATTGACAATGCTGAAAATTTCAAGATAACTAATAAATAAAAAATTAGGGTACTTCAACAAAGGATTATATATTCAATAGGTAGGAGTTTTCGGCAATTCGTCAAACAAAAATGAGCATAGTATGACAAATAATGCCTAACTACCTATTTGATCGCCGCGCAAAACATTTGCAGTGATCCTTAACTTGACTGTAGCTATTATTTGAAGCATAATAACAAATAAAAAAAATGATCATACATCAACATAGTGTTATCTATACAAAAGTCGCAATTTTCCTAGGGTTCTTCGAGTAAAAATTACTTTAAGAAGGTAAAATTAACTAACTACCTATTTGATCGATACTTGGATTGACAATGCTTAAAATTTCAAGAAAACTAATAAATAAAAAATATGGGTACTTCAACAAAGGATTATATATTCAACAGGTAGGAGTTTTCGGCAATTCCTCAAACAGAAATGAGCATAATATGACAAAAATGCCGAACTACCTTTTTGATCGCCGCGTAAAACATTTGCAGTGATCCTTAACTTGACTCTAGCTATTATTTGAAGCGTAATAATAAATAAAAAAATGATCATACATCAACATAGTGTTATCTATGCAATAAGAGTCGATCGCTTTCGACCTTCAGTGTGGTCGTGGTGGCATGTGCAAATTGTGCATGCATTTGGAGTCGCCACCGGTCTTTCTTGGAGGGTAGACCGGAAACCTTACTGACCGATTGGGAGAGATCGATCAGTTCTGCGGAACCAGAGATTTTGGGTTCGGGGACTTGGTTACGCTGGTGTCATTACCAACACCCTTTCGGTACCTAACGCGAGTGATTTTCCTAGCTAAGAGCCCATGCAAATTGGAAGACTGTTCCTATCAACCACAATCAATTTAAATGAAAACGCAATCAAATACATAAATAAATCACACTAATGCACGTCAATTCAAATCAACGGTTTCCTAGTACAGCCATAAGGGCTTAGATGAGGAATGATTTGGGAGGCATGGATGAAATGGGAAGATTTGGGGGGGGGGACGATTAGCCCGAAGGGCAAAATCGTCATTTTTGGAAGATTTGGACTCCGAACTACCCAAAATATTCTATGGCCAGTTGATTGTGGCCATTTCCCATTTTTGAGAATTTTTTGGAATTTTTTTGAGTTTTTTTTTATGATTTTCTATTATTTTATTGAATTTTTTTGTTTTTTTTTTTATTTTTATTTTTTTTGAATTCTGAAAATAGTGAACCGGTTTGGGCTTCTAAACCCAATCCTACTAAAACCACTGGTTTAGAAAGGACACGAAGCCTAAATAAGGTCTAGAAGGAAGGCCTGCTATCATATATTTTTTTTTAAACTATAGAGGGTCCGAATTGGAAGCCCAGATATGATCAGGATTTCGGCAAGCCCATACGCCGGCCCAAGACCAAGTTGACCTAGTCTGCAAGAATAGCCCAGCGCATGCACCCAAGGTTACACCGCCCATGTTTTTTATATTCTTCTCTTTTATTTTTTTTGTTTCTTTCATCTATTATTTTTTTATTCTTTTCATCACTTCATCTTCTTCCTTGGGTCTTCAGGATGCAATAACAACTCTGTATTCTAACCTATGAAAGAACGAACGAGACAGTATCTTACCGTGGTTGCATGCACGCCCTTTTCACTGGATCTCTAACGTCGGGGCGCCATCGAGGACTACCCACACACGACCACTGGTTCGGATCGCCTCGCCGTCCATCGTTGGGACGTGGTCACGTGCGCCATCATACCACCGGGTTTGTTCATGCGTCGCCGTTATTGGATTTACTCGCGCCACCTCCGATTCGGGTTGGCTCCACAGACTGTGCTCGCGCGCTTCCCCTTCTCGGACGCTACTGGGACAACTTCGAGTCTGTACCTCAACACCGCGGACGGATGCGTGGCTACCAGGCGGACGCGAGCCTCGCTCGACTGTTGACTCCGAGACAATGGCCAACGCTTATTGGTCTCCCTCTTCTTCTATCGTCGACCACCACCTACGCCGAAGATCCCCCAACAAACTCGGTTGCATAAAAACGTCCGGGGGCTCGCTCGACGAACCACCCCAGCACCACCATGACCATCGCCGACCACCACCAAGCCATCAACCTCGCTTTCATCGAAAGTGTCCGTCGAAGCCGACACTACGACAAACTCCACAGAACCAAAACTGGTGGCGTGTTGCTTGCTATCCTCGGGATCCAACCAGGATACATGCACGAGCTCAAGACTGTCAAGAAGATGCTCCGGCTCCAGTTAGAATTCGAGTGGTCCAAAAGGGTTGGATGAGAGCGAACGTCGATGAGGAAGGTCTCAGTAAGAACTCCTCAATCCGCTAACTTTGGGGTGCGGAACGGAGGAGCGGGACTTTCGGCGATTGGGAAAAACCGAGCGCCCTGCCACGACCATAGAGAACTGAACTTCCAGAGTGTGAGCTTCCTTGATGGCGGCGAATGGTTGGTTCATAATGATGGCCAGCTTCATGGAGCCTACGAAAACAATAGCAAAAGTAACATCGATGGACAGTCAAGGCGATGGTGAAGCGCATACGAAACTGCTCGACAACACCATCGTCCGGGCTTCTGGATTCCATTCCGTTCAATGGCAATGATCGTCATTGCAGATGCTGGGAGTAACGGCTCAAGATCGGAGGAAAGGCTGAAGATGGGGGTCCAAAGCTTCGGTTGTCATCATGCCCATGCAGATTCGGATCCTCTCAAGCCAACCCTAGCTCCCTCTTTTCTGCATGCTCTTCATCTGCCCTACTAGCCGTACGGCGCCATCGCCACGTCCTTCTGGTCATAGAGAAGCTCTGAAGATGCTCGACTTTGGCCGATCGGAGAAGTCGAGGTCATGAGTCTTCAGGATCTCGCGGGCAACGTCGGCCGTCGAGATGACGAGCGTCGACATGCTGCGAGGTAGAGGAGCATGAACGAGCCATGTTTTTTTTTGATGAGCTGCCCGAGAAGAGTCCCCTTTTGAGAGCCGAATTCCTCGAGTTAGGATCCGAAGCCCCCACTCGTCAAAAGCAGCTCCTCATCGTGCACGGTCAGAATCCGGTCAAGATACTGTCCAATCCCCCACTTCGTATTATTTCCCTTTTTTTAGTAGACGTCCCCTTCTCCCAAAGAACGACCATGCTTTTCTTTAAGTCTTGATTCCACTTGCACCATTTCTTGTCTCCCTTTTTTATTATCCCGTTAGGTTCTTGAGGCGCCATTCCCCCACCCTTGCTCCGTCCACCTACTCTCCCACCTTATAAAATCTTCTTTTGGTCGGCCAATCACCCCTCCCCCCCTTTTTTTGAGAATATATAATTATTACATTATTATTTTTTTGTCCAAAATGGTTCGCTGAGGTTGGGCCAAGGCTTTCAAAGTTGATTTTGCGATTTTATGACATTTTTTTTGATATTTTTAATTAATTTTAAAGAATAAAAGTCATAATAATAAATGGTCAAAAATCAGGTGTCAACAGCTGCCCCTCTTTGAGAGGAATCTCGTTAGAGGTTTCTCTCAAAGACAAGACGACACCTAACTCCTAACCGACTCAACTGGGCAAAAGAAATGCTATGACATTGAATCCTTAAGGCTCTTTGATGAAAGCTCAAATTAATCCTCAGTTTGCTCTAATAATTTGAACATGGGCCGGAGTGAGAGAGGCTTACCTGAAGCTCACATGTTGGGTGCTGCCGACTGCGACGACTTTCAAGAAGATACCTAGGACTCATCATTTTATCCTAGGGAGATTAAGCTCTGACCTGTATGGTAGGTCATACCATTATGGGATTCCTAACTGGTAGGAACCTAAGGAAGGCGCATCCCACGCTTTGGGATTTGCCAAGGATTTTGATCCGTATGGTGGATTAGACCATAAGAGGTTCGCCTACAATAAGGCTTACCTAGGAAAACAACTTCTTCAACATTTGGAATTAGTCAAAGTTTTGATCCGTATGGTGGATCGGACCATTGGGTTGATCCTTATGGCGGTATCTACCTTTGAGTTGACCCTTCAGGCGATTTCTACCATGAGTTGACCCTTCAGGCAGTATCTACCATATTTGACCCTTCAGGCGGTTTCTACCATATTTTTGACCCTTCAGGCGGTTTCTACCTTTGATTTGACCCTTCAGGCGGTTTCTACCTTTGATTTGACCCTTCAGGCGGTTTCTACCTTGAGTTTGCTTTGAAAAGGGGTCTCATGACGAGGGTTCTCCACGTTCGATGAGATTGATTGAATTTTGAAAATGGGTCTCATGACGAGGGTTCTCCACGTCCAATGAGACTGCCTAAATTTTGAAAATGGGTCTCATGACGAGGGTTCTCCACGTCCGATGAGACTGCTCGATTTTGAAAAGGGGTCCTGGGACGCGGGTTCTCCAGGTGTCCTGCAGAAGTTTGAGTCTGAAAGATTTTTCCTCACCAAGAAAACGTTAGTAATCTTTGGGAAGACCACGGCTGTCCATTTGACAAAACCGTATGACTTAAGTTTTAATCCTGAAATGTGCATTTTGATGCTGTAGGTTATCCAAAACATTCTTGCAACATGCAAATGTGATCACAAATCCCTTGCACGAAAAATCTGGATCAAACAATTTGAAATTTCCAAAAAGAGTTTGTTCAAAACATCTATTGGAGAATTTCTCATCCAAGAGGGCTCCTCACCGCTCTGTGATAACGGTCTTTTGTAAGGAATGCGTTCAACTTCCTAATAACCTGTGCCTAGGTTTTAGGCTCATTCGCAGCGCATACATTTTGATCGGTCGGGAGGTCTTCCACGGGACCGTAATGTTGGGCTTGGATATTGGTTTTCAAAGGGGACCCGCTTTGGAGTCGGGGCCATCGAATGAAAATCTTCACCATCTGCTCCGGGTTTACAAGTCAAGAACCCTGCAAAATGAGAAAGAAAGAGTCTTGCTCGTACTTCTTCGAGCTAAGCTATATGTTAACCAAAGTGTTTTAGTCAGAGAAGACTGTTTCAGGGTTGTAACATTGGTAGGATTGGGGACCGAAAAAGG
Organism: Rhodomyrtus psidioides; assembly: GCA_021437785.1. Classification (NCBI taxonomy): domain Eukaryota; kingdom Viridiplantae; phylum Streptophyta; class Magnoliopsida; order Myrtales; family Myrtaceae; genus Rhodomyrtus; species Rhodomyrtus psidioides. The sequence continues at coordinate 1,791,606 of JAILYB010000089.1, forward strand.
CTTGTTTTTGGCCCAGAAATCACGAAGGATTTGACATTGGTGATCATTGCAAATTTGTCACATGTCTTTTCCATTCTGCATCTTCCATTTTTGAGGTGTGCAACCGCTTTTGAGGTGTGCACAAGTCCTTTAGAGAACGTCTCTTGTGGTATTAAGAGATTGACAATTCTGTCCGTGTTTTTGCACCACGGCTGACATCGTTTGGGGAGCAGTCTTCTTGATCTGACTCCTTTATGGGTTTTTCTCTCTTCCCAACTAGGCTTTATTGGGAATCAATCAAACAGTTTTCACGAGCATCGGCCTTGCTTTTACCAGGCACTTTGCTTTTTCTTGATGCTGGGGATTTTTTGTTGAAATCTCGCCTTTTCTTTTCCTTTGGAACTACGATGTTCAGAAAATTGTGCTAGATATACAACTTGAATCATAGCACATTTAAACGCCGATATGAGATTTTTCTATAAATCCCATCTCTTGATTACTTCCGTTCTTGGAGTGATGCAGTTTCTATCTTGAAACATCCCATGATCACCAACAAGGGTTTATGAAATGAATTCGCAGGCTCAACTTGGCTGTGCAAAGGATATGGTGTGTGGGATAGAGAATGAATGCTTCTCGTCATCCTATGGCACTTGGATTACCATATAAACAACACACAAAGATTAATGTTAGTCCGAGCAAGAAAATTTCTAACCATTTTCTCCTGATACCGCTGGACTCACCTCCATTTTGCCCCGATGTGGGGTGGTTCTTGACAGGGTTAAGAATGAAAACCGTCGTTCAAAGGGTTTATCAACGGTCACCTGTAGTGTTTGGGGGATATGAAACGAATGCCTCCGTCGTCCCAACCCATGTAATCGCTGCAAATGGTCCCTACCTCCGTAGACCCAGATTTTGCTATCTGCTCACTCCACTCATCTCTCCAGTGTGTATAGGACGTGTTTGGATTAGGCTTTGCCTCTCGTCTCTTGAGAAAACGTCCTTTTGAAAGTTTTAAACAATTTTTGATTGGAAAAATCTCTTTCATTTTTGTTGACACCTGATTTTTGATCAGTCTTTCATAGTTTATTTTTAAAAAATTCATAAAAAATCTATAAAAAGTTAAAAAAATTAAAAAATCATCTTTGGTAGCCTTGACCAAGCTAAAGGAACCATTTTTGATAAAAAAAAATAATTTTTCATATTTTTAAATATTTTTTAATATTTTCCAAAAATAGAAAAATACATGAAAAATGAAGAAAAATAGCGTTCGATGTCGTAAAAATATAGAAAAATAGTCAATATTTTAATTTTAATTTCTTTTACATTTTGAACTCATAAATAGTCAAAATTCAAGTTCAATTGCATGTGTTTCTTCACGACGCATAGAGTTGAATTTGGCAAAAAAATGTCATTCGAGTATTTTAATTTGTAAATTTCTACATCTTTTTTAGTCTTGACGTCCAATTAGATCGACCACCATCTACAATAAATGCCCCTTGCTGAATATTTTCGTTTTTGTTTCACATGATTTCATGGTGTAAAACGCCGAGTGGATCCCCAAATATAATCGGGTCGGCATGAGCTCGATAGCTCGTCCAAGACCAAACCAGGGCACGGCGAACCCCATGTGAGTACTCTCGAACTCCTTCGATGCTTCCTAATGCTTTTCTTAGGTTAGATCGTGTGTAGAATGGCTAGGACAGCTAAATCATTCTTGAGCTGTGATTGATAAATAGGACCTTACTAGGAATGCCATGTGATTTATTTGCATATCTAGATTCCTTGAGTTGGGCATTTTATTACTGATTGTGATTGCTAGGATAATCACTCTTATCTACATGAATTTCTAGATTTAGGGTTCATACCTTACTCATCCGCATGAATCTCAGGCTAGAAAATTCAGTCAACTTAGGTACCGAAAGGGCGTCAACTCTGACAGTTGGTGTAACTAAGTCCCCGAAACCATTTCTCTGGTTCTCGCAGAATTGAATAGAAACTCCCAACTATTCGATTGGGTGGTCCAATCATATCCTAAAAAAATTATTGGTGGCGACTCCATGGCATGCACACTTAGCACATGTCACTAGACCACACTGAAAGTCGATCACGCATACCTCCGTTGCGATTTGGGTAATGGGCCTTAGGAGAGGCCCGCGTCCGACCAGACAGGACGGTCCATTAGCCCTCGAGAGCCCGACAACCTCAAGAGGGTCGCGACAGACTGGCGACTCCGCTGGGGACTGGTTCTTAACTATTTAGTGGACTTGAGCCGATTAAAAAGTTGATTGATTCTTCTAACCTAATTTTATGCAGATGCTCTCGAAAGTGAGGTGTATATGCTAACGAATGTGTTAGATGTTTTTGTAGACGGGAGAAATAAGGGGTGAAGTGCTTGTTAACTTTATTTTATGCAGGCAGGAGTTTTGGATGTATGATTGTGTGGATGTTTATATTGAAGCGGTGATTGTTAAATAAAATGCATGTCTTTTGCTTTAGCACGACACAATGAATACACACAATTGCGCCTAAAACCCCAGGCGCCCTCTTTAGGAACACAATAGAAGGAATTGAAAATGGAATCTCCGTGAGGAAAAACATGGGGTAATCCACTTTTCAATTCCGCTCACTTCGAACTATGGATTGAGTCCCAATGCAACGATAGTTGTGCAATGGAATCGGCTCTTCCCAGAATTCGAGGTGAGAACCTTGGCTTTAGGTACCAAGCCCTATCTTTTGATTTTTAGGAGTTTTCCCTCACTTGTCTCATGCGTTTGTCTATGGAAGGTTAGTATACCTAACACTGCTAAAAATACAGAGAAGCTTGATTTTCTCTTAAGTTTGGTTGGTAAGACTTTTCTATCCCTCGAACTTGTTACAGCTCTTAATCATTATATTCATTGCATAATTCCGGTGATTGGATTAAATGCCATTTTGAGGATAGATAGGTGTGTTTTCCTCCCAATGTTCTTGATGGAAGATGAAGATGGTGTCATCCCATTACGAGCGCCAAGTGGACAAGAAGAGCCTGCTATGGACATCATTGAGGTATCATCTAATGAAGATGATGATTTGGAATAGGTGATCCTGAAGTCACGTCTCAAAGATCGAAACTGGGGCATCTCTAAGTATTAAGATCACATTCCTTTGTTTTATTTTTCATTTCTAGCCTTCTTGTATAGGATTTATTTTGCTGAGATCCTCTCTATCTGATCCCTTAGATTGATTGTATTAGGGATCTATTTGTGTTTATATACATTCAGATTGAAATTTGTTGTATTTCTATTGACTTGTCATTGGAATGTGATAGTGGCATTTCTTCTAATCACTCGAATACTCCAAAATCAATTTTATAATTCCTTTGGATGAAATTGAAATTGGAAGTCTTATACAACCTTTTGGCCGTATAGGGCAATACAATCCCAATTTCGCTAGAAGGAACTATAAACTTGAATTGGTTCATGCATATTTTGCATCATTGGTAATCCACAATAATTGATCAAGAGTATTCGTGTTTTTCAAATTTAATGAAAAGATAGATATCCAAATTACTCTCGTTCTTAGCAAACGGCTTTAATTTGGATACTGTATCTTCAATTGAATTTAAAACACATCGTAATTGTGTACTTTTGAACATTCCATTGATTTTCTTGGAATTGATCAAAGGCGATTATCGTGAATTACATTCCTTTCAATGATATGCTTTCCTTTGAGGAATATTGATAAAAGCTTTTGCACAAGGTCAAAATCCTTGTAAAAGCTCTTATCCCTATTAATCACAAGTAAGCATAAAATTGAAAGGATTTATGCTTTATTTTTCAAATTCTTTCTTCTGATTCTGCCTTTTCATTTGAAACAGGTTAAAAACAAGTAGAGAAGAGAAGTCTTTTTGTGGATAATCGTGGTGGGAGGTTCCTTTATCCGATCATAAGCAAGATTAAAAAATCAAGATGTACACGCTCGAATCATCAATGTCAAAGCGCAGCTTGCCTAGGTTGAGAGTGGTCAGGTGTTCGAGAAAGTCAGCCATACAGAAGTTGAGACACACACATTAGAGCTTTCATTCATTTCGCTCAATCGAGGGACCTTAAAAGCAGATCATACAAATCATCGGGGTGGAAACATAAAACCGCAATGAGCCCTAATTAGCATCACAAAGGAACCAAGTTGGGCCTCCATATTATTGATGCTTTGCTTATACTCACCACCTCGAGACTCGAGATCTGCAAGCTTAAGAAGAAGGCGTTTACATTCCCCTTTAAGCTCGGCAACCTTGGTCCCGTGATCTTCGGCGGCTATTTCCAGGTCCCGAACTAGTCCTCTCCCATGGGCTATATCCGCGGTAATGCTGTCAAGCCTTTCTTCCTGCCACTCACATTGAAACTTCAACACGACATTACGACGGTCGTGCTCATAGGTGGTCAGGGATAAGGCCAAGCGCTCCACCAAATTTCCCTCTCGCGAAGCAACATCGAGACTCGCTTGTTGGCGAACTCAACAGCCTTTCTGTGACTATCGGCCACAAGGTTGGCCAACACCAAGCAGTTGGACCGATCCTCATAGCGAGCTCGCAAAACGTGAGCCACGGTAGCTTTTCGATGAGCGACACGGTAAGTCTCTAAAAAGTTTATAAAGAGGGTTGGGAAGATTCTATATTCCCTCTCTAAATTAGTGCCCTCGATGGAGGTGGTGTCTATTTCCACGAGCAAAATGCGGATTTCATCTTCAGTTTCTGGGTGATCGGCTATATGAGCATAGCCTCGACCGAGGAGGTTATAGAGTTTTTCCCACTGGGCCAAAATTTCGGCCGAGAAAGCGCGAATAGGAGAGGAGGTCATTTTCGTTGGAGTGAGGGAGAAGAAGATGAGTGTGGTAGAGTGATTAAAATAAGAAAAGGCAATTATGTAAGAGTGTTAATCTTCTCTGCATTAACTCCTCCTTTTATAGCAACTCGAGAATGAAGAAAGGCATAGCAATAATGCTCGTGGAGCCAAGTTAATTGGGTAAAGCAGTGGTGGCTCTTTCGGTGAACCATCAGATCTGTCCCAGTCCGCGATTTCAGGCTTGATAAACCTAAAAAAGTTGTAAAAAGATATGTCGGTGTCACCATATTAAAATTAAGCGGGAGTTAAGCGCAACTATCGAAAAAAGTTGCGAAAGGATTTGGCGGTCCCATCATATTAAAAACTGAGCAGGAGGCGAGCGTAGTTCCACCTTTTTGAAAATAAGTGGGAGACAGACATGGATATCGAGAAAAGGAAATCGATTTGGTGTCCCTCCACGTTGAAAAGAAGAAAGAAGACGACAAAGCGGGAAATACGAAATCTTGGGAGCAACGCTTGCCTGATGATCTTCATCCATGTTTAAAGAACGTTTCATGGGCATACAGAACCACTCAAAAGAAAATTTAGAGAGAGTGAGCATACATGAGAGAGTAGAGAACCCTGAGTGAGCAAAAATTGATCGAACATTTCTCGATCCAACATGTTTGAGGGTTACCATCAGTTGCTAGAGGCGACTGATCCAAAAATCTCAGAAAATGAACTACTGAGAGATCTCGAAGATTCCAGGATGGCGTCTGGTACCAGAACCACAGAACCCAACCCTTTCGGCAACGAAGTTCAGGAGCTCAGCAGCGACGACAACAGCAGCAGCGATGGTCAATCTCGGAAAAGGAAACGTCGCCAGTGCCACACTCAGAATGAAATCCAAGAGCTTGAAGCTTTCTTTAGTGAATGCCCTCTCCCGAACATGAAACAAAGAAATGAATTGGGCCAGAAGCTAGGGATGAAACCTTTGAGGGTCAAGTTTTGGTTTCAAAATAAGCGAGCCAAATTGAGGGCTCAACACAGACGTCAAGAACTTGCGATTCTAAAGGAGGAAAATGAAAAGCTTCGAGCGAAGAACATGAGGTATAAGAAAGCTCCCAGCACTATCGCTTGCCTTAATTGCGGTGGCCCTATCACTCTCGGCGAAATGTTCCTTGATAAGCCTTATATGAGGATTGAAAATGCTCATTCACCACCCCACTCCCTCGAACCATCTTCGATACAATCGGATTTTGTTGGAGATATGCATGAACAAATCAATTCTACGAAGTCAATATCGATGCCTTCTAAAGGATGTGATATGCGTCACCATGATTGGAGTTTCCTTAACGATGAGCTTACTATCACGACCGACCAATCCAAAGCTGATGAATTCCCTCCACAACAATTTCTGGCTCGATCAAATTCTACTGGAAATAGGCCAGAGAGCAATAGCCAAGTTGTCAACACTGTTCCGGGTCGCAAGAAGACGAGGGTCAATTGGTCCCCCGAGCTTCATCTCAAGTTCCTTAGTGCGGTTCAGCAACTAGGGATCAACTCAGCATATCCAACGCGCATACTTGAGATCATGAACATACCAGGACTCACTAAAGATGGAGTCGCGAGTCACCTCAAGAGCTACAGAAGGGCGCTAAGACAGCGCCACACAGCACTGAACCTGAAAGAACTCAACTTGTGCCTAAACACTAGGCATGGCTATAACTACAATGCCCCTGAAGTAAGAAATACCCTGCCGAATCTAGGCACCGACCAAGCTGGTAGCAGCACCATCGACTACTTGGGCGCTAATAAGAATATTCCCCCGAATCATCTCAGCACCCCTCAAGAGTATATGCCACAAGTGCAGCAGGTACGAACTCCTTGGTTTGAGCAGCAACTTTTCGCTAGTGCTCTTCCTATCCCCGATCAACATATTGCCCCTAGTGTTCAAAGATCTGCCCGGCTTGGGCATATGATTTCGGAAGATCAAGCGGGCGGATGCTTTGAGGATTTTTGTTTCTCCCATTCCCAAATGGAAGGTGCTTTTGATAGTGAACCGATCAATCATCCACTTATAATCTCGAGCAACGACGAAGGTTCTAGCTCGAAGAATCAGATCGCTCACAACAGAAACAGGAATCCTTCAACGCCAAGCGATGATGGTCAACCCGAATATCAGTTGCTCGAAGAATCAAAAGATTTCCTTGATGAGGAGCTCCATATCTGGATCGATCAGTTTAAAACTGATGGACTTATGAAGTTATGATCCAAAATGACGATTATATGTCTGATTCATGGTGTAGCTGGCTGATCACCGAGAATCCTCAAGGGAACTAGGCACATGTGAATGGATGTATCATTAATCTTTCTGTCATAAAGTCTTCCATGCAAGATAATCTTCCTTAATGCCTAGAGTTAATCTGGGGCAGCGATCAGTACTACCTGCGAGCATCATCATGCTTGAGTACAACAATCCCTTGTTAGATTAGAGTCGAGGCGAATCAATTGAACGCCACGAAGAAAAACATTTAAAGGCTTCACATAGGAAAATGCGAGCAAAAGCCCGAGCGAGCTCAAAGACGGTTAGCTCTGTATCGTTCTAAGGGACCTTTAGTCGTTATGAACTCTAAATTGAGCTTGTTTCATTCTCGATGGGGGTCGCTAACTGCTTCAAGAATTTTATAACAAAAAACGAACCAGTTAGGGACGCCAATAGTGCTTTGTCCTGGTAGTCAGTGAACTGGAAGTGGTACGAAACGTCAGGAGTTCGATCTCAGGATTGAAAAATCATTTTATCAGTTTGTCTATCACCCGATGAAGTTCAAAGAGATTCGACGCAGATGACTATAGAACTTGGGGCAATTCGAAAATCATCGATTCATTTTCATCAAGCGGCGAAGTTGGTATTGTAAAATGTGAAGCACGCAAATGACAAATCCGAAGCAGAAGGAGATGAATCATGATTCGCTTATCCAAGGTCGGGATTTCAACCTTCGACTAAAGCCAAATCTAGGATGAGTTTTTGATTTTGCCCACTTGACAAAACCCATCTCCACTGAAAATGGGGGCAAACCATTCCTACATCTGGAAAGCATGTCGAAGCCGAAGACATCAAATTCATCGTTTGATCCGTGGGGCAAGTCCCCGAAGCGATAGTTATCATCCGCAGAGCGTAATGGAATCCATCCTTTCAATGTAAAACACATTTGGCCGCGGAGCCACCCATTTGGTAAAAAGAACGTATCGTTCCTAAATGATTTTCAATCAGATGCGGGGATAATGTTCTCTCATTTTCCTCTCAGGTGATGAACAGAGATGAGGCACCCAAGAAGCCATGCATTCAAATAACAAAACAGTGCATGAAACACGCCCAAAAAGATGAATGAATCTCCTCCGACGTAAATCCTCGAGGTGGATTTGTTGCCCAACCAGACGAAGAAATCATGGCCACAAGCTTGAGGGCCGGCTTCTACAATCCGCACATTGGCATGCGGAAGGAATTCAAATCAAGAGTAAAGTAGTATCGTCCCAATTTGTTTTGAATTTGGAAACCCAAAATAATGCTTAATATTTATCCTTGGCATGAGCTCGCCATCAAGGCAGACATGTAAGTTTCATTTTTCTCCAAAAACCAAGAAGTCGAAAGAACTTTAGAACACCCAACAATCTTGTGTTACTATGTGAAGTGCAGATTTTCACAACCCTTGTACACTCGTTGGAGCATATGACCAAGGGTAAGATGTATCGTTCCAATTTTTGTAAAGTTTTAGAATATACAATGACATATCCCTTTATATCTCCAGGATCTCCAGCCTCGATGGGCAGGTAAGTATCCCTTTTCCCAATTCATTGGAGATTAAAAACTTTCAGAATTAATTCGATTCTCACATCTAAAAAGACATAGAATTCTTACTTCATTGACATTCATGTTTTAAAACATGAGATTGTCTGAACATGAATTACACATGTATGGTGCATCATAAAATCCCTTTGAAGGATAAATCTTGATGAAATGAAATGAATTTTTCCAATAAGAGTCGTTTGAACTGTTCAAAAGGGTATTTTCTCATAAGAGAAGCGAGCCTAATCCAAACACGTCCCATACACACTTGAGAGATGAGGAGATTGGAAATGATAGCGAAACCTTAACCTATGGATATAAGGGTCATTCGCAACGATTACATGGATCGAGATGACAGAGGCATTTATTTCTTCATTCCAAACACTACAGATGCCCATTGAGAACCCCATTGAACGGCGATTTTCATTCTCAACCCTGTCAAGAACCACCCCACATTGGGGCAAATGAAGGTTAGTCCAACAGTATCAGAAAGTAAACGGTTAGAAATTTTCTTGCTCGGACTAACATAAATCTTTGTGTGTTGTTTATATGATAATCCAAGTGTCATAGGATGACGAGAATGATTCATTTCTCTATCCTACACACTGTTATCCTTTGCACAACCAAGTTGAGCCAGTAAATTCATTTCATCAACCTATTGGTGATCATTGCATATTCCAAAGCAAAGGCAACATCACTCTAGGAATGGAAGCGTGCCAAAGTTTAAGTTGCATATCTAGCATGATTGCCGAAAATCCTAGCTCCAAAAGAAAAGAAAAACACGGGATTAAAAAAAGGGGGAAAAGAAAAATCCCTAGACATCAAGAAAAAGCAAAGTGCCTGGTAAAAAGCAAGGCTGATGTCTATTCAAAATATCCCCAGTAAAGTCTAGAGAGACGATGAAAAGACCCTGCAAAGGAGTTAGATCAAGATGACTACTCTCCAAATGTTGTCGTGCTCAAATTGCAAACACACAAACAGACGGTCTCTTAATGTAACAAGAGACGCTTTTAAACATCCTTGTGCGCTCTAAAAGAGGAGTGTACACTTCAAGAAATGGAGATGTTCTTCGAAGGACATGTGGCAAATTTGCAATGATCACCAATGTCAAACCCTTCACAATTTCTGGGCAAAAAATAAGCCTTTTTCGGTCCCCAATCCTTCCAATGTTACAACCCTGAAGTAGTCTTATCTGACTAAGACACTTGGGTTAATGTATAACTTAGCTCAAAGAAGTACGAGCAAGACTATTTCTTTCTCATTTTGCAGGGTTCTTGACTTGTAAACCCAGAGCAGATAGTGAAAAATTTCGTTCAACGGCCTTGACTCAAAAGTGAGTCCCCCTTGGAAACCGATATCCAAGCCTAACACTACGGTCCCGTGAAAGACCTCCTGATCGGTCGAAATGTATGCGTTGCGAATGATCCTGAAACCCAGGCACAGGTCGGTAGGAAATTGAGCACTTTCCCTATTAAAGATCATTATCACAGAGCAGTGAGGAGCCTTCTTGGGTGAGAAATACTCCAATGGATGTTTTAAGCAAACTCTTTTTGAAATTTTCAAATTGTTTGATCTAGAGTTTCCGTGCAAGGAATTTATTATCACATCTGTATATGGCAGGAATGTTTTGGATAACCTCCAACAATCAAAATGCACATTTCATGACTAAAACTGAAGTCGTAGAATTTTGTCAGTTAGACAATTATTGTCTTCCCAAAGATTACTAATATCTTCTTGGCGAGGAAAATTTTTTCAGGTCTAAGCTTTCTACAGGACTTTTGGCCACCCCAAAGACTGGGTGCGTCATCCTTAGGTGAAGCCTTTTAGTAGGCAAATCTTTTCCAAGACCGATCCACAGAATGATCGAGTCTCCGACTAGCCCCGAAGAGCGGGTACGTCATCCTTTGATTCATATCAATTTGGAATCTCATAAATGGTAGAAACCGCCTGAAGGGTCAACTCAATGGTAGAAACCGCATGAAGGGTCAATCAATGGTAGAAACCGCCTGAAGGGTCAACACAATGGTAGAAACCGCCTGAAGGGTCAATGTATGGTAGAAACCGCCTGAAGGGTCAAAACAATGGTAGAAACCGCCTGAAGGGTCAATGTATGGTAGAAACCGCCTGAAGGGTCAACCAATGGTAGAAACCGCCTGAAGGGTTAACTCAATGGTAGAAACCGCATGAAGGGTCAATGAATGGTAGAAACCGCCTGAAGGGTCAAAGGACTGGTAGAGACCGCCTGAAGGAACAACCCAATGGTCCGATCCACCATACGGATCAAAACCTTGATGAATCCCGAACGCGGGAGGAGTCGTTTTCCCTAATAAGCCTTACATTAGGCAAGCCATTTCTAGTTTAGTCCACCACACGGATCAAAACCCTTGGCAAATTCCCAAATGTGTGATGCGTCTTCCTTAGGTTCCTATCAGTTAGGAATCCCATTATGGTTTGACCTACCATACAGGTCAGAGCTTAACATCCCCAGGACACTCCGATGACAAGTCCTTAGGAATCTACTTGAACCCATCAGACACAGCAAATGTCGCAAGCATTCGGCAGGTAAGGGGCAGGGAAGTCTATCTACTCCTTAACTTTCTTACATCATATCAGGGAATTGAATGAGCACATCTCTTTTTAAGGAAAAGCACACATTGATGGGCATGAAAATTGGATGTCATGATTTCTTTTCTTTTCCCAGTCGAGTTGATCGGAACACAGGTGTCACCTTGTCTTTGAGAGAAACCTCTGACGAAATTCCTCTCAAAGAGGGGCAGCTGTTGACACCTGATTTTTTATCAGTCTTTCATAGTTTATTTTTAAAAAATTCATAAAAAATCTATAAAAAGTTAAAAAAATTAAAAAAATAATCTTTGGTAGCCTTGACCAAGCTAAAGGAACCATTTTTGATAAAAAAAAAATAATTTTTCATATTTTTAAATATTTTTTAATATTTTCCAAAAATAGAAAAATACATGAAAAATGAAGAAAAATAGCGTTCGATGTCGTAAAAATATAGAAAAATAGTCAATATTTTAATTTTAATTTCTTTTACATTTTGAACTCATAAATAGTCAAAATTCAAGTTCAATTGCATGTGTTTCTTCACGACGCATAGAGTTGAATTTGGCAAAAAAATGTCATTCGAGTATTTTAATTTGTAAATTTCTACATCTTTTTTAGTCTTGACGTCCAATTAGATCGACCACCATCTACAATAAATGCCCCTTGCTGAATATTTTCGTTTTTGTTTCACATGATTTCATGGTGTAAAACGCCGAGTGGATCCCCAAATATAATCGGGTCGGCATGAGCTCGATAGCTCGTCCAAGACCAAACCAGGGCACGGCGAACCCCATGTGAGTACTCTCGAACTCCTTCGATGCTTCCTAATGCTTTTCTTAGGTTAGATCGTGTGTAGAATGGCTAGGACAGCTAAATCATTCTTGAGCTGTGATTGATAAATAGGACCTTACTAGGAATGCCATGTGATTTATTTGCATATCTAGATTCCTTGAGTTGGGCATTTTATTACTGATTGTGATTGCTAGGATAATCACTCTTATCTACATGAATTTCTAGATTTAGGGTTCATACCTTACTCATCCGCATGAATCTCAGGCTAGAAAATTCAGTCAACTTAGGTACCGAAAGGGCGTCAACTCTGACAGTTGGTGTAACTAAGTCCCCGAAACCATTTCTCTGGTTCTCGCAGAATTGAATAGAAACTCCCAACTATTCGATTGGGTGGTCCAATCATATCCTAAAAAAATTATTGGTGGCGACTCCATGGCATGCACACTTAGCACATGTCACTAGACCACACTGAAAGTCGATCACGCATACCTCCGTTGCGATTTGGGTAATGGGCCTTAGGAGAGGCCCGCGTCCGACCAGACAGGACGGCCCATTAGCCCTCGAGAGCCCGACAACCTCAAGAGGGTCGCGACAATTTTCTCCAAAAGTTTTACCCGTCGCGGGGTTTTATGATGCACCATGCATGTTTTTATTCATGTTCGGACAACCTCCTGTTTTAAAAACATGAATGCCAATGAAGTTTGAATTCTATGTCTTTTCTAGACATTAGATTCTGAAAGCTTTTTCTTTTTCTCTATGTTTTTTTATTTAACATCTTCAATGGGTTGGGGAAAGGGATATTTACCTGTCCCCCGCGGCTGAAGATCCCTGAAAATGCGGAAGAAACATGTTATTGTACGTCCACGAATTTTTCGAAAAATTAGAACGATACATCTTACCCTTGGTCGGGTAATACATGGGATGTGAAAACCTGTTTCGCCTTGATGGCGAGCCCCTGTCAAAGACGGGAATTAGGTGTCAGTTTGCGTTCCAAAATTCAAGGCAAATTGGAACGATACAGCTTTATTCTTGGCTCTCATCCCGTTCTGATGTTGCGTATTGATATGAACAACGTCTATCAAATCCGCCTATCCATGCTTGGAATATTTGCAACATTAATGGTTCAGCTGCCCCCGGTTGGGCAACGTCTGTTCTGTTATTCGAACAAATGGCTCCTTGAGTGATTTATCCACGTTTATCACCTGAGAAGGGAAAGGAAGGAGACATTACTTCGGTATTCAATTGAAGATCGTTTAGGAACGATACATCGTTTTACCAAATAGGTGGCTTCGCGGCCAAACGTATTTCGTATTGAATGGGTAGATCCCATTATGCTCCGCGGGTGATAGTCATTGTTCATGGAACTTGCTCCACGGATTAAGTGATTAATCCACGGCCCTCGGCTTGAAGATGCTCAAAGGGTGATGTTGACACTCACGCGCAATTAGTTCTAGATATTAATGAAAGATGTTCCCGTGGGAACCTTACAGCGCGATCAACAACATATTCAATAGGAGTATTCCACCCATTTCCTCTAAGCATTTTTCATCGAGTAGCCATGCCTTGCATCTGACGTCTGATCACCGGCCTTGCGTCACCACTGCGATGGTCCTCCGGCTCCAAATTGATCGAGCCAAAGATTGAACTCATCGCCAAGGAAATTGCTCGGGTCTTCGAGCCATTGATGTTCAAGTTGGGTATCAACGATTGTTGGGGGCAGATTTCTTTCATTGCCTTCGTTGTGAGGGATTGGAGTCTTTGAGCTGGAACCTTCATCATTGCCTTGTTGGGGTTGAGACATACATTCCTAAAGAGTATTGATCCAAGTGTCCAGCTCCTCATCAAGGAAATCACCTGTTCTTTCTAGCCCTTGGTGCCCAGATTGGGTGTCGTCGACTGCAGGCGAAGGATTCCTCTCTTTGCTCTTGCCGTGAGCAATTTGACCCCTCGAATTGGAACTTCCTCCAATGACTGGCAGGTTCATATGTGCACTCTCTACCAATGCCAGATCCGCTTCAGGGACAGCATTAATGACTGATTCGCGCTCAAACTGAGGAATCTCTATGTGCTGGAACTGTGGCATATACTCTTGAGGAGTATTGTGATAGCTCGGCGGATCATTCTGATTTGGGTCAGAGGAGTCGCTGACACGGCTGCCGGTCCCGTCATTGCTGAAACACGGTTGGGTGCTCTTGGCTCTCCAATCATCATGGTTGTAACTCTGCCCAGCACTTGAGCTCCAACTGGCTTTATGATGGTTTAACGCTATCCTTCCATCCCTTAGCAATCTCCTATAGTACTTGAGGTGAGACTCAACGTTAATTCTAGAGAGCCCCGGCACATTCATAATCTCGAGTAAGCGTAGTGGGCTAGCCGAATCAACTCCCAGCTCTCGAATTGCATCAACAAATTTGGTGTGAAGTTCATAGGTCCAGTAAAACCTTGTTCTCTTATCACCCAAAATATCGTCAATACTTCGGTAGCTATTCTCTATGGGATCTAGTCGTTTCAAAAGTTGTCCAGGGAGGGACTCACCGACTTTGGATTGGCTGGCTGCGACAGCGAGTTCGTCATTGAGAGAACTCCCCCTGTGATGATTCATATCCCATTTCTCAGAGGATGTTGGTGTTGATCCTATGGTGTTGACTTGCTCATGCAGATCTCCGGCGGTATCTGGCTGTGTCGGAAAATGCTGTGGAGAATACGGTAACAGCTGAGCGTTATTCGTCAACAGGGATGGTTCATCGAGGAACACCTCGTCGAGGACAACAGGATTACCACAATTAGGGCAGGTGGCCTTGGTTAGAGCTTCCTTATATCTCGCGCTTTCAGCTTGAAGCTTCTCATTCTCCTCCTTCAGGACCAGTAACTCCTGGTCTGCGTATTGCTGTTTCATCCGGGTTCGTTTGTTGGCGAACCAAAACTTGACCTTCGAAAGCTGCAATCCTATCTTTCGGCTCAGCTCCATTTTCTGTTGTTTGCTTGGAGTGGGGCATTCATTGAAGAAAGCTTCGAGCTCTCGGATTTGGCCTGGAGTGTGGCGTTGTAGTTGCTTCCTTTTCCGACTCCGGTCATCATTGTATACTCCTTCATCGTAGCTGAAACCTAGAATTTCATCGCTAGAGGAGTCAGTCTCCATGGCTTTCGGGCAGTATTCAGCTCCAGGATCTTCAAAGTCTCCCAGCAGTTCGTGCTCAGAAATGTCCAGGTCGGGCGTTTCTAGCAGATGGGAATAGCTTTTAAACATGATGGATCGGAGTATCTCGGGCTGATCTAGTTCACTCAGCTTTCTCTATTCGCTCTTACGTGTTTGCTCACTCTAGAAATTTTCTCAAGTGATTGTGCGTGTCCTAGAACCATCCTTCAGGCTGCATATGAAGGCCAGCAAGCAAGCGCTCCTCCCGAGACCCTGTAATTACTCATCGTCTGTATTCCCCTTTCTTTTTCCTCGTGATAGGATCACAAACTCTTTTGCATTGATTCGGTTTCATCGAGTATTGCGCTCGTCCCCTAGTTCAGTCTTCAAAGTGGTGGGTTTACAATCTTTCGGCGCCTTTTATGATTTGCTAGGCCCGAGAACGTGGGGAGCAGCGGTGGACCCGCAATTAATGACTCCGTTTAATTCATTTAGCTCCATTAACGCTATGATCTTCTCTCAACCCCTTTTCATCGTTCAAACGAAAGTGGCATTTTCCCTGTGCATGCTGTTACTCTTCATTTCAGCATCCCGGGCGCTTGGTGAGGAACGAGTTCGTGGCCACTCAAAATTTTAAAGACCGTCTCTGGTTTCAGACTTAATCTAACAAGGGATCATCACAACTGAGCGTGACGATGTTCGTCGATAGCGTTGGTTTTAATATAGAATTAACTATAGTCATTAAAGAAAAATGTTCCCGTAGGAACTTTACAACGGATAAAATGAGTGATCTACTCGTGAACATGTTCTTCTTTCTATGGGTGTTCGTGGTGACCGACCCATCGTGCCCCGAGTCAAGTGCTAGATCATGGCTGTCCAAGCATGCCAGCTTCCCACTGATTGAACAAGGCATCGAGCCCCTCATCAAAGAAATCGTCTGTCGTGGGTTGACCAGCGGCAGGCAGAGCACCAGCCGACTGCTGCTCGAATGGAGGAGTGCGCACTCGCTGTACTTGTGGCACGCGCTCTTGAGAAGTGTTGAAATGGCCTGGGAGGACATTCTGATCAGCTTTCAGTTTGCCGGTGGTCGGGTTGCTAGCTTGATTGATGCTTAGATTTGGCCGGGTATCTCTTGATGCCTGAGCATTACAATGGAGGTCGCCCCTAGCTTTTGAGCTCGAGACGGATTCCTCCCGGTTTAGCTCCGCTCGACGTTGTCTTAATAGCTTTCTGTAGGCAGCAAGGTGATTCCTGACCAGCTCCTTACTAAGCCCCGGTACATTCATGGCCTTAAATATGCGCGTCGGAGTTGCTGAGTCGATCCCCATTTGGTGAACCACATCTAGGAATCTGGAATGCAGTTCAGGGGGCCAAGCGAACCTCCTCTTATCGTGGCCCAAAATTGCATCGATGGCTTGACGACTGATTAACTCATCTCCAGCAGGACCCGACCCTATCGAAAATTGTTGTGCATGAGGCTGATATGCTTTGAGCTGGTCGGCGGTAACATCCAGCTCCTTGAAACTGTAACTCCAATCAAAGCGATGCAAATCCCATCCCCCAGGAGGCATTTGTATCATCTTCGTAGGATCATCCTGCTCATGCGTGACTCCGGCAAAATCTGGTTGAGCAGGAGATGCCCCGAGGGAGTAGGGTGGTAAATGAACGTCTTCAATCATCGCGTGAGGCTTATCGGGGAATATCTTACCGAGGGCGACGAGGTTATCGCAATGAGGGCAAACGGTGATATTGAGAGCTTTTTCATACCTCATGTTTTCTGTTCGCAGCTTTTGATTTTCTTCCTTTAAAATCTCGACCACCTGACGTTTGCGTTGAGCCCTCGATTTGGATCTCCTATTTTGAAACCAAAACTGGATCCTCGACTGATTAATCCCCAACTCCCGGCTCAATTCAATTCTCCACTTCTTTTTCATGTAATGGCTTTTACTGAAAAGGATTTCCAGCATTTGGGTTTCCTCCTGAGAGTATTGGTGAGGACGTCTTCTTTTCCCGAGTTGAGCATTGTGGATGTCGTTGTCGTCGTCGCCGTGATCTTGATTTCCGTTGCCAGAAGTGTTGGGCTCCATGGTTTTGGCGTTAGACTTGATCTTGGAATCTTCGAGATCCCTCTGTGGTTCAATTTCTGAGATTTTTGAGTCAGTCGCCTCTAGCAGCTGACAGTAACCTCTTAAATATGTTGGATTGAGAAATTTTTGATTGGTTCTTGCCCACTCAGAGTTCTCCACTCTCTCCTGTATGCCCACTCCCTATAAAGTTTTCTTCGAGTGACTTTGCATGTTCAGGAGACGCTCTTCAAGCATCATTAGGCAAACGTTCCCCCTCAAGACCTTGAATTTCTCGCTTAGCTTTTCAACGTGATGGGACTGCCAAACCCTGTTAGGGCTCTCTTCGATAGTTGCGCTTTCCTCCCACCTAACTCTAATAATGGTGATCCCGACAAATCTTTTACATCTTTTAATTGATGAGCCGGAAATCGCGGACCGAAACGAATCCAATGGTTCTCGTGAGGGGACCTCCTGCTTTACCCCCTAACTGGGCTCCAACAGCATTATTACTGAGACCCTTCATCATCCTCGAGTTGCTATAAAATGAGGAATTAATGTATGGAAGGTTAACGTTCTCGCATAATCAGCTTCTTCCTTCTAATCTCTCTGTTAAACTCGTCTTATTCTCAAGCCAACCCAACGCAAATGGCCTCCTCTCCCGTACGCACTTTTTCAACTGATGTCTTGGCCCAGTGGGAAAAGCTTTATAACCTACTGGGTCGCGGTTACGCGCACATAACCGATCATTCTGCAACCGAGGATGCAATCTGTGTCCTGCTCGAGGACCTTGATACCACTTCTCTCGAAGGTACTACACTGGGGAGGGAATATAGAACTTTCCCGACTCTCTTTGCACACTCCTTAGAGGCCTATTGTGTTGCTAATCGGGAGGTTCTGGTGGCTCGCGTCTTGCGGGCTCGTTATGAGGATCGATCTGACCATTTGGTGCTGACCAACTATCTGGTTGATAGTTACAAAAAGGCCGTCGAGTTTGCTAATGAGCGGGTCGCGACGTTGCTTCGCGAGAGGAGAAATCTGGTGGATCAATTGGCCATATCCCTGACCACCGGCGAGCATGACCGCCGCAACGTCCTGTTGAGGCTTCAGAGCGACTGGCAAGAAGAACGGCTCGACAAGATAACCGAGGACATAGCTCGCGGGAATGGACTGGTTCGGGACCTGGAAGTAGTCACCGAAGAACACGAGGCCAAGGTCGCCGAAGTTAAGGGAGAATGCAGAAGTCTTCTCCTCAGGCTTGCCGACCACAACATGCGGAGCTGGGAGTATGAGCAGAGCATTAATAACATGGAGGGTCAGTTGGGATCCTTTGTGTCGTTAATTAGGGCTCACTTTGGCTTTACTTTTCCACCCCGACTTGTATGACCTGCTTCTGAAAACCCTCCGCTGAGCAAAATAAATGAAAGTTCTCGTGTGTGTGTTTTAACTTCTGTATGGTTCATTTCTTCGAGCATCCAAACATCTTCAACTTGAGTGAGCCGAACCATAATAGCAATAAGCCGAGCAAATACGTCCTGATTTTATAACTCGCTCATGATCAGATGGAAGAATAGTTGCAGATTTGTCCAAGAAAAGATTTCTCTATACTACTTGTTTTTCACCTGCAAATAAAAAGATAGAATCAGAAGGAATAATTTGAAAAAGAAATCAAAAACCCCTTTCAATCCTATGCTTGCCCATGATTAATAAGGACAAGAACTTTTACAAGGGTTTTAATCCTGCGCGAAAAGTTTTTATCAATATTCCTCGAAAGAAAGCATACTATTGAAAGGAATGTAATTCACAATAATCGCTTTTGATCAATTTCGAGAGGAACGAATTACTCAAAAGTGTGAGGCATAATAACGTGTTTTAAATTTAATTGAAGATACGGCATCCAAATCAAGGCCGTTTTATTAAGAACGAGAGTAATTTGGACATCTATCTCGTCATTAAATTCAAAACAACGCCGATATTCTTGATCAATTATCGTGGATTACCAGCGACGTAAAACATGCATGGACCAATTCAAGTGTATAATTCCTTTTAGCGAAATTGGGGTTGGATTACCCTATACGACCAAAAAGGTCGTGCAAGATTTCCAATTTTAATTTCCTCTAAAGGAATTATAAACTTGACTTGGGAGTATTCGAATGATTAGAGAAAATGCCACTATCACATTCCCATGACCTGTCAAAAGAAATACAACCAAGTTCCATCTAAATGTATACACCAATAGATCCCTAATACAATCACTCTAAGGGGTGAGATAGAGAAAGGCTCGATAAAAATAAACCCTATACAAGAGGACTAGTAATGGAAAATGAAACAAAGGAATGTGATCCTAACGTTTAAGGATGCCCCAAGTTCGATCTGTGACTTCCGGATCACTTGCCTCAACTTGTCATCTTCATTCAACTTGTCATCTTCATTGGACGGTACCTCAATGATGTCCATGGTAGGCTCCTTCGTTGCACACACGGTGCTTGTCATGGGATATCATCCTCTTCGTCTTCTATCAAGGACGTTTGGGAAAAACACACACATCTATCCTTGAAATGGCATTTAATCTAATCACCAGAATGCAATGAATGAAATGCCTATATTTATATGAACTGTAATAGATTCGAGGTATAGAGAGTCTTACCAACCAAACTCGTCGACTTATGTGCGGTTTTAGGTGTACCAACCGCCCAAAGACATGCGCATGAGACAAGTTATGGTGAGCTTCTAAAAATCGGAGGGTTTGGCACCTAAGGTTAAGGTTCCCACTTCGAGTTCTAGAAAGAGCCGATTCCATTGCACAGCTATCGTTGCATTGGGACTCGATCCATAGTTCGAAGTGAGCGGAATTGAAAAGTGGATTACCCCGTGTTTTTCCTCACGGAGATTCCATTTTCAATTCCTTCTATTGTGTTCCTAAAGGCGGCGCCCAGGGTTTTAGGCGCGGTTGTGTGTGTCCATGTGTCGTGATCATCACGATGCAAGTCATGCACAACAGTTTATCAATCAGCGCTTCAAATCATCCACACAACATACATTCCTACGCCAACCTGCATAAGACAATGTTAATCACGGACTACACCCCTTATTTCTCCAATCTGCAAAACATATAACACCTATCGTAAGCGGACTTACCTCACCTTCAAGAGCGCCTGCAGGGTTAGAAAAATCACTCAGCATTTTAATTACGGTCTAAGTCCACTTGAGGTCTAGAACCATAGGTTCTAGAACAAATTCCCCAGCGGAGTCGCCAGCTGTCGCGACCCGTCCGAAAGGCGGACGCGGCTAATGGATTACCGATCGCGGGCCTTTGATCGGCGCGAGCCCTCCCAGGCCCATACCAAATCGCGGCGGGAGTATTTTTTAATGGATTCGACGATAAGAGTCGATCGCTTTCGACCTTCAGTGTGGTCGTGGTGGCATGTGCAAATTGTGCATGCATTTGGAGTCGCCACCGGTCTTTCTTGGAGGGTAGACCGGAAACCTTACTGACCGATTGGGAGAGATCGATCAGTTCTGCGGAACCAGAGATTTTGGTGTCATTACCAACACCCTTTCGGTACCTAACGCGAGTGATTTTCCTAGCTAAGAGCCCATGCAAATTGGAAGACTGTTCCTATCAACCACAATCAATTTAAATGAAAACGCAATCAAATACATAAATAAATCACACTAATGCACGTCAATTCAAATCAACGGTTTCCTAGTACAGCCATAAGGGCTTAGATGAGGAATGATTTGGGAGGCAGGGATGAAATGGGAAGATTTGGGGGGGGACGATTAGCCCGAAGGGCAAAATCGTCATTTTTGGAAGATTTGGACTCCGAACTACCCAAAATATTCTATGGCCAGTTGATTGTGGCCATTTCCCATTTTTGGGAATTTTTTGGAATTTTTTTGAGTTTTTTTTTATGATTTTCTATTATTTTATTGAATTTTTTTGTTTTTTATTATTATTTTTTTTTTTGAATTCTGAAAATAGTGAACCGGTTTGGGCTTCTAAACCCAATCCTACTAAAACCACTGGTTTAGAAAGGACACGAAGCCTAAATAAGGTCTAGAAGGAAGGCCTGCTATCATATATTTTTTTTTAAACTATAGAGGGTCCGAATTGGAAGCCCAGATATGATCAGGATTTCGGCAAGCCCATACGCCGGCCCAAGACCAAGTTGACCTAGTCTGCAAGAATAGCCCAGCGCATGCACCCAAGGTTACACCGCCCATGTTTTTTATATTCTTCTCCTCTTTTATTTTTTTTGTTTCTTTCATCTATTATTTTTTTATTCTTTTCATCACTTCATCTTCTTCCTTGGGTCTTCAGGATGCAATAACAACTCTGTATTCTAACCTATGAAAGAACGAACGAGACAGTATCTTACCGTGGTTGCATGCACGCCCTTTTCACTGGATCTCTAACGTCGGGGCGCCATCGAGGACTACCCACACACGACCACTGGTTCGGATCGCCTCGCCGTCCATCGTTGGGACGTGGTCACGTGCGCCATCATACCACCGGGTTTGTTCATACGTCGCCGTTATTGGATTTACTCGCGCCACCTCCGATTCGGGTTGGCTCCACAGACTGTGCTCGCGCGCTTCCCCTTCTCGGACGCTACTGGGACAACTTCGAGTCTGTACCTCAACACCGCGGACGGGTGCGTGGCTACCAGGCGGACGCGAGCCTCGCTCGACTGTTGACTCCGAGAAAATGGCCAACGCTTATTGGTCTCCCTCTTCTTCTATCGTCGACCACCACCTACGCCGAAGATCCCCCAACAAACTCGGTTGCATAAAAATGTCCGGGGGCTCGCTCGACGAACCACCCCAGCACCACCATGACCATCGCCGACCACCACCAAGCCATCAACCTCGCTTTCATCGAAAGTGTCCGTCGAAGCCGACACTACGACAAACTCCACATAACCAAAACTGGTGGCGTGTTGCTTGCTATCCTCGGGATCCAACCAGGATACATGCACGAGCTCAAGACTGTCAAGAAGATGCTCCGGCTCCAGTTAGAATTCGAGTGGTCCAAAAGGGTTGGATGAGAGCGAACGTCGATGAGGAAGGTCTCAGTAAGAACTCCTCAATCCGCTAACTTTGGGGTGCGGAACGGAGGAGCGGGATTTTCGGCGATTGGGAAAAACCGAGCGCCCTGCCACGACCATAGAGAACTGAACTTCCAGAGTGTGAGCTTCCTTGATGGCGGCGAATGGTTGGTTCATAATGATGGCCAGCTTCATGGAGCCTACGAAAACAATAGCAAAAGTAACATCGATGGACAGTCAAGGCGATGGTGAAGCGCATACGAAACTGCTCGACAACACCATCGTCCGGGCTTCTGGATTCCATTCCGTTCAATGGCAATGATCGTCATTGCAGATGCTGGGAGTAACGGCTCAAGATCGGAGGAAAGGCTGAAGATGGGGGTCCAAAGCTTCGGTTGTCATCATGCCCATGCAGATTCGGATCCTCTCAAGCCAACCCTAGCTCCCTCTTTTCTGCATGCTCTTCATCTGCCCTACTAGCCGTACGTCGCCATCGCCACGTCCTTCTGGTCATAGAGAAGCTCTGAAGATGCTCGACTTTGGCCGATCGGAGAAGTCGAGGTCATGAGTCTTCAGGATCTCGCGGGCAACGTCGGCCGTCGAGATGACGAGCGTCGACATGCTGCGAGGTAGAGGAGCATGAACGAGCCATGTTTTTTTTTTGATGAGCTGCCCGAGAAGAGTCCCCTTTTGAGAGCCGAATTCCTCGAGTTAGGATCTGAAGCCCCCACTCGTCAAAAGCAGCTCCTCATCGTGCACGGTCAGAATCCGGTCAAGATACTGTCCAATCCCCCACTTCGCATTATTTCCCTTTTTTTAGTAGACGTCCCCTTCTCCCAAAGAACGACCATGCTTTTCTTTAAGTCTTGATTCCACTTGCACCATTTCTTGTCTCCCTTTTTTATTATCCCGTTAGGTTCTTGAGGCGCCATTCCCCCACCCTTGCTCCGTCCACCTACTCTCCCACCTTATAAAATCTTCTTTTGGTCGGCCAATCACCCCTCCCCCCTTTTTTTGAGAATATATAATTATTACATTATTATTTTTTTGTCCAAAATGGTTCGCCGAGGTTGGGCCAAGGCTTTCAAAGTTGATTTTGCGATTTTATGACATTTTTTTTGATATTTTTAATTAATTTTAAAGAATAAAAGTCATAATAATAAATGGTCAAAAATCAGGTGTCAACAGCTGCCCCTCTTTGAGAGGAATCTCGTTAGAGGTTTCTCTCAAAGACAAGACGACACCTAACTCCTAACCGACTCAACTGGGCAAAAGAAATGCTATGACATTGAATCCTTAAGGCTCTTTGATGAAAGCTCAAATTAATCCTCAGTTTGCTCTAATAATTTGAACATGGGCCGGAGTGAGAGAGGCTTACCTGAAGCTCACATGTTGGGTGCTGCCGACTGCGACGACTTTCAAGAAGATACCTAGGACTCATCATTTTATCCTAGGGAGATTAAGCTCTGACCTGTATGGTAGGTCATACCATTATGGGATTCCTAACTGGTAGGAACCCAAGGAAGGCGCATCCCACGCTTTGGGATTTGTCAAGGATTTTGATCCGTATGGTGGATTAGACCATAAGAGGTTCGCCTACAATAAGGCTTACCTAGGAAAACAACTTCTTCAACATTTGGAATTAGTCAAAGTTTTGATCCGTATGGTGGATCGGACCATTGGGTTGATCCTTATGGCGGTATCTACCTTTGAGTTGACCCTTCAGGCGATTTCTACCATGAGTTGACCCTTCAGGCAGTATCTACCATATTTGACCCTTCAGGCGGTTTCTACCATATTTTTGACCCTTCAGGCGGTTTCTACCTTTGATTTGACCCTTCAGGCGGTTTCTACCTTTGATTTGACCCTTCAGGCGGTTTCTACCTTGAGTTTGCTTTGAAAAGGGGTCTCATGACGAGGGTTCTCCACGTTCGATGAGATTGATTGAATTTTGAAAATGGGTCTCATGACGAGGGTTCTCCACGTCCAATGAGACTGCCTAAATTTTGAAAAGGGGTCTCATGACGAGGGTTCTCCACGTCCGATGAGACTGCTCGATTTTGAAAAGGGGTCCTGGGACGCGGGTTCTCTAGGTGTCCTGCAGAAGTTTGGGTCTGAAAGATTTTTCCTCACCAAGAAAACGTTAGTAATCTTTGGGAAGACCACGGCTGTCCATTTGACAAAACCGTATGACTTAAGTTTTAATCCTGAAATGTGCATTTTGATGCTGGAGGTTATCCAAAAAATTCTTGCAACATGCAAATGTGATCACAAATCCCTTGCACGAAAAATCTGGATCAAACAATTTGAAATTTCCAAAAAGAGTTTGTTCAAAACATCTATTGGAGAATTTCTCATCCAAGAGGGCTCCTCACCGCTCTGTGATAACGGTCTTTTGTAAGGAATGCGTTCGACTGCCTACTAACCTGTGCCTAGGTTTTAGGCTCATTCGCAGCGCATACATTTTGATCGGTCGGGAGGTCTTCCACGGGACCGTAATGTTGGGCTTGGATATTGGTTTTCAAAGGGGACCCGCTTTGGACCCGCTATATTTTGAAGCGTAATAACAAATAAAAAAATGATCATACAACAACATTGTGTTATCTATACAAAAGTCGCCTTTTTCCTAAGGTTCTTCGAGTAGAAATGACTTTAAGAAGGTGAAATTAACTAACTACCTATTCGATCGATACTTGGAATGACAATGCTTAACATTTCAAGATAAGTAATAAATAAAAAATTAGGGTACTTCAACAAAGGATTATATATTCAATAGGTAGGAGTTTTCGGCAATTCGTCAAACAAAAATGAGCAGAGTATGACAAATAATGCCTAACTTCCTATTTGATCACCACGCAAAATATTTGCAGTGATCCTTAACTTGACTCTAGCTATTATTTGAAGCGTAATAACAAATAAAAAAAATGATCATACATCAACATAGTGTTATCTATACAAAAGTCGCAATTTTCCTAAAGTTCTTGGAGTAGAAATGACTTTAAGAAGGTGAAATTAACTAACTACCTATTTGATCGATACTTGGATTGACAATGCTTAAAATTTCAAGATAACTAATAAATAAAAAATTAGGGTACTTCAACAAAGGATTATATATTCAATTGGTAGGATATTTCGGCAAGTCGTCAAACAAAAATGAGCATAATATGACAAATAATGCCTAACTACCTATTTGATCGCCGCGCAAAACATTTGCAGTGATCCTTAACTTGACTCTAGCTATATTTTGAAGCGTAATAACAAATAAAAAAATGATCATACAGCAACATTGTGTTATCTATACAAAAGTAGCCTTTTTCCCAAGGTTCTTCGAGTAGAAATGACTTTAAGAAGGTGAAATTAACTAACTACCTATTCGATCGATACTTGGATTGACAATGCTTAAAATTTCAAGATAACTAATAAATAAAAAATTAGGGTACTTCAACAAAGGATTATATATTCAATTGGTAGGAGATTTCGGCAATTCGTCACACAAAAATGAGCATAATATGACAAATAATGCCTAACTACATATTTGATCGCCGCGCAAAACTTTTGCAGTGATCCTTAACTTGACTCTAGCTATATTTTGAAGCGTAATAACAAATAAAAAAATGATCATACAACAACATTGTGTTATCTATACAAAAGTAGCCTTTTTCCTAAGGTTCTTCGAGTAGAAATGACTTTAAGAAGGTGAAATTAACTAACTACCTATTCGATCGATACTTGGATTGACAATGCTTAAAATTTGAAGATAAGTAATAAATAAAAAATTAGGGTACTTCAACAAAGTATTATATATTCAATAGGTAGGAGTTTTCGGCAATTCGTCAAACAAGAATGAGCATAGTATGACAAATAATGCCTAACTACCTATTTGATCGCCACGCAAAATATTTGCAGTGATCCTTAACTTGACTCTAGCTATTATTTGAAGCGTAATAACAAATAAAACAAATGATCATACATCAACATAGTGTTATCTATACAAAAGTCGCAATTTTCCTAGGGTTCTTCGAGTAAAAATTACTTTAAGAAGGTAAAATTAACTAACTACCTATTTGATCGATACTTGGATTGACAATGCTTAAAATTTCAAGAAAACTAATAAATAAAAAATATGGGTACTTCAACAAAGGATTATATATTCAACAGGTAGGAGATTTCGGCAATTCGCCAAACAGAAATGAGCATAATATGACAAAAATGCCGAACTACCTTTTTGATCGCCGCGTAAAACATTTGCAGTGATCCTTAACTTGACTCTAGCTATTATTTGAAGCGTAATAATAAATAAAAAAATGATCATACATCAACATAGTGTTATCTATGCAAAAGTTGCAATTTTCATAAGGTTCTTAGAGTAGAAATGACTTTAAGATGGTGAAATTAACTAACTACCTATTTGATCGATACTTGGATTGACAATGCATAAAATTTCAAGATAACTAATAAATAAAAAACTAGGGTTCTTCAACAAAGGATTATATATTCAATAGGTAGGAGTTTTCGGCAATTCGTCAAACTGAAATGAGCATAATATGAGAAAAATGCCAAACTACCTATTTGATCGCCGCGCAAAACATTTTTAGTGATCCTTAACTTGACTCTAGCTATATTTTGAAGCGTAATAACAAATAAAAAAATGATCATACATCAACATTGTGTTATCTATACAAAAGTCGCCTTTTTCCTAAGGTTCTTCGAGTAGAAATGACTTTAAGAAGGTGAAATTAACTAACTACCTATTTGATCGATACTTGGATTGACAATGCATAAAATTTCAAGATAACTAATAAATAAAAAACTAGAGTACTTCAACAAAGGATTATATATTCAATAGGTAGGAGTTTTCGGCAATTCGTCAAACAAAAATGAGCATAGTACGACAAATAATACCTAACTACCTATTTGATCGCCACGCAAAATATTTGCAGTGATCCTTAGCTTGACTCTAGCTATTATTTGAAGCGTAATAACAAATAAAAAAAATGATCATACATCAACATAGTGTTATCTATACAAAAGTCGCAATTTTCCTAAAGTTCTTGGAGTAGAAATGACTTTAAGAAGGTGAAATTAACTAACTACCTATTTGATCGATACTTGGATTGACAATGCTTAAAATTTCAAGATAACTAATAAATAAAAAATTAGGGTACTTCAACAAAGGATTATATATTCAATTGGTAGGATATTTCGGCAATTCGTCAAACAAAAATGAGCATAATATGACAAATAATGCCTAACTACCTATTTGATCGCCGCGCAAAACTTTTGCAGTGACCCTTAACTTGACTCTAGCTATATTTTGAAGCGTAATAACAAATAAAAAAATGATCATACAACAACATTGTGTTATCTATACAAAAGTAGCCTTTTTCCTAAGGTTCTTCGAGTAGAAATGACTTTAAGAAGGTGAAATTAACTAACTACCTATTCGATCGATACTTGGATTGACAATGCTTAACATTTCAAGATAAGTAATAAATAAAAAATTAGGGTACTTCAACAAAGGATTATATATTCAATAGGTAGGAGTTTTCGGCAATTCGTCAAACAAAAATGAGCATAGTACGACAAATAATACCTAACTACCTATTTGATCGCCGCGCAAAACATTTGCAGTGATCCTTAACTTGACTCTAGCTATTATTTGAAGCGTAATAACAAATAAAAAAAATGATCATACATCAACATAGTGTTATCTATACAAAAGTCGCAATTTTCCTAAAGTTCTTTGAGTGGAAATGACTTTAAGAAGGTGAAATTAAGTAACTACCTATTCGATCGATACTTGGATTGACAATGCTTAACATTTCAACATAAGTAATAAATAAAAAATTAGGGTACTTCAACAAAGAATTATATATTCAATTGGTAGGAGATTTCGGCAATTCGTCAAACAAAAATGAGCATAATATGACAAATAATACCTAACTACCTATTTGATCGCCGCGCAAAACATTTGCAGTGATCCTTAACTTGACTCTAGCTATTATTTGAAGCGTAATAACAAATAAAAAAAATGATCATACATCAACATAGTGTTATCTATACAAAAGTCGCAATTTTCCTAAAGTTCTTGGAGTAGAAATGACTTTAAGAAGGTGAAATTAACTAACGACCTATTTGATCAATACTTGGATTGACAATCCTTAAAATTTCAAGATAACTAATAAATAAAAAATTAGGGTACTTCAACAAAGGATTATATATTCAATTGGTAGGAGATTTCGGCAATTCGTCACACAAAAATGAGCATAATATGACAAATAATGCCTAACTACCTATTTGATCGCCGCGCAAAATATTTGCAGTGATCCTTAACTTGACTCTAGCTATATTTTGAAGCGTAATAACAAATAAAAAAATGATCATACAACAACATTGTGTTATCTATACAAAAGTAGCCTTTTTCCTAAGGTTCTTCGAGTAGAAATGACTTTAAGAATGTGAAATTAACTAACTACCTATTCGATCGATACTTGGATTGACAATGCTTAAAATTTCAAGATAACTAATAAATAAAAAATTAGGGTACTTCAACAAAGGATTATATATTCAATAGGTAGGAGTTTTCGGCAATTCGTCAAACAAAAATGAGCATAGTATGACAAATAATGCCTAACTTCCTATTTGATCGCCACGCAAAATATTTGCAGTGATCCTTAACTTGACCCTAGCTATTATTTGAAGCGTAATAACAAATAAAAAAAATGATCATACATCAACATAGTGTTATCTATACAAAAGTCGCAATTTTCCTAAAGTTCTTGGAGTAGAAATGACTTTAAGAAGGTGAAATTAACTAACTACCTATTTGATCGATACTTGGATTCACAATGCTTAAAATTTCAAGATAACTAATAAATAAAAAATTAGGGTACTTCAACAAAGGATTATATATTCAATTGGTAGGAGATTTCGGCAATTCGTCACACAAAAATGAGCATAATATGACAAATAATGCCTAACTACCTATTTGATCGCCGCGCAAAACATTTGCAGTGATCCTTAACTTGACTCTAGCTATATTTTGAAGCGTAATAACAAATAAAAAAATGATCATACAACAACATTGTGTTATCTATACAAAAGTAGCCTTTTTCCTAAGGTTCTTCGAGTAGAAATGACTTTAAGAAGGTGAAATTAACTAACTATCTATTCGATCGATACTTGGATTGACAATGCTTAAAATTTCAAGATAAGTAATAAATAAAAAATTAGGGTACTTCAACAAAGGATTATATATTCAATAGGTAGGAGTTTTCGGCAATTCGTCAAACAAAAATGAGCATAGTATGACAAATAATGCCTAACTACCTATTTGATCGCCACGCAAAATATTTGCAGTCATCCTTAACTTGACTATAGCTATTATTTGAAGCGTAATAACAAATAAAAAAAATGATCATACATCAACATAGTGTTATCTATACAAAAGTCGCAATTTTCCTAAAGTTCTTGGAGTAGAAATGACTTTAAGAAGGTGAAATTAACTAACTACCTATTTGATCGATACTTGGATTGACAATGCTTAAAATTTCAAGAAAACTAATAAATAAAAAATATGGGTACTTCAACAATGGATAATATATTCAACAGGTAGGAGTTTTTGGCAATTCGTCAAACAGAAATGAGCATAATATGAGAAAAATGCCTAACTACCTATTTTATCGCCGCGCAAAACATTTGCAGTGATCCTTAACTTGACTATAGCTATTATTTGAAGCGTAATAATAAATAAAAAAATGATCATACATCAACATAGTGTTATCTATGAAAAAGTTGCTATTTTCATAAGGTTCTTAGAGTAGAAATGACTTTAAGAAGGTGAAATTAACTAACTACCTATTTGATCGATACTTGGATTTACAATGCTTAAAATTTCAAGATAACTAATAAATAAAAAACTAGGGCACTTCAACAAAGGATTATATATTCAATAGGTAGGAGTTTTCGGTAATTCGTCAAACAGAAATGAGCATAATATGAGAAAAATGCCTAACTACCTATTTGATCGCCGCGCAAAACATTTTCAGTAAACCTTAACTAGACTCTAGCTATATTTTGAAGCGTAATAACAAATAAAAAAAGGATCACACATCAACATTGTGTTATCTATACAAAAGTCGCCTTTTTCCTAAGGTTCTTCGAGTAGAAAAGACTTTAAGAAGGTGAAATTAACTAACTACCTATTTGATCGATACTTGGATTGACAATGCTTAAAATTTCAAGATAAGTAATAAATAAAAAATTAGGGTACTTCAACAAAGGATTATATATTCAATAGGTAGGAGTTTTCGGCAATTCGTCAAACAAAAATGAGCATAGTATGACAAATAATGCCTAACTACCTATTTGATCGCCGCGCAAAAATTTGCAGTGATCCTTAACATGACTCTAGCTATTATTTGAAGCGTAATAATAAATAAAAAAATGATCATACATCAACATAGTGTTATCTATGCAAAAGTGGCAATTTTCATAAGGTTCTTAGAGTAGAAATGACTTTAAGAAGGTCAAATTAACTAACTACCTATTTGATCGATACATGGATTGACAATGCTTAATATTTCAAGATAACTAATAAATACAAAATTAGGATACTTCAACAAAGGATTATATATTCAATAGGTAGGAGTTTTCGGCAATTAGTCATACAGAAATGAGCAAAATATGACAAAAAATGCCGAACTACCTATTTGATCGCCGCGCCAAACATTTGCAGTGATCATTAACTTGACTCTAGCTATTATTTAAGCGTAATAATTAATAAAAAAATGATCATACATCAACAAAGTGTTATCTACACAAAAGTCGCAATTTTCCTAAGGTTCTTCGTGTAGAAATGACTTTAAGAAGGTCAAATTAACTAACTACCGATTTGATCGATACATGGATTGACAAGGCTTAATATTTCAAGTTAACTAATAAATAAAAAATTAGGGTACTTCAACAATGGATTATATATTCAATAGGTAGGAGTTTTCGGCAATTGGTCTAACAGAAATGAGCATAATATGACAAAAAATGCCAAACTACCTATTTGATCGCCACGCAAAACATTTGCAGTGATCCATAACTTGACTCTAGCTATTATTTGAAGCGTAATAATTAATAAAAAAATGATCATACATCAACATAGTGTTATCAATACAAAAGTCGCAATTTTCCTAAGGTTCTTCGAATAGAAATGACTTTAAGAAGGTCAAATTAACTAACTACCTATTTGATCGATACATGGATTGACAATGCTTAATATTTCAAGATAACTAATTAATAAAAAATTAAGATACTTCAACAAAGGATTATATATTCAATAGGTAGGAGTTTTCGGCAATTTGTCACACGGAAATGAGCAAAATATGACAAAAAATGCCTAACTATCTATTTGAT
Organism: Rhodomyrtus psidioides; assembly: GCA_021437785.1. Taxonomy (NCBI): domain Eukaryota; kingdom Viridiplantae; phylum Streptophyta; class Magnoliopsida; order Myrtales; family Myrtaceae; genus Rhodomyrtus; species Rhodomyrtus psidioides. The sequence continues at coordinate 1,823,243 of JAILYB010000089.1, forward strand.
CGCCGTGCAAAACATTTGCAATGATCCTTAACTTGACTCTAGCTGTTATTTGAAGCGTAAAAATAAATAAAAAAATGATTATACATCAACAGAGTGTTATCTATACAAAAGTCGCAATTTTCCTAAGGTTCTTCGAGTAGAAATGACTTTAAGAAGGTCAAATTAACTAACTGCCTATTTGATCGATACATGGATTGACATTGCATAAAATTTCAAGATAACTAATAAATAAAAAATTAGGATACTTCAACAAAGGATTATATTTTCAATAGGTAGGAGTTTTCGGCAATTCGTCAAACAGAAATGAGCAAAATATGACAAAAAATGCCCAACTACCCATTTTATCGCCGCTCAAAACATTTGCAGTGATCCTTAACTTGACTCTAGCTATTATTTGAAGCGTAATAATTAATAAAAAATGATCATACATCAACATAGTGTTATCTATACAAAAGTCACAATTTTCCTAAGGTTCTTCAAGTAGAAATGACTTTAAGAAGGTAAAATTAACTAACTACCTATTTGATCGATACGTGGATTGACATTGCCTAATATTTCTAGATAACTAATAAAAAAAAATTGGATACTTCAACAAAGGATTATATATTCAATAGGTAGGAGTTTTCGGCAATTCGTCACACAGAAATCAGCAAAATATGACAAAAAATGCCTAACTACCTATTTGATCGCCGCGCAAAACATTTGCAGGGATCCTTAACATGACTCTAGCTATTATTTGAAGCGTAATAATTAATAAAAAAATGATCATGCATCAACATAGTTTTATCTATACAAAAGTCGCAAATTTCCTAAAGTTCTTCGAGTAGAAATGACTTTAAGAAGGTCAAATTAACTAACTACCTATTTGATCGATACATGGATTGACAATGCTTAATATTTCAAGATAACTAATAAAAAAAAATAAGGGTACATAAACAAAGGATTATATATTTAATAGGTAGGAGTTTTCGGCAATTGGTCAAACATAAATGAGCATAATATGACAAAAAATGCCTAACTACCTATTTGATCGCCGCGCAAAACATTTGCTGTGATCCTTAACTTGACTCTAGCTATTATTTGAAGCGTAATAATTAATAAAAAAATGATCATACATCAACATAGTGTTATCTATACAAAAGTCACAATTTTCCTAAGGTTCTTCGAGTGGAAATGACTTTAAGAAGGTCAAATTAACTAACTACCTATTTGATCGATACATGGATTGAAAATGCTTAATATTTCAAGATAACTAATAAATACAAAATTAGGATACTTCAACAAAGGATTATATATTCAATAGGTAGGAGTTTTCGGCAATTAGTCATACAGAAATGAGCAAAATATGACAAAAAATGCCGAACTACCTATTTGATCGCCGCGCCAAACATTTGCAGTGATCATTAACTTGACTCTAGCTATTATTTGAAGCGTAATAATTTATAAAAAAATGATCATACATCAACAAAGTGTTATCTATACAAAAGTCGCAATTTTCCTAAGGTTCTTCGTGTAGAAATGACTTTAAGAAGGTCAAATTAACTAACAACCGATTTGATCGATACATGGATTGACAAGGCTTAATATTTCAAGATAACTAATAAATAAAAAATTAGGGTACTTCAACAATGGATTATATATTCAATAGGTAGGAGTTTTCGGCAATTTGTCACACGGAAATGAGCAAAATATGACAAAAAATGCCTAACTATCTATTTGATCGCCGTGCAAAACATTTGCAATGATCCTTAACTTGACTCTAGCTGTTATTTGAAGCGTAAAAATAAATAAAAAAATGATTATACATCAACAGAGTGTTATCTATACAAAAGTCGCAATTTTCCTAAGGTTCTTCGAGTAGAAATGACATTAAGAAGGTCAAATTAACTAACTGCCTATTTGATCGATACATGGATTGACAATGCATAAAATTTCAAGATAACAAATAAATAAAAAATTAGGATACTTCAACAAAGGATTATATTTTCAATAGGTAGGAGTTTTCGGCAATTCGTCAAACAGAAATGAGCAAAATATGACAAAAAATGCCTAACTACCCATTTTATCGCCGCTCAAAACATTTGCAGTGATCCTTAACTTGACTCTAGCTATTATTTGAAGCGTAATAATTAATAAAAAAATGATCATACATCAACATAGTGTTATCTATACAAAAGTCACAATTTTCCTAAGGTTCTTCAAGTAGAAATGACTTTAAGAAGGTAAAATTTACTAACTACCTATTTGATCGATACGTGGATTGACATTGCCTAATATTTCTAGATAACTAATAAAAAAAAATTGGATACTTCAACAAAGGATTATATATTCAATAGGTAGGAGTTTTCGGCAATTCGTCAAACAGAAATCAGCAAAATATGACAAAAAATGCCTAACTACCTATTTGATCGCCGCGCAAAACATTTGCAGGGATCCTTAACATGACTCTAGCTATTATTTGAAGCGTAATAATTAATAAAAAAATGATCATGCATCAACATAGTTTTATCTATACAAAAGTCGCAAATTTCGTAAAGTTCTTCGAGTAGAAATGACTTTAAGAAGGTCAAATTAACTAACTACCTATTTGATCGATACATGGATTGACAATGCTTAATATTTCAAGATAACTAATAAAAAAAAATAAGGGTACATAAACAAAGGATTATATATTCAATAGGTATGAGTTTTCGGCAATTGGTCAAACAGAAATGAGCATAATATGACAAAAAATGCCTAACTACATTTTTGATCGCCGCGCAAAACATTTGCTAAGGTTATTCAAGTAGAAATGACTTTAAGAAGGTCAAATTAACTTACTACCTATTTGATCGATACATGGATTGACAATGCTTAATATTTCAAGATAACTAATAAATAAAAAATTAGGATACTTCAACAAAGGATTATATATTCAATAGGTAGGAGTTTTCGGCAATTCGTCAAACATAAATGAGCACAATATGACAAAAAATGCCTAACTACCTATTTGATCGCCGCACAAAACATTTGCTGTGATCCTTAACTTGACTCTAGCTATTATTTGAAGCGTAATAATTAATAAAAAAATGATCATACATCAACATAGTGTTATCTATACAAAAGTCGCAATTTTCCTAAGGTTCTTCGAGTGGAAATGACTTTAGGAAGGTCAAATTAACTAACTACCTATTTGATCGATACATGGATTGAAAATGCTTAATATTTCAAGATAACTAATAAATACAAAATTAGGATACTTCAACAAAGGATTATATATTCAATAGGTAGGAGTTTTCGGCAATTAGTCATACAGAAATGAGCAAAATATGACAAAAAATGCCGAACTACCTATTTGATCGCCGCGCCAAACATTTGCAGTGATCATTAACTTGACTCTAGCTATTATTTGAAGCGTAATAATTAATAAAAAAATGATCATACATAAACAAAGTGTTATCTATACAAAAGTCGCAATTTTCCTAAGGTTCTTCGTGTAGAAATGACTTTAAGAAGGTCAAATTAACTAACAACCGATTTGATCGATACATGGATTGACAAGGCTTAATATTTCAAGATAACTAATAAATAAAAAATTAGGGTACTTCAACAATGGATTATATATTCAATAGGTAGGAGTTTTCGGCAATTGGTCTAACAGAAATGAGCATAATATGACAAAAAATGCCAAACTACCTATTTGATCGCCACGCAAAACATTTGCAGTGATCCATAACTTGACTCTAGCTATTATTTGAAGCGTAATAATTAATAAAAAAATGATCATACATCAACATAGTGTTATCAATACAAAAGTCGCAATTTTCCTAAGGTTCTTCGAATAGAAATGACTTTAAGAAGGTCAAATTAACTAACTACCTATTTGATCGATACATGGATTGACAATGCTTAATATTTCAAGATAACTAATAAATAAAAAATTAAGATACTTCAACAAAGGATTATATATTCAATTGGTAGGAGATTTCGGCAATTCGTCACACAAAAATGAGCATAATATGACAAATAATGCCTAACTACCTATTTGATCGCCGCGCAAAATATTTGCAGTGATCCTTAACTTGACTCTAGCTATATTTTGAAGCGTAATAACAAATAAAAAAATGATCATACAACAACATTGTGTTATCTATACAAAAGTAGCCTTTTTCCTAAGGTTCTTCGAGTAGAAATGACTTTAAGAAGGTGAAATTAACTAACTACCTATTCGATCGATACTTGGATTGACAATGCTTAAAATTTCAAGATAACTAATAAATAAAAAATTAGGGTACTTCAACAAAGGATTATATATTCAATAGGTAGGAGTTTTCGGCAATTCGTCAAACAAAAATGAGCATAGTATGACAAATAATGCCTAACTTCCTATTTGATCGCCACGCAAAATATTTGCAGTGATCCTTAACTTGACCCTAGCTATTATTTGTAGCGTAATAACAAATAAAAAAAATGATCATACATCAACATAGTGTTATCTATACAAAAGTCGCAATTTTCCTAAAGTTCTTGGAGTAGAAATGACTTTAAGAAGGTGAAATTAACTAACTACCTATTTGATCGATACTTGGATTGACAATGCTTAAAATTTCAAGATAACTAATAAAAAAAAAATTAGGGTACTTCAACTAAGGATTATATATTCAATTGGTAGGAGATTTCGGCAATTCGTCACACAAAAATGAGCATAATATGACAAATAATGCCTAACTACCTATTTGATCGCCGCGCAAAACATTTGCAGTGATCCTTAACTTGACTCTAGCTATATTTTGAAGCGTAATAACAAATAAAAAAATGATCATACAACAACATTGTGTTATCTATACAAAAGTAGCCTTTTTCCTAAGGTTCTTCGAGTAGAAATGACTTTAAGAAGGTGAAATTAACTAACTATCTATTCGATCGATACTTGGATTGACAATGCTTAAAATTTCAAGATAAGTAATAAATAAAAAATTAGGGTACTTCAACAAAGGATTATATATTCAATAGGTAGGAGTTTTCGGCAATTCGTCAAACAAAAATGAGCATAGTATGACAAATAATGCCTAACTACCTATTTGATCGCCACGCAAAATATTTGCAGTCATCCTTAACTTGACTATAGCTATTATTTGAAGCGTAATAACAAATAAAAAAAATGATCATACATCAACATAGTGTTATCTATACAAAAGTCGCAATTTTCCTAAAGTTCTTGGAGTAGAAATGACTTTAAGAAGGTGAAATTAACTAACTACCTATTTGATCGATACTTGGATTGACAATGCTTAAAATTTCAAGAAAACTAATAAATAAAAAATATGGGTACTTCAACAATGGATAATATATTCAACAGGTAGGAGTTTTTGGCAATTCGTCAAACAGAAATGAGCATAATATGAGAAAAATGCCTAACTACCTATTTTATCGCCGCGCAAAACATTTGCAGTGATCCTTAACTTGACTATAGCTATTATTTGAAGCGTAATAATAAATAAAAAAATGATCATACATCAACATAGTGTTATCTATGAAAAAGTTGCTATTTTCATAAGGTTCTTAGAGTAGAAATGACTTTAAGAAGGTGAAATTAACTAACTACCTATTTGATCGATACTTGGATTTACAATGCTTAAAATTTCAAGATAACTAATAAATAAAAAACTAGGGCACTTCAACAAAGGATTATATATTCAATAGGTAGGAGTTTTCGGTAATTCGTCAAACAGAAATGAGCATAATATGAGAAAAATGCCTAACTACCTATTTGATCGCCGCGCAAAACATTTTCAGTAAACCTTAACTTGACTCTAGCTATATTTTGAAGCGTAATAACAAATAAAAAAATGATCACACATCAACATTGTGTTATCTATACAAAAGTCGCCTTTTTCCTAAGGTTCTTCGAGTAGAAAAGACTTTAAGAAGGTGAAATTAACTAACTACCTATTTGATCGATACTTGGATTGACAATGCTTAAAATTTCAAGATAAGTAATAAATAAAAAATTAGGGTACTTCAACAAAGGATTATATATTCAATAGGTAGGAGTTTTCGGCAATTCGTCAAACAAAAATGAGCATAGTATGACAAATAATGCCTAACTACCTATTTGATCGCCGCGCAAAAATTTGCAGTGATCCTTAACATGACTCTAGCTATTATTTGAAGCGTAATAATAAATAAAAAAATGATCATACATCAACATAGTGTTATCTATGCAAAAGTGGCAATTTTCATAAGGTTCTTAGAGTAGAAATGACTTTAAGAAGGTCAAATTAACTAACTACCTATTTGATCGATACATGGATTGACAATGCTTAATATTTCAAGATAACTAATAAATACAAAATTAGGATACTTCAACAAAGGATTATATATTCAATAGGTAGGAGTTTTCGGCAATTAGTCATACAGAAATGAGCAAAATATGACAAAAAATGCCGAACTTCCTATTTGATCGCCGCGCCAAACATTTGCAGTGATCATTAACTTGACTCTAGCTATTATTTAAGCGTAATAATTGATAAAAAATGATCATACATCAACAAAGTGGTATCTACACAAAAGTCGCAATTTTCCTAAGGTTCTTCGTGTAGAAATGACTTTAAGAAGGTCAAATTAACTAACTACCGATTTGATCGATACATGGATTGACAAGGATTAATATTTCAAGTTAACTAATAAATAAAAAATTAGGGTACTTCAACAAAGGATTATATATTCAATAGGTAGGAGTTTTCGGCAATTGGTCTAACAGAAATGAGCATAATATGACAAAAAATGCCAAACTACCTATTTGATCGCCACGCAAAACATTTGCAGTGATCCATAACTTGACTCTAGCTATTATTTGAAGCGTAATAATTAATAAAAAAATGATCATACATCAACATAGTGTTATCAATACAAAAGTCGCAATTTTCCTAAGGTTCTTCGAATAGAAATGACTTTAAGAAGGTCAAATTAACTAACTACCTATTTGATCGATACATGGATTGACAATGCTTAATATTTCAAGATAACTAATTAATAAAAAATTAAGATACTTCAACAAAGGATTATATATTCAATAGGTAGGAGTTTTCGGCAATTTGTCACACGGAAATGAGCAAAATATGAGAAAAAATGCCTAACTATCTATTTGATCGCCGTGCAAAACATTTGCAATGATCCTTAACTTGACTCTAGCTGTTATTTGAAGCGTAAAAATAAATAAAAAAATGATTATACATCAACAGAGTGTTATCTATACAAAAGTCGCAATTTTCCTAAGGTTCTTCGAGTAGAAATGACTTTAAGAAGGTCAAATTAACTAACTGCCTATTTGATCGATACATGGATTGACATTGCATAAAATTTCAAGATAACTAATAAATAAAAAATTAGGATACTTCAACAAAGGATTATATTTTCAATAGGTAGGAGTTTTCGGCAATTCGTCAAACAGAAATGAGCAAAATATGACAAAAAATGCCTAACTACCCATTTTATCGCCGCTCAAAACATTTGCAGTGATCCTTAACTTGACTCTAGCTATTATTTGAAGCGTAATAATTAATAAAAAAATGATCATACATCAACATAGTGTTATCTATACAAAAGTCACAATTTTCCTAAGGTTCTTCAAGTAGAAATGACTTTAAGAAGGTAAAATTAACTAACTACCTATTTGATCGATACGTGGATTGACATTGCCTAATATTTCTAGATAACTAATAAAAAAAAATTGGATACTTCAACAAAGGATTATATATTCAATAGGTAGGAGTTTTCGGCAATTCGTCAAACAGAAATCAGCAAAATATGACAAAAAATGCCTAACTACCTATTTGATCGCCGCGCAAAACATTTGCAGGGATCCTTAACATGACTCTAGCTATTATTTGAAGCGTAATAATTAATAAAAAAATGATCATGCATCAACATAGTTTTATCTATACAAAAGTCGCAAATTTCGTAAAGTTCTTCGAGTAGAAATGACTTTAAGAAGGTCAAATTAACTAACTACCTATTTGATCGATACATGGATTGACAATGCTTAATATTTCAAGATAACTAATAAAAAAAAATAAGGGTACATAAACAAAGGATTATATATTCAATAGGTATGAGTTTTCGGCAATTGGTCAAACAGAAATGAGCATAATATGACAAAAAATGCCTAACTACATTTTTGATCGCCGCGCAAAACATTTGCTAAGGTTATTCAAGTAGAAATGACTTTAAGAAGGTCAAATTAACTAACTACCTATTTGATCGATACATGGATTGACAATGCTTAATATTTCAAGATAACTAATAAATAAAAAATTAGGATACTTCAACAAAGGATTATATATTCAATAGGTAGGAGTTTTCGGCAATTCGTCAAACATAAATGAGCACAATATGACAAAAAATGCCTAACTACCTATTTGATCGCCGCACAAAACATTTGCTGTGATCCTTAACTTGACTCTAGCTATTATTTGAAGAGTAATAATTAATAAAAAAATGATCATACATCAACATAGTGTTATCTATACAAAAGTCGCAATTTTCCTAAGGTTCTTCGAGTGGAAATGACTTTAGGAAGGTCAAATTAACTAACTACCTATTTGATCGATACATGGATTGAAAATGCTTAATATTTCAAGATAACTAATAAATACAAAATTAGGATACTTCAACAAAGGATTATATATTCAATAGGTAGGAGTTTTCGGCAATTAGTCATACAGAAATGAGCAAAATATGACAAAAAATGCCGAACTACCTATTTGATCGCCGCGCCAAACATTTGCAGTGATCATTAACTTGACTCTAGCTATTATTTGAAGCGTAATAATTAATAAAAAAATGATCATACATAAACAAAGTGTTATCTATACAAAAGTCGCAATTTTCCTAAGGTTCTTCGTGTAGAAATGACTTTAAGAAGGTCAAATTAACTAACAACCGATTTGATCGATACATGGATTGACAAGGCTTAATATTTCAAGATAACTAATAAATAAAAAATTAGGGTACTTCAACAATGGATTATATATTCAATAGGTAGGAGTTTTCGGCAATTGGTCTAACAGAAATGAGCATAATATGACAAAAAATGCCAAACTACCTATTTGATCGCCACGCAAAACATTTGCAGTGATCCATAACTTGACTCTAGCTATTATTTGAAGCGTAATAATTAATAAAAAAATGATCATACATCAACATAGTGTTATCAATACAAAAGTCGCAATTTTCCTAAGGTTCTTCGAATAGAAATGACTTTAAGAAGGTCAAATTAACTAACTACCTATTTGATCGATACATGGATTGACAATGCTTAATATTTCAAGATAACTAATAAATAAAAAATTAAGATACTTCAACAAAGGATTATATATTCAATTGGTAGGAGATTTCGGCAATTCGTCACACAAAAATGAGCATAATATGACAAATAATGCCTAACTACCTATTTGATCGCCGCGCAAAATATTTGCAGTGATCCTTAACTTGACTCTAGCTATATTTTGAAGCGTAATAACAAATAAAAAAATGATCATACAACAACATTGTGTTATCTATACAAAAGTAGCCTTTTTCCTAAGGTTCTTCGAGTAGAAATGACATTAAGAAGGTGAAATTAACTAACTACCTATTCGATCGATACTTGGATTGACAATGCTTAAAATTTCAAGATAACTAATAAATAAAAAATTAGGGTACTTCAACAAAGGATTATATATTCAATAGGTAGGAGTTTTCGGCAATTCGTCAAACAAAAATGAGCATAGTATGACAAATAATGCCTAACTTCCTATTTGATCGCCACGCAAAATATTTGCAGTGATCCTTAACTTGACCCTAGCTATTATTTGTAGCGTAATAACAAATAAAAAAAATGATCATACATCAACATAGTGTTATCTATACAAAAGTCGCAATTTTCCTAAAGTTCTTGGAGTAGAAATGACTTTAAGAAGGTGAAATTAACTAACTACCTATTTGATCGATACTTGGATTGACAATGCTTAAAATTTCAAGATAACTAATAAATAAAAAATTAGGGTACTTCAACAAAGGATTATATATTCAATTGGTAGGATATTTCGGCAATTCGTCAAACAAAAATGAGCATAATATGACAAAAAATGCCTAACTACCTATTTTATCGCCGCGCAAAACATTTGCAGTGATCCTTAACTTGACTATAGCTATTATTTGAAGCGTAATAATAAATAAAAAAATGATCATACATCAACATAGTGTTATCTATGAAAAAGTTGCTATTTTCATAAAGTTCTTAGAGTAGAAATGACTTTAAGAAGGTGAAATTAACTAACTACCTATTTGATCGATACTTGGATTTACAATGCTTAAAATTTCAAGATAACTAATAAATAAAAAACTAGGGCACTTCAACAAAGGATTATATATTCAATAGGTAGGAGTTTTCGGTAATTCGTCAAACAGAAATGAGCATAATATGAGAAAAATGCCTAACTACCTATTTGATCGCCGCGCAAAACATTTTCAGTAAACCTTAACTTGACTCTAGCTATATTTTGAAGCGTAATAACAAATAAAAAAATGATCACACATCAACATTGTGTTATCTATACAAAAGTCGCCTTTTTCCTAAGGTTCTTCGAGTAGAAAAGACTTTAAGAAGGTGAAATTAACTAACTACCTATTTGATCGATACTTGGATTGACAATGCTTAAAATTTCAAGATAACTAATAAATAAAAAATTAGGGTACTTCAACAAAGGATTATATATTCAATAGGTAGGAGTTTTCGGCAATTCGTCAAACAAAAATGAGCATAGTATGACAAATAATGCCTAACTACCTATTTGATCGCCGCGCAAAAATTTGCAGTGATCCTTAACATGACTCTAGCTATTATTTGAAGCGTAATAATAAATAAAAAAATGATCATACATCAACATAGTGTTATCTATGCAAAAGTGGCAATTTTCATAAGGTTCTTAGAGTAGAAATGACTTTAAGAAGGTCAAATTAACTAACTACCTATTTGATCGATACATGGATTGACAATGCTTAATATTTCAAGATAACTAATAAATACAAAATTAGGATACTTCAACAAAGGATTATATATTCAATAGGTAGGAGTTTTCGGCAATTAGTCATACAGAAATGAGCAAAATATGACAAAAAATGCCGAACTTCCTATTTGATCGCCGCGCCAAACATTTGCAGTGATCATTAACTTGACTCTAGCTATTATTTAAGCGTAATAATTGATAAAAAAAATGATCATACATCAACAAAGTGGTATCTACACAAAAGTCGCAATTTTCCTAAGGTTCTTCGTGTAGAAATGACTTTAAGAAGGTCAAATTAACTAACTACCGATTTGATCGATACATGGATTGACAAGGCTTAATATTTCAAGTTAACTAATAAATAAAAAATTAGGGTACTTCAACAATGGATTATATATTCAATAGGTAGGAGTTTTCGGCAATTGGTCTAACAGAAATGAGCATAATATGACAAAAAATGCCAAACTACCTATTTGATCGCCACGCAAAACATTTGCAGTGATCCATAACTTGACTCTAGCTATTATTTGAAGCGTAATAATTAATAAAAAAATGATCATACATCAACATAGTGTTATCAATACAAAAGTCGCAATTTTCCTAAGGTTCTTCGAATAGAAATGACTTTAAGAAGGTCAAATTAACTAACTACCTATTTGATCGATACATGGATTGACAATGCTTAATATTTCAAGATAACTAATTAATAAAAAATTAAGATACTTCAACAAAGGATTATATATTCAATAGGTAGGAGTTTTCGGCAATTTGTCACACGGAAATGAGCAAAATATGAGAAAAAATGCCTAACTATCTATTTGATCGCCGTGCAAAACATTTGCAATGATCCTTAACTTGACTCTAGCTGTTATTTGAAGCGTAAAAATAAATAAAAAAATGATTATACATCAACAGAGTGTTATCTATACAAAAGTCGCAATTTTCCTAAGGTTCTTCGAGTAGAAATGACTTTAAGAAGGTCAAATTAACTAACTGCCTATTTGATCGATACATGGATTGACATTGCATAAAATTTCAAGATAACTAATAAATAAAAAATTAGGATACTTCAACAAAGGATTATATTTTCAATAGGTAGGAGTTTTCGGCAATTCGTCAAACAGAAATGAGCAAAATATGACAAAAAATGCCTAACTACCCATTTTATCACCGCTCAAAACATTTGCAGTGATCCTTAACTTGACTCTAGCTTTTATTTGAAGCGTAATAATTAATAAAAAAATGATCATACATCAACATAGTGTTATCTATACAAAAGTCACAATTTTCCTAAGGTTCTTCAAGTAGAAATGACTTTAAGAAGGTAAAATTAACTAACTACCTATTCGATCGATACGTGGATTGACATTGCCTAATATTTCTAGATAACTAATAAAAAAAAAATTGGATACTTCAACAAAGGATTATATATTCAATAGGTAGGAGTTTTCGGCAATTCGTCACACAGAAATCAGCAAAATATGACAAAAAATGCCTAACTACCTATTTGATCGCCGCGCAAAACATTTGCAGGGATCCTTAACATGACTCTAGCTATTATTTGAAGCGTAATAATTAATAAAAAAATGATCATGCATCAACATAGTTTTATCTATACGAAAGTCGCAAATTTCCTAAAGTTCTTCGAGTAGAAATGACTTTAAGAAGGTCAAATTAACTAACTACCTATTTGATCGATACATGGATTGACAATGCTTAATATTTCAAGATAACTAATAAAAAAAAAATAAGGGTACATAAACAAAGGATTATATATTTAATAGGTAGGAGTTTTCGGCAATTGGTCAAACATAAATGAGCATAATATGACAAAAAATGCCTAACTACCTATTTGATCGCCGCGCAAAACATTTGCTGTGATCCTTAACTTGACTCTAGCTATTATTTGAAGCGTAATAATTAATAAAAAAATGATCATACATCAACATAGTGTTATCTATACAAAAGTCGCAATTTTCCTAAGGTTCTTCGAGTAGAAATGACTTTAAGAAGGTCAAATTAACTAACTGCCTATTTGATCGATACATGGATTGACATTGCATAAAATTTCAAGATAACTAATAAATAAAAAATTAGGATACTTCAACAAAGGATTATATATTCAATAGGTAGGAGTTTTCGGCAATTCGTCATACAGAAATGAGCAAAATATGACAAAAAATGCCTAACTACCTATTTGATCGCCGCGCAAAACATTTGCAGTGATCCTTAACTTGACTATAGCTTTTATTTGAAGCGAAATAATTAATAAAAAAATGATCATACATCAACATAGTGTTATCTATGCAAAAGTCGCAATTTTCTAAAGGTTCTTCAAGTAGAAATGACTTTAAGAAGGTAAAATTAACTAACTACCTATTCGATCGATACATGGATTGACAATGCTTAATATTTCAAGATAATTAATAAATAAAAAATTAGGATACTTCAACAAAGGATTATATATTCAATAGGTAGGAGTTTTCGACAATTCGTCAAACAAAAATGAGCATAGTATGACAAATAATGCCTAACTACCTATTTGATCGCCGCGCAAAACATTTGCAGTGATCCTTCACTTGACTCTAGCTATTATTTGAAGCGTAATAATAAATAAAAAAATGATCATACATCAACATAGTGTTATCTATGCAAAAGTTGCAATTTTCATAAGCTTCTTAGAGTAGAAATGACTTTAAGAAGGTGAAATTAACTAACTACCTATTTGATCGATACTTGGATTGGCAATGCTTAATATTTCAAGATAACTAATAAATAAAAAATTAGGGTACTTCAACGAAGGATTATATATTCAATAGGTAGGAGTTTTCGGCAATTCGTCAAACAAAAATGAGCATAATATGACAAAAAATGCCTAACTACCTATTTGATCGCCGCACAAAACATTTGCAGTGATCCTTAACATGACTCTAGCTATTATTTGAAGCATAATAATAAATAAAAAAATGATCATACATCAACATAGTGTTATCTATGCAAAAGTAGCAATTTTCATAAGGTTCTTAGAGTAGAAATGACTTTAAGAAGGTCAAATTAACTAACTACCTATTTGATCGATACATGGATTGACAATGCTTAATATTTCAAGATAACTAATAAATACAAAATTAGGATACTTCAACAAAGGATTATATATTCAATAGATAGGAGTTTTCGGCAATTGGTCATACAGAAATGAGCAAAATATGACAAAAAATGCCGAACTACCTATTTGATCGCCGCGCCAAACATTTGCAGTGATCATTAACTTGACTCTAGCTATTATTTGAAGCGTAATAATTTATAAAAAAATGATCATACATCAACAAAGTGTTATCTATACAAAAGTCGCAATTTTCCTAAGGTTCTTCGTGTAGAAATGACTTTAAGAAGGTCAAATTAACTAACAACCGATTTGATCGATACATGGATTGACAAGGCTTAATATTTCAAGATAACTAATAAATAAAAAATTAGGGTACTTCAACAATGGATTATATATTCAATAGGTAGGAGTTTTCGGCAATTTGTCACACGGAAATGAGCAAAATATGACAAAAAAATGCCTAACTATCTATTTGATCGCCGTGCAAAACATTTGCAATGATCCTTAACTTGACTCTAGCTGTTATTTGAAGCGTAAAAATAAATAAAAAAATGATTATTCATCAACAGAGTGTTATCTATACAAAAGTCGCAATTTTCCTAAGGTTCTTCGAGTAGAAATGACTTTAAGAAGGTCAAATTAACTAACTGCCTATTTGATCGATACATGGATTGACAATGCATAAAATTTCAAGATAACAAATAAATAAAAAATTAGGATACTTCAACAAAGGATTATATTTTCAATAGGTAGGAGTTTTCGGCAATTCGTCAAACAGAAATGAGCAAAATATGACAAAAAATGCCTAACTACCCATTTTATCGCCGCTCAAAACATTTGCAGTGATCCTTAACTTGACTCTAGCTATTATTTGAAGCGTAATAATTAATAAAAAAATGATCATACATCAACATAGTGTTATCTATACAAAAGTCACAATTTTCCTAAGGTTCTTCAAGTAGAAATGACTTTAAGAAGGTAAAATTAACTAACTACCTGTTTGATCGATACGTGGATTGACATTGCCTAATATTTCTAGATAACTAATAAAAAAAAATTGGATACTTCAACAAAGGATTATATATTCAATAGGTAGGAGTTTTCGGCAATTCGTCAAACAGAAATCAGCAAAATATGACAAAAAATGCCTAACTACCTATTTGATCGCCGCGCAAAACATTTGCAGGGATCCTTAACATGACTCTAGCTATTATTTGAAGCGTAATAATTAATAAAAAAATGATCATGCATCAACATAGTTTTATCTATACAAAAGTCGCAAATTTCCTAAAGTTCTTCGAGTAGAAATGACTTTAAGAAGGTCAAATTAACTAACTACCTATTTTATCGATACATGGATTGACAATGCTTAATATTTCAAGATAACTAATAAAAAAAAAATAAGGGTACATAAACAAAGGATTATATATTCAATAGGTATGAGTTTTCGGCAATTGGTCAAACAGAAATGAGCATAATATGACAAAAAATGCCTAACTACATTTTTGATCGCCGCGCAAAACATTTGCTAAGGTTATTCAAGTAGAAATGACTTTAAGAAGGTCAAATTAACTAACTACCTATTTGATCGATACATGGATTGACAATGCTTAATATTTCAAGATAACTAATAAATAAAAAATTAGGATACTTCAACAAAGGATTATATATTCAATAGGTAGGAGTTTTCGGCAATTCGTCAAACATAAATGAGCATAATATGACAAAAAATGCCTAACTACCTATTTGATCGCCGCACAAAACATTTGCTGTGATCCTTAACTTGACTCTAGCTATTATTTGAAGCGTAATAATTAATAAAAAAAATGATCATACATCAACATAGTGTTATCTATACAAAAGTCGCAATTTTCCTAAGGTTCTTCGAGTGGAAATGACTTTAAGAAGGTCAAATTAACTAACTACCTATTTGATCGATACATGGATTGAAAATGCTTAATATTTCAAGATAACTAATAAATACAAAATTAGGATACTTCAACAAAGGATTATATATTCAATAGGTAGGAGTTTTCGGCAATTAGTCATACAGAAATGAGCAAAATATGACAAAAAATGCCGAACTACCTATTTGATCGCCGCGCCAAACATTTGCAGTGATCATTAACTTGACTCTAGCTATTATTTGAAGCGTAATAATTAATAAAAAAATGATCATACATAAACAAAGTGTTATCTATACAAAAGTCGCAATTTTCCTAAGGTTCTTCGTGTAGAAATGACTTTAAGAAGGTCAAATTAACTAACAACCGATTTGATCGATACATGGATTGACAATGCTTAATATTTGAAGATAACTAATAAATAAAAAATAAGGGTACATAAACAAAGGATTATATATTCAATAGGTAGGAGTTTTCGGCAATTGGTCAAACATAAATGAGCATAATATGACAAAAAATGCCTAACTACCTATTTGATCGCCGCGTAAAACATTTGCAGTGATCCATAACTTGACTCTAGCTATTATTTGAAGCGTAATAATTAATAAAAAAATGATCATACATCAACATAGTGTTATCAATACAAAAGTCGCAATTTTCCTAAGGTTCTTCGAATAGAAATGACTTTAAGAAGGTCAAATTAACTAACTACCTATTTGATCGATACATGGATTGACAATGCTTAATATTTCAAGATAACTAATAAATAAAAAATTAAGATACTTCAACAAAGGATTATATATTCAATAGGTAGGAGTTTTCGGCAATTTGTCACACGAAAATGAGCAAAATATGACAAAAAATGCCTAACTATCTATTTGATCGCCGGGCAAAACATTTGCAGTGATCCTTAACTTGACTCTAGCTGTTATTTGAAGCGTAATAATAAATAAAAAAATGATTATACATCAACATAGTGTTATCTATACAAAAGTCGCAATTTTCCTAAGGTTCTTCGAGTAGAAATGACTTTAAGAAGGTCAAATTAACTAACTGCCTATTTGATCGATACATGGATTGACAATGCATAAAATTTCAAGATAACTAATAAATAAAAAATTAGGATACTTCAACAAAGGATTATATATTCAATAGGTAGGAGTTTTCGGCAATTCGTCAAACAGAAATGAGCAAAATATGACAAAAAATGCCTAACTACCCATTTTATCGCCGCTCAAAACATTTGCAGTGATCCTTAACTTGACTCTAGCTATTATTTGAAGCGTAATAATTAATAAAAAAATGATCATACATCAACATAGTGTTATCTATAAAAAAAAGTCACAATTTTCCTAAGTTTCTACAAGTAGAAATGACTTTAAGAAGGTAAAATTAACTAACTACCTATTTGATCGATACGTGGATTGACATTGCCTAATATTTCTAGATAACTAATAAAAAAAATTTGGATACTTCAACAAAGGATTATATATTTAATAGGTAGGAGTTTTCGGCAATTCGTCAAACAGATATCAGCAAAATATGACAAAAAATGCTTAACTACCTATTTGATCGCCGCGCAAAATATTTGCAGTGATCCTTAACATGACTTTAGCTATTATTTGAAGCGTAATAATTAATAAAAAAATGATCATGCATCAACATAGTGTTATCTATACAAAAGTCGCAAATTTCCTAAAGCTCTTCGAGTAGAAATGACTTTAAGAAGGTTAAATTAACTAACTACCTATTTGATCGATACATGGATTGACAATGCTTAATATTTGAAGATAACTAATAAATAAAAAATAAGGGTACATAAACAAAGGATTATATATTCAATAGGTAGGAGTTTTCGGCAATTGGTCAAACATAAATGAGCATAATATGACAAAAAATGCCTAACTACCTATTTGATCGCCGCGTAAAACATTTGCAGTGATCCTTAACTTGATTCTAGCTATTATTTGAAACGTAATACTAAATAAAAAAATGATCATACATCAACATAGTGTTATCTATACAAAAGTCAAAATTTTCCTAAAGTTCTTCGAGTAGAAATGACTTTATGGAGGTCAAATTAACTAACTACCTATTTGATCGATACATGGATTAACAATGCTTAATATTTCAAGATAACTAATAAATAAAAAATTAGGATACTTCAACAAAGGATTATATATTCAATAGGTAGGAGTTTTCGGCAATTGGTCACACAGAAATGAGCAAAATATGACAAAAAATGCCTAACTACCTATTTGATCGCCGCGCAAAACATTTGCAGTGATCCTTAACTTGACTCTAGCTATTATTTGAAGCGAAATAATTAATAAAAAAATGTTCATACATCAACATAGTGTTATCTATACAAAAGTCGCAATTTTCTAAAGGTTCTTCGAGTAGAAATGACTTTAAGAAGGTCAAATTAACTAACTACCTATTCGATCGATACATGGATTGACAATGCTTAATATTTCAAGATAATTAATAAATAAAAAATTAGGATACTTCAACAAAGGATTATATATTCAATAGGTAGGAGTTTTCGGCAATTCGTCAAACAAAAATGAGCATAGTATGACAAATAATGCCTAACTACCTATTTGATCGCCGCGCAAAACATTTGCAGTGATCCTTCACTTGACTCTAGCTATTATTTGAAGCGTAATAATAAATAAAAAAATGATCATACATCAACATAGTGTTATCTATGCAAAAGTTGCAATTTTCATAAGCTTCTTAGAGTAGAAATGACTTTAAGAAGGTGAAATTAACTAACTACCTATTTGATCGATACTTGGATTGGCAATGCTTAATATTTCAAGATAACTAATAAATACAAAATTAGGATACTTCAACAAAGGATTATATATTCAATAGGTAGGAGTTTTCGGCAATTAGTCATACAGAAATGAGCAAAATATGACAAAAAATGCCGAACTACCTATTTGATCGCCGCGCCAAACATTTGCAGTGATCATTAACTTGACTCTAGCTATTATTTGAAGCGTAATAATTAATAAAAAAATGATCATACATCAACAAAGTGTTATCTACACAAAAGTCGCAATTTTCCTAAGGTTCTTCGTGTAGAAATGACTTTAAGAAGGTCAAATTAACTAACTACCGATTTGATCGATACATGGATTGACAAGGCTTAATATTTCAAGATAACTAATAAATAAAAAATTAAGGTACTTCGACAATGGATTATATATTCAATAGGTAGGAGTTTTCGGCAATTGGTCTAACAGAAATAAGCATAATATGACAAAAAATGCCAAACTACCTATTTGATCGCCACGCAAAACATTTGCAGTGATCCATAACTTGACTCTAGCTATTATTTGAAGCGTAATAATTAATAAAAAAATGATCATACATCAACATAGTGTTATTAATACAAAAGTCGCAATTTTCCTAAGGTTCTTCGAATAGAAATGACTTTAAGAAGGTCAAATTAACTAACTACCTATTTGATCGATACATGGATTGACAATGCTTAATATTTCAAGATAACTAATAAATAAAAAATTGAGATACTTCAACAAAGGATTATATATTCAATAGGTAGGAGTTTTCGGCAATTTGCCACACGGAAATGAGCAAAATATGACAAAAAATGCCTAACTATCTATTTGATCGCCGTGCAAAACATTTGCAATGATCCTTAACTTGACTCTAGCTGTTATTTGAAGCGTAAAAATAAATAAAAAAATTATTATACATCAACAGAGTGTTATCTATACAAAAGTCGCAATTTTCCTAAGGTTCTTCGAGTAGAAATGACTTTAAGAAGGTCAAATTAACTAACTGCCTATTTGATCGATACATGGATTGACAATGCATAAAATTTCAAGATAACTAATAAATAAAAAATTAGGATACTTCAACAAAGGATTATATTTTCAATAGGTAGGAGTTTTCGGCAATTCGTCAAACAGAAATGAGCAAAATATGACAAAAAATGCCTAACTACCCATTTTATCGCCGCTCAAAACATTTGCAGTGATCCTTAACTTGACTCTAGCTATTATTTGAAGCGTAATAATTAATAAAAAAATGATCATACATCAACATAGTGTTATCTATACAAAAGTCACAATTTTCCTAAGGTTCTTCAAGTAGAAATGACTTTAAGAAGGTAAAATTAACTAACTACCTATTTGATCGATACATGGATTGACATTGCCTAATATTTCTAGATAACTAATAAAAAAAATTAGGATACTTCAACAAAGGATTATATATTCAATAGGTAGGAGTTTTCGGCAATTCGTCAAACAGAAATCAGCAAAATATGAGAAAAAATGCCTAACTACCTATTTGATCGCCGCGCAAAACATTTGCAGGGATCCTTAACATGACTCTAGCTATTATTTGAAGCGTAATAATTAATAAAAAAATGATCATGCATCAACATAGTGTTATCTATACAAAAGTCGCAAATTTCCTAAAGTTCTTCGAGTAGAAATGACTTTAAGAAGGTCAAATTAACTAACTACCTATTTGATCGATACATGGATTGACAATGCTTAATATTTCAAGATAACTAATAAAAAAAAAATAAGGGTACATAAACAAAGGATTATATATTCAATAGGTAGGAGTTTTCGGCAATTGGTCAAACATAAATGAGCATAATATGACAAAAAATGCCTAACTACCTATTTGATCGCCGCGCAAAACATTTGCTGTGATCCTTAACTTGACTCTAGCTATTATTTGAAGCGTAATAATTAATAAAAAAATGATCATACATCAACATAGTGTTATCTATACAAAAGTCGCAATTTTCCTAAGGTTCTTCCAGTGGAAATGACTTTAAGAAGGTCAAATTAACTAACTACCTATTTGATCGATACATGGATTGAAAATGCTTAATATTTCAAGATAACTAATAAATACAAAATTAGGATACTTCAACAAAGGATTATATATTCAATAGGTAGGAGTTTTCGGCAATTAGTCATACATAAATGAGCAAAATATGACAAAAAATGCCGAACTACCTATTTGATCGCCGCGCCAAACATTTGCAGTGATCATTAACTTGACTCTAGCTATTATTTGAAGCGTAATAATTAATAAAAAAATGATCATACATCAACAAAGTGTTATCTATACAAAGGTCGCAATTTTCCTAAGGTTCTTCGTGTAGAAATGACTTTAAGAAGGTCAAATTAACTAACAACCGATTTGATCGATACATGGATTGACAAGGCTTAATATTTCAAGATAACTAATAAATAAAAAATTAGGGTACTTCAACAATGGATTATATATTCAATAGGTAGGAATTTTCGGCAATTGGTCTAACAGAAATGAGCATAATATGACAAAAAATGCCAAACTACCTATTTGATCGCCACGCAAAACATTTGCAGTGATCCATAACTTGACTCTAGCTATTATTTGAAGCGTAATAATTAATAAAAAAATGATCATACATCAACATAGTGTTATCAATACAAAAGTCGCAATTTTCCTAAGGTTCTTCGAATAGAAATGACTTTAAGAAGGTCAAATTAACTAACTACCTATTTGATCGATACATGGATTGACAATGCTTAATATTTCAAGATAACTAATAAATAAAAAATTAAGATACTTCAACAAAGGATTATATATTCAATAGGTAGGAGTTTTCGGCAATTTGTCACACGGAAATGAGCAAAATATGAGAAAAAATGCCTAACTATCTATTTGATCGCCGTGCAAAACATTTGCAATGATCCTTAACTTGACTCTAGCTGTTATTTGAAGCGTAAAAATAAATAAAAAAATGATTATACATCAACAGAGTGTTATCTATACAAAAGTCGCAATTTTCCTAAGGTTCTTCGAGTAGAAATGACTTTAAGAAGGTCAAATTAACTAACTGCCTATTTGATCGATACATGGATTGACAATGCATAAAATTTCAAGATAACTAATAAATAAAAAATTAGGATACTTCAACAAAGGATTATATTTTCAATAGGTAGGAGTTTTCGGCAATTCGTCAAACAGAAATGAGCAAAATATGACAAAAAATGCCTAACTACCCATTTTATCGCCGCTCAAAACATTTGCAGTGATCCTTAACTTGACTCTAGCTATTATTTGAAGCGTAATAATTAATAAAAAAATGATCATACATCAACATAGTGTTATCTATACAAAAGTCACAATTTTCCTAAGGTTCTTCAAGTAGAAATGACTTTAAGAAGGTAAAATTAACTAACTACCTATTTGATCGATACATGGATTGACATTGCCTAATATTTCTAGATAACTAATAAAAAAAAATTAGGATACTTCAACAAAGGATTATATATTCAATAGGTAGGAGTTTTCGGCAATTCGTCAAACAGAAATCAGCAAAATATGACAAAAAATGCCTAACTACCTATTTGATCGCCGCGCAAAACATTTGCAGGGATCCTTAACATGACTCTAGCTATTATTTGAAGCGTAATAATTAATAAAAAAATGATCATGCATCAACATAGTGTTATCTATACAAAAGTCGCAAATTTCCTAAAGTTCTTCGAGTAGAAATGACTTTAAGAAGGTCAAATTAACTAACTACCTATTTGATCGATACATGTATTGACAATGCTTAATATTTCAAGATAACTAATAAAAAAAAAATAAGGGCACATAAACAAAGGATTATATATTCAATAGGTAGGAGTTTTCGGCAATTTGCCACACGGAAATGAGCAAAATATGACAAAAAATGCCTAACTATCTATTTGATCGCCGTGCAAAACATTTGCAATGATCCTTAACTTGACTCTAGCTGTTATTTGAAGCGTAAAAATAAATAAAAAAATGATTATACATCAACAGAGTGTTATCTATACAAAAGTCGCAATTTTCCTAAGGTTCTTCGAGTAGAAATGACTTTAAGAAGGTCAAATTAACTAACTGCCTATTTGATCGATACATGGATTGACAATGCATAAAATTTCAAGATAACTAATAAATAAAAAATTAGGATACTTCAACAAAGGATTATATTTTCAATAGGTAGGAGTTTTCGGCAATTCGTCAAACAGAAATGAGCAAAATATGACAAAAAAATGCCTAACTACCCATTTTATCGCCGCTCAAAACATTTGCAGTGATCCTTAACTTGACTCTAGCTATTATTTGAAGCGTAATAATTAATAAAAAAATGATCATACATCAACATAGTGTTATCTATACAAAAGTCACAATTTTCCTAAGGTTCTTCAAGTAGAAATGACTTTAAGAAGGTAAAATTAACTAACTACCTATTTGATCGATACATGGATTGACATTGCCTAATATTTCTAGATAACTAATAAAAAAAAATTAGGATACTTCAACAAAGGATTATATATTCAATAGGTAGGAGTTTTCGGCAATTCGTCAAACAGAAATCAGCAAAATATGACAAAAAATGCCTAACTACCTATTTGATCGCCGCGCAAAACATTTGCAGGGATCCTTAACATGACTCTAGCTATTATTTGAAGCGTAATAATTAATAAAAAAATGATCATGCATCAACATAGTGTTATCTATACAAAAGTCGCAAATTTCCTAAAGTTCTTCGAGTAGAAATGACTTTAAGAAGGTCAAATTAACTAACTACCTATTTGATCGATACATGGATTGACAATGCTTAATATTTCAAGATAACTAATAAAAAAAAAAATAAGGGTACATAAACAAAGGATTATATATTCAATAGGTAGGAGTTTTCGGCAATTGGTCAAACATAAATGAGCATAATATGACAAAAAATGCCTAACTACCTATTTGATCGCCGCGCAAAACATTTGCTGTGATCCTTAACTTGACTCTAGCTATTATTTGAAGCGTAATAATTAATAAAAAAATGATCATACATCAACATAGTGTTATCTATACAAAAGTCGCAATTTTCCTAAGGTTCTTCCAGTGGAAATGACTTTAAGAAGGTCAAATTAACTAACTACCTATTTGATCGATACATGGATTGAAAATGCTTAATATTTCAAGATAACTAATAAATACAAAATTAGGATACTTCAACAAAGGATTATATATTCAATAGGTAGGAGTTTTCGGCAATTAGTCATACATAAATGAGCAAAATATGACAAAAAATGCCGAACTACCTATTTGATCGCCGCGCCAAACATTTGCAGTGATCATTAACTTGACTCTAGCTATTATTTGAAGCGTAATAATTAATAAAAAAATGATCATACATCAACAAAGTGTTATCTATACAAAGGTCGCAATTTTCCTAAGGTTCTTCGTGTAGAAATGACTTTAAGAAGGTCAAATTAACTAACAACCGATTTGATCGATACATGGATTGACAAGGCTTAATATTTCAAGATAACTAATAAATAAAAAATTAGGGTACTTCAACAATGGATTATATATTCAATAGGTAGGAGTTTTCGGCAATTGGTCTAACAGAAATGAGCATAATATGACAAAAAATGCCAAACTACCTATTTGATCGCCACGCAAAACATTTGCAGTGATCCATAACTTGACTCTAGCTATTATTTGAAGCGTAATAATTAATAAAAAAATGATCATACATCAACATAGTGTTATCAATACAAAAGTCGCAATTTTCCTAAGGTTCTTCGAATAGAAATGACTTTAAGAAGGTCAAATTAACTAACTACCTATTTGATCGATACATGGATTGACAATGCTTAATATTTCAAGATAACTAATAAATAAAAAATTAAGATACTTCAACAAAGGATTATATATTCAATAGGTAGGAGTTTTCGGCAATTTGTCACACGGAAATGAGCAAAATATGAGAAAAAATGCCTAACTATCTATTTGATCGCCGTGCAAAACATTTGCAATGATCCTTAACTTGACTCTAGCTGTTATTTGAAGCGTAAAAATAAATAAAAAATTGATTATACATCAACAGAGTGTTATCTATACAAAAGTCGCAATTTTCCTAAGGTTCTTCGAGTAGAAATGACTTTAAGAAGGTCAAATTAACTAACTGCCTATTTGATCGATACATGGATTGACAATGCATAAAATTTCAAGATAACTAATAAATAAAAAATTAGGATACTTCAACAAAGGATTATATTTTCAATAGGTAGGAGTTTTCGGCAATTCGTCAAACAGAAATGAGCAAAATATGACAAAAAATGCCTAACTACCCATTTTATCGCCGCTCAAAACATTTGCAGTGATCCTTAACTTGACTCTAGCTATTATTTGAAGCGTAATAATTAATAAAAAAATGATCATACATCAACATAGTGTTATCTATACAAAAGTCACAATTTTCCTAAGGTTCTTCAAGTAGAAATGACTTTAAGAAGGTAAAATTAACTAACTACCTATTTGATCGATACATGGATTGACATTGCCTAATATTTCTAGATAACTAATAAAAAAAAATTAGGATACTTCAACAAAGGATTATATATTCAATAGGTAGGAGTTTTCGGCAATTCGTCAAACAGAAATCAGCAAAATATGACAAAAAATGCCTAACTACCTATTTGATCGCCGCGCAAAACATTTGCAGGGATCCTTAACATGACTCTAGCTATTATTTGAAGCGTAATAATTAATAAAAAAATGATCATGCATCAACATAGTGTTATCTATACAAAAGTCGCAAATTTCCTAAAGTTCTTCGAGTAGAAATGACTTTAAGAAGGTCAAATTAACTAACTACCTATTTGATCGATACATGTATTGACAATGCTTAATATTTCAAGATAACTAATAAAAAAAAAATAAGGGCACATAAACAAAGGATTATATATTCAATAGGTAGGAGTTTTCGGCAATTGGTCAAACATAAATGAGCATAATATGACAAAAAATGCCTAACTACCTATTTGATCGCCGCGCAAAACATTTGCTGTGATCCTTAACTTGACTCTAGCTATTATTTGAAGCGTAATAATTAATAAAAAAATGATCATACATCAACATAGTGTTATCTATACAAAAGTCGCAATTTTCCTAAGGTTCTTCCAGTGGAAATGACTTTAAGAAGGTCAAATTAACTAACTACCTATTTGATCGATACATGGATTGAAAATGCTTAATATTTCAAGATAACTAATAAATACAAAATTAGGATACTTCAACAAAGGATTATATATTCAATAGGTAGGAGTTTTCGGCAATTAGTCATACAGAAATGAGCAAAATATGACAAAAAATGCCGAACTACCTATTTGATCGCCGCGCCAAACATTTGCAGTGATCATTAACTTGACTCTAGCTATTATTTGAAGCGTAATAATTAATAAAAAAATGATCATACATCAACAAAGTGTTATCTATACAAAGGTCGCAATTTTCCTAAGGTTCTTCGTGTAGAAATGACTTTAAGAAGGTCAAATTAACTAACAACCGATTTGATCGATACATGGATTGACAAGGCTTAATATTTCAAGATAACTAATAAATAAAAAATTAGGGTACTTCAACAATGGATTACATATTCAATAGGTAGGAGTTTTCGGCAATTGGTCTAACAGAAATGAGCATAATATGACAAAAAATGCCAAACTACCTATTTGATCGCCACGCAAAACATTTGCAGTGATCCATAACTTGACTCTAGCTATTATTTGAAGCGTAATAATTAATAAAAAAATGATCATACATCAACATAGTGTTATCAATACAAAAGTCGCAATTTTCCTAAGGTTCTTCGAATAGAAATGACTTTAAGAAGGTCAAATTAACTAACTACCTATTTGATCGATACATGGATTGACAATGCTTAATATTTCAAGATAACTAATAAATAAAAAATTAAGATACTTCAACAAAGGATTATATATTCATTAGGTAGGAGTTTTCGGCAATTTGTCACACGGAAATGAGCAAAATATGAGAAAAAATGCCTAACTATCTATTTGACCGCCGTGCAAAACATTTGCAGTGATCCTTAACTTGACTCTAGCTGTTATTTGAAGCGTAATAATAAATAAAAAAATGATTATACATCAACATAGTGTTATCTATACAAAATTGGCAATTTTCCTAAGGTTCTTCGAGTAGAAATGACTTTAAGAAGGTCAAATTAACTAACTACCTATTTGATCGATACATGGATTGACAATGCATAAAATTTCAAGATAACTAATAAATAAAAAATTAGGATACTTCAACAAAGGATTATATATTCAATAGGTAGGAGTTTTCGGCAATTCGTCAAACAGAAATGAGCAAAATATGACAAAAAATGCCTAACTACCCATTTTATCGCCGCTCAAAACATTTACATCGATCCTTAACTTGACTCTAGCTATTATTTGAAGCGTAATAATTAATAAAAAAATGATCATACATTAACATAGTGTTATCTATACAAAAGTCACAATTTTCCTAAGGTTCTTAAAGTAGAAATGACTTTAAGAAGGTAAAATTAACTAACTACCTATTTGATCGATACGTGGATTGACATTGCCTAATTTTTCTAGATAACTAATAAAAAAAATTTGGATACTTCAACAAAGGTTTATATATTCAATAGGTAGGAGTTTTCGGCAATTCGTCAAACAGAAATCAGCAAAATATGACAAAAAATGCCGAACTACCTATTTGATCGCCGCGCAAAACATTTGCTGTGATCCTTAACTTGACTCTAGCTATTATTTGAAGCGTAATAATTAATAAAAAAATGATCATACATCAACATAGTGTTATCTATACAAAAGTCGCAATTTTCCTAAGGTTCTTCCAGTGGAAATGACTTTAAGAAGGTCAAATTAACTAACTACCTATTTGATCGATACATGGATTGAAAATGCTTAATATTTCAAGATAACTAATAAATACAAAATTAGGATACTTCAACAAAGGATTATATATTCAATATTTAGGAGTTTTCAGCAATTAGTCATACAGAAATGAGCAAAATATGACAAAAAATGCCGAACTACCTATTTGATCGCCGCGCCAAACATTTGCAGGGATCATTAACTTGACTCTAGCTATTATTTGAAGCGTAATAATTAATAAAAAAATGATCATACATCAACAAAGTGTTATCTATACAAAGGTCGCAATTTTCCTAAGGTTCTTCGTGTAGAAATGACTTTAAGAAGGTCAAATTAACTAACAACCGATTTGATCGATACATGGATTGACAAGGCTTAATATTTCAAGATAACTAATAAATAAAAAATTAGGGTACTTCAACAATGGATTATATATTCAATAGGTAGGAGTTTTCGGCAATTGGTCTAACAGAAATGAGCATAATATGACAAAAAATGCCAAACTACCTATTTGATCGCCACGCAAAACATTTGCAGTGATCCATAACTTGACTCTAGCTATTATTTGAAGCGTAATAATTAATAAAAAAATGATCATACATCAACATAGTGTTATCAATACAAAAGTCGCAATTTTCCTAAGGTTCTTCGAATAGAAATGACTTTAAGAAGGTCAAATTAACTAACTACCTATTTGATCGATACATGGATTGACAATGCTTAATATTTCAAGATAACTAATAAATAAAAAATTAAGATACTTCAACAAAGGATTATATATTCTTTAGGTAGGAGTTTTCGGCAATTTGTCACACGGAAATGAGCAAAATATGACAAAAAATGCCTAACTATCTATTTGACCGCCATGCAAAACATTTGCAGTGATCCTTAACTTGACTCTAGCTGTTATTTGAAGCGTAATAATAAATAAAAAAATGATTATACATCAACATAGTGTTATCTATACAAAATTGGCAATTTTCCTAAGGTTCTTCGAGTAGAAATGACTTTAAGAAGGCCAAATTAACTAACTACCTATTTGATCGATACATGGATTGACAATGCATAAAATTTCAAGATAACTAATAAATAAAAAATTAGGATACTTCAACAAAGGATTATATATTCAATAGGTAGGAGTTTTCGGCAATTCGTCAAACAGAAATGAGCAAAATATGACAAAAAATGCCTAACTACCCATTTTATCGCCGCTCAAAAATTTGCATCGATCCTTAACTTGACTCTAGCTATTATTTGAAGCGTAATAATTAATAAAAAAATGATCATACATTAACATAGTGTTATCTATACAAAAGTCACAATTTTCCTAAGGTTCTTAAAGTAGAAATGACTTTAAGAAGGTAAAATTAACTAACTACCTATTTGATCGATACGTGGATTGACATTGCCTAATTTTTCTAGATAACTAATAAAAAAAATTTGGATACTTCAACAAAGGTTTATATATTCAATAGGTAGGAGTTTTCGGCAATTCGTCAAACAGAAATCAGCAAAATATGACAAAAAATGCCTAACTACCTATTTGATCGCCGCGCAAAACATTTGCAGTGATCCTTAACATGACTCTAGCTATTATTTGAAGCGTAATAATTAATAAAAAAATGATCATGCATCAACATAGTGTTATCTATACAAAAGTCGCAAATTTCCTAAAGTTCTTCGAGTAGAAATGACTTTAAAAAGGTGAAATTAACTAACTACCTATTTGATCGATACATGGATTGACAATGCTTAATATTCAAGATAACTAATAAATAAAAAATAAGGGTACATAAACAAAGGATTATATATTCAATAGGTAGGAGTTTTCGGCAATTGGTCAAACATAAATGTGCATAATATGACAAAAAATGCCTAACTACCTATTTGATCGCCACGCAAAACATTTGCAGTGAACCATAACTTGACTCTAGCTATTATTTGAAGCGTAATAATTAATAAAAAAAAATGATCATACATCAACATAGTGTTATCAATACAAAAGTCGCAATTTTCCTAAGGTTCTTCGAATAGAAATGACTTTAAGAAGGTCAAATTAACTAACTACCTATTTGATCGATACATGGATTGACAATGCTTAATATTTCAAGATAACTAATAAATAAAAAATTAAGATACTTCAACAAAGGATTATATATTCAATAGGTAGGAGTTTTCGGCAATTTGTCACACGGAAATGAGCAAAATATGACAAAAAATGCCTAACTATCTATTTGATCGCCGCGCAAAACATTTGCAGTGATCCTTAACTTGACTCTAGCTGTTATTTGAAGCGTAATAATAAATAAAAAAATGATTATACATCAACATAGTGTTATCTATACAAAAGTCGCAATTTTCCTAAGGTTCTTCGAGTAGAAATGACTTTAAGAAGGTCAAATTAACTAACTACCTATTTGATCGATACATGGATTGACAATGCTTAATATTTCAAGATAACTAATAAATAAAAAATTAGGATACTTCAACAATGGATTATATATTCAATAGGTAGTAGTTTTCGGCAATTGGTCTAACAGAAATTAGCATAATATGACAAAAAATGCCAAACTACCTATTTGATCGCCACGCAAAACATTTGCAGTGATCCATAACTTGACTCTAGCTATTATTTGAAGCGTAATAATTAATAAAAAAAATGATCATACATCAACATAGTGTTATCAATACAAAAGTCGCAATTTTCCTAAGGTTCTTCGAATAGAAATGACTTTAAGAAGGTCAAATTAACTAACTACCTATTTGATCGATACATGGATTGACAATGCTTAATATTTCAAGATAACTAATAAATAAAAAATTAAGATACTTCAACAAAGGATTATATATTCATTTGGTAGGAGTTTTCGGCAATTTGTCACACGGAAATGAGCAAAATATGACAAAAAATGCCTAACTATCTATTTGACCGCCGTGCAAAACATTTGCAGTGATCCTTAACTTGACTCTAGCTGTTATTTGAAGCGTAATAATAAATAAAAAATGATTATACATCAACATAGTGTTATCTATACAAAAGTGGCAATTTTCCTATGGTTCTTCGAGTAGAAATGACTTTAAGAAGGTCAAATTAACTAACTACCTATTTGATCGATACATGGATTGACAATGCATAAAATTTCAAGATAACTAATAAATAAAAAATTAGGATACTTCAACAAAGGATTATATATTCAATAGGTAGGAGTTTTCGGCAATTCGTCAAACAGAAATGAGCAAAATATGACAAAAAATGCCTAACTACCCATTTTATCGCCGCTCAAAACATTTGCATCGATCCTCAACTTGACTCTAGCTATTATTTGAAGCGTAATAATTAATAAAAAAAAATGATCATACATTAACATAGTGTTATCTATACAAAAGTCACAATTTTCCTAAGGTTCTTCAAGTAGAAATGACTTTAAGAAGGTAAAATTAACTAACAACCTATTTGATCGATACGTGGATTGACATTGCCTAATTTTTCTAGATAACTAATAAAAAAAAAATTTGGATACTTCAACAAAGGATTATATATTCAATAGGTAGGAGTTTTCGGCAATTCGTCAAACAGAAATCAGCAAAATATGACAAAAAATGCCTAACTACCTATTTGATCGCCGCGCAAAACATTTGCAGTGATCCTTAACATGACTCTAGCTATTATTTGAAGCGTAATAATTAATAAAAAAATGATCATGCATCAACATAGTGTTATCTATACAAAAGTCGCAAATTTCCTAAAGTTCTTCGAGTAGAAATGACTTTAAAAAGGTGAAATTAACTAACTACCTATTTGATCGATACATGGATTGACAATGCTTAATATTCAAGATAACTAATAAATAAAAAATAAGGGTACATAAACAAAGGATTATATATTCAATAGGTAGGAGTTTTCGGCAATTGGTCAAACATAAATGTGCATAATATGACAAAAAATGCCTAACTACCTATTTGATCGCCACGCAAAACATTTGCAGTGATCCATAACTTGACTCCAGCTATTATTTGAAGCGTAATAATTAATAAAAAAAATGATCATACATCAACATAGTGTTATCAATACAAAAGTCGCAATTTTCCTAAGGTTCTTCGAATAGAAATGACTTTAAGAAGGTCAAATTAACTAACTACCTATTTGATCGATACATGGATTGACAATGCTTAATATTTCAAGATAACTAATAAATAAAAAATTAAGATACTTCAACAAAGGATTATATATTCAATAGGTAGGAGTTTTCGGCAATTTGTCACACGGAAATGAGCAAAATATGACAAAAAATGCCTAACTATCTATTTGATCGCCGCGCAAAACATTTGCAGTGATCCTTAACTTGACTCTAGCTGTTATTTGAAGCGTAATAATAAATAAAAAAATGATTATACATCAACATAGTGTTATCTATACAAAAGTCGCAATTTTCCTAAGGTTCTTCGAGTAGAAATGACTTTAAGAAGGTCAAATTAACTAACTACCTATTTGATCGATACATGGATTGACAATGCTTAATATTTCAAGATAACTAATAAATAAAAAATTAGGATACTTCAACAATGGATTATATATTCAATAGGTAGTAGTTTTCGGCAATTGGTCTAACAGAAATGAGCATAATATGACAAAAAATGCCAAACTACCTATTTGATCGCCACGCAAAACATTTGCAGTGATCCATAACTTGACTCTAGCTATTATTTGAAGCGTAATAATTAATAAAAAAAATGATCATACATCAACATAGTGTTATCAATACAAAAGTCGCAATTTTCCTATGGTTCTTCGAATAGAAATGACTTTAAGAAGGTCAAATTAACTAACTACCTATTTGATCGATACATGGATTGAAAATGCTTAATATTTCAAGATAACTAATAAATAAAAAATTAAGATACTTCAACAAAGGATTATATATTCAATAGGTAGGAGTTTTCGGCAATTTGTCACACGAAAATGAGCAAAATATGACAAAAAATGCCTAACTATCTATTTGATCGCCGGGCAAAACATTTGCAGTGATCCTTAACTTGACTCTAGCTGTTATTTGAAGCGTAATAATAAATAAAAAAAATGATTATACATCAACATGGTGTTATCTATACAAAAGTCGCAATTTTCCTAAGGTTATTCGAGTAGAAATGACTTTAAGAAGGTCAAATTGACTAACTGCCTATTTGATCGATACATGGATTGACAATGCATAAAATTTCAAGATAACTAATAAATAAAAAATTAGGATACTTCAACAAAGGATTATATATTCAATAGGTAGGAGTTTTCGGCAATTCGTCAAACAGAAATGAGCAAAATATGACAAAAAATGCCTAACTACCCATTTTATCGCCGCTCAAAACATTTGCAGTGATCCTTAACTTGACTCTAGCTATTATTTGAAGCGTAATAATTAATAAAAAAATGATCATACATCAACATAGTGTTATCTATAAAAAAAAGTCACAATTTTCCTAAGGTTCTACAAGTAGAAATGACTTTAAGAAGGTAAAATTAACTAACTACCTATTTGATCGATACGTGGATTGACATTGCCTAATATTTCTAGATAACTAATAAAAAAAATTTG
Organism: Rhodomyrtus psidioides; assembly: GCA_021437785.1. Lineage (NCBI taxonomy): Eukaryota > Viridiplantae > Streptophyta > Magnoliopsida > Myrtales > Myrtaceae > Rhodomyrtus > Rhodomyrtus psidioides. The sequence continues at coordinate 1,856,618 of JAILYB010000089.1, forward strand.
GATACTTCAACAAAGGATTATATATTTAATAGGTAGGAGTTTTCGGCAATTCGTCAAACAGAAATCAGCAAAATATGACAAAAAATGCTTAACTACCTATTTGATCGCCGCGCAAAACATTTGCAGTGATCCTTAACATGACTCTAGCTATTATTTGAAGCGTAATAATTAATAAAAAAATGATCATGCATCAACATAGTGTTATCTATACAAAAGTCGCAAATTTCCTAAAGTTCTTCGAGTAGAAATGACTTTAAGAAGGTCAAATTAACTAACTACCTATTTGATCAATACATGGATTGACAATGCTTAATATTTGAAGATAACTAATAAATAAAAAATAAGGGTACATAAACAAAGGATTATATATTCAATAGGTAGGAGTTTTCGGCAATTGGTCAAACATAAATGAGCATAATATGACAAAAAATGCCTAACTACCTATTTGATCGCCGCGTAAAACATTTGCAGTGATCCTTAACTTGATTCTAGCTATTATTTGAAACGTAATACTAAATAAAAAAATGATCATACATCAACATAGTGTTATCTATACAAAAGTCAAAATTTTCCTAAAGTTCTTCGAGTAGAAATGACTTTATGGAGGTCAAATTAACTAACTACCTATTTGATCGATACATGGATTGACAATGCTTAATATTTCAAGATAACTAATAAATAAAAAATTAGGATACTTCAACAATGGATTATATATTCAATAGGTAGTAGTTTTCGGCAATTGGTCATACAGAAATGAGCAAAATATGACAAAAAATGCCTAACTACCTATTTGATCGCCGCGCCAAACATTTGCAGTGATCCTTAACTTGACTCTAGCTATTATTTGAAGCGAAATAATTAATAAAAAAATGTTCATACATCAACATAGTGTTATCTATACAAAAGTCGCAATTTTCTAAAGGTTCTTCGAGTAGAAATGACTTTAAGAAGGTCAAATTAACTAACTACCTATTTGATCGATACATGGATTGACAATGCTTAATATTTCAAGATAACTAATAAATAAAAAATTAGGATACTTCAACAAAGGATTATATATTCAATAGGTAGGAGTTTTCGGCAATTGGTCATACAGAAATGAGCAAAATATGACAAAAAATGCCTAACTACCTATTTGATCGCCGCGCAAAACATTTGCAGTGATCCTTAACTTGGCTTTACCTATTATTTGAATCGTAATAATAAATAAAAAAATGATCATACATCAACATAGTGTTATCTATACAAAAGTCGCAATTTTCCTAAGGTTCTTCGATTAGAAATGAATTTAAGAAGGTCAAATTAACTAACTACCTATTTGATCGATACATGGATTGACAATGCTTACAATTTCAAGATAACTAATAAATAAAAAATTAGGATACTTCAACAAAGGATTATATATTCAATAGGTAGGAGTTTTCGGCAATTGGTCATACAGAAATGAGCAAAATATGACAAAAAATACCTAACAACCTATTTGATCGCCGCGCCAAACATTTGTAGTGATCCTTAACTTGACTCTAGCTATTATTTCAAGCGTAATAATTAAGAAAAAAATGATCATACATCAACATAGTGTTATCTATACAATAATCGCAATATTCCTAAGGTTCTTCGAGTAGAAATGACTTTAAGAAGGTCAAATTAATGAACTACCTATTTGATCGATACTTGGATTGACAATGCTTAATATTTCAAGATAACCAATAAATAAAAAATTAGGGTGCTTCAACAAAGGATTATATATTCAATAGGTAGGAGTTTTCGGCAATTGGTCAAACAGAAAAGAGCATAATATGACAAAAAAGGCCTAACTACCTATTTGATCGCCGTGCAAAACGTTTGCAGTGATCCTTAACGTGACTCTAGCTATTATTTGAAACGTAATTATTAATAAAAAAATGATCATACATCAACATAGTGTTATCTATACAAAAGTCGCAATTTTCCTAATGTTCTTCGAATAGAAATGACTTTAAGAAGGTCAAATTAACTAACTACCTATTTGATCGATACATGGATTGACAATGATTAATATTTCAAGATGACTAATTAATAAAAAATTAGGATACTTCAACAAAGGATTATATATTCAATAGGTAGGATTTTTCGGCAATTGGTCAAACAAAAATGAGCAAAATATGACAAAAAAATGCCCAACTACCTATTTGATCGCCGCGCAAAACATTTGCAGTGATCCATAACTTGACTCTAGCTATTATTTGAAGCGTAATAATTAATAAAAAAAAATGATCATACATCAACATAGTGTTATCTATACAAAAGTCGCAATTTTCCTAAGGTTCTTCGAATAGAAACGACTTTAAGAAGGTCAAATTAACTAACAACCTATTTGAACGATACATGGATTGACAATGTTTAATATTGCAAGATAACTAATAAATAAAAAATTAGAGTACTGCAACAAAGGATTATATATTCAATCGGTAGGAGTTTTCGGCAATTCATCAAACGGAAATGAGCTTAATATGACAAAAAATGCCTAACTATCTATTTGATCGCCGCGCAAAACATTTGCAGTGATCCTTAACTTGACTCTCGCTGTTATTTGAAGCGTAATAATAAATAAAAAAATGATTATACATCAACATAGTGTTATCTATACAAAAGTCACAATTTGCCTAAGGTTCTTCGAGTAGAAATGACTTTAAGAAGGTAAAATTAACTAACCACCTATTTGATCGATACATGGATTGACAATGCTTAAAATTTCAAGGTAAGTAATAAATAAAAAAATGGGGTACTTCAACAAAGGATTATATATTCAATAGGTAGAAGTTTTCGGCAATTCGTCAAACAGAAATGAACAAAATATGACAAAAAATGCCTAACTATCTATTTGATCGCCGCGCAAAACATTTGCAGTGATCCATAACTTGACTCTAGCTATTATTTGAAGCGTAATAATTAATAAAAAAAATGATCATACATCAACATAGTGTTATCTATACAAAAGTCGCAATATTCCTATGGTTCTTCGAGTAGAAATGACTTTTAGAAGCTCAAATTAACTAACTACCTATTTGATCGATACATGGATTGACAGTTGACACCTGATTTTTTTTACCATTTATTATTGTGATTTTTATTCTTTAAAATTAATTAAAAATATCAAAAAAGGTCATAAAATCACAAAATCAACTTTGGAAGCCTTGGTTTAACCTTAGGAACCAATTTCGAACAAAAAATATTTTTCGGTATTTTTAATATTTTTCGAGTTTATTTAATTATAAAAATACCCAAAAAATCAGAAAAATACCATTCGTGGTCAGAAAAATACCCAAAAATATTCGATAATTTTGTTTTAATTTCCTCTTCAAGTGTGTCACTTTAAATCTCAAAAATTTGGCTCGGGTCAATATGTTCCTTCACAAACATAAACCCGAACCGAGCCTAAAAAAAATCATTTTCGAGTCTTTTAGTTTTCAATTCTCACTTTTTATAAGCTATGACATTGGATTCTAAAGTCTTAAAGTGCAATTAGGTCAATTTGCCCTCCAATTTAATCAATTTTTACCAAAAGGGCTTAATTGCACATTTTTCTTTCAATTAGTCCCCGGTTTCACGGATGTATACGTATGCTCTACGTATTTATATGTCATACGTATTTATACGTTATGCATATTTGTACTGTTTGGTAACCTCTTTAACTCTTGTAATAATAATAATGGTTATTATTTTTAACACCTTTGTTAGTGCCTTTTTTTTAGCATTTTTGTATTGTGAGTGCTATTGCTAGTGCTATTTTTAAATAGCATTTTTTGTATTATAAATTGTGAGTGCTATTGTTAGTGCTATTTTTAAATGACATTTATTTATCATAAATTGTGAGTGCTATTGTTAGTGCTATTTTTAAATGGCATTTATTTATCATAAATTGTGAGTGCTATTATTAGATAGAATTTATAATTGTTAGTGCTATTTTTAAATAGCATTTTTGTATTATAAATTGTGAGTGCTATTGTTAGTGCTATTTTTAAATAGCATTTTTGTATTATAAATTGTGAGTGCTATTGTTAGTGCTATTTTTAAATGACATTTATTTATCATAAATTGTGAGTGCTATTGTTAGTGCTATTTTTAAATGGCATTTATTTATCATAAATTGTGAGTGCTATTATTAGATAGAATTTATAATTGTTAGTGCTATTTTTAAATAGCATTTTTGTATTATAAATTGTGAGTGCTATTGTTAGTGCTATTTTTAAATGTCATTTATTTGTGAGTGCTATTTTTAGATAGAATTTATAATTGTTAGTGCTATTTTTAAATACAATTTATTGGAAGGTATTTTTGGCTATAAAAGGATGGCAAGAGTTTTGAGGTTGGAGGGGATAGACATTTTGTAGAGTGTGCAAATTTTTGAGAGCTTAGAGAGAAGAACACAAACATTCTCTATATTCTCATAATCTTGAGTGAGCAAAATATACTAAGTTCGGAATATTGATTCCGCATATTGCTAGCACAATTGTTGTGGAGTTATTAGTCGTCTCCCCGTTCGTCAATTGGTGGTGCGTCCGAACTAGATGCCTAACACTTGTGGAGGCTGAGATCGAAGAACATCGAACCGACACCTCCGTTCAAGCACGCTACGAGAGGTAATCTATTTACTCCCTTTGAGGCTTTGTGATTTTTTTCGATTGAAATGCACGAAGTACGCCTCTGGAGATACATGTAGGGGTTGTTATTTATTTCCGCTACGTGTTACGTGGATCCCAATAGTGGTATCAGAGCCAATCCTTAGGTGTTTTCGTGCATTTAATTGATTTTTGCAATTTTTGCAATACTATAGCCAATATGTATTAACGAATTGTTCGTCTTACATGGCTAATGGAGGTTGATTATTTTATATGATAAATTAATCAACGTAGCAAAAATTGAGACTAAATCAATTTTGAATCGAAAATTTATGGCTATCTTATTTTACGTAAAAATTCTGATTATGATTCAACGTAGAATTTTTATTGTGCCTTCCTAAGTTTTAAATTGTGAATTTATTACTTACGTGGAAGGGTGGTGATCATGGAAAAATCCCTAATCAATGTGATTGATGTATATATGAATGTATGGTGATTATTTATATATTTGGGGTTGTAATTATTAAATGGAGGCTGCGTACTCCTTTTATTTTTCATGTAATCTTTATTTTTAGCATAGTCAATTGTTAATGTAAATGCTACGAGGATTACGTGGATGAGCCTTTTAAGTCGGCGAGCTCTTAGGGGCCCAATTCTTGAAGAGTTCAAGAAACCAAGAAGAAGCGAAGAGCGGCTCTCCGTTATTAAAATATTAAAATGATTAAATGTGGTCTCATTGGCTCGAGACCCATTAAATCATAATTCCATGATCACCACGTAGGATAGATGTTTATGTGATTGACATCTATTTATTTGTTATGATTACGTGAGCATGTTAAACTGGTTAATATGCAAAGTCAGACTTACCTCACCCAAAATTGCGCATGCATGAAATCCTAGTTAGGAAAATCACTCGCGTTAGGTACCGAAAGGGCGTTGGTAATGACATCAACGTAACCAAGTCCCCGAACCCAAAATCTCTGGTTCCGCAGAATTGATCGATCTCTCCCAATCGGTCAATAAGGTTTCCGGTCTACCCTCCAAGAAAGACCGGTGGCGACTCCAAATGCATGCACAAGTTGCACATGCCACCACGACCACACTAAGGTCGAAAGCGATCGACTCTTATCGTCGAATCCTTTGAAAAATACTCCCGCCGCGATTTGGTATGGGCCTGGGAGGGCCCGCGCCGATCCAAAGCCCGCGATCCGCACCCTTATGCGGGGGAAGGCCCGCGATCGGTAATCCATTAGCCGCGTCCTCTTTCGGACGGGTCGCGACAGCTGGCGACTCCACTGGGGACTTTGTTCTAGAACCTATGGTTCTAGACCCCAAGTGGACTTAGGCCGTAATTAAAACGCTGAGTGATGTTTCTAACCCTGCAGGCGCTCTTGAAGGTGAGGTAAGTCCGCTCATGATAGGTGTTATATGTTTTTGCAGATTGGAGAAATAAGGGGTGTAGTCCGTGATTAACATTGTCTTATGCAGGTTGGCGTAGGAATGTATGTTTTGTGGATGATTTGAAGCGCTGATTGATAAACTGTTGTGCATGACTTGCATTGTGGTGTTCACGACACATAGACACGCACAACCGCGCCTAAAACCCCGGGCGCCCCTATAGGAAAACAATAGAAGGAACTGAAAATGGAATCTCCATGAGGAAAAACATGGGGTAATCCACTTTTCAATTCCGCTCACTTCGAACTATGGATCGAGTCCCAATGCAACGATAGCTGTGCAATGGAATCGGCTCTTTCTAGAACTCGAGGTGGGAACCTTAACCTTAGGTGCCAAACCCTCTGATTTTTAGAAGTTTACTATCACTTGTTTCATGCACATGTCTTTGGGCGGTTGGTACACCTAAAACCGCACATAAGTCGACGAGTTGGGTTGGTAAGACTCTCTATCCCCCCAAATCTATCACTGTTCATATAAATATAGGCATTTCATTTATTGCATTCTGGTGATTAGATTAAATGCCATTTCGAGGATAGATATGTGCGTTTGTCCCTAACGTCCTTGATAGAAGACGAGGAGCGTGATATCCCACGACGAACACCGAGTGTGCGATAAGGAGCATACTATGGACATTATTGAGGTATCATCCAATGAAGATGACGAGTTGGGGCAAGTGATCCTGAAGGCACAGATCAAAACTGGGGCATCCTTAAACGTTAGGATCACATTCCTTTATGTCATTTTCCATTACTAGTCCTCTTGTATAGGGTTTATTTTTACTGAGGTTTTCTCTATCTCACCCCTTAGAGCGATTGTATTAGGGGTCTATTGGTGTATACATTCAGATGGAACTTGGTTGTATTTCTTTTAACGGGTCATTGGAATGTGATAGTGGCATTTTTTCTAATCATCCGAATACTCCCAAGTCAAGTTTATAATTCCTTTAGAGGAAATTAAAATTGGAAGTCTTGCACGACCTTTTGGTCGTGTGAGGTAATCCAACCCCAATTTCGCTAGAAGGAACTACACACTTGAATTGGTTCATGCATGTTGTACACCACTGGTAATTCACGATAATTGATCAAGAATATCAGCGTAGTTTCAAATTTAATGACGAGATAGATGTCCAAACTACTTTCGTTCTTAGCGAGCGACCTTAATTTGGATGCCATATCTTCAATTGAATTTAAAACACATTATTATGTCTTGCGCTTTTGACTAATTCGTTCTCCTCGAAATTGATCAAAAGCGATTATCGTGAATTACATTCCTTTCAATAATATGCTTTCCTTCGAAGAATACTGATAAAAAACTTTTTGCGCAAGATTAAAACCCTTGTAAAAGTTTTTGTCCTTATTAATCACGAGCAAGCATAAGATTGAAAGGGGTTTATGCTTTCTTTTTCAAATTATTCCTTCTGATTCAGTCGTTTCATTTGCAGGTGAAAAAATAGGTAATAGAGAGAAATCTTCTCCTGGATAAGTCTGAGGCTATTCTCTCATCTGATCATGAGCGAGTTATAAAATCACGACATATTTACTCGGCTTATTGATATTATGGTTCGGCTCACCCAAGTTGAAAATGTTCGGATGCTCGAAGAAATGAACCATACAGAAGTTAAAACACACACATTTATTTTGCTCAGTGGAGGGTTTTCAAAAGCAGGTCATACAATTCGGGGTGGAAAAGTAAAGCCAAAGTGAGCCCTAATTAATGACACAAAGGAGCCCAACTGACCCTCCATGTTGTTAATGCTCTGCCCGTACTCACGACTTCGCATGTCCTGGTCCGCAAGCTTGAGGAGAAGGTTTCTGCATTCGCCCTTAACCTCAGTGACCTTGACCTCGTGTTCCTCGGTGATTATTTCCAAGTCCCGAACTAATCCATTCCCGTGAGCTATGTCTGCGGTTATTTTGTCGAGCCGTTCTTCCTGCCAGTCGCTTTGCAGCCTCAATAGGACATTGTGGCGGTCGTGCTCGCCAGCGGTCAGGGATATGGCCAATTGATCCACCAGGTTTCTCCTCTCGCGAAGCAACGTCGCGACCCTCTCATTGGCAAACTCGACGGCCTTTTTGTGACTATCGGCCAGATAGTTGGTCAGCACCAAATGATCAGACCGATCCTTGTAACGAGCCCGCAAGACGCGAGCCACGAGAACCTCCCGATCAGCAACACGGTAGGCCTCTAAGGAGTGTGCAAAGAGGGTCGGGAAAGTTCTATATTCCCTCCCCAGCGTAGTACCTTCGAGGGAAGTGGTATCTAAGTCCTCGAGCAGGACACGGATTTCATCCGCGGTTGCAGAATGATCGGTTATGTGCGCGTAACCGCGACCCAATAGGTTATAAAGCTTTTCCCACTAGGCCAATACATCAGTCGAAAAAGTGCGCACGGGAGAGGAGGCCATTTGCGTTGGGTTGGCTTGAGAATAAGACGAGGCTAATAGAGAGATTAGAAGGAAGAAGCTGATTATGCGAGAACGTTAACCTTCCATACATTAATTCCTCATTTTATAGCAACTCGAGGATGATGAAGGGTCTCAGTAATAATGCTGGTGGAGCCCAGTTAGGGGGTAAAGCAGGAGGTCCCCTCACGAGAACCATTGGATTCGTTTCGGTCCGCGATTTCCGGCTCATCAATTAAAAGATGTAAAAGATTTGTCGGGATCACCATTATTAGAGTTAGGTGGGAGGTAAGCGCAACTATCGAAGAGAGCCCTAACAGGATTTGGCAGTCCCATCACGTTGAAAAGCTAAGCGAGAAATTCAAGGTCTTGAGGGGGAACGTTTGCCTAATGATGCTTGAAGAGCGTCTCCTGAACATGCAAAGTCACTCGAAGAAAACTTTATAGGGAGTGAGCATACAGGAGAGAGTGGAGAACTCTGAATGGGCAAGAACCAATCAAACATTTCTCAGTCCAACATATTTAAGAGGTTACTGTCAGCTGCTAGAGGCGACTGACTCAAAAATCTCAGAAATTGAACCACAGAGGGATCTCGAAGATTCCAAGATCAAGTCTAACGCCAAAACCATGGAGCCCAACACTTCTGGCAACGGAAATCAAGATCACGGCGACGACGACAACGACATCCACGATGCTCAACTCGGGAAAAGAAGACGTCCTCACCAATACTCTCAGGAGGAAACCCAAATGCTGGAAACCCTTTTTAGTAAAAGCCATTACATGAAAAAGAAGTGGAGAATTGAATTGAGCCGGGAGTTGGGGATTAATCAGTCGAGGATCCAGTTTTGGTTTCAAAATAGGAGATCCAAATCGAGGGCTCAACGCAAACGTCAGGTGGTCGAGATTTTAAAGGAAGAAAACCAAAAGCTGCGAACAGAAAACATGAGGTATGAAAAAGCTCTCAATATTACCGTTTGCCCTCATTGCGATAACCTCATCGCCCGCGGTAAGATATTCCCCGATAAGCCTCACGCAATGATTGAAGACGTTCACTTACCACCCTACTCCCTCGGGGCATCTCCTGCTCACCCAGATTTTGCCGGAGTCACGCATGGGCAGGATGATCCTACGAAGACGATACAAATGCCTCCTGGGGGATGGGATTTGCATCGCTTTGATTGGAGTTACAGTTTCAAGGAGCTGGATGTTACCGCCGACCAGCTCAAAGCATATCAGCCTCATGCACAACAATTTTCGATAGGGTCGGGTCCCGCTGGAGATGAGTTAATCAGTCGTCAAGCCATCGATGCAATTTTGGGCCACGATAAGAGGAGGTTCGCTTGGCCCCCTGAACTGCATTCCAGATTCCTAGACGTGGTTCACCAAATGGGGATCGATTCAGCAACTCCGACGCGCATATTTAAGGCCATGAATGTACCGGGGCTTAGTAAGGAACTGGTCAGGAATCACCTTGCTGCCTACAGAAAGCTATTAAAACAACGTCGAGCAGAGCTAAACCGGGAGGAATCCGTCTCGAGCTCAAAAGCTAGGGGCGACCGCCATTGTAATGCTCAGGCATCAAGAGATACCCGGCCAAATCTAAGCATCAATCAAGCTAGCAGCCCGACCACCGGCAAACTGAAAGCTGATCAGAATGTCCTCCCGGGCCATTTCAACACTTCTCAAGAGCGCGTGTCACAAGTACAGCGAGTGCGCACTCCTCCATTCGAGCAGCAGTCGGCTGGTGCTCTGCCTGCCGCTGGTCAACCCACGACAGACGATTTCTTTGATGAGGGGCTCGATGCCTTGTTCAATCAGTGGGAAGCTGGCATGCTTGGACATCCATGATCTAGCACTTGACTCGGGGTACGATGGGTCGGTCACCACGAACACCCATAGAAAGAAGAACATGTTCACGAGTAGATCACTCATTTTATCCGTTGTAAAGTTCCTACGGGAACATTTTTCTTTAATGACTATAGTTAATTCTATATTAAAACCAACGCTATCGACGAACATCGTCATGCTCAGTTGTGATGATCCCTTGTTAGATTAAGTCTGAAACCAGAGACGGTCTTTAAAATTTTGAGTGGCCACGAACTCATTCCTCACCAAGCGCCCAGGATGCTGAAATGAAGAGTAACAGCATGCATAGGGAAAATGCCACTTTCGTTTGAACGATGAAAAGGGGTTGAGAGAAGATCATAGCGTTAATTCCCATGGAGCTAAATGAATTAAACGGAGTCATTAATTGCGGGCCCATCGCTGCTCCCCACGTTCTCGGGCCTAGCAAATCATAAAAGGCGCCGAAAGATTGTAGACCCACCACTTTGAAGACTGAACTACGGGACGAGCGCAATACTCGATGAAACCGAATCAATGCAAGAGAGTTTGTGATCCTATCACGAGGAAAAAGAAAGGGGAATACAGACGATGAGTAATTACAGGGTCTCGGGAGGAGCGCTTGCTTGCTGGTCTTCATATGCAGCCTGAAGGATGGTTCTAGGACACGCACAATCACTTGAGAAAATTTCTAGAGTGAGCAAACACGTAAGAGCGAATAGAGAAAGCTGAGTGAACTAGATCAGCCCGAGATACTCCGATCCATCATGTTTAAAAGCTATTCCCATCTGCTAGAAACGCCCGACCTGGACATTTCTGAGCACGAACTGCTGGAAGACTTTGAAGATCCTGGAGCTGAATCCTGCCCGAAGGCCGTGGAGACTGACTCCTCCAGCGATGAAATTCTAGGTTTCAGCTACGAAGAAGGAATATACAATGATGACCGGAGTCGAAAAAGGAAGCAACTACAACGCCACACTCCAGGCCAAATCCGAGAGCTCGAAGCTTTCTTCAATGAATGCCCCACTCCAAGCAGACAACAGAAAATGGAGTTGAGCCGAAAAATAGGATTGGAGCTTTCGAAGGTCAAGTTTTGGTTCGCCAACAAACGAACCCGGGTGAAACAGCAATACGCAGACCATGAGTTACTGGTCCTGAAGGAGGAGAATGAGAAGCTTCAAGCTGAAAGCGCGAGATATAAGGAAGCTCTGACCAAGGCCACCTGCCTTAATTGTGGTAATCCTGTTGTCCTCGGCGAGGTGTTCCTCGATGAACCGTCCCTGTTGACGAATAACGCTCAGCTGTTACCGTATTCTCCACAGCATTTTCCGACACAGCCAGATATCGCCGGAGATCTGCATGAGCAAGTCAACACCATAGGATCAACACCAACATCCTCTGAGAAATGGGATATGAATCATCACAGGGGGAGTTCTCTCAATGACGAACTCGCTGTCGCAGCCAGCCAATCCAAAGTCGGTGAGTCCCTCCCTGGACAACTTTTGAAACGACTAGATCCCGTAGAGAATAGCTACCGAAGTATTGACGATATTTTGGGTGATAAGAGAACAAGGTTTTACTGGACCTATGAACTTCACACCAAATTTGTTGATGCAATTCGAGAGCTGGGAGTTGATTCGGCTAGCCCACTACGCATACTCGAGATTATGAATGTGCCGGGGCTCTCTAGAATTAACGTCGAGTCTCACCTCAAGTACTATAGGAGATTGCTAAGGGATGGAAGGATAGCGTTAAACCATCATAAAGCCAGTTGGAGCTCAAGTGCCGGGCAGAGTTACAACCACGATGATTGGAGAGTCGAGAGCACCCAACCGTGTTTCAGCAATGACGGGACCAGCAGTCGTGTCAGCGACTCCTCTAACCCAAATCAGAATGCTCCGCCGAGCTATCTCAATACTCCTCAAGAGTATATACCGCAGTTCCAGCACATAGGGATTCCTCAGTTTGAGCGCGATTCGGTCATTAATGCTGTCCCTGAAGCGGATCTGGCATTGGTAGAGAGTGCACATATAAACATGCCGGTCATTGGAGGAAGTTCCAATTCGAGGGGTCAAGTTGCTCACGGCGAGAGCAAAGAGAGGAATCCCTCGCCTGCAGTCGACGACAGCCAATCTGGGCACCAAGGGCTAGAAAGAACAGGCGATTTCCTTGAGGAGGAGCTGGACACTTGGATCAATACTCTTCAGGAATGTATGTCTCGACCCCAACAGGGCAATGACGAAGGTTCCAGCTCAAAGACTCCAGTTCCTCACAATGAAGGCGATGAAGGAAATCTGCCCCCAACAATTGTTGATACCCAACTTGAACATCAATGGCTCGAAGACCCGAGCAATTTCCTTGGCGATGAGTTCAATCTTTGGCTCGATCAATTTGGAGCCGGAGGGCCATCGCAGTGGTGACGCAAGGCAGGTGACCAAACGTCTGATGCAAGGCATGGTTACTCGATGAAAAATGCTTAGACGAAAGGGGTGGAACACTCCTATTGAATATGTTGTTGATCTTACTGTAAGGTTCCCACGGGAACATCTTTCATTAATGTCTAGAACTAATTGCGCGTGAGTGTCAACATCACCCTTTGAGCATCTTCAAGCCGAGGGCCGTGGATTAATCGCTTAATCCGTGGAGAAAGTTCCCCGAACAATGACTATCACCCGCGGAGTATAATGGGATCTACCCCTTCCATACGAAATACGTTTGGCCGCGAAGCCACCTATTTGGTAAAACGATGTATCGTTCCTAAACGATCTTCAAACGAATACCGAAGTAATGTCTCATTTCTTTCCCTTCTCAGGTGATAAACGTGGATAAATCACTCAAGGAGCCATTTGTTCGAATAACAGAACAGACGTTGCCTAACTGGGGGCAGATGAACCATTGATGTTGCAAACACTCCAAGAATGGATAGGAGGATTTGATAGATGTTGTTCATATCAATACGCAATATCAGAACGGGATGAGAACCAAGAGTAAAGTTGTATCGTTCCAATTTGTCTTGAATTTGAGAATATGAATTGATACTCGTTATTTATCCTTGACAGGGGAATCGCCTTACAGACGAACAGGTTTTCACATCCCATGTATTACCCGTTAGAATACATGACCAAGGGTAAATTGTATCGTTCTAATTTTTTGAAAAATTCGTGAACGTACAATAACATGTTTCTTCCGCATTTTCAGGATCTCCAGCCGCGGGGGACAGGTAAGTATCCCTTTCCCCAATCCATTGAAGATGTTAAATAAAAAACAGAGAGAAAAAGAAAAGCTTTCAGAATCTAATGTCTAGAAAAGACATAGAATTCAAACTTCATTGGCATTCATGTCTTAAAACAGGAGGTTATCTGAACATGAATAAGAACATGCATGGTGCATCATAAAATCCCCTTGACGGGTAAAATTTTTGGAGAAAATGAAAGAGATTTTTTCCAATCAAAAGTTCAAAACTTTTAAAAGGACGTTTTCTCAAAAGAAAAGAGGCAAAACCTAGTCCAAACACGTCCTACACACACTGGAGAGAAGTGGAGCGGATCAGATAGCAAAATCTGGACCTACGGAAGTAGGGATTATTCGCAACGATTACATGGGTTGGGATGACGGAGGCATTCGTTTCATATCCCTCAAACACTACAGGTGACCGTTGATAAACCCTTTGAACGACGGTTTTCATTCTTAACCCTGTCAAGAACCACCCCACATCGGGGCAAAATGGAGGTGAGTCCAGCGGTATCAGGAGAAAATGGTTAGAAATTTTCTTGCTCGGACTAACATCAATCTTTGTGTGTTGTTTATATGGTAATCCAAGTGCCATAGGATGACGAGAAGCATTCATTTCTCTATCCCACACACCATATCCTTTGCACAGCCAAGTTGAGCCTGCAAATTCATTTCATAAACCCCTGTTGGTGATCATGGGATGTTTCAAGATGGAAACTGCATCACTCCAAGAACGGAAGAAATCAAGAGATGGGATTTATAGAAAAATCTCATATCGGCGTTTAAATGTGCTATGATTCAAGTTGTATATCTAGCACAATTTTCTGAACATCGTAGTTCCAAAGGAAAAGAAAAGGCGGGATTTCAACAAAGAAAAAAATCCCCAGCATCAAGAAAAAGCAAAGTGCCTGGTAAAAGCAAGGCCGATGCTCGTGAAAACTGTTTGATTGATCCCCAATAAAGCCTAGTTGGGAAGAGAGAAAAACCCATAAAGGAGTCAGATCAAGAAGACTGCTCCCCAAATGATGTCAGCCGTGGTGCAAAAACACGGACAGAATTGTCAATCTCTTAATACCACAAGAGACGTTCTCTAAAGGACTTGTGCACACCTCAAAAGCGGTTGCACACCTAAAAAATGGAAGATGCAGAATGGAAAAGACATGTGACAAATTGGCAATGATCACCAATGTCAAATCCTTCGTGATTTCTGGGCCAAAAACAAGCCTTTTTCGGTCCCCAATCCTACCAATGTTACAACCCTGAAACAGTCTTCTCTGACTAAGACACTTGGGTTAACATATAGCTTAGCTCGAAGAAGTACGAGCAAGACTCTTTCTTTCTCATTTTGCAGGGTTCTTGACTTGTAAACCCGGAGCAGATGGTGAAGATTTTCATTCGATGGCCTCGACTCCAAAGTGGGTCCCCCTTGAAAACCAATATCCAAGCCCAACATTACGGTCCCGTGGAAGACCTCCCGACCGAACAAAATGTATGCGCTGCGAATGAGCCTAAAACCTAGGCACAGGTCAGTAGGGAATTGAGTGCATCCCCTAAAAATCATCACCTCAAAACAGGTGAGATGGCATCCTTGTCGAGAAATATTCCAATTGATGTTTTGAGCAAACTCTTTTTGGAAATTTTCAAACTGTTGATCCAGATTTTTCATGCAAGGGATTTGTGATCACATTTGCATGTTGCAAGAATGTTTTGGATAACCTCCAGCATCAAAATGCACATCTCATGACTAAAGCTTAAGTCATAAAATTTTGTCAATTGGACAATTGCTGTCTTCTCAAAGATTACCAATATTTTCTTGGGGAAGAGAAACCCTTAAAAAAAAATCATTTTCAAAATCAGACAGTCTCATTGGACGTGGAGAACCCTCGTCATGAGACCCCTTTTCAAAATTCAGGTAGTCTCATCGGACGTGGAGAACCCTCGTCATGAGACCCCTTTTCAAAAATCAAGCAGTCTCATCGGACGTGGAGAACCCTCGTCATGAGACCCCTTTTCAAAATTTAGGTAGTCTCATCGGACGTGGAGAACCCTCGTCATGAGACCCCTTTTCAAAAATCAAGCAGTCTCATCGGACGTGGAGAACCCACGTCATGAGACCCCTTTTCAAAATTCAGGTAGTCTCATCGGACGTGGAGAACCCTCGTCATGAGACCCCTCGTCATGAGACCCCTTTTCAAATATCAAACAGTCTCATCGGACGTGGAGAACCCTCGTCATGAGACCCCTTTTCAAAAATCAAGCAGTCTCATCGGACGTGGAGAACCCTCGTCATGAGACCCCTTTTCAAAATTCAGGTAGTCTCATCGAACGTGGAGAACCCTCGTCATGAGACCCCCTTTTCAAAATTCAGGAAATCTCATCGGACGTGGAGAACCCTCGTCATGAGACCCCTTTTCATTTAGGCAGTCTCATCGGACGTGGAGAACCCTCGTCATGAGACCCCTTTTCAAAGTCAAAACTGATGGTAGACACCGCCTGAAGGGTCAAACAAAGGTAGATACCGCCTGAAGGGTCAAATGAAGGTAGATACCGCCTGAAGGGTCAAATGAAGGTAGATACCGCCTGAAGGGTCAAAATAAGGTAGATACCGCCTGAAGGGTCAACTCAAAGGTAGATACCGCCTGAAGGGTCAAATGAAGGTAGATACCACCTGAAGGGTCAAATCAAGGTAGATACCGCCTGAAGGGTCAAATCAAAGGTAGATACCGCCTGAAGGGTCAAAATCAAAGGTAGATACCGCTTGAAGGGTCAACACAAGGTAGATACCGCCTGAAGGGTCAACACATGGTAGATACCGCCTGAAGGGTCAACACAAGGTAGAAACCGCCTGAAGGGTCAAATCAAAGGTAGAAACCGCATGAAGGGTCAACTCAAGGTAGAAACCGCCTGAAGGGTCAAACCAAGGTAGAAACCGCCTGAGGGATCACATTAATGGTAGAAACCGCCTGAAGGGTCACATATGGTAGAAACCGCCATAAGGGTGAATTCATTGGTAGAAACCGCCATAAGGGTCAACTCATTGATAAATATCGCAGTAAGGATCAACACAAAGGTCTGATCCACCATACGGATCAAAATCCTTGGCAAATCCCAAAGCGTGGGATGCGCCTTCCTTAGGTTCCTACAAGTTAGGAATCCCATCATGGTATGACCTACCATACAGGTCAGAGCTTAATCTCCCTAGGATATTCTGAATGACGAGTTCTAGGCATCTTCTTGAAAGTCGTCGCAACCGGCAGCATCCGACAGGTGAGCTTCAGGTAAGCCTCTCTCACTCCGGCCCATGTTCAAATTGTTAGAGCAAACCGGGGATTGATTTGAGCTTTTATCAATAGGCTTAAGGATCCGATGTCATAACATTTCTTCTCTTATTTTCCCAGTTGAGTCGGTTAGGAATCAGGTGCCACCTTATCTTTGAGAGAAACCTCTAACGAGATTCCTCTCAAAGAGGGGCAGCTGTTGACACCTGATTTTTTTTACCATTTATTATTGTGATTTTTATTCTTTAAAATTAATTAAAAATATCAAAAAAGGTCATAAAATCACAAAATCAACTTTGGAAGCCTTGGTTTAACCTTAGGAACCAATTTTGAACAAAAAATATTTTTCGGTATTTTTAATATTTTTCGAGTTTATTTAATTATAAAAATACCCAAAAAATCAGAAAAATACCATTCGTGGTCAGAAAAATACCCAAAAATATTCGATAATTTTGTTTTAATTTCCTCTTCAAGTATGTCACTTTAAATCTCAAAAATTCGGCTCGGGTCAATATGTTCCTTCACAAACATAAACCCGAACCGAGCCTAAAAAAAATCATTTTCGAGTCTTTTAGTTTTCAATTCTCACTTTTTATAAGCTATGACATTGGATTCTAAAGTCTTAAAGTGCAATTAGGTCAATTTGCCCTCCAATTTAATCAATTTTTACCAAAAGGGCTTAATTGCACATTTTTCTTTCAATTAGTCCCCGGTTTCACGGATGTATACGTATGCTCTACGTATTTATACGTCATACGTATTTATACGTTATGCATATTTATACTGTTTGGTAACCTCTTTAACTCTTGTAATAATAATAATGGTTATTATTTTTAACACCTTTGTTAGTGCCTTTTTTTTAGCATTTTTGTATTGTGAGTGCTATTGCTAGTGCTATTTTTAAATAGCATTTTTTGTATTATAAATTGTGAGTGCTATTGTTAGTGCTATTTTTAAATGACATTTATTTATCATAAATTGTGAGTGCTATTGTTAGTGCTATTTTTAAATGCCATTTATTTATCATAAATTGTGAGTGTTATTATTAGATAGAATTTATAATTGTTAGTGCTATTTTTAAATAGCATTTTTGTATTATAAATTGTGAGTGCTATTGTTAGTGCTATTTTTAAATGTCATTTATTTGTGAGTGCTATTTTTAGATAGAATTTATAATTGTTAGTGCTATTTTTAAATACAATTTATTGGAAGGTATTTTTGGCTATAAAAGGATGGCAAGAGTTTTGAGGTTGGAGGGGAGAGACATTTTGTAGAGTGTGCAAATTTTTGAGAGCTTAGAGAGAAGAACACAAACACTCTCTATATTCTCATAATCTTGAGTGAGCAAAATATACTAAGTTCGGAATATTGATTCCGCATATTGCTAGCACAATTGTTGCGGAGTTATTAGTCGTCTCCCCGTTCGTCAATTGGTGGTGCTTCCGAACTAGATGCCTAACACTTGTGGAGGCTGAGATCGAAGAACATCGAACCGACACCTCCGTTCAAGCACGCTACGAGAGGTAATCTATTTACTCCATTTGAGGCTTTGTGATTTTTTTCGATTGAAATGCACGAAGTACGCCTCTGGAGATACATGTAGGGGTTGTTATTTATTTCCGCTACGTGTTACGTGGATCCCAATAGTGGTATTAGAGCCAATCCTTAGGTGTTTTCGTGCATTTAATTGATTTTTGCAATTTTTGCAATACTATGGCCAATATGTATTAACGAATTGTTCGTCTTACATGGCTAATGGAGGTTGATTATTTTATATGATAAATTAATCAACGTAGCAAAAATTGAGACTAAATCAATTTTGAATCGAAAATTTATGGCTATCTTATTTTACGTAAAAATTCTGATTATGATTCAACGTAGAATTTTTATTGTGCCTTCCTAAGTTTTAAATTGTGAATTTATTACTTACGTGGAAGGGTGGTGATCATGGAAAAATCCCTAATCAATGTGATTGATGTATATATGAATGTATGGTGATTATTTATATATTTGGGGTTGTAATTATTAAATGGAGGCTGCGTACTCCTTTTATTTTTCATGTAATCTTTATTTTTAGCATAGTCAATTGTTAATGTAAATGCTACGAGGATTACGTGGATGAGCCTTTTAAGTCGGCGAGCTCTTAGAGGCCCAATTCTTGAAGAGTTCAAGAAACCAAGAAGAAGCGAAGAGCGGCTCTCCGTTATTAAAATATTAAAATGATTAAATGTGGTCTCATTGGCTCGAGACCCATTAAATCATAATTCCATGATCACCACGTAGGATAGATGTTTATGTGATTGACATCTATTTATTTGTTATGATTACGTGAGTATGTTAAACTGGTTAATATGCAAAGTCAGACTTACCTCACCCAAAATTGCGCATGCATGAAATCCTAGTTAGGAAAATCACTCGCGTTAGGTACCGAAAGGGCGTTGGTAATGACATCAGCGTAACCAAGTCCCCGAACCCAAAATCTCTGGTTCCACAGAATTGATCGATCTCTCCCAATCGGTCAATAAGGTTTCCGGTCTACCCTCCAAGAAAGACCGATGGCGACTCCAAATGCATGCACAAGTTGCACATGCCACCACGACCACACTAAGGTCGAAAGCGATCGACTCTTATCGTCGAATCCTTTGAAAAATACTCCCGCCGCGATTTGGTAAGGGCCTGGGAGGGCCCGCGCCGATCCAAAGCCCGCGATCCGCACCCTTATGCGGGGGAAGGCCCGCGATCGGTAATCCATTAGCCGCGTCCTCTTTCGGACGGGTCGCGACATTGACAATGCTTAATATTTCAAGATAACTAACAAATAAAAAATTAGGGTACTTCAACAAAGGATTATATATTCAATAGGTAGGATTTTTCGGCAATTCGTCAAATAGAAATGAGCAAAATATGACAAAAAATGCCTAACTACCTATTTGATCGCCGCGCAAAACATTTGCTGTGATCCTTAACTTGACTCTAGCTATTATTTGATCCGTAATTATTATTAAAAAAAATGATCATACATCAACATAGTGTTATCTATACAAAAGTCACAATTTTCCTAAGGTTCTTCGAATAGAAACGACTTTAAGAAGGTCAAATTAACTAACAACCTATTTGAACGATACATGGATTGACAATGCTTAATATTGCAAGATAACTAATAAATAAAAAATTAGAGTACTGCAACAAAGGATTATATATTCAATCGGTAGGAGTTTTCGGCAATTCATCAAACGGAAATGAGCTTAATATGACAAAAAATGCCTAACTATCTATTTGATCGACGCGCAAAACATTTGCAGTGATCCTTAACTTGACTCTCGTTATTATTTGAAGCGTAATAATAAATAAAAAATGATTATACATCAACATAGTGTTATCTCTACAAAAGTCGCAATTTTCCTAAGGTTGTTCGAGCAGAAATGACTTTAAGAAGGTCAAATTAACTAACTACCTATTTGATCGATACTTGGATTGACAATGATTAATATTTCAAGATAACTAATAAATAAAAAATTAGGATACTTCAACAAAGGATTATATATTCAATAGGCAGGAGTTTTCGGCAATTGGTCAGACAGAAATGAGCAAAATATGACAAAAAATGCCTAACAAACTATTTGATCGCCGCGCAAAACATTTGCAGTGATCCATAACTTGACTCTAGCTATTATTTGAAGCGTAATAATTAATAAAAAATGATCATATATCAACATAGTGTTATCTATACAAAAGTCGCAATTTTCCTAAGGTTCTTCGAATAGAAATGACTTTAAGAAGGTCAAATTAACTAACTACCTATTTGATCGATACATGGATTGAAAATGCTTAATATTTCAAGATAACTAATAAATAAAAAATTAGGATACTTCAACAAAGGATTATATATTCAATAAGTAGGAGTTTTCGGCAATTGGTCATACAGAAATGAGAAAAATATGACAAACAATGCCTAACTACCTATTTGATCGCCGCGCAAAACATTAGCAGTGATGCTTAACGTGACTCTAGCTATTATTTGAAACATAATACTAAATAAAAAAATGATCATACATCAACATAGTGTTATCTATACAAAAATCGCAATTTTCCTAAGGTTCTTCGAGTAGAAATAACTTTAAGAAGCTCAAATTAACTAACTACCTATTTGATCGATACTTGGATTGACAATGCTAAATATTTCAAGATAACTAATAAATAAAAAATTAGGGTGCTTCAACAAAGGATTATATATTCAATAGGTAGAAGTTTTCGGCAATTGGTCAAACAGAAAAGAGCATAATATGACAAAAAAGGCCTAACTACCTATTTGATCGCCGCGCAAAACGTTTGCAGTGATCCTTAACTTGACTCTAGCTATTATTTGAAACGTAATACTAAATAAAAAAATGATCATACATCAACATAGTGTTATCTATACAAAAGTCGCAATTTTCCTAAAGTTCTTCTAGTAGAAATGACTTTAAGGTGGTTGTCGCGACCCTCTTGAGATTGTCGGGCTCTCGAGGGCTAATGGGCCGTCCTGTCTGGTCGGACGCAAGCCTCTCCCAAGGCCCATTACCCAAATCGCAACGGAGGTATGCGTGATCGACTTTCAGTGTGGTCTAGTGACATGTGCTAAGTGTGCATGCCATGGAGTCGCCACCAATCATTTTTTTAGGGTATGATTGGACAACCCAATTGAATAGTTGGGAGTTTCTATTCAATTCTGCGAGAACCAGAGAAATGGTTTCGGGGACTTAGTTACACCAACTATTAGAGTTGACGCCCTTTCGGTACCTAAGTTGACTGAATTTTCTAGCCTGAGATTCATGCGGATGAGTAAGGTATGAACCCTAAATCTAGAAATTCATGCAGATAAGAGTGATTATCCTAGCAATCACAATCAGTAATAAAATGCCCAACTCAAGGAATCTAGATATGCAAATAAATCACATGGCATTCCTAGTAAGGCCATATTTATCAATCACAGCTCAAGAATGATTTAGCTGTCCTAGCCATTCTACACACGATCTAACCTAAGAAAAGCATTAGGAAGCATCGAAGGAGTTCGAGGGTACTCACATGGGGTTCGTCGTGCCCTGGTTTGGTCTTGGACGAGCTATCGAGCCCATACCGACCCGATTATATTTGGGGATTCACTCGGCGTTTTACACCATGAAATCATGTGAAACAAAAACGAAAATATTCAGCAAGGGGAATTTATTGTAGATGGTGGTCGATCTAATTGGACGTCAAGACTAAAAAATATGTAGAAATTTACAAATTAAAATACTCGAATGACATTTTTTTGCCAAATTCAATTCTATGCGTCGTGAAGAAACACATGCAATTGAAGTTGAATTTTGACTATTTATGAGTTCAAAATGAAAAGGAAATTAAAATAAAAATATTGACTATTTTCTATATTTTTACGACATCGAACGCTATTTTTCTTCATTTTTCATGTATTTTTCTATTTTTGGAAAATATTAAAAAATATGACAAATTATTTTTTTTTATCAAAAATGGTTCATTTAGCTTGGTCAAGGCTACCAAAGATGATTTTTTAATTTTTTTAACTTTTTATAGATTTTTTTATGAATTTTTAAAAAATAAACTATGAAAGACTGATCAAAAATCAGGTGTCAACAGCTGCCCCTCTTTGAGAGGAATTTCGTCAGAGGTTTCTCTCAAAGACAAGGTGACACCTGTGTTCCGATCGACTCGACTGGGAAAAGAAAAGAAATCATGACATCCAATTTTCATGCCCATCAATGTGTGCTTTTCCTTAAAAAGAGATGTGCTCATTCAATTCCCTGATATGATGTAAGAAAGTTAAGGAGTAGATAGACTTCCCTGCCCCTTACCTGTCGAATGCTTGCGGCATTTGCTGTGTCTGATGGGTTCAAGTAGATTCCTAAGGACTTGTCATCGGAGTGTCCTGGGGATGTTAAGCTCTGACCTGTATGGTAGGTCAAACCATAATGGGATTCCTAACTGATAGGAACCTAAGGAAGACGCTTCCCACATTTGGGAATTTGCCAAGGGTTTTGATCCGTGTGGTGGACTAAACTAGAAATGGCTTGCCTAATGTAAGGCTTATTAGGGAAAACGAATCCTCCCGCGTTCGGGATTCATCAAGGTTTTGATCCGTATGGTGGATCGGACCATTGGGTTGATCCTTCAGGCGGTCTCTACCAGTCCTTTGACCCTTCAGGCGGTTTCTACCATTCATTGACCCTTCATGCGGTTTCTACCATTGGTTGACCCTTCAGGCGGTTTCTACCATACATTGACCCTTCAGGCGGTTTCTACCATTGTTTTGACCCTTCAGGCGGTTTCTACCATTGGTTGACCCTTCAGGCGGTTTCTACCATACATTGACCCTTCAGGCGGTTTCTACCATTGTGTTGACCCTTCAGGCGGTTTCTACCATTGATTGACCCTTCAGGCGGTTTCTACCATTGAGTTGACCCTTCAGGCGGTTTCTACCATTTATGAGATTCCAAATTGATATGAATCAAAGGATGACGTACCCGCTCTTCGGGGCTAGTCGGAGACTCGATCATTCTGTGGATCGGTCTTAGAAAAGATTTGCCTACTAAAAGGCTTCACCTAAGGATGACGCACCCAGTCTTTGGGGCGGCCAAAAGTCCTGCAGAAAGCTTAGACCTGAAAAAATTTTCCTCGCCAAGAAGATATTAGTAATCTTTGGGAAGACAATAATTGTCTAACTGACAAAATTCTACGACTTAAGTTTTAGTCATGAAATGTGCATTTTGATTGCTGGAGGTTATCCAAAACATTCCTACCATATACAGATGTGATCATAAATTCCTTGCACGGAAACTCTAGATCAAACAATTTGAAAATTTCAAAAAGAGTTTGCTCAAAACATCCATTGGAGTATTTCTCATCCAAGAAGGCTCCTCACTGCTCTGTGATAATGATCTTTAATAGGGAAAGTGCTCAATTTCCTACCGACCTGTGCCTGGGTTTCAGGATCATTCGCAACGCATACATTTCGACCGATCAGGAGGTCTTTCACGGGACCGTAGTGTTAGGCTTGGATATCGGTTTCCAAGGGGGACTCACTTTTGAGTCAAGGCCGTTGAACGAAATTTTTCACTATCTGCTCCGGGTTTACAAGTCAAGAACCCTGTAAAATGAGAAAGAAATAGTCTTGCTCGTACTTCTTTGAGCTAAGTTATACATTAACCCAAGTGTCTTAGTCAGATAAGACTGTTTCAGGGTTGTAACATTGGAAGGATTGGGGACCGAAAAAGGCTTATTTTTTGCCCAGAAATTGTGAAGGGTTTGGCATTGGTGATCATTGCAAATTTGCCACATGTCCTTCGAAGAACATCTCCATTTCTTGAAGTGTACACTCCTCTTTTAGAGCGCACAAGGATGTTTAAAAGCGTCTCTTGTTACATTAAGAGACCGTCTGTTTGTGTGTTTGCAATTTGAGCACGACATCATTTGGAGAGTAGTCATCTTGATCTGACTCCTTTGCAGGGTCTTTTCATCGTATATCTAGACTTTACTGGGGATATTTTGAATAGACATCAGCCTTGCTTTTTACCAGGCACTTTGCTTTTTCTTGATGTCTAGGGATTTTTCTTTTCCCCCTTTTTTTAATCCCGTGTTTTTCTTTTCTTTTGGAGCTAGGATTTTCGGCAATCATGCTAGATATGCAACTTAAACTTTGGCACGCTTCCATTCCTAGAGTTATGTTGCCTTTGCTTTGGAATATGCAAAGATCACCAATAGGTTGATGAAATGAATTTGCTGGCTCAACTTGGTCGTGCAAAGGATAACAGTGTGTAGGATAGAGAAATGAATTATTCTCGTCATCCTATGACACTTGGATTATCATATAAACAACACACAAAGATTTATGTTAGTCCGAGCAAGAAAATTTCAAACCGTTTACTTTCTGATACTGTTGGACTAACCTTCATTTGCCCCAATGTGGGGTGGTTCTTGACAGGGTTGAGAATGAAAATCGCCGTTCAATGGGGTTCTCAATGGGCATCTGTAGTGTTTGGAATGAAGAAATAAATGCCTCTGTCATCTCGATCCATGTAATCGTTGCGAATGACCCTTATATCCATAGGTTAAGGTTTCGCTATCATTTCCAATCTCCTCATCTCTCAAGTGTGTATGGGACGTGTTTGGATTAGGCTCGCTTCTCTTATGAGAAAATACCCTTTTGAACAGTTCAAACGACTCTTGTTGGAAAAATTCATTTCATTTCATCAAGATTTATCCTTCAAAGGGATTTTGTGATGCACCATACATGTGTAATTCATGTTCAGACAATCTCATGTTTTAAAACATGAATGTCAATGAAGTAAGAATTCTATGTCTTTTTAGATGTGAGAATCGAATTAATTCTGAAAGTTTTTAATCTCCAATGAATTGGGAAAAGGGATACTTACCTGCCCATCGAGGCTGGAGATCCTGGAGATATAAAAGGGATATGTCATCGTATATTCTAAAACTTTACAAAAATTGGAACGATACATCTTACCCTTGGTCATATGCTCCAACGAGTATACAAGGGTTGTGAAAATATGTCTGCCCTGATGGCGAGCTCTTGCCAAGGATAAATATTAAGCATTATTTTGGGTTTCCAAATTCAAAACAAATTGGGACGATACTACTTTACTCTTGATTTGAATTCCATTCTGCATGCCAATGTGCAGATTGTAGAAGCCGGCCCTCAAGCTTGTGGCCATGATTTCTTCGTCTGGTTGGGCAACGAATCCACCTCGAGGATTTACGTCGGAGGAGATTCATTCATCTTTTTGGGCGTGTTTCATGCACTGTTATGTTATTTGAATGCATGGCTTCTTGGGTGCCTCGTCTCTGTTCATCACCTGAGAGGAAAATGAGAGAACATTATCCCCGCATCTGATTGAAAATCATTTAGGAACGATACGTTCTTTTTACCAAATGGGTGGCTCCGCGGCCAAATGTTTTTTACATTGAAAGGATGGATTCCATTACGCTCTGCGGATGATAACTATCGCTTTAGGGACTTGCCCCACGGATTAAACGATGAATTTGATGTCTTTGGCTTCGACATGCTTTCCGGATGTAGGAATGGTTTGCCCCCATTTTCAGTGGAGATGGGTTTTGTGGAGTGGGCAAGATCAAAAACTCATCCTAGATTTGGCTTTAGTCGAAGGTTGAAATCCCGACCTTGGATAAGCGAATCATGATTCATCTCCTTCTGCTTCGGATTTGTCATTTGCATGCTTCACATTTTATAATACCAACTTCGCCGCTTGATGAAAATGAATCGATGATTTTCGAATTGCCCCAAGTTCTATAGTCATCTGCGTCGAATCTCTTTGAACTTCATCGGGTGATAGACCAACTGATAAAATGATTTTTCAATCCCGAGATCGAACTCCTGACGTTTCGTACCACTTCCATTTCACTGACTACCAGGACACAGCACTATTGGCGTCCCTAACTGGTTCGTTTTTTGTTATAAAATTCTTGAAGCAGTTAGCGACCCCCATCGAGAATGAAACAAGCTCAATTTAGAGTTCATAACGACTAAAGGTCCCTTAGAACGATACATAGCTAACCGTCTTTGAGCTCGCTCGGGCTTTTGCTCGCATTTTCCTATGTGAAGCCTTTAAATGTTTTTCTTCGTGGCGTTCAATTGATTCGCCTCGACTCTAATCTAACAAGGGATTGTCGCACTCAAGCATGATGATGCTCGCAGGTAGTACTGATTGCTGCCCCAGATTAACTCTAGGCATTAAGGAAGATTATCTTGCATGGAAGACTTTATGACAGAAAGATTAATGATACATCCAGTCACATGTGCCTAGTTCCCTTGAGGATTCTCGGTGATCAGCCAGTTACACCATGAATCAGACATATAATCGTCATTTTGGATCATAACTTCATAAGTCCATCAGTTTTAAACTGATCGATCCAGATATGGAGCTCCTCATCAAGGAAATCTTTTGATTCTTCGAGCAACTGATATTCGGGTTGACCATCATCGCTTGGCGTTGAAGGATTCCTGTTTCTATTGTGAGCGATCTGATTCTTCGAGCTAGAACCTTCGTCGTTGCTTGAGATTATAAGAGGATGATTGATCGGTTCACTATCAAAAGCACCTTCCATTTGGGAATGGAAGAAACAAAAATCCTCAGAGCATCCGCCCGCTTGATCTTCCGAAATCATATGCCCAAGCCGGGCAGATCTTTGAACACTAGGCGCAATATGTTGATCGGGGATAGGAAGAGCACTAGCGAAAAGTTGCTGCTCAAACCAAGGAGTTCGTACCTGCTGCACTTGTGGCATATACTCTTGAGGGGTGCTGAGATGATTCGGGGGAATATTCTGATTAGCGCCCAAGTAGTCGATGGTGCTGCTACCAGCTTGGTCGGTGCCTAGATTCGGCAGGGTATTTCTTACTTCAGGGGCATTGTAGTTATAGCCATGCCTAGTGTTTAGGCACAAGTTGAGTTCTTTCAGGTTCAGTGCTGTGTGGCGCTGTCTTAGCGCCCTTCTGTAGCTCTTGAGGTGACTCGCGACTCCATCTTTAGTGAGTCCTGGTATGTTCATGATCTCAAGTATGCGCGTTGGATATGCTGAGTTGATCCCTAGTTGCTGAACCGCACTAAGGAACTTGAGATGAAGCTCGGGGGACCAATTGACCATCGTCTTCTTGCGACCCGGAACAGTGTTGACAACTTGGCTATTGCTCTCTGGCCTATTTCCAGTAGGATTTGATCGAGCCGGAAATTGTTGTGGAGGGAATTCATCAGCTTTGGATTGGTCGGTCGTGATAGTAAGCTCATCGTTAAGGAAACTCCAATCATGGTGACGCATATCACATCCTTTAGAAGGCATCGGTATTGACTTCGTAGAATTGATTTGTTCATGCATATCTCCAACAAAATCCGATTGTATCGAAGATGGTTCGAGGGAGTGGGGTGGTGAATGAGCATTTTCAATCCTCATATAAGGCTTATCAAGGAACATTTCGCCGAGAGTGATAGGGCCACCGCAATTAAGGCAAGCGATAGTGCTGGGAGCTTTCTTATACCTCATGTTCTCCGCTCGAAGCTTTTCGTTTTCCTCCTTTAGAATCGCAAGTTCTTGACGTCTGTGTTGAGCCCTCAATTTGGCTCGCTTATTTTGAAACCAAAACTTGACCCTCAAAGGTTTCATCCCTAGCTTCTGGCCCAATTCATTTCTTTGTTTCATGTTCGGGAGAGGGCATTCACTAAAGAAAGCTTCAAGCTCTTGGATTTCATTCTGAGTGTGGCACTGGCGACGTTTCCTTTTCCGGGATTGACCATCGCTGCTGCTGTTGTCGTCGCTGCTGAGATCCTGAACTTCGTTGCCGAAAGGGTTGGGTTCTGTGGTTCTGGTACCAGACGCCATCCTGGAATCTTCGAGATCTCTCAGTAGTTCATTTTCTGAGATTTTTGGATCAGTCGCCTCTAGCAACTGATGGTAACCCTCAAACATGTTGGATCGAAAAATGTTCGATCAATTTTTGCTCACTCAGGGTTCTCTACTCTCTCATGTATGCTCACACTCTCTAAATTTTCTTTTGAGTGGTTCTGTATGCCCATGAAACGTTCTTTAAACATGGATGAAGATCATCAGGCAAGCGTTGCTCCCAAGATTTCGTATTTCCCGCTTTGTCGTCTTCTTTCTTCTTTTCAACGTGGAGGGACACCAAATCGATTTCCTTTTCTCGATATCCATGTCTGTCTCCCACTTATTTTCAAAAAGGTGGAACTACGCTCGCCTCCCGCTCAGTTTTTTATTATGATGGGACCGCCAAATCCTTTCGCAACTTTTTTCGATAGTTGCGCTTAACTCCCGCTCAATTTTAATATGGTGACACCGACATATCTTTTTACAACTTTTTTAGGTTTATCAAGCCTGAAATCGCGGACTGGGACAGATCTGATGGTTCACCGAAAGAGCCACCACTGCTTTACCCAATTAACTTGGCTCCACGAGCATTATTGCTGTGCCTTTCTTCATTCTCGAGTTGCTATAAAATGAGGAGTTAATGCAGAGAAGATTAACACTCTTACATAATTGCCTTTTCGTATTTTAATCACTCTACCACACTCATCTTCTTCTCCCTCACTCCAACGAAAATGACCTCCTCTCCTATTCGCGCTTTCTCGGCCGAAATTTTGGCCCAGTGGGAAAAACTCTATAACCTCCTCGGTCGAGGCTATGCTCATATAGCCGATCACCCAGAAACTGAAGATGAAATCCGCATTTTGCTCGTGGAAATAGACACCACCTCCATCGAGGGCACTAATTTAGAGAGGGAATATAGAATCTTCCCAACCCTCTTTATAAACTTTTTAGAGACTTACCGTGTCGCTCATCGAAAAGCTACCGTGGCTCACGTTTTGCGAGCTCGCTATGAGGATCGGTCCAACTGCTTGGTGTTGGCCAACCTTGTGGCCGATAGTCACAGAAAGGTTGTTGAGTTCGCCAACAAGCGAGTCTCGATGTTGCTTCGCGAGAGGGGAAATTTGGTGGAGCGCTTGGCCTTATCCCTGACCACCTATGAGCACGACCGTCGTAATGTCGTGTTGAAGTTTCAATGTGAGTGGCAGGAAGAAAGGCTTGACAGCATTACCGCGGATATAGCCCATGGGAGAGGACTAGTTCGGGACCTGGAAGTAGCCGCCGAAGATCACGGGACCAAGGTTGACGATCTTAAAGGGGAATGTAAACGCCTTCTTCTTAAGCTTGCAGATCTCGAGTCTCGAGGTGGTGAGTATAAGCAAAGCATCAATAATATGGAGGGCCGACTAGGTTCCTTTGTGATGCTAATTAGGGCTCATTGCGGTTTTATGTTTCCACCCCGATGATTTGTATGATCTGCTTTTAAGGTCCCTCGATTGAGCGAAATGAATGAAAGCTCTAATGTGTGTGTCTCAACTTCTGTATGGCTGACTTTCTCGAACACCTGACCACTCTCAACCTAGGCAAGCTGCGCTTTGACATTGATGATTCGAGCGTGTACAACTTGATTTTTTAATCTTGCTTATGATCGGATAAAGGAACCTCCCACCGCGATTATCCACAAAAAGACTTCTCTTCTCTACTTGTTTTTAACCTGTTTCAAATGAAAAGGCAGAATCAGAAGAAAGAATTTGAAAAATAAAGCATAAATCCTTTCAATTTTATGCTTACTTGTGATTGTCGCGACCCTCTTGAGGTTGTCAGGCTCTCGAGGGCTAATGGGCCGTCCTGTCTGGTCGGACGCGGGCCTCTCCCAAGGCCCATTACCCAAATCGCAACGGAGGTATGCGTGATCGACTTTCAGTGTGGTCTAGTGATATGTGCTAAGTGTGCATGCCATGGAGTCGCCACCAATCATTTTTTTAGAGTGTGATTGGACCACCCAATCGAATAGTTGGGAGTTTCTATTCAATTCTGCGAGAACCAGAGAAATGGTTTCGGGGACTTAGTTACACCAACTGTCAGAGTTGACGCCCTTTCGGTACCTAAGTTGACTGAATTTTCTAGCCTGAGATTCATGCGGATGAGTAAGGTATGAACCCTAAATCTAAAAATTCATGCAGATAGGAGTGATTATCCTAGCAATCACAATCAGTAATAAAATGCGCAACTCAAGAAATCTAGATATGCAAATAAATCACATGACATTCCTAGTAAGGCCCTATTTATCAATCACAGCTCAAGAATGATTTAGCTGTCCTAGACATTCTACACACGATCTAACCTAAGAAAAGCATTAGGAAGCATCGAAGGAGTTCGAGAGTACTCACATTGGGTTCGTCGTGCCCTGATTTGGTCTTGGACGAGCTATCGAGCTCATGCCGACCCGATTATATTTAGGGATCCACTCGGCGTTTTACATCATGAAATCATGTGAAACAAAAACGAAAATATTCAGCAAGGGGAATTTATTGTAGATGGTGGTCGATCTAATTGGACGTCAAGACTAAAAAATATGTAGAAATTTACAAATTAAAATACTCGAATGACATTTTTTTGCCAAATTCAACTCTATGCGTCGTGAAGAAATACATGCAATTGAACTTGAATTTTGACTATTTATGAGTTCAAAATGAAAAGGAAATTAAAATAAAAATATTGACTATTTTTCTATATTTTTACGACATCGAACGCTATTTTTCTTCATTTTTCATGTATTTTTCTATTTTTGGAAAATATTAAAAAATATGACAAATTATTTTTTTTTATCAAAAATGGTTCCTTTAGCTTGGTCAAGGCTACCAAAGATGATTTTTTAATTTTTTTAACTTTTTATAGATTTTTTATGAATTTTTAAAAAATAAACTATGAAAGACTGATCAAAAATCAGGTGTCAACAGCTGCCCCTCTTTGAGAGGAATTTCGTCAGAGATTTCTCTCAAAGACAAGGTGACACCTGTGTTCCGATCGACTCGACTGGGAAAAGAAAAGAAATCATGACATCCAATTTTCATGTCCATCAATGTGTGCTTTTCCTTAAAAAGAGATGTGCTCGTTCAATTCCCTGATATGATATAAGAAAGTTAAGGAGTAGATAGACTTCCCTGCCCCTTACCTGTCGAATGCTTGCGGCATTTTCTGTGTCTGATGGGTTCAAGTAGATTCCTAAGGACTTGTCATCGGAGTGTCCTGGGGATGTTAAGCTCTGACCTGTATGGTAGGTCAAACCATAATGGGATTCCTAACTGATAGGAACCTAAGGAAGACGCATCCCACATTTGGGAATTTGCCAAGGGTTTTGATCCGTGTGGTGGACTAAACTAGAAATGGCTTGCCTAATGTAAGGCTTATTAGGGAAAACGAATCCTCCCGCGTTCGGGATTCATCAAGGTTTTGATCCGTATGGTGGATCGGACCATTGGGTTGATCCTTCAGGCGGTCTCTACCAGTCCTTTGACCCTTCAGGCGGTTTCTACCATTCATTGACCCTTCATGCGGTTTCTACCATTGGTTGACCCTTAAGGCGGTTTCTACCATACATTGACCCTTCAGGCGGTTTCTACCATTGTTTTGACCCTTCAGGCGGTTTCTACCATTGGTTGACCCTTCAGGCGGTTTCTACCATACATTGACCCTTCAGGCGGTTTCTACCATTGTGTTGACCCTTCAGGCGGTTTCTACCATTGATTGACCCTTCAGGCGGTTTCTACCATTGAGTTGACCCTTCAGGCGGTTTCTACCATTTATGAGATTCCAAATTGATATGAATCAAAGGATGACGTACCCGCTCTTTGGGGCTAGTCGGAGACTCGATCATTCTGTGGATCGGTCTTAGAAAAGATTTGCCTACTAAAAGGCTTCACCTAAGGATGACGCACCCAGTCTTTGGGGCGGCCAAAAGTCCTGCAGAAAGCTTAGACCTGAAAAAATTTTCCTCGCCAAGAAGATATTAGTAATCTTTGGGAAGACAATAATTGTCTAACTGACAAAATTCTACAACTTAAGTTTTAGTCATGAAATGTGCATTTTGATTGCTGGAGGTTATCCAAAACATTCCTACCATATACAGATGTGATCATAAATTCCTTGCACGGAAACTCTAGATCAAACAATTTGAAAATTTCAAAAAGAGTTTGCTCAAAACATCCATTGGAGTATTTCTCATCCAAGAAGGCTCCTCACTGCTCTGTGATAATGATCTTTAATAGGGAAAGTGCTCAATTTCCTACCGACCTGTGCTTGGGTTTCAGGATCATTCGCAACGCATACATTTCGACCGATCAGGAGGTCTTTCACGGGACCGTAGTGTTAGGCTTGGATATCGGTTTCCAAGGGGGACTCACTTTTGAGTCAAGGCCGTTGAACGAAATTTTTCACTATCTGCTCCGGGTTTACAAGTCAAGAACCCTGTAAAATGAGAAAGAAATAGTCTTGCTCGTACTTCTTTGAGCTAAGTTATACATTAACCCAAGTGTCTTAGTCAGATAAGACTGCTTCGGGGTTGTAACATTGGAAGGATTGGGGACCGAAAAAGGCTTATTTTTTGCCTAGAAATTGTGAAGGGTTTGGCATTGGTGATCATTGCAAATTTACCACATGTCCTTCGAAGAACATCTCCATTTCTTGAAGTGTACACTCCTCTTTTAGAGCGCACAAGGATGTTTAAAAGCGTCTCTTGTTACATTAAGAGACCGTCTGTTTGTGTGTTTGCAATTTGAGCACGACATCATTTGGAGAGTAGTCATCTTGATCTGACTCCTTTGCAGGGTCTTTTCATCGTATATCTAGACTTTACTGGGGATATTTTGAATAGACATCAGCCTTGCTTTTTACCAGGCACTTTGCTTTTTCTTGATGTCTAGGGATTTTTCTTTTCCCCCTCTTTTTAATCCCGTGTTTTTCTTTTCTTTTGGAGCTTGGATTTTCGGCAATCATGCTAGATATGCAACTTAAACTTTGGCACGCTTCCATTCCTAAAGTGATGTTGCCTTTGCTTTGGAATATGCAATGATCACCAATAGGTTGATGAAATGAATTTGCTGGCTCAACTTGGTCGTGCAAAGGATAACAGTGTGTAGGATAGAGAAATGAATTATTCTCGTCATCCTATGACACTTGGATTATCATATAAACAACACACAAAGATTTATGTTAGTCCGAGCAAAAAAATTTCAAACCGTTTACTTTCTGATACTGTTGGACTAACCTTCATTTGCCCCAATGTGGGGTGGTTCTTGACAGGGTTGAGAATGAAAATCGCCGTTCAATGGGGTTCTCAATGGGCATCTGTAGTGTTTGGAATGAAGAAATAAATGCCTCTGTCATCTCGATCCATGTAATCGTTGCGAATGACCCTTATATCCATAGGTTAAGGTTTCGCTATGATTTCCAATCTCCTCATCTCTCAAGTGTGTATGGGACGTGTTTGGATTAGGCTCGCTTCTCTTATGAGAAAATACCCTTTTGAACAGTTCAAACGAATCTTGTTGGAAAAATTCATTTCATTTCATCAAGATTTATCCTTCAAAGGGATTTTGTGATGCACCATACATGTGTAATTCATGTTCAGACAATCTCATGTTTTAAAACATGAATGTCAATGAAGTAAGAATTCTATGTCTTTTTAGATGTGAGAATCGAATTAATTCTGAAAGTTTTTAATCTCCAATGAATTGGGAAAAGAGATACTTACCTGCCCATCGAGGCTGGAGATCCGGGAAATATAAAAGGGATATGTCATCGTATATTCTAAAAATTTACAAAAATTGGAACGATACATCTTACCCTTGGTCATATGCTCCAACGAGTGTACAAGGGTTGTGAAAATCTGCACTTCACATAGTAACACAAGATTGTTAGGTGTTCTAAAGTTCTTTCGACTTCTTGGTTTTTGGAGAAAAATGAAACTTACATGTCTGCCCTGATGGCGAGCTCCTGCCAAGGATAAATATTAAGCATTATTTTGGGTTTCCAAATTCAAAACAAATTGGGACGATACTACTTTACTCTTGATTTGAATTCCATTATGCATGCCAATGTGCAGATTGTAGAAGCCGGCCCTCAAGCTTGTGGCCATGATTTCTTCGTTTGGTTGGGCAACGAATCCACCTCGAGGATTTACGTCGGAGGAGATTCATTCATCTTTTTGGGCGTGTTTCATGCACTGTTATGTTATTTGAATGCATGGCTTCTTGGGTGCCTCGTCTCTGTTCATCACCTGAGAGGAAAATGAGAGAACATTATCCCCGCATCTGATTGAAAATCATTTAGGAACGATACGTTCTTTTTACCAAATGGGTGGCTCCGCGGCCAAATGCGTTTTACATTGAAAGGATGGATTCCATTACGCTCTGCGGATGATAACTATCTCTTCAAGGACTTGCCCCACGGATTAAACGATGAATTTGATGTCTTCGGCTTCGACATGCTTTCCGGATGTAGGAATGGTTTGCCCCCATTTTCAGTGGAGATGGGTTTTGTCGAGTGGGCAACATCAAAAACTCATCCTAGATTTGGCTTTAGTCGAAGGTTGAAATCCCGACCTTGGATAAGCGAATCATGATTCATCTCCTTCTGCTTCGGATTTGTCATTTGCATGCTTCACATTTTACAATACCAACTTCGCCGCTTGATGAAAATGAATCGATGATTTTCGAATTGCCCCAAGTTCTATAGTCATCTGCGTCGAATCTCTTTGAACTTCATCGGGTGATAGACCAACTGATAAAATGATTTTTCAATCCCGAGATCGAACTCCTGACGTTTCGTACCACTTCCATTTCACTGACTACCAGGACACAGCACTATTGGCGTCCCTAACTGGTTCGTTTTTTGTTATAAAATTCTTGAAGCAGTTAGCAACCCCCATCGAGAATGAAACAAGCTCAATTTAGAGTTCATAACGACTAAAGGTCCCTTAGAACGATACAGAGCTAACCGTCTTTGAGCTCGCTCGGGCTTTTGCTCGCATTTTCCTATGTGAAGCCTTTAAATGTTTTTCTTCGTGGCGTTCAATTGATTCGCCTCGACTCTAATCTAACAAGGGATTGTCGCACTCAAGCATGATGATGCTCGCAGGTAGTACTGATCGCTGCCCCAGATTAACTCTAGGCATTAAGGAAGATTATCTTGCATGGAAGACTTTATGACAGAAAGATTAATGATACATCCAGTCACATGTGCCTAGTTCCCTTGAGGATTCTCGGTGATCAGCCAGTTACACCATGAATCAGACATATAATCGTCATTTTGGATCATAACTTCATAAGTCCATCAGTTTTAAACTGATCGATCCAGATATGGAGCTCCTCATCAAGGAAATCTTTTGATTCTTCGAGCAACTGATATTCGGGTTGACCATCATCGCTTGGCGTTGAAGGATTCCTGTTTCTGTTGTGAGCGATCTGATTCTTCGAGCTAGAACCTTCGTCGTTGCTCGAGATTATAAGAGGATGATTGATCGGTTCACTATCAAAAGCACCTTCCATTTGGGAATGGAAGAAACAAAAATCCTCAGAGCATCCGCCCGCTTGATCTTCCGAAATCATATGCCCAAGCCGGGCAGATCTTTGAACACTAGGCGCAATATGTTGATCGGGGATAGGAAGAGCACTAGCGAAAAGTTGCTGCTCAAACCAAGGAGTTCGTACCTGCTGCACTTGTGGCATATACTCTTGAGGGGTGCTGAGATGATTCAGGGGAATATTCTGATTAGCGCCCAAGTAGTCAATGGTGCTGCTACCAGCTTGGTCGGTGCCTAGATTCGGCAGGGTATTTCTTACTTCAGGGGCATTGTAGTTATAGCCATGCCTAGTGTTTAGGCACAAGTTGAGTTCTTTCAGGTTCAGTGCTGTGTGGCGCTGTCTTAGCGCCCTTCTGTAGCTCTTGAGGTGACTCGCGACTCCATCTTTAGTGAGTCCTGGTATGTTCATGATCTCAAGTATGCGCGTTGGATATGCTGAGTTGATCCCTAGTTGCTGAACCGCACTAAGGAACTTGAGATGAAGCTCGGGGGACCAATTGACCCTCGTCTTCTTGCGACCCGGAACAGTGTTGACAACTTGGCTATTGCTCTCTGGCCTATTTCCAGTAGGATTTGATCGAGCCGGAAGTTGTTGTGGAGGGA
Source organism: Rhodomyrtus psidioides (assembly GCA_021437785.1). NCBI lineage: Eukaryota > Viridiplantae > Streptophyta > Magnoliopsida > Myrtales > Myrtaceae > Rhodomyrtus > Rhodomyrtus psidioides. Next base: position 1,893,020 of record JAILYB010000089.1, read on the forward strand.
ATTCATCAGCTTTGGATTGGTCGGTCGTGATAGTAAGCTCATCGTTAAGGAAACTCCAATCATGGTGACGCATATCACATCCTTTAGAAGGCATCGGTATTGACTTCGTAGAATTGATTTGTTCATGCATATCTCCAACAAAATCCGATTGTATCGAAGATGGTTCGAGGGAGTGGGGTGGTGAATGAGCATTTTCAATCCTCATATAAGGCTTATCAAGGAACATTTCGCCGAGAGTGATAGGGCCACCGCAATTAAGGCAAGCGATAGTGCTGGGAGCTTTCTTATACCTCATGTTCTCCGCTCGAAGCTTTTCGTTTTCCTCCTTTAGCATCGCAAGTTCTTGACGTCTGTGTTGAGCCCTCAATTTGGCTCGCTTATTTTGAAACCAAAACTTGACCCTCAAAGGTTTCATCCTTAGCTTCTGGCCCAATTCATTTCTTTGTTTCATGTTCGGGAGAGGGCATTCACTAAAGAAAGCTTCAAGCTCTTGGATTTCATTCTGAGTGTGGCACTGGCGACGTTTCCTTTTCCGGGATTGACCATCGCTGCTGCTGTTGTCGTCGCTGCTGAGATCCTGAACTTCGTTGCCGAAAGGGTTGGGTTCTGTGGTTCTGGTACCAGACGCCATCCTAGAATCTTCGAGATCTCTCAGTAGTTCATTTTCTGAGATTTTTGGATCAGTCGCCTCTAGCAACTGATGGTAACCCTCAAACATGTTGGATCGAAAAATGTTCGATCAATTTTTGCTCGCTCAGGGTTCTCTACTCTCTCATGTATGCTCACTCTCTCTAAATTTTCTTTTGAGTGGTTCTGTATGCCCATGAAACGTTCTTTAAACATGGATGAAGATCATCAGGCAAGCGTTGCTCCCAAGATTTCGTATTTCCCGCTTTGTCGTCTTCTTTCTTCTTTTCAACGTGGAGGGACACCAAATCGATTTCCTTTTCTCGATATCCATGTCTGTCTCCCACTTATTTTCAAAAAGGTGGAACTACGCTCGCCTCCCGCTCAGTTTTTTAATATGATGGGACCGCCAAATCCTTTCGCAACTTTTTTCGATAGTTGCGCTTAACTCCCGTTCAATTTTAATATGGTGACACCGACATATCTTTTTACAACTTTTTTAGGTTTATCAAGCCTGAAATCGCGGACTGGGATAGATCTGATGGTTCACCGAAAGAGCCACCATTGCTTTACCCAATTAACTTGGCTCCACGAGCATTATTGCTATGCCTTTCTTCATTCTCGAGTTGCTATAAAAGGAGGAGTTAATGCAGAGAAGATTAACACTCTTACATAATTGTCTTTTCGTATTTTAATCACTCTACCACACTCATCTTCTTCTCCCTCACTCCAACGAAAATGACCTCCTCTCCTATTCGCGCTTTCTCGGCCGAAATTTTGGCCCAGTGGGAAAAACTCTATAACCTCCTCGGTCGAGGCTATGCTCATATAGCCGATCACCCAGAAACTGAAGATGAAATCCGTATTTTGCTCGTGGAAATAGACACCACCTCCATCGAGGGCACTAATTTAGAGAGGGAATATAGAATCTTCCCAACCCTCTTTATAAACTTTTTAGAGACTTACCGTGTCGCTCATCGAAAAGCTACCGTGGCTCACGTTTTGCGAGCTCGCTATGAGGATCGGTCCAACTGCTTGGTGTTGGCCAACCTTGTGGCCGATAGTCACAGAAAGGCTGTTGAGTTCGCCAACAAGCGAGTCTCGATGTTGCTTCGCGAGAGGGGAAATTTGGTGGAGCGCTTGGCCTTATCCCTGACCACCTATGAGCACGACCGTCGTAATGTCGTGTTGAAGTTTCAATGTGAGTGGCAGGAAGAAAGGCTTGACAGCATTACCGCGGATATAGCCCATGGGAGAGGACTAGTTCGGGACCTGGAAATAGCCGCCGAAGATCACGGGACCAAGGTTGCCGATCTTAAATGGGAATGTAAACGCCTTCTTCTTAAGCTTGCAGATCTCGAGTCTCGAGGTGGTGAGTATAAGCAAAGCATCAATAATATGGAGGGCCAACTAGGTTCCTTTGTGATGCTAATTAGGGCTCATTGCGGTTTTATGTTTCCACCCCGATGATTTGTATGATCTGCTTTTAAGGTCCCTCGATTGAGCGAAATGAATGAAAGCTCTAATGTGTGTGTCTCAACTTCTGTATGGCTGACTTTCTCGAACACCTGACCACTCTCAACCTAGGCAAGCTGCGCTTTGACATTGATGATTCGAGCGTGTACATCTTGATTTTTTAATCTTGCTTATGATCGGATAAAGGAACCTCCCACCGCGATTATCCACAAAAAGACTTCTCTTCTCTACTTGTTTTTAACCTGTTTCAAATGAAAAGGCAGAATCAGAAGAAAGAATTTGAAAAATAAAGCATAAATCCTTTCAATTTTATGCTTACTTGTGATTAATAGGGATAAGAGCTTTTACAAGAATTTTGGCCTTGTGCAAAAGCTTTTATCAATATTCCTCAAAGGAAAGCATATCATTGAAAGAAATGTAATTCACGATAATCGCCTTTGATCAATTCCAAGAAAATCAATGGAATGTTCAAAAGTACACAATTACGATGTGTTTTAAATTCAATTGAAGATACGATATCCAAATTAAAGCTGTTTGCTAAGAACGAGAGTAATTTGGATATCTATCTTTTCATTAAATTTGAAAAACACGAATACTCTTGATCAATTATTGTGGATTACCAATGATGCAAAACATGCATGAACCAATTCAAGTTTATAGTTCCTTCTGGCGAAATTGGTATTGTATTGCCCTATACGGCCAAAAGGTTGTATAAGACTTCCAATTTCAATTTCATCCAAAGGAATTATAAAATTGATTTTGGAGTATTCGAGTGATTAGAAGAAATGCCACTATCACATTCCAATGACAAGTCAATAGAAATACAACAAATTTCAATCTGAATGTATATAAACACAAATAGATGCCTAATACAGTCAATCTAAGGGATCAGATAGAGAGGATCTCAGCAAAATAAATCCTATACAAGAAGGCTAGAAATGAAAAATAAAACAAAGGAATGTGATCTTAATACTTAGGCTCTTCTTGTCCACTTGGCGCTCGTAATGGGATGACACCATCTTCATCTTCCATCAAGAACATTGGGAGGAAAACACACATATCTATCCTCAAAATGGCATTTAATCCAATCACCGGAATTATGCAATGAATATAATGATTAAGAGCTGTAACAAGTTCGAGGGATAGAAAAGTCTTACCAACCAAACTTAAGAGAAAATCAAGCTTCTCTGTATTTTTTGCAGTGTTAGGTATACTAACCTTCCATAGACAAACGGATGAGACAAGTGAGGGAAAACTCCTAAAAATCAAAAGATAGGGCTTGGTACCTAAAGCCAAGGTTCTCACCTCGAATTCTGGGAAGAGCCGATTCCATTGCACAACTATCGTTGCATTGGGACTCAATCCATAGTTCGAAGTGAGCGGAATTGAAAAGTGGATTACCCCATGTTTTTCCTCACGGAGATTCCATTTTCAATTCCTTCTATTGTGTTCCTAAAGAGGGCGCCTGGGGTTTTAGGCGCAATTGTGTGTATTCATTGTGTCGTGCTAAAGCAATAGACATGCATTTTATTTAACAATCACCGCTTCAATATAAACATCCACACAATCATACATCCAAAACTCCTGCCTGCATAAAACAAAGTTAACAAGCACTTCACCCCTTATTTCTCTCATCTACAAAAACATCTAACACATTCGTTAGCATATACACCTCACTTTCGAGAGCATCTGCATAAAATTAGGTTAGAAGAATCAATCAACTTTTTAATCGGCTCAAGTCCACTAAATGGTTAAGAACCAGTCCCCAGCGGAGTCGCCAGTCTGTCGCGACCCTCTTGAGGTTGTCAGGCTCTCGAGGGCTAATGGGCCGTCCTGTCTGGTCGGACGCGGGCCTCTCCCAAGGCCCATTACCCAAATCGCAACGGAGGTATGCGTGATCGACTTTCAGTGTGGTCTAGTGATATGTGCTAAGTGTGCATGCCATGGAGTCGCCACCAATCATTTTTTTAGAGTGTGATTGGACCACCCAATCGAATAGTTGGGAGTTTCTATTCAATTCTGCGAGAACCAGAGAAATGGTTTCGGGGACTTAGTTACACCAACTGTCAGAGTTGACGCCCTTTCGGTACCTAAGTTGACTGAATTTTCTAGCCTGAGATTCATGCGGATGAGTAAGGTATGAACCCTAAATCTAAAAATTCATGCAGATAGGAGTGATTATCCTAGCAATCACAATCAGTAATAAAATGCGCAACTCAAGAAATCTAGATATGCAAATAAATCACATGACATTCCTAGTAAGGCCCTATTTATCAATCACAGCTCAAGAATGATTTAGCTGTCCTAGACATTCTACACACGATCTAACCTAAGAAAAGCATTAGGAAGCATCGAAGGAGTTCGAGAGTACTCACATTGGGTTCGTCGTGCCCTGATTTGGTCTTGGACGAGCTATCGAGCTCATGCCGACCCGATTATATTTAGGGATCCACTCGGCGTTTTACATCATGAAATCATGTGAAACAAAAACGAAAATATTCAGCAAGGGGAATTTATTGTAGATGGTGGTCGATCTAATTGGACGTCAAGACTAAAAAATATGTAGAAATTTACAAATTAAAATACTCGAATGACATTTTTTTGCCAAATTCAACTCTATGCGTCGTGAAGAAATACATGCAATTGAACTTGAATTTTGACTATTTATGAGTTCAAAATGAAAAGGAAATTAAAATAAAAATATTGACTATTTTTCTATATTTTTACGACATCGAACGCTATTTTTCTTCATTTTTCATGTATTTTTCTATTTTTGGAAAATATTAAAAAATATGACAAATTATTTTTTTTTATCAAAAATGGTTCCTTTAGCTTGGTCAAGGCTACCAAAGATGATTTTTTAATTTTTTTAACTTTTTATAGATTTTTTATGAATTTTTAAAAAATAAACTATGAAAGACTGATCAAAAATCAGGTGTCAACAGTGATTAATAGGGATAAGAGCTTTTACAAGGGTTTTGGCCTTGTGCAAAAGCTTTTATCAATATTCCTCAAAGGAAAGCATATCATTGAAAGGAATGTAATTCACGATAATCGCCTTTGATCAATTCCAAGAAAATCAATGGAATGTTCAAAAGTACACAATTACGATGTGTTTTAAATTCAATTGAAGATACGTTAGCCAAATTAAATCCGTTTGCTAAGAACGAGAGTAATTTGGATATCTATCTTTTCATTAAATTTGAAAAACACGAATACTCTTGATCAATTATTGTGGATTACCAATGATGCAAAACATGCATGAACCAATTCAAGTTTGTAGTTCCTTCTGGCGAAATTGAGATTGTATTGCCCTATACGGCCAAAAGGTTGTATAAGACTTCCAATTTCAATTTCATCCAAAGGAATTATAAAATTGATTTTGGAGTATTCGAGTGATTAGAAGAAATGCCACTATCACATTCCAATGACAAGTCAATAGAAATACAACAAATTTCAATCTGAATGTATATAAACACAAATAGATCCCTAATACAATCAATCTAAGGGATCAGAAAGAGAGGATCTCAGCAAAATAAATCCTATACAAGAAGGCTAGAAATGAAAAATAAAACAAAGGAATGTGATCTTAATACTTAGAGATGCCCCAGTTTCGATCTTTGAGACGTGACTTCAGGATCACATATTCCAAATCGTCATCTTCATTAGATGATACCTCAATGATGTCCATAGCAGGCTCTTCTTGTCCATTTGGCGCTCGTAATGGGATGACACCATCTTCATCTTCCATCAAGAACATTGGGAGGAAAACACACATATCTATCCTCAAAATGGCATTTAATCCAATCACTGGAATTATGCAATGAATATAATGATTAAGAGCTGTAACAAGTTCGAGGGATAGAAAAGTCTTACCAACCAAACTTAAGAGAAAATCAAGCTTCTCTGTATTTTTTGCAGTGTTAGGTATACTAACCTTCCATAGACAAACGCATGAGACAAGTGAGGGAAAACTCCTAAAAATCAAAAGATAGGGCTTGGTACCTAAAGCCAAGGTTCTCACCTCGAATTCTGGGAAGAGCCGATTCCATTGCACAACTATCGTTGCATTGGGACTCAATCCATAGTTCGAAGTGAGCGGAATTGAAAAGTGGATTACCCCATGTTTTTCCTCACGGAGATTCCATTTTCAATTCCTTCTATTGTGTTCCTAAAGAGGGCGCCTGGGGTTTTAGGCGCAATTGTGTGTATTCATTGTGTCGTGCTAAAGCAATAGACATGCATTTTATTTAACAATCATCGCTTCAATATAAACATCCACACAATCATACATCCAAAACTCCTGCCTGCATAAAACAAAGTTAACAAGCACTTCACCCCTTATTTCTCCCGTCTACAAAAACATCTAACACATTCGTTAGCATATACACCTCACTTTCGAGAGCATCTGCATAAAATTAGGTTAGAAGAATCAATCAACTTTTTAATCGGCTCAAGTCCACTAAATGGTTAAGAACCAGTCCCCAGTGGAGTCGCCAGTCTGTCGCGACCCTCTTGAGATTGTCGGGCTCTCGAGGGCTAATGGGCCGTCCTGTCTGGTCGGACGCAAGCCTCTCCCAAGGCCCATTACCCAAATCGCAACGGAGGTATGCGTGATCGACTTTCAGTGTGGTCTAGTGACATGTGCTAAGTGTGCATGCCATGGAGTCGCCACCAATCATTTTTTTAGGGTATGATTGGACAACCCAATTGAATAGTTGGGAGTTTCTATTCAATTCTGCGAGAACCAGAGAAATGGTTTCGGGGACTTAGTTACACCAACTATTAGAGTTGACGCCCTTTCGGTACCTAAGTTGACTGAATTTTCTAGCCTGAGATTCATGCGGATGAGTAAGGTATGAACCCTAAATCTAGAAATTCATGCAGATAAGAGTGATTATCCTAGCAATCACAATCAGTAATAAAATGCCCAACTCAAGGAATCTAGATATGCAAATAAATCACATGGCATTCCTAGTAAGGCCATATTTATCAATCACAGCTCAAGAATGATTTAGCTGTCCTAGCCATTCTACACACGATCTAACCTAAGAAAAGCATTAGGAAGCATCGAAGGAGTTCGAGGGTACTCACATGGGGTTCGTCGTGCCCTGGTTTGGTCTTGGACGAGCTATCGAGCCCATACCGACCCGATTATATTTGGGGATTCACTCGGCGTTTTACACCATGAAATCATGTGAAACAAAAACGAAAATATTCAGCAAGGGGAATTTATTGTAGATGGTGGTCGATCTAATTGGACGTCAAGACTAAAAAATATGTAGAAATTTACAAATTAAAATACTCGAATGACATTTTTTTGCCAAATTCAATTCTATGCGTCGTGAAGAAACACATGCAATTGAAGTTGAATTTTGACTATTTATGAGTTCAAAATGAAAAGGAAATTAAAATAAAAATATTGACTATTTTCTATATTTTTACGACATCGAACGCTATTTTTCTTCATTTTTCATGTATTTTTCTATTTTTGGAAAATATTAAAAAATATGACAAATTATTTTTTTTATCAAAAATGGTTCATTTAGCTTGGTCAAGGCTACCAAAGATGATTTTTTAATTTTTTTAACTTTTTATAGATTTTTTTATGAATTTTTAAAAAATAAACTATGAAAGACTGATCAAAAATCAGGTGTCAACAGCTGCCCCTCTTTGAGAGGAATTTCGTCAGAGGTTTCTCTCAAAGACAAGGTGACACCTGTGTTCCGATCGACTCGACTGGGAAAAGAAAAGAAATCATGACATCCAATTTTCATGCCCATCAATGTGTGCTTTTCCTTAAAAAGAGATGTGCTCATTCAATTCCCTGATATGATGTAAGAAAGTTAAGGAGTAGATAGACTTCCCTGCCCCTTACCTGTCGAATGCTTGCGGCATTTGCTGTGTCTGATGGGTTCAAGTAGATTCCTAAGGACTTGTCATCGGAGTGTCCTGGGGATGTTAAGCTCTGACCTGTATGGTAGGTCAAACCATAATGGGATTCCTAACTGATAGGAACCTAAGGAAGACGCTTCCCACATTTGGGAATTTGCCAAGGGTTTTGATCCGTGTGGTGGACTAAACTAGAAATGGCTTGCCTAATGTAAGGCTTATTAGGGAAAACGAATCCTCCCGCGTTCGGGATTCATCAAGGTTTTGATCCGTATGGTGGATCGGACCATTGGGTTGATCCTTCAGGCGGTCTCTACCAGTCCTTTGACCCTTCAGGCGGTTTCTACCATTCATTGACCCTTCATGCGGTTTCTACCATTGGTTGACCCTTAAGGCGGTTTCTACCATACATTGACCCTTCAGGCGGTTTCTACCATTGTTTTGACCCTTCAGGCGGTTTCTACCATTGGTTGACCCTTCAGGCGGTTTCTACCATACATTGACCCTTCAGGCGGTTTCTACCATTGTGTTGACCCTTCAGGCGGTTTCTACCATTGATTGACCCTTCAGGCGGTTTCTACCATTGAGTTGACCCTTCAGGCGGTTTCTACCATTTATGAGATTCCAAATTGATATGAATCAAAGGATGACGTACCCGCTCTTCGGGGCTAGTCGGAGACTCGATCATTCTGTGGATCGGTCTTAGAAAAGATTTGCCTACTAAAAGGCTTCACCTAAGGATGACGCACCCAGTCTTTGGGGCGGCCAAAAGTCCTGCAGAAAGCTTAGACCTGAAAAAATTTTCCTCGCCAAGAAGATATTAGTAATCTTTGGGAAGACAATAATTGTCTAACTGACAAAATTCTACGACTTAAGTTTTAGTCATGAAATGTGCATTTTGATTGCTGGAGGTTATCCAAAACATTCCTACCATATACAGATGTGATCATAAATTCCTTGCACGGAAACTCTAGATCAAACAATTTGAAAATTTCAAAAAGAGTTTGCTCAAAACATCCATTGGAGTATTTCTCATCCAAGAAGGCTCCTCACTGCTCTGTGATAATGATCTTTAATAGGGAAAGTGCTCAATTTCCTACCGACCTGTGCCTGGGTTTCAGGATCATTCGCAACGCATACATTTCGACCGATCAGGAGGTCTTTCACGGGACCGTAGTGTTAGGCTTGGATATCGGTTTCCAAGGGGGACTCACTTTTGAGTCAAGGCCGTTGAACGAAATTTTTCACTATCTGCTCCGGGTTTACAAGTCAAGAACCCTGTAAAATGAGAAAGAAATAGTCTTGCTCGTACTTCTTTGAGCTAAGTTATACATTAACCCAAGTGTCTTAGTCAGATAAGACTGTTTCAGGGTTGTAACATTGGAAGGATTGGGGACCGAAAAAGGCTTATTTTTTGCCCAGAAATTGTGAAGGGTTTGGCATTGGTGATCATTGCAAATTTGCCACATGTCCTTCGAAGAACATCTCCATTTCTTGAAGTGTACACTCCTCTTTTAGAGCGCACAAGGATGTTTAAAAGCGTCTCTTGTTACATTAAGAGACCGTCTGTTTGTGTGTTTGCAATTTGAGCACGACATCATTTGGAGAGTAGTCATCTTGATCTGACTCCTTTGCAGGGTCTTTTCATCGTATATCTAGACTTTACTGGGGATATTTTGAATAGACATCAGCCTTGCTTTTTACCAGGCACTTTGCTTTTTCTTGATGTCTAGGGATTTTTCTTTTCCCCCTTTTTTTAATCCCGTGTTTTTCTTTTCTTTTGGAGCTAGGATTTTCGGCAATCATGCTAGATATGCAACTTAAACTTTGGCACGCTTCCATTCCTAGAGTTATGTTGCCTTTGCTTTGGAATATGCAAAGATCACCAATAGGTTGATGAAATGAATTTGCTGGCCCAACTTGGTCGTGCAAAGGATAACAGTGTGTAGGATAGAGAAATGAATTATTCTCGTCATCCTATGACACTTGGATTATCATATAAACAACACACAAAGATTTATGTTAGTCCGAGCAAGAAAATTTCAAACCGTTTACTTTCTGATACTGTTGGACTAACCTTCATTTGCCCCAATGTGGGGTGGTTCTTGACAGGGTTGAGAATGAAAATCGCCGTTCAATGGGGTTCTCAATGGGCATCTGTAGTGTTTGGAATGAAGAAATAAATGCCTCTGTCATCTCGATCCATGTAATCGTTGCGAATGACCCTTATATCCATAGGTTAAGGTTTCGCTATCATTTCCAATCTCCTCATCTCTCAAGTGTGTATGGGACGTGTTTGGATTAGGCTCGCTTCTCTTATGAGAAAATACCCTTTTGAACAGTTCAAACGACTCTTGTTGGAAAAATTCATTTCATTTCATCAAGATTTATCCTTCAAAGGGATTTTGTGATGCACCATACATGTGTAATTCATGTTCAGACAATCTCATGTTTTAAAACATGAATGTCAATGAAGTAAGAATTCTATGTCTTTTTAGATGTGAGAATCGAATTAATTCTGAAAGTTTTTAATCTCCAATGAATTGGGAAAAGGGATACTTACCTGCCCATCGAGGCTGGAGATCCTGGAGATATAAAAGGGATATGTCATCGTATATTCTAAAACTTTACAAAAATTGGAACGATACATCTTACCCTTGGTCATATGCTCCAACGAGTGTACAAGGGTTGTGAAAATATGTCTGCCCTGATGGCGAGCTCCTGCCAAGGATAAATATTAAGCATTATTTTGGGTTTCCAAATTCAAAACAAATTGGGACGATACTACTTTACTCTTGATTTGAATTCCATTCTGCATGCCAATGTGCAGATTGTAGAAGCCGGCCCTCAAGCTTGTGGCCATGATTTCTTCGTCTGGTTGGGCAACGAATCCACCTCGAGGATTTACGTCGGAGGAGATTCATTCATCTTTTTGGGCGTGTTTCATGCACTGTTATGTTATTTGAATGCATGGCTTCTTGGGTGCCTCGTCTCTGTTCATCACCTGAGAGGAAAATGAGAGAACATTATCCCCGCATCTGATTGAAAATCATTTAGGAACGATACGTTCTTTTTACCAAATGGGTGGCTCCGCGGCCAAATGTTTTTTACATTGAAAGGATGGATTCCATTACGCTCTGCGGATGATAACTATCGCTTTAGGGACTTGCCCCACGGATTAAACGATGAATTTGATGTCTTTGGCTTCGACATGCTTTCCGGATGTAGGAATGGTTTGCCCCCATTTTCAGTGGAGATGGGTTTTGTGGAGTGGGCAAGATCAAAAACTCATCCTAGATTTGGCTTTAGTCGAAGGTTGAAATCCCGACCTTGGATAAGCGAATCATGATTCATCTCCTTCTGCTTCGGATTTGTCATTTGCATGCTTCACATTTTATAATACCAACTTCGCCGCTTGATGAAAATGAATCGATGATTTTCGAATTGCCCCAAGTTCTATAGTCATCTGCGTCGAATCTCTTTGAACTTCATCGGGTGATAGACCAACTGATAAAATGATTTTTCAATCCCGAGATCGAACTCCTGACGTTTCGTACCACTTCCATTTCACTGACTACCAGGACACAGCACTATTGGCGTCCCTAACTGGTTCGTTTTTTGTTATAAAATTCTTGAAGCAGTTAGCGACCCCCATCGAGAATGAAACAAGCTCAATTTAGAGTTCATAACGACTAAAGGTCCCTTAGAACGATACATAGCTAACCGTCTTTGAGCTCGCTCGGGCTTTTGCTCGCATTTTCCTATGTGAAGCCTTTAAATGTTTTTCTTCGTGGCGTTCAATTGATTCGCCTCGACTCTAATCTAACAAGGGATTGTCGCACTCAAGCATGATGATGCTCGCAGGTAGTACTGATTGCTGCCCCAGATTAACTCTAGGCATTAAGGAAGATTATCTTGCATGGAAGACTTTATGACAGAAAGATTAATGATACATCCAGTCACATGTGCCTAGTTCCCTTGAGGATTCTCGGTGATCAGCCAGTTACACCATGAATCAGACATATAATCGTCATTTTGGATCATAACTTCATAAGTCCATCAGTTTTAAACTGATCGATCCAGATATGGAGCTCCTCATCAAGGAAATCTTTTGATTCTTCGAGCAACTGATATTCGGGTTGACCATCATCGCTTGGCGTTGAAGGATTCCTGTTTCTATTGTGAGCGATCTGATTCTTCGAGCTAGAACCTTCGTCGTTGCTTGAGATTATAAGAGGATGATTGATCGGTTCACTATCAAAAGCACCTTCCATTTGGGAATGGAAGAAACAAAAATCCTCAGAGCATCCGCCCGCTTGATCTTCCGAAATCATATGCCCAAGCCGGGCAGATCTTTGAACACTAGGCGCAATATGTTGATCGGGGATAGGAAGAGCACTAGCGAAAAGTTGCTGCTCAAACCAAGGAGTTCGTACCTGCTGCACTTGTGGCATATACTCTTGAGGGGTGCTGAGATGATTCGGGGGAATATTCTGATTAGCGCCCAAGTAGTCGATGGTGCTGCTACCAGCTTGGTCGGTGCCTAGATTCGGCAGGGTATTTCTTACTTCAGGGGCATTGTAGTTATAGCCATGCCTAGTGTTTAGGCACAAGTTGAGTTCTTTCAGGTTCAGTGCTGTGTGGCGCTGTCTTAGCGCCCTTCTGTAGCTCTTGAGGTGACTCGCGACTCCATCTTTAGTGAGTCCTGGTATGTTCATGATCTCAAGTATGCGCGTTGGATATGCTGAGTTGATCCCTAGTTGCTGAACCGCACTAAGGAACTTGAGATGAAGCTCGGGGGACCAATTGACCATCGTCTTCTTGCGACCCGGAACAGTGTTGACAACTTGGCTATTGCTCTCTGGCCTATTTCCAGTAGGATTTGATCGAGCCGGAAATTGTTGTGGAGGGAATTCATCAGCTTTGGATTGGTCGGTCGTGATAGTAAGCTCATCGTTAAGGAAACTCCAATCATGGTGACGCATATCACATCCTTTAGAAGGCATCGGTATTGACTTCGTAGAATTGATTTGTTCATGCATATCTCCAACAAAATCCGATTGTATCGAAGATGGTTCGAGGGAGTGGGGTGGTGAATGAGCATTTTCAATCCTCATATAAGGCTTATCAAGGAACATTTCGCCGAGAGTGATAGGGCCACCGCAATTAAGGCAAGCGATAGTGCTGGGAGCTTTCTTATACCTCATGTTCTCCGCTCGAAGCTTTTCGTTTTCCTCCTTTAGAATCGCAAGTTCTTGACGTCTGTGTTGAGCCCTCAATTTGGCTCGCTTATTTTGAAACCAAAACTTGACCCTCAAAGGTTTCATCCCTAGCTTCTGGCCCAATTCATTTCTTTGTTTCATGTTCGGGAGAGGGCATTCACTAAAGAAAGCTTCAAGCTCTTGGATTTCATTCTGAGTGTGGCACTGGCGACGTTTCCTTTTCCGGGATTGACCATCGCTGCTGCTGTTGTCGTCGCTGCTGAGATCCTGAACTTCGTTGCCGAAAGGGTTGGGTTCTGTGGTTCTGGTACCAGACGCCATCCTGGAATCTTCGAGATCTCTCAGTAGTTCATTTTCTGAGATTTTTGGATCAGTCGCCTCTAGCAACTGATGGTAACCCTCAAACATGTTGGATCGAAAAATGTTCGATCAATTTTTGCTCACTCAGGGTTCTCTACTCTCTCATGTATGCTCACACTCTCTAAATTTTCTTTTGAGTGGTTCTGTATGCCCATGAAACGTTCTTTAAACATGGATGAAGATCATCAGGCAAGCGTTGCTCCCAAGATTTCGTATTTCCCGCTTTGTCGTCTTCTTTCTTCTTTTCAACGTGGAGGGACACCAAATCGATTTCCTTTTCTCGATATCCATGTCTGTCTCCCACTTATTTTCAAAAAGGTGGAACTACGCTCGCCTCCCGCTCAGTTTTTTATTATGATGGGACCGCCAAATCCTTTCGCAACTTTTTTCGATAGTTGCGCTTAACTCCCGCTCAATTTTAATATGGTGACACCGACATATCTTTTTACAACTTTTTTAGGTTTATCAAGCCTGAAATCGCGGACTGGGACAGATCTGATGGTTCACCGAAAGAGCCACCACTGCTTTACCCAATTAACTTGGCTCCACGAGCATTATTGCTGTGCCTTTCTTCATTCTCGAGTTGCTATAAAATGAGGAGTTAATGCAGAGAAGATTAACACTCTTACATAATTGCCTTTTCGTATTTTAATCACTCTACCACACTCATCTTCTTCTCCCTCACTCCAACGAAAATGACCTCCTCTCCTATTCGCGCTTTCTCGGCCGAAATTTTGGCCCAGTGGGAAAAACTCTATAACCTCCTCGGTCGAGGCTATGCTCATATAGCCGATCACCCAGAAACTGAAGATGAAATCCGCATTTTGCTCGTGGAAATAGACACCACCTCCATCGAGGGCACTAATTTAGAGAGGGAATATAGAATCTTCCCAACCCTCTTTATAAACTTTTTAGAGACTTACCGTGTCGCTCATCGAAAAGCTACCGTGGCTCACGTTTTGCGAGCTCGCTATGAGGATCGGTCCAACTGCTTGGTGTTGGCCAACCTTGTGGCCGATAGTCACAGAAAGGTTGTTGAGTTCGCCAACAAGCGAGTCTCGATGTTGCTTCGCGAGAGGGGAAATTTGGTGGAGCGCTTGACCTTATCCCTGACCACCTATGAGCACGACCGTCGTAATGTCGTGTTGAAGTTTCAATGTGAGTGGCAGGAAGAAAGGCTTGACAGCATTACCGCGGATATAGCCCATGGGAGAGGACTAGTTCGGGACCTGGAAATAGCCTCCGAAGATCACGGGACCAAGGTTGACGATCTTAAAGGGGAATGTAAACGCCTTCTTCTTAAGCTTGCAGATCTCGAGTCTCGAGGTGGTGAGTATAAGCAAAGCATCAATAATATGGAGGGCCGACTAGGTTCCTTTGTGATGCTAATTAGGGCTCATTGCGGTTTTATGTTTCCACCCCGATGATTTGTATGATTTGCTTTTAAGGTCCCTCGATTGAGCGAAATGAATGAAAGCTCTAATGTGTGTGTCTCAACTTCTGTATGGCTGACTTTCTCGAACACCTGACCACTCTCAACCTAGGCAAGCTGCGCTTTGACATTGATGATTCGAGCGTGTACAACTTGATTTTTTAATCTTGCTTATGATCGGATAAAGGAACCTCCCACCGCGATTATCCACAAAAAGACTTCTCTTCTCTACTTGTTTTTAACCTGTTTCAAATGAAAAGGCAGAATCAGAAGAAAGAATTTGAAAAATAAAGCATAAATCCTTTCAATTTTATGCTTACTTGTGATTAATAGGGATAAGAGCTTTTACAAGGGTTTTGGCCTTGTGCAAAAGCTTTTATCAATATTCCTCAAAGGAAAGCATATCATTGAAAGGAATGTAATTCACGATAATCGCCTTTGATCAATTCCAAGAAAATCAATGGAATGTTCAAAAGTACACAATTACGATGTGTTTTAAATTCAATTGAAGATACGTTAGCCAAATTAAATCCGTTTGCTAAGAACGAGAGTAATTTGGATATCTATCTTTTCATTAAATTTGAAAAACACGAATACTCTTGATCAATTATTGTGGATTACCAATGATGCAAAACATGCATGAACCAATTCAAGTTTGTAGTTCCTTCTGGCGAAATTGAGATTGTATTGCCCTATACGGCCAAAAGGTTGTATAAGACTTCCAATTTCAATTTCATCCAAAGGAATTATAAAATTGATTTTGGAGTATTCGAGTGATTAGAAGAAATGCCACTATCACATTCCAATGACAAGTCAATAGAAATACAACAAATTTCAATCTGAATGTATATAAACACAAATAGATCCCTAATACAATCAATCTAAGGGATCAGAAAGAGAGGATCTCAGCAAAATAAATCCTATACAAGAAGGCTAGAAATGAAAAATAAAACAAAGGAATGTGATCTTAATACTTAGAGATGCCCCAGTTTCGATCTTTGAGACGTGACTTCAGGATCACATATTCCAAATCGTCATCTTCATTAGATGATACCTCAATGATGTCCATAGCAGGCTCTTCTTGTCCATTTGGCGCTCGTAATGGGATGACACCATCTTCATCTTCCATCAAGAACATTGGGAGGAAAACACACATATCTATCCTCAAAATGGCATTTAATCCAATCACTGGAATTATGCAATGAATATAATGATTAAGAGCTGTAACAAGTTCGAGGGATAGAAAAGTCTTACCAACCAAACTTAAGAGAAAATCAAGCTTCTATGTATTTTTTGCAGTGTTAGGTATACTAACCTTCCATAGACAAACGCATGAGACAAGTGAGGGAAAACTCCTAAAAATCAAAAGATAGGGCTTGGTACCTAAAGCCAAGGTTCTCACCTCGAATTCTGGGAAGAGCCGATTCCATTGCACAACTATCGTTGCATTGGGACTCAATCCATAGTTCGAAGTGAGCGGAATTGAAAAGTGGATTACCCCATGTTTTTCCTCACGGAGATTCCATTTTCAATTCCTTCTATTGTGTTCCTAAAGAGGGCGCCTGGGGTTTTAGGCGCAATTGTGTGTATTCATTGTGTCGTGCTAAAGCAATAGACATGCATTTTATTTAACAATCATCGCTTCAATATAAACATCCACACAATCATACATCCAAAACTCCTGCCTGCATAAAACAAAGTTAACAAGCACTTCACCCCTTATTTCTCCCGTCTACAAAAACATCTAACACATTCGTTAGCATATACACCTCACTTTCGAGAGCATCTGCATAAAATTAGGTTAGAAGAATCAATCAATTTTTTAATCGGCTCAAGTCCACTAAATGGTTAAGAACCAGTCCCCAGTGGAGTCGCCAGTCTGTCGCGACCCTCTTGAGATTGTCGGGCTCTCGAGGGCTAATGGGCCGTCCTGTCTGGTCGGACGCGGGCCTCTCCCAAGGCCCATTACCCAAATCGCAACGGAGGTATGCGTGATCGACTTTCAGTGTGGTCTAGTGACATGTGCTAAGTGTGCATGCCATGGAGTCGCCACCAATCATTTTTTTAGGGTATGATTGGACAACCCAATTGAATAGTTGGGAGTTTCTATTCAATTCTGCGAGAACCAGAGAAATGGTTTCGGGGACTTAGTTACACCAACTATTAGAGTTGACGCCCTTTCGGTACCTAAGTTGACTGAATTTTCTAGCCTGAGATTCATGCGGATGAGTAAGGTATGAACCCTAAATCTAGAAATTCATGCAGATAAGAGTGATTATCCTAGCAATCACAATCAGTAATAAAATGCCCAACTCAAGGAATCTAGATATGCAAATAAATCACATGGCCTTCCTAGTAAGGCCATATTTATCAATCACAGCTCAAGAATGATTTAGCTGTCCTAGCCATTCTACACACGATCTAACCTAAGAAAAGCATTAGGAAGCATCGAAGGAGTTCGAGGGTACTCACATGGGGTTCGTCGTGCCCTGGTTTGGTCTTGGACGAGCTATCGAGCCCATACCGACCCGATTATATTTGGGGATTCACTCGGCGTTTTACACCATGAAATCATGTGAAACAAAAACGAAAATATTCAGCAAGGGGAATTTATTGTAGATGGTGGTCGATCTAATTGGACGTCAAGACTAAAAAATATGTAGAAATTTACAAATTAAAATACTCGAATGACATTTTTTTGCCAAATTCAATTCTATGCGTCGTGAAGAAACACATGCAATTGAAGTTGAATTTTGACTATTTATGAGTTCAAAATGAAAAGGAAATTAAAATAAAAATATTGACTATTTTCTATATTTTTACGACATCGAACGCTATTTTTCTTCATTTTTCATGTATTTTTCTATTTTTGGAAAATATTAAAAAATATGACAAATTATTTTTTTTTATCAAAAATGGTTCATTTAGCTTGGTCAAGGCTACCAAAGGTGATTTTTTTAATTTTTTTAACTTTTTATAGATTTTTTTATGAATTTTTAAAAAATAAACTATGAAAGACTGATCAAAAATCAGGTGTCAACAGTGGTCAAATTAACTAACTACCTATTTGATCGATACATGGATTGACAATGCTTAATATCTCAAGATAACCAATATATAGAAAATTAGGGTACTTCAACAAAGGATTATATATTCAATAGGTAGGAGTTTTCGGCAATTCGTCAAACAGAAATGAGCATAATATGACAAAAAATGCCTAACTACCTATTTGATCGCCGCGCAAAACATTTGCAGTGATCCTTAACTTGAATATTCCTATTATTTGAATCGTAATAATAAATAAAAAAATGATCATACAACAACATAGTGTTATCTATACAAAAGTCGCAATTTTCCTAAGGTTCTTCGAGCAGAAATGACTTTAAGAAGGTCAAATGAACTAACTACCTATTTGATCGATACTTGGATTGACAATGATTAATATTTCAAGATGACTAATTAATAAAAAATTAGGATACTTCAACAAAGGATTATATATTCAATAGGCAGGAGTTTTCGGCAATTGGTCAGACATAAATGAGCAAAATATGACAAAAAATGCCTAACAAACTATTTGATCGCCGCGCAAAACATTTGCAGTGACCCTTAACTTGACTCTAGCTATTATTTGAAGCGTAATTATTAATAAAAAAATGATCATACATCAACATAGTGTTATCTATACAAAAGTCGCAATTTTCCTAATGTTCTTCGAGCAGAAATGACTTTAAGAAGGTCAAATGAACTAACTACCTATTTGATCGATACTTGGATTGACAATGATTAATATTTCAAGATGACTAATTAATAAAAAATTAGGATACTTCAACAAAGGATTATATATTCAATAGGCAGGAGTTTTCGGCAATTGGTCAGACAGAAATGAGCAAAATATGACAAAAAATGCCTAACAAACTATTTGATCGCCGCGCAAAACATTTGCAGTGATCCTTAACTTGACTCTAGCTATTATTTGAAGCGTAATAATTAATAAAAAATGATCATACATCAACATAGTGTTATCTATACAAAAGTCGCAATTTTCCTAAGGTTCTTCGAATAGAAATGACTTTAAGAAGGTCAAATTAACTAACTACCTATTTGATCGATACATGGATTGAAAATGCTTAATATCTCAAGATAACTAATAAATAAAAAATTAGGATACTTAAACAAAGTATTATATATTCAATAAGTAGGAGTTTTCGGCAATTGGTCATACAGAAATGAGCAAAATATGACAAACAATGCCTAACTACCTATTTGATCGCCGCGCAAAACATTAGCAGTGATGCTTAACGTGACTCTAGCGTAATACTAAATAAAAAAATGATCATACATCAACATAGTGTTATCAATACAAAAATCGCAATTTTCCTAAGGTTCTTCGAGTAGAAATAACTTTAAGAAGCTCAAATTAACTAACTATCTATTTGATCGATACATGGATTGACAATGCTTAATATTTCAAGATAACTAATATATAAAAAATTAGGGTACTTCAACAAAGGATTATATATTCAATAGGTAGGAGTTTTCGGCAATTCGTCAAACAGAAATGAGCAAAATATGACAAAAAATTCCTAACTACCTATTTGATCGCCGCGTAAAACATTTGCAGTGATCCTTAACTTGACTCTAGCTATTATTTGAACCGTAATAATTAATAAAAAAATGATCATACATCAACATAGTGTTATCTATACAAAAGTCGCAATTTTCCTAAGTTTCTTCGAGTAGAAATGACTTTAAGAAGATAAATTTAACTAACTACCTATTTGATCGATACATGGATTGACAATGCTTAAAATTTCAAGATAACTAATAAATAAAAAATTAGGATACTTCAACAAAGGATTATATATTCAATAGGTAGGAGTTTTCGGCAATTGGTCAAACAGAAAATAGCATAATATGACAAAAAAGGCCTAACTACCTATTTGATCGCCGCGCAAAACGTTTGCAGTGATCCTTAACTTGACTATAGCTATTATTTGAAACGTAATACTAAATAAAAAAATGATCATACATCAACATAGTGTTATCTATACAAAAGTCGCAATTTTCATAAAGTTCTTCGAGTAGAAATGACTTTAAGGTGGTCAAATTAACTAACTACCTATTTGATCGATACATGGATTGACAATGCTTAATATCTCAAGATAACCAATTTATAGAAAATTAGGGTACTTCAACAAAGGATTATATATTCAATAGGTAGGAGTTTTCGGCAATTCGTCATACAGAAATGAGCATAATATGACAAAAAATGCCTAACTACCTATTTGATCACCGCGCAAAACATTTGCAGTGATCCTTAACTTGAATATTCCTATTATTTGAATCGTAATAATAAAAAAAAAATGATCATACATCAACATAGTGTTATCTATACAAAAGTCGCAATTTTCCTAAGGTTCTTCGAGTAGAAATGACTTTAAGAAGGTAAATTTAACTAACTTCCTATTTGATCGATACATGGATTGACAATGCTTAAAATTTCAAGATAACTAATAAATAAAAAATTAGGAAATTTCAACAAAGGATTATATATTCAATAGGTAGGAGTTTTCGGCAATATGTCATACAGAAATGAGCAAAATATGACAAAAAATGCCTAACTACCTATTTGATCGCCGTGCAAAACATTTGCAATGATCCTTAACTTGACTCTAGCTGTTATTTGAAGCGTAAAAATAAATAAAAAAATGATTATACATCAACAGAGTGTTATCTATACAAAAGTCGCAATTTTCCTAAGGTTCTTCGAGTAGAAATGACTTTAAGAAGTTCAAATTAACTAACTGCCTATTTGATCGATACATGGATTGACATTGCATAAAATTTCAAGATAACTAATAAATAAAAAATTAGGATACTTCAACAAAGGATTATATTTTCAATAGGTAGGAGTTTTCGGCAATTAGTCATACAGAAATGAGAAAAATATGACAAAAAATGCCTAACTACCCATTTTATCGCCGCTCAAAACATTTGCAGTGATCCTTAACTTGACTCTAGCTATTATTTGAAGCGTAATAATTAATAAAAAATGATCATACATCAACATAGTGTTATCTATACAAAAGTCACAATTTTCCTAAGGTTCTTCAAGTAGAAATGACTTTAAGAAGGTAAAATTAACTAACTACCTATTTGATCGATACGTGGATTGACATTGCCTAATATTTCTAGATAACTAATAAAAAAAAATTGGATACTTCAACAAAGGATTATATATTCAATAGGTAGGAGTTTTCGGCAATTCGTCACACAGAAATCAGCAAAATATGACAAAAAATGCCTAACTACCTATTTGATCGCCGCGCAAAACATTTGCAGGGATCCTTAACATGACTCTAGCTATTATTTGAAGCGTAATAATTAATAAAAAAATGATCATGCATCAACATAGTTTTATCTATACAAAAGTCGCAAATTTCCTAAAGTTCTTCGAGTAGAAATGACTTTAAGAAGGTCAAATTAACTAACTACCTATTTGATCGATACATGGATTGACAATGCTTAATATTTCAAGATAACTAATAAAAAAAAAATAAGGGTACATAAACAAACGATTATATATTTAATAGGTAGGAGTTTTCGGCAATTGGTCAAACATAAATGAGCATAATATGACAAAAAATGCCTAACTACCTATTTGATCGCCGCGCAAAACATTTGCTGTGATCCTTAACTTGACACTAGCTATTATTTGAAGCGTAATAATTAATAAAAAAATGATCATACATCAACATAGTGTTATCTATACAAAAGTCACAATTTTCCTAAGGTTCTTCGAGTGGAAATGACTTTAAGAAGGTCAAATTAACTAACTACATATTTGATCGATACATGGATTGAAAATGCTTAATATTTCAAGATAACTAATAAATACAAAATTAGGATACTTCAACAAAGGATTATATATTCAATAGGTAGGAGTTTTCGGCAATTAGTCATACAGAAATGAGCAAAATATGACAAAAAATGCCGAACTACCTATTTGATCGCCGCGCCAAACATTTGCAGTGATCATTAACTTGACTCTAGCTATTATTTGAAGCGTAATAATTTATAAAAAAATGATCATACATCAACAAAGTGTTATCTATACAAAAGTCGCAATTTTCCTAAGGTTCTTCGTGTAGAAATGACTTTAAGAAGGTCAAATTAACTAACAACCGATTTGATCGATACATGGATTGACAAGGCTTAATATTTCAAGATAACTAATAAATAAAAAATTAGGGTACTTCAACAATGGATTATATATTCAATAGGTAGGAGTTTTCGGCAATTTGTCACACGGAAATGAGCAAAATATGACAAAAAATGCCTAACTATCTATTTGATCGCCGTGCAAAACATTTGCAATGATCCTTAACTTGACTCTAGCTGTTATTTGAAGCGTAAAAATAAATAAAAAAATGATTATACATCAACAGAGTGTTATCTATACAAAAGTCGCAATTTTCCTAAGGTTCTTCGAGTAGAAATGACTTTAAGAAGGTCAAATTAACTAACTGCCTATTTGATCGATACATGGATTGACAATGCATAAAATTTCAAGATAACAAATAAATAAAAAATTAGGATACTTCAACAAAGGATTATATTTTCAATAGGTAGGAGTTTTCGGCAATTCGTCAAACAGAAATGAGCAAAATATGACAAAAAATGCCTAACTACCCATTTTATCGCCGCTCAAAACATTTGCAGTGATCCTTAACTTGACTCTAGCTATTATTTGAAGCGTAATAATTAATAAAAAAATGATCATACATCAACATAGTGTTATCTATACAAAAGTCACAATTTTCCTAAGGTTTTTCAAGTAGAAATGACTTTAAGAAGGTAAAATTAACTAACTACCTATTTGATCGATACGTGGATTGACATTGCCTAATATTTCTAGATAACTAATAAAAAAAAATTGGATACTTCAACAAAGGATTATATATTCAATAGGTAGGAGTTTTCGGCAATTCGTCAAACAGAAATCAGCAAAATATGACAAAAAATGCCTAACTACCTATTTGATCGCCGCGCAAAACATTTGCAGGGATCCTTAACATGATTCTAGCTATTATTTGAAGCGTAATAATTAATAAAAAAATGATCATGCATCAACATAGTTTTATCTATACAAAAGTCGCAAATTTCCTAAAGTTCTTCGAGTAGAAATGACTTTAAGAAGGTCAAATTAACTAACTACCTATTTGATCGATACATGGATTGACAATGCTTAATATTTCAAGATAACTAATAAAAAAAAAATAAGGGTACATAAACAAAGGATTATATATTCAATAGGTATGAGTTTTCGGCAATTGGTCAAACAGAAATGAGCATAATATGACAAAAAATGCCTAACTACATTTTTGATCGCCGCGCAAAACATTTGCTAAGGTTATTCAAGTAGAAATGACTTTAAGAAGGTCAAATTAACTAACTACCTATTTGATCGATACATGGATTGACAATGCTTAATATTTCAAGATAACTAATAAATAAAAAATTAGGATACTTCAACAAAGGATTATATATTCAATAGGTAGGAGTTTTCGGCAATTCGTCAAACATAAATGAGCACAATATGACAAAAAATGCCTAACTACCTATTTGATCGCCGCACAAAACATTTGCTGTGATCCTTAACTTGACTCTAGCTATTATTTGAAGCGTAATAATTAATAAAAAAATGATCATACATCAACATAGTGTTATCTATACAAAAGTCGCAATTTTCCTAAGGTTCTTCGAGTGGAAATGACTTTAGGAAGGTCAAATTAACTAACTACCTATTTGATCGATACATGGATTGAAAAT
Source organism: Rhodomyrtus psidioides (assembly GCA_021437785.1). Lineage (NCBI taxonomy): Eukaryota > Viridiplantae > Streptophyta > Magnoliopsida > Myrtales > Myrtaceae > Rhodomyrtus > Rhodomyrtus psidioides. The sequence goes on from JAILYB010000089.1 coordinate 1,916,861, forward strand.
GCTTAATATTTCAAGATAACTAATAAATACAAAATTAGGATACTTCAACAAAGGATTATATATTCAATAGGTAGGAGTTTTCGGCAATTAGTCATACAGAAATGAGCAAAATATGACAAAAAATGCCGAACTACCTATTTGATCGCCGCGCCAAACATTTGCAGTGATCATTAACTTGACTCTAGCTATTATTTGAAGCGTAATAATTAATAAAAAAATGATCATACATAAACAAAGTGTTATCTATACAAAAGTCGCAATTTTCCTAAGGTTCTTCGTGTAGAAATGACTTTAAGAAGGTCAAATTAACTAACAACCGATTTGATCGATACATGGATTGACAAGGCTTAATATTTCAAGATAACTAATAAATAAAAAATTAGGGTACTTCAACAATGGATTATATATTCAATAGGTAGGAGTTTTCGGCAATTGGTCTAACAGAAATGAGCATAATATGACAAAAAATGCCAAACTACCTATTTGATCGCCACGCAAAACATTTGCAGTGATCCATAACTTGACTCTAGCTATTATTTGAAGCGTAATAATTAATAAAAAAATGATCATACATCAACATAGTGTTATCAATACAAAAGTCGCAATTTTCCTAAGGTTCTTCGAATAGAAATGACTTTAAGAAGGTCAAATTAACTAACTACCTATTTGATCGATACATGGATTGACAATGCTTAATATTTCAAGATAACTAATAAATAAAAAATTAAGATACTTCAACAAAGGATTATATATTCAATTGGTAGGAGATTTCGGCAATTCGTCACACAAAAATGAGCATAATATGACAAATAATGCCTAACTACCTATTTGATCGCCGCGCAAAATATTTGCAGTGATCCTTAAGTTGACTCTAGCTATATTTTGAAGCGTAATAACAAATAAAAAAATGATCATACAACAACATTGTGTTATCTATACAAAAGTAGCCTTTTTCCTAAGGTTCTTCGAGTAGAAATGACTTTAAGAAGGTGAAATTAACTAACTACCTATTCGATCGATACTTGGATTGACAATGCTTAAAATTTCAAGATAACTAATAAATAAAAAATTAGGGTACTTCAACAAAGGATTATATATTCAATAGGTAGGAGTTTTCGGCAATTCGTCAAACAAAAATGAGCATAGTATGACAAATAATGCCTAACTTCCTATTTGATCGCCACGCAAAATATTTGCAGTGATCCTTAACTTGACCCTAGCTATTATTTGAAGCGTAATAACAAATAAAAAAAATGATCATACATCAACATAGTGTTATCTATACAAAAGTCGCAATTTTCCTAAAGTTCTTGGAGTAGAAATGACTTTAAGAAGGTGAAATTAACTAACTACCTATTTGATCGATACTTGGATTGACAATGCTTAAAATTTCAAGATAACTAATAAATAAAAAATTAGGGTACTTCAACAAAGGATTATATATTCAATTGGTAGGAGATTTCGGCAATTCGTCACACAAAAATGAGCATAATATGACAAATAATGCCTAACTACCTATTTGATCGCCGCGCAAAACATTTGCAGTGATCCTTAACTTGACTCTAGCTATATTTTGAAGCGTAATAACAAATAAAACAATGATCATACAACAACATTGTGTTATCTATACAAAAGTAGCCTTTTTCCTAAGGTTCTTCGAGTAGAAATGACTTTAAGAAGGTCAAATTAACTAACTGCCTATTTGATCGATACATGGATTGACAATGCATAAAATTTCAAGATAACAAATAAATAAAAAATTAGGATACTTCAACAAAGGATTATATTTTCAATAGGTAGGAGTTTTCGGCAATTCGTCAAACAGAAATGAGCAAAATATGACAAAAAATGCCTAACTACCCATTTTATCGCCGCTCAAAACATTTGCAGTGATCCTTAACTTGACTCTAGCTATTATTTGAAGCTTAATAATTAATAAAAAAATGATCATACATCAACATAGTGTTATCTATACAAAAGTCACAATTTTCCTAAGGTTCTTCAAGTAGAAATGACTTTAAGAAGGTAAAATTAACTAACTACCTATTTGATCGATACGTGGATTGACATTGCCTAATATTTCTAGATAACTAATAAAAAAAAATTGGATACTTCAACAAAGGATTATATATTCAATAGGTAGGAGTTTTCGGCAATTCGTCAAACAGAAATCAGCAAAATATGACAAAAAATGCCTAACTACCTATTTGATCGCCGCGCAAAACATTTGCAGGGATCCTTAACATGACTCTAGCTATTATTTGAAGCGTAATAATTAATAAAAAAATGATCATGCATCAACATAGTTTTATCTATACAAAAGTCGCAAATTTCCTAAAGTTCTTCGAGTAGAAATGACTTTAAGAAGGTCAAATTAACTAACTACCTATTTGATCGATACATGGATTGACAATGCTTAATATTTCAAGATAACTAATAAAAAAAAAATAAGGGTACATAAACAAAGGATTATATATTCAATAGGTATGAGTTTTCGGCAATTGGTCAAACAGAAATGAGCATAATATGACAAAAAATGCCTAACTACATTTTTGATCGCCGCGCAAAACATTTGCTAAGGTTATTCAAGTAGAAATGACTTTAAGAAGGTCAAATTAACTAACTACCTATTTGATCGATACATGGATTGACAATGCTTAATATTTCAAGATAACTAATAAATAAAAAATTAGGATACTTCAACAAAGGATTATATATTCAATAGGTAGGAGTTTTCGGCAATTCGTCAAACATAAATGAGCACAATATGACAAAAAATGCCTAACTACCTATTTGATCGCCGCACAAAACATTTGCTGTGATCCTTAACTTGACTCTAGCTATTATTTGAAGCGTAATAATTAATAAAAAAATGATCATACATCAACATAGTGTTATCTATACAAAAGTCGCAATTTTCCTAAGGTTCTTCGAGTGGAAATGACTTTAGGAAGGTCAAATTAACTAACTACCTATTTGATCGATACATGGATTGAAAATGCTTAATATTTCAAGATAACTAATAAATACAAAATTAGGATACTTCAACAAAGGATTATATATTCAATAGGTAGGAGTTTTCGGCAATTAGTCATACAGAAATGAGCAAAATATGACAAAAAATGCCGAACTACCTATTTGATCGCCGCGCCAAACATTTGCAGTGATCATTAACTTGACTCTAGCTATTATTTGAAGCGTAATAATTAATAAAAAAATGATCATACATAAACAAAGTGTTATCTATACAAAAGTCGCAATTTTCCTAAGGTTCTTCGTGTAGAAATGACTTTAAGAAGGTCAAATTAACTAACAACCGATTTGATCGATACATGGATTGACAAGGCTTAATATTTCAAGATAACTAATAAATAAAAAATTAGGGTACTTCAACAATGGATTATATATTCAATAGGTAGGAGTTTTCGGCAATTGGTCTAACAGAAATGAGCATAATATGACAAAAAATGCCAAACTACCTATTTGATCGCCACGCAAAACATTTGCAGTGATCCATAACTTGACTCTAGCTATTATTTGAAGCGTAATAATTAATAAAAAAATGATCATACATCAACATAGTGTTATCAATACAAAAGTCGCAATTTTCCTAAGGTTCTTCGAATAGAAATGACTTTAAGAAGGTCAAATTAACTAACTACCTATTTGATCGATACATGGATTGAAAATGCTTAATATTTCAAGATAACTAATAAATAAAAAATTAAGATACTTCAACAAAGGATTATATATTCAATTGGTAGGAGATTTCGGCTATTCGTCACACAAAAATGAGCATAATATGACAAATAATGCCTAACTTCCTATTTGATCGCCACGCAAAATATTTGCAGTGATCCTTAACTTGACCCTAGCTATTATTTGAAGCGTAATAACAAATAAAAAAAATGATCATACATCAACATAGTGTTATCTATACAAAAGTCGCAATTTTCCTAAAGTTCTTGGAGTAGAAATGACTTTAAGAAGGTGAAATTAACTAACTACCTATTTGATCGATACTTGGATTGACAATGCTTAATATTTCAAGATAACTAATAAAAAATGATCATACATCAACATAGTGTTATCTATACAAAAGTAGCCTTTTTCCTAAGGTTCTACGAGTAGAAATGACTTTAAGAAGGTGAAATTAACTAACTACCTATTCGATCGATACTTGGATTGACAATGCTTAAAATTTCAAGATAACTAATAAATAAAAAATTAGGGTACTTCAACAAAGGATTATATATTCAATAGGTAGGAGTTTTCGGCAATTCGTCAAACAAAAATGAGCATAGTATGACAAATAATGCCTAACTTCCTATTTGATCGCCACGCAAAATATTTGCAGTGATCCTTAACTTGACCCTAGCTATTATTTGAAGCGTAATAACAAATAAAAAAAATGATCATACATCAACATAGTGTTATCTATACAAAAGTCGCAATTTTCCTAAAGTTCTTGGAGTAGAAATGACTTTAAGAAGGTGAAATTAACTAACTACCTATTTGATCGATACTTGGATTGACAATGCTTAAAATTTCAAGATAACTAATAAATAAAAAATTAGGGTACTTCAACAAAGAATTATATATTCAATTGGTAGGAGATTTCGGCAATTCGTCACACAAAAATGAGCATAATATGACAAATAATGCCTAACTACCTATTTGATCGCCGCGCAAAACATTTGCAGTGATCCTTAACTTGACTCTAGCTATATTTTGAAGCGTAATAACAAATAAAACAATGATCATACAACAACATTGTGTTATCTATACAAAAGTAGCCTTTTTCCTAAGGTTCTTCGAGTAGAAATGACTTTAAGAAGGTGAAATTAAGTAACTGTCTATTCGATCGATACTTGGATTGACAATGCTTAAAATTTCAAGATAAGTAATAAATAAAAAATTAGGGTACTTCAACAAAGGATTATATATTCAATAGGTTGGAGTTTTCGGCAATTCGTCAAACAAAAATGAGCATAGTATGACAAATAATGCCTAACTACCTATTTGATCGCCACGCAAAATATTTGCAGTCATCCTTAACTTGACTATAGCTATTATTTGAAGCGTAATAACAAATAAAAAAAATGATCATACATCAACATAGTGTTATCTATACAAAAGTCGCAATTTTCCTAAAGTTCTTGGAGTAGAAATGACTTTAAGAAGGTGAAATTAACTAACTACCTATTTGATCGATACTTGGATTGACAATGCTTAAAATTTCAAGAAAACTAATAAATAAAAAATATGGGTACTTCAACAATGGATAATATATTCAACAGGTAGGAGTTTTTGGCAATTCGTCAAACAGAAATGAGCATAATATGAGAAAAATGCCTAACTACCTATTTTATCGCCGCGCAAAACATTTGCAGTGATCCTTAACTTGATTATAGCTATTATTTGAAGCGTAATAATAAATAAAAAAATGATCATACATCAACATAGTGTTATCTATGAAAAAGTTGCTATTTTCATAAGGTTCTTAGAGTAGAAATGACTTTAAGAAGGTGAAATTAACTAACTACCTATTTGATCGATACTTGGATTTACAATGCTTAAAATTTCAAGATAACTAATAAATAAAAAACTAGGGCACTTCAACAAAGGATTATATATTCAATAGGTAGGAGTTTTCGGTAATTCGTCAAACAGAAATGAGCATAATATGAGAAAAATGCCTAACTACCTATTTGATCGCCGCGCAAAACATTTTCAGTAAACCTTAACTTGACTCTAGCTATATTTTGAAGCGTAATAACAAATAAAAAAATGATCACACATCAACATTGTGTTATCTATACAAAAGTCGCCTTTTTCCTAAGGCTCTTCGAGTAGAAAAGACTTTAAGAAGGTGAAATTAACTAACTACCTATTTGATCGATACTTGGATTGACAATGCTTAAAATTTCAAGATAAGTAATAAATAAAAAATTAGGGTACTTCAACAAAGGATTATATATTCAATAGGTAGGAGTTTTCGGCAATTCGTCAAACAAAAATGAGCATAGTATGACAAATAATGCCTAACTACCTATTTGATCGCCGCGCAAAAATTTGCAGTGATCCTTAACATGACTCTAGCTATTATTTGAACCGTAATAATAAATAAAAAAATGATCATACATCAACATAGTGTTATCTATGCAAAAGTGGCAATTTTCATAAGGTTCTTAGAGTAGAAATGACTTTAAGAAGGTCAAATTAACTAACTACCTATTTGATCGATACATGGATTGACAATGCTTAATATTTCAAGATAACTAATAAATACAAAATTAGGATACTTCAACAATGGATTATATATTCAATAGGTAGGAGTTTTCGGCAATTAGTCATACAGAAATGAGCAAAATATGACAAAAAATGCCGAACTACCTATTTGATCGCCGCGCCAAACATTTGCAGTGATCATTAACTTGACTCTAGCTATTATTTAAGCGTAATAATTAATAAAAAAAAGATCATACATCAACAAAGTGGTATCTACACAAAAGTCGCAATTTTCCTAAGGTTCTTCGTGTAGAAATGACTTTAAGAAGGTCAAATTAACTAACTACCGATTTGATCGATACATGGATTGACAAGGCTTAATATTTCAAGTTAACTAATAAATAAAAAATTAGGGTACTTCAACAATGGATTATATATTCAATAGGTAGGAGTTTTCGGCAATTGGTCTAACAGAAATGAGCATAATATGACAAAAAATGCCAAACTACCTATTTGATCGCCACGCAAAACATTTGCAGTGATCCATAACTTGACTCTAGCTATTATTTGAAGCGTAATAATTAATAAAAAAATGATCATACATCAACATAGTGTTATCAATACAAAAGTCGCAATTTTCCTAAGGTTCTTCGAATAGAAATGACTTTAAGAAGGTCAAATTAACTAACTACCTATTTGATCGATACATGGATTGACAATGCTTAATATTTCAAGATAACTAATTAATAAAAAATTAAGATACTTCAACAAAGGATTATATATTCAATAGGTAGGAGTTTTCGGCAATTTGTCACACGGAAATGAGCAAAATATGACAAAAAATGCCTAACTATCTATTTGATCGCCGTGCAAAACATTTGCAATGATCCTTAACTTGACTCTAGCTGTTATTTGAAGCGTAAAAATAAATAAAAAAATGATTATACATCAACAGAGTGTTATCTATACAAAAGTCGCAATTTTCCTAAGGTTCTTCGAGTAGAAATGACTTTAAGAAGGTCAAATTAACTAACTACCTATTTGATCGATACATGGATTGACATTGCATAAAATTTCAAGATAACTAATAAATAAAAAATTAGGATACTTCAACAAAGGATTATATTTTCAATAGGTAGGAGTTTTCGGCAATTCGTCAAACAGAAATGAGCAAAATATGACAAAAAATGCCTAACTACCCATTTTATAGCCGCTCAAAACATTTGCAGTGATCCTTAACTTGACTCTAGCTATTATTTGAAGCGTAATAATTAATAAAAGAATGATCATACATCAACATAGTGTTATCTATACAAAAGTCACAATTTTCCTAAGGTTCTTCAAGTAGAAATGACTTTAAGAAGGTAAAATTAACTAACTACCTATTTGATCGATACGTGGATTGACATTGCCTAATATTTCTAGATAACTAATAAAAAAAAATTGGATACTTCAACAAAGGATTATATATTCAATAGGTAGGTGTTTTCGGCAATTCGTCACACAGAAATCAGCAAAATATGACAAAAAATGCCTAACTACCTATTTGATCGCCGCGCAAAACATTTGCAGGGATCCTTAACATGACTCTAGCTATTATTTGAAGCGTAATAATTAATAAAAAAATGATCATGCATCAACATAGTTTTATCTATACAAAAGTCGCAAATTTCCTAAAGTTCTTCGAGTAGAAATGACTTTAAGAAGGTCAAATTAACTAACTACCTATTTGATCGATACATGGATTGACAATGCTTAATATTTCAAGATAACTAATAAAAAAAAATAAGGGTACATAAACAAAGGATTATATATTTAATAGGTAGGAGTTTTCGGCAATTGGTCAAACATAAATGAGCATAATATGACAAAAAATGCCTAACTACCTATTTGATCGCCGCGCAAAACATTTGCTGTGATCCTTAACTTGACTCTAGCTATTATTTGAAGCGTAATAATTAATAAAAAAATGATCATACATCAACATAGTGTTATCTATACAAAAGTCACAATTTTCCTAAGGTTCTTCGAGTGGAAATGACTTTAAGAAGGTCAAATTAACTAACTACCTATTTGATCGATACATGGATTGAAAATGCTTAATATTTCAAGATAACTAATAAATACAAAATTAGGATACTTCAACAAAGGATTATATATTCAATAGGTAGGAGTTTTCGGCAATTAGTCATACAGAAATGAGCAAAATATGACAAAAAATGCCGAACTACCTATTTGATCGCCGCGCCAAACATTTGCAGTGATCATTAACTTGACTCTAGCTATTATTTGAAGCGTAATAATTTATAAAAAAATGATCATACATCAACAAAGTGTTATCTATACAAAAGTCGCAATTTTCCTAAGGTTCTTCGTGTAGAAATGACTTTAAGAAGGTCAAATTAACTAACAACCGATTTGATCGATACATGGATTGACAAGGCTTAATATTTCAAGATAACTAATAAATAAAAAATTAGGGTGCTTCAACAATGGATTATATATTCAATAGGTAGGAGTTTTCGGCAATTTGTCACACGGAAATGAGCAAAATATGACAAAAAATGCCTAACTATCTATTTGATCGCCGTGCAAAACATTTGCAATGATCCTTAACTTGACTCTAGCTGTTATTTGAAGCGTAAAAATAAATAAAAAAATGATTATTCATCAACAGAGTGTTATCTATACAAAAGTCGCAATTTTCCTAAGGTTCTTCGAGTAGAAATGACTTTAAGAAGGTCAAATTAACTAACTGCCTATTTGATCGATACATGGATTGACAATGCATAAAATTTCAAGATAACAAATAAATAAAAAATTAGTATACTTCAACAAAGGATTATATTTTCAATAGGTAGGAGTTTTCGGCAATTCGTCAAACAGAAATGAGCAAAATATGACAAAAAATGCCTAACTACCCATTTTATCGCCGCTCAAAACATTTGCTGTGATCCTTAACTTGACTCTAGCTATTATTTGAAGCGTAATAATTAATAAAAAATGATCATACATCAACATAGTGTTATCTATACAAAAGTCGCAATTTTCCTAAGGTTCTTCGAGTGGAAATGACTTTAAGAAGGTCAAATTAACTAACTACCTATTTGATCGATACATGGATTGAAAATGCTTAATATTTCAAGATAACTAATAAATACAAAATTAGGATACTTCAACAAAGGATTATATATTCAATAGGTAGGAGTTTTCGGCAATTAGTCATACAGAAATGAGCAAAATATGACAAAAAATGCCGAACTACCTATTTGATCGCCGCGCCAAACATTTGCAGTGATCATTAACTTGACTCTAGCTATTATTTGAAGCGTAATAATTAATAAAAAAATGATCATACATAAACAAAGTGTTATCTATACAAAAGTCGCAATTTTCCTAAGGTTCTTCGTGTAGAAATGACTTTAAGAAGGTCAAATTAACTAACAACCGATTTGATCGATACATGGATTGACAAGGCTTAATATTTCAAGATAACTAATAAATAAAAAATTAGGGTACTTCAACAATGGATTATATATTCAATAGGTAGGAGTTTTCGGCAATTGGTCTAACAGAAATGAGCATAATATGACAAAAAATGCCAAACTACCTATTTGATCGCCACGCAAAACATTTGCAGTGATCCATAACTTGACTCTAGCTATTATTTGAAGCGTAATAATTAATAAAAAAATGATCATACATCAACATAGTGTTATCAATACAAAAGTCGCAATTTTCCTAAGGTTCTTCGAATAGAAATGACTTTAAGAAGGTCAAATTAACTAACTACCTATTTGATCGATACATGGATTGACAATGCTTAATATTTCAAGATAACTAATAAATAAAAAATTAAGATACTTCAACAAAGGATTATATATTCATTAGGTAGGAGTTTTCGGCAATTTGTCACACGGAAATGAGCAAAATATGACAAAAAATGCCTAACTATCTATTTGACCGCCGTGCAAAACATTTGCAGTGATCCTTAACTTGACTCTAGCTGTTATTTGAAGCGTAATAATAAATAAAAAAATAATTATACATCAACATAGTGTTATCTATACAAAAGTGGCAATTTTCCTAAGGTTCTTCGTGTAGAAATGACTTTAAGAAGGTCAAATTAACTAACTACCTATTTGATCGATACATGGATTGACAATGCATAAAATTTCAAGATAACTAATTAATAAAAAATTAGGATACTTCAACAAAGGATTATATATTCAATAGGTAGGAGTTTTCGGCAATTCGTCAAACAGAAATGAGCAAAATATGACAAAAAATGCCTAACTACCCATTTTATCGCCGCTCAAAACATTTGCATCGATCCTTAACTTGACTCTAGCTATTATTTGAAGCGTAATAATTAATAAAAAAATGATCATACATCAACATAGTGTTATCTATACAAAAGTCACAATTTTCCTAAGGTTCTTCAAGTAGAAATGACTTTAAGAAGGTAAAATTAACTAACTACCTATTTGATCGATACGTGGATTGACATTGCCTAATTTTTCTAGATAACTAATAAAAAAAAATTTGGATACTTCAACAAAGGATTATATATTCAATAGGTAGGAGTTTTCGGCAATTCGTCAAACAGAAATCAGCAAAATATGACAAAAAATGCCTAACTACCTATTTGATTGCCGCGCAAAACATTTGCAGTGATCCTTAACATGACTCTAGCTATTATTTGAAGCGTAATAATTAATAAAAAAATGATCATGCATCAACATAGTGTTATCTATACAAAAGTTGCGAATTTCCTAAAGTTCTTCGAGTAGAAATGACTTTAAAAAGGTGAAATTAACTAACTACCTATTTGATCGATACATGGATTGACAATGCTTAATATTTCAAGATAACTAATAAATAAAAAATAAGGGTACATAAACAAAGGATTATATATTCAATAGGTAGGAGTTTTCGGCAATTGGTCAAACATAAATGAGCATAATATGACAAAAAATGCCTAACTACCTATTTGATCGCCACGCAAAACATTTGCAGTGATCCATAACTTGACTCTAGCTATTATTTGAAGCGTAATAATTAATAAAAAAATGATCATACATCAACATAGTGTTATCAATACAAAAGTCGCAATTTTCCTAAGGTTCTTCGAATAGAAATGACTTTAAGAAGGTCAAATTAACTAACTACCTATTTGATCGATACATGGATTGACAATGCTTAATATTTCAAGATAACTAATAAATAAAAAATTAAGATACTTCAACAAAGGATTATATATTCAATAGGTAGGAGTTTTCGGCAATTTGTCACACGGAAATGAGCAAAATATGACAAAACATGCCTAACTATCTATTTGATCGCCGCGCAAAACATTTGCAGTGATCCTTAACTTGACTCTAGCTGTTATTTGAAGCGTAATAATAAATAAAAAAATGATTATACATCAACATAGTGTTATTTATACAAAAGTCGCAATTTTCCTAAGGTTCTTCGAGTAGAAATGACTTTAAGAAGGTCAAATTAACTAACTACCTATTTGATCGATACATGGATTGACAATGCTTAATATTTCAAGATAACTAATAAATAAAAAATTAGGATACTTCAACAATGGATTATATATTCAATAGGTAGTAGTTTTCGGCAATTGGTCTAACAGAAATGAGCATAATATGACAAAAAATGCCAAACTACCTATTTGATCGCCACGCAAAACATTTGCAGTGATCCATAACTTGACTCTTGCTATTATTTGAAGCGTAATAATTAATAAAAAAATGATCATACATCAACATAGTGTTATCAATACAAAAGTCGCAATTTTCCTAAGGTTCTTCGAATAGAAATGACTTTAAGAAGGTCAAATTAACTAACTACCTATTTGATCGATACATGGATTGACAATGCTTAATATTTCAAGATAACTAATAAATAAAAAATTAAGATACTTCAACAAAGGATTATATATTCAATAGGTAGGAGTTTTCGGCAATTTGTCACACGAAAATGAGCAAAATATGACAAAAAATGCCTAACTATCTATTTGATCGCCGGGCAAAACATTTGCAGTGATCCTTAACTTGACTCTAGCAGTTATTTGAAGCGTAATAATAAATAAAAAAATGATTATACATCAACATAGTGTTATCTATACAAAAGTCGCAATTTTCCTAAGGTTCTTCGAGTAGAAATGACTTTAAGAAGGTCAAATTAACTAACTGCCTATTTGATCGATACATGGATTGACAATGCATAAAATTTCAAGATAACTAATAAATAAAAAATTAGGATACTTCAACAAAGGATTATATATTCAATAGGTAGGAGTTTTCGGCAATTCGTCAAACAGAAATGAGCAAAATATGACGAAAAATGCCTAACTACCCATTTTATCGCCGCTCAAAACATTTGCAGTGATCCTTAACTTGACTCTAGCTATTATTTGAAGCGTAATAATTAATAAAAAAATGATCATACATCAACATAGTGTTATCTTTAAAAAAAAGTCACAATTTTCCTAAGTTTCTACAAGTAGAAATGACTTTAAGAAGGTAAAATTAACTAACTACCTATTTGATCGATACGTGGATTGACATTGCCTAATATTTCTAGATAACTAATAAAAAAAATTTGGATACTTCAACAAAAGATTATATATTTAATAGGTAGGAGTTTTCGGCAATTCGTCAAACAGAAATCAGCAAAATATGACAAAAAATGCTTAACTACCTATTTGATCGCCGCGCAAAACATTTGCAGTGATCCTTAACATGACTCTAGCTATTATTTGAAGCGTAATAATTAATAAAAAAATGATCATGCATCAACATAGTGTTATCTATACAAAAGTCGCAAATTTCCTAAAGCTCTTCGAGTAGAAATGACTTTAAGAAGGTCAAATTAACTAACTACCTATTTGATCGATACATGGATTGACAATGCTTAATATTTGAAGATAACTAATAAATAAAAAATAAGGGTACATAAACAAAGGATTATATATTCAATAGGTAGGAGTTTTCGGCAATTGGTCAAACATAAATGAGCATAATATGACAAAAAATGCCTAACTACCTATTTGATCGCCGCGTAAAACATTTGCAGTGATCCTTAACTTGATTCTAGCTATTATTTGAAACGTAATACTAAATAAAAAAATGATCATACATCAACATAGTGTTATCTATACAAAAGTCAAAATTTTCCTAAAGTTCTTCGAGTAGAAATGACTTTATGGAGGTCAAATTAACTAACTACCTATTTGATCGATACATGGATTGACAATGCTTAATATTTCAAGATAACTAATAAATAAAAAATTAGGATACTTCAACAAAGGATTATATATTCAATAGGTAGGAGTTTTCGGCAATTGGTCATACAGAAATGAGCAAAATATGACAAAAAATGCCTAACTACCTATTTGATCGCCGCGCAAAACATTTGCAGTGATCCTTAACTTGACTCTAGCTATTATTTGAAGCGAAATAATTAATAAAAAAATGTTCATACATCAACATAGTGTTATCTATACAAAAGTCGCAATTTTCTAAAGGTTCTTCGAGTAGAAATGACTTTAAGAAGGTCAAATTAACTAACTACCTATTTGATCGATACATGGATTGACAATGCTTAATATTTCAAGATAATTAATAAATAAAAAATTAGGATACTTCAACAAAGGATTATATATTAAATAGGTAGGAGTTTTCGGCAATTCGTCAAACAAAAATGAGCATAGTATGACAAATAATGCCTAACTACCTATTTGATCGCCGCGCAAAACATTTGCAGTGATCCTTAACTTGACTCTAGCTATTATTTGAAGCGTAATAATAAATAAAAAAATGATCATACATCAACATAGTGTTATCTATGCAAAAGTTGCAATTTTCATAAGCTTCTTAGAGTAGAAATGACTTTAAGAAGGTGAAATTAACTAACTACCTATTTGATCGATACTTGGATTGGCAATGCTTAATATTTCAAGATAACTAATAAATAAAAAATTAGGGTACTTCAACGAAGGATTATATATTCAATAGGTAGGAGTTTTCGGCAATTCGTCAAACAAAAATGAGCATAATATCACAAAAAATGCCTAACTACCTATTTGATCGCCGCACAAAACATTTGCAGTGATCCTTAACATGACTCTAGCTATTATTTGAAGCATAATAATAAATAAAAAAATGATCATACATCAACATAGTGTTATCTATGCAAAAGTAGCAATTTTCATAAGGTTCTTAGAGTAGAAATGACTTTAAGAAGGTCAAATTAACTAACTACCTATTTGATCGATACATGGATTGACAATGCTTAATATTTCAAGATAACTAATAAATACAAAATTAGGATACTTCAACAAAGGATTATATATTCAATAGGTAGGAGTTTTCGGCAATTAGTCATACAGAAATGAGCAAAATATGACAAAAAATGCCGAACTACCTATTTGATCGCCGCGCCAAACATTTGCAGTGATCATTAACTTGACTCTAGCTATTATGTGAAGCGTAATAATTAATAAAAAAATGATCATACATCAACAAAGTGTTATCTACACAAAAGTCGCAATTTTCCTAAGGTTCTTCGTGTAGAAATGACTTTAAGAAGGTCAAATTAACTAACTACCGATTTGATCGATACATGGATTGACAAGGCTTAATATTTCAAGATAACTAATAAATAAAAAATTACGGTACTTCGACAATGGATTATATATTCAATAGGTAGGAGTTTTCGGCAATTGGTCTAACAGAAATAAGCATAATATGACAAAAAATGCCAAACTACCTATTTGATCGCCACGCAAAACATTTGCAGTGATCCATAACTTGACTCTAGCTATTATTTGAAGCGTAATAATTAATAAAAAAATGATCATACATCAACATAGTGTTATCAATACAAAAGTCGCAATTTTCCTAAGGTTCTTCGAATAGAAATGACTTTAAGAATGTCAAATTAACTAACTACCTATTTGATCGATACATGGATTGACAATGCTTAATATTTCAAGATAACTAATAAATAAAAAATTGAGATACTTCAACAAAGGATTATATATTCAATAGGTAGGAGTTTTCGGCAATTTGTCACACGGAAATGAGCAAAATATGACAAAAAATGCCTAACTATCTATTTGATCGCCGTGCAAAACATTTGCAATGATCCTTAACTTGACTCTAGCTGTTATTTGAAGCGTAAAAATAAATAAAAAAATGATTATACATCAACAGAGTGTTATCTATACAAAAATCGCAATTTTCCTAAGGTTCTTCGAGTAGAAATGACTTTAAGAAGGTCAAATTAACTAACTGCCTATTTGATCGATACATGGATTGACAATGCATACAATTTCAAGATAACTAATAAATAAAAAATTTGGATACTTCAACAAAGGATTATATTTTCAATAGGTAGGAGTTTTCGGCAATTCGTCAAACAGAAATGAGCAAAATATGACAAAAAATGCCTAACTACCCATTTTATCGCCGCTCAAAACATTTGCAGTGATCCTTAACTTGACTCTAGCTATTATTTGAAGCGTAATAATTAATAAAAAAATGATCATACATCAACATAGTGTTATCTATACAAAAGTCACAATTTTCCTAAGGTTCTTCAAGTAGAAATGACTTTAAGAAGGTAAAATTAACTAACTACCTATTTGATCGATACATGGATTGATATTGCCTAATATTTCTAGATAACTAATAAAAAAAAATTAGGATACTTCAACAAAGGATTATATATTCAATAGGTAGGAGTTTTCGGCAATTCGTCAAACAGAAATCAGCAAAATATGACAAAAAATGCCTAACTACCTATTTGATCGCCGCGCAAAACATTTGCAGGGATCCTTAACATGACTCTAGCTATTATTTGAAGCGTAATAATTAATAAAAAAATGATCATGCATCAACATAGTGTTATCTATACAAAAGTCGCAAATTTCCCAAAGTTCTTCGAGTAGAAATGACTTTAAGAAGATCAAATTAACTAACTACATATTTGATCGATACATGGATTGACAATGCTTAATATTTCAAGATAACTAATAAAAAAAAAATAAGGGTACATAAACAAAGGATTATATATTCAATAGGTAGGAGTTTTCGGCAATTGGTCAAACATAAATGAGCATAATATGACAAAAAATGCCTAACTACCTATTTGATCGCCGCGCAAAACATTTGCTGTGATCCTTAACTTGACTCTAGCTATTATTTGAAGCGTAATAATTAATAAAAAAATGATCATACATCAACATAGTGTTATCTATACAAAAGTCGCAATTTTCCTAAGGTTCTTCGAGTGGAAATGACTTTAAGAAGGTCAAATTAACTAACTACCTATTTGATCGATACATGGATTGAAAATGCTTAATATTTCAAGATAACTAATAAATACAAAATTAGGATACTTCAACAAAGGATTATATATTCAATAGGTAGGAGTTTTCGGCAATTAGTCATACAGAAATGAGCAAAATATGACAAAAAATGCCGAACTACCTATTTGATCGCCGCGCCAAACATTTGCAGTGATCATTAACTTGACTCTAGCTATTATTTGAAGCGTAATAATTAATAAAAAAATGATCATACATCAACAAAGTGTTATCTATACAAAGGTCGCAATTTTCCTAAGGTTCTTCGTGTAGAAATGACTTTAAGAAGGTCAAATTAACTAACAACCGATTTGATCGATACATGGATTGACAAGGCTTAATATTTCAAGATAACTAATAAATAAAAAATTAGGGTACTTCAACAATGGATTATATATTCAATAGGTAGGAGTTTTCGGCAATTGGTCTAACAGAAATGAGCATAATATGACAAAAAATGCCAAACTACCTATTTGATCGCCACGCAAAACATTTGCAGTGATCCATAACTTGACTCTAGCTATTATTTGAAGCGTAATAATTAATAAAAAAATGATCATACATCAACATAGTGTTATCAATACAAAAGTCGCAATTTTCCTAAGGTTCTTCGAATAGAAATGACTTTAAGAAGGTCAAATTAACTAACTACCTATTTGATCGATACATGGATTGACAATGCTTAATATTTCAAGATAACTAATAAATAAAAAATTAAGATACTTCAACAAAGGATTATATATTCAATAGGTAGGAGTTTTCGGCAATTTGTCACACGGAAATGAGCAAAATATGACAAAAAATGCCTAACTATCTATTTGACCGCCGTGCAAAACATTTGCAGTGATCCTTAACTTGACTCTAGCTGTTATTTGAAGCGTAATAATAAATAAAAAAATGATTATACATCAACATAGTGTTATCTATACAAAATTGGCAATTTTCCTAAAGTTCTTCGAGTAGAAATGACTTTAAGAAGGTCAAATTAACTAACTACCTATTTGATCGATACATGGATTGACAATGCATAAAATTTCAAGATAACTAATAAATAAAAAATTAGGATACTTCAACAAAGGATTATATATTCAATAGGTAGGAGTTTTCGGCAATTCGTCAAACAGAAATGAGCAAAATATGACAAAAAATGCCTAACTACCCATTTTATCGCCGCTCAAAACATTTGCATCGATCCTTAACTTGACTCTAGCTATTATTTGAAGCGTAATAATTAATAAAAAAATGATCATACATTAACATAGTGTTATCTATACAAAAGTCACAATTTTCCTAAGGTTCTTAAAGTAGAAATGACTTTAAGAAGGTAAAATTAACTAACTACCTATTTGATCGATACATGGATTGACATTGCCTAATTTTTCTAGATAACTAATAAAAAAAATTTGGATACTTCAACAAAGGTTTATATATTCAATAGGTAGGAGTTTTCGGCAATTCGTCAAACAGAAATCAGCAAAATATGACAAAAAATGCCTAACTACCTATTTGATCGCCGCGCAAAACATTTGCAGTGATCCTTAACATGACTCTAGCTATTATTTGAAGCGTAATAATTAATAAAAAAATGATCATGCATCAACATAGTGTTATCTATACAAAAGTCTCAATTTTCCAAAGGTTCTTCGAATAGAAATGACTTTAAGAAGGTCAAATTAACTAACTACCTATTTGATCGATACATGGATTGACAATGCTTAATATTTCAAGATAACTAATAAATAAAAAATTAAGATACTTCAACAAATGATTATATATTCAATAGGTAGGAGTTTTCGGCAATTTGTCACACGGAAATGAGCAAAATATGACAAAAAATGCCTAACTATCTATTTGATCGCCGTGCAAAACATTTGCAATGATCCTTAACTTGACTCTAGCTGTTATTTGAAGCGTAAAAATAAATAAAAAAATGATTATACATCAACAGAGTGTTATCTATACAAAAGTCGCAATTTTCCTAAGGTTCTTCGAGTAGAAATGACTTTAAGAAGGTCAAATTAACTAACTGCCTATTTGATCGATACATGGATTGACAATGCATAAAATTTCAAGATAACTAATAAATAAAAAATTAGGATACTTCAACAAAGGATTATATTTTCAATAGGTAGGAGTTTTCGGCAATTCGTCAAACAGAAATGAGCAAAATATGACAAAAAATGCCTAACTACCCATTTTATCGCCGCTCAAAACATTTGCAGTGATCATTAACTTGACTCTAGCTATTATTTGAACCGTAATAATTAATAAAAAAATGATCATACATCAACATAGTGTTATCTATACAAAAGTCACAATTTTCCTAAGGTTCTTCAAGTAGAAATGACTTTAAGAAGGTAAAATTAACTAACTACCTATTTGATCGATACATGGATTGACATTGCCTAATATTTCTAGATAACTAATAAAAAAAAATTAGGATACTTCAACAAAGGATTATATATTCAATAGGTAGGAGTTTTCGGCAATTCGTCAAACAGAAATCAGCAAAATATGACAAAAAATGCCTAACTACCTATTTGATCGCCGCGCAAAACATTTGCAGGGATCCTTAACATGACTCTAGCTATTATTTGAAGCGTAATAATTAATAAAAAAATGATCATGCATCAACATAGTGTTATCTATACAAAAGTCGCAAATTTCCTAAAGTTCTTCGAGTAGAAATGACTTTAAGAAGGTCAAATTAACTAACTACCTATTTGATCGATACATGGATTGACAATGCTTAATATTTCAAGATAACTAATAAAAAAAAATAAGGGTACATAAACAAAGGATTATATATTCAATAGGTAGGAGTTTTCGGCAATTGGTCAAACATAAATGAGCATAATATGACAAAAAATGCCTAACTACCTATTTGATCGCCGCGCAAAACATTTGCTGTGATCCTTAACTTGACTCTAGCTATTATTTGAAGCGTAATAATTAATAAAAAAATGATCATACATCAACATAGTGTTATCTATACAAAAGTCGCAATTTTCCTAAGGTTCTTCGAGTAGAAATGACTTTAAGAAGGTCAAATTAACTAACTACCTATTTGATCGATACATGGATTGAAAATGTTTAATATTTCAAGATAACTAATAAATACAAAATTAGGATACTTCAACAAAGGATTATATATTCAATAGGTAGGAGTTTTCGGCAATTAGTCATACAGAAATGAGCAAAATATGACAAAAAATGCCGAACAACCTAATTGATCGCCGCGCCAAACATTTGCAGTGATCATTAACTTGACTCTAGCTATTATTTGAAGCTTAATAATTAATAAAAAAATGATCATACATCAACAAAGTGTTATCTATACAAAGGTCGCAATTTTCCTAAGGTTCTTCGTGTAGAAATGACTTTAAGAAGGTCAAATTAACTAACAACCGATTTGATCGATACATGGATTGACAAGGCTTAATATTTCAAGATAACTAATAAATAAAAAATTAGGGTACTTCAACAATGGATTATATATTCAATAGGTAGGAGTTTTCGGCAATTGGTCTAACAGAAATGAGCATAATATGACAAAAAATGCCAAACTACCTATTTGATCGCCACGCAAAACATTTGCAGTGATCCATAACTTGAATCTAGCTATTATTTGAAGCGTAATAATTAATAAAAAAATGATCATACATCAACATAGTGTTATCAATACAAAAGTCGCAATTTTCCTAAGGTTCTTCGAATAGAAATGACTTTAAGAAGGTCAAATTAACTAACTACCTATTTGATCGATACATGGATTGACAATGCTTAATATTTCAAGATAACTAATAAATAAAAAATTAAGATACTTCAACAAAGGATTATATATTCATTAGGTAGGAGTTTTCGGCAATTTGTCACACGGAAATGAGCAAAATATGACAAAAAATGCCTAACTATCTATTTGACCGCCGTGCAAAACATTTGCAGTGATCCTTAACTTGACTCTAGCTGTTATTTGAAGCGTAATAATAAATAAAAAAATGATTATACATCAACATAGTGTTATCAATACAAAATTGGCAATTTTCCTAAGGTTCTTCGAGTAGAAATGACTTTAAGAAGGTCAAATTAACTAACTACCTATTTGATCGATACATGGATTGACAATGCATAAAATTTCAAGATAACTAATAAATAAAAAATTAGGATACTTCAACAAAGGATTATATATTCAATAGGTAGGAGTTTTCGGCAATTCGTCAAACAGAAATGAGCAAAATATGACAAAAAATGCCTAACTACCCATTTTATCGCCGCTCAAAACATTTGCATCGATCCTTAACTTGACTCTAGCTATTATTTGAAGCGTAATAATTAATAAAAAAATGATCATACATTAACATAGTGTTATCTATACAAAAGTCACAATTTTCCTAAGGTTCTTAAAGTAGAAATGACTTTAAGAAGGTAAAATTAACTAACTACCTATTTGATCGATACGTGGATTGACATTGCCTAATTTTTCTAGATAACTAATAAAAAAAATTTGGATACTTCAACAAAGGTTTATATATTCAATAGGTAGGAGTTTTCGGCAATTCGTCAAACAGAAATCAGCAAAATATGACAAAAAATGCCTAACTACCTATTTGATCGCCGCGCAAAACATTTGCAGTGATCCTTAACATGACTCTAGCTATTATTTGAAGTGTAATAATTAATAAAAAAATGATCATGCATCAACATAGTGTTATCTATACAAAAGTCGCAAATTTCCTAAAGTTCTTCGAGTAGAAATGACTTTAAAAAGGTGAAATTAACTAACTACCTATTTGATCGATACATGGATTGACAATGCTTAATATTCAAGATAACTAATAAATAAAAAATAAGGGTACATAAACAAAGGATTATATATTCAATAGGTAGGAGTTTTCGGCAATTGGTCAAACATAAATGTGCATAATATGACAAAAAATGCCTAACTACCTATTTGATCGCCACGCAAAACATTTGCAGTGATCCATAACTTGACTCTAGCTATTATTTGAAGCGTAATAATTAATAAAAAAAATGATCATACATCAACATAGTGTTATCAATACAAAAGTCGCAATTTTCCTAAGGTTCTTCGAATAGAAATGACTTTAAGAAGGTCAAATTAACTAACTACCTATTTGATCGATACATGGATTGACAATGCTTAATATTTCAAGATAACTAATAAATAAAAAATTAAGATACTTCAACAAAGGATTATATATTCAATAGGTAGGAGTTTTCGGCAATTTGTCACACGGAAATGAGCAAAATATGACAAAAAATGCCTAACTATCTATTTGATCGCCGCGCAAAACATTTGCAGTGATCCTTAACTTGACTCTAGCTGTTATTTGAAGCGTAATAATAAATAAAAAAAATGATTATACATCAACATAGTGTTATCTATACAAAAGTCGCAATTTTCCTAAGGTTCTTCGAGTAGAAATGACTTTAAGAAGGTCAAATTAACTAACTACCTATTTGATCGATACATGGATTGACAATGCTTAATATTTCAAGATAACTAATAAATAAAAAATTAGGATACTTCAACAATGGATTATATATTCAATAGGTAGTAGTTTTCGGCAATTGGTCTAACAGAAATTAGCATAATATGACAAAAAATGCCAAACTACCTATTTGATCGCCACGCAAAACATTTGCAGTGATCCATAACTTGACTCTAGCTATTATTTGAAACGTAATAATTAATAAAAAAATGATCATACATCAACATAGTGTTATCAATACAAAAGTCGCAATTTTCCTAAGGTTCTTCGAATAGAAATGACTTTAAGAAGGTCAAATTAACTAACTACCTATTTGATCGATACATGGATTGACAATGCTTAATATTTCAAGATAACTAATAAATAAAAAATTAAGATACTTCAACAAAGGATTATATATTCAATAGGTAGGAGTTTTCGGCAATTTGTCACACGAAAATGAGCAAAATATGACAAAAAATGCCTAACTATCTATTTGATCGCCGGGCAAAACATTTGCAGTGATCCTTAACTTGACTCTAGCTGTTATTTGAAGCGTAATAATAAATAAAAAAATGATTATACATCAACATAGTGTTATCTATACAAAAGTCGCAATTTTCCTAAGGTTCTTCGAGTAGAAATGACTTTAAGAAGGTCAAATTAACTAACTACCTATTTGATCGATACATGGATTGACAATGCATAAAATTTCAAGATAACTAATAAATAAAAAATTAGGATACTTCAACAAAGGATTATATATTCAATAGGTAGGAGTTTTCGGCAATTCGTCAAACAGAAATGAGCAAAATATGACAAAAAATGCCTAACTACCCATTTTATCGCCGCTCAAAACATTTGCAGTGATCCTTAACTTGACTCTAGCTATTATTTGAAGCGTAATAATTAATAAAAAAATGATCATACATCAACATAGTGTTATCTATAAAAAAAGTCACAATTTTCCTAAGGTTCTACAAGTAGAAATGACTTTAAGAAGGTAAAATTAACTAACTACCTATTTGATCGATACGTGGATTGACATTGCCTAATATTTCTAGATAACTATTAAAAAAAATTTGGATACTTCAACAAAGGATTATATATTTAATAGGTAGGAGTTTTCGGCAATTCGTCAAACAGAAATCAGCAAAATATGACAAAAAATGCTTAACTACCTATTTGATCGCCGCGCAAAACATTTGCAGTGATCCTTAACATGACTCTAGCTATTATTTGAAGCGTAATAATTAATAAAAAAATGATCATGCATCAACATAGTGTTATCTATACAAAAGTCGCAAATTTCCTAAAGTTCTTCGAGTAGAAATGACTTTAAGAAGGTCAAATTAACTAACTACCTATTTGATCGATACATGGATTGACAATGCTTAATATTTGAAGATAACTAATAAATAAAAAATAAGGGTACATAAACAAAGGATTATATATTCAATAGGTAGGAGTTTTCGGCAATTGGTCAAACATAAATGAGCATAATATGACAAAAAATGCCTAACTACCTATTTGATCGCCGCGTAAAACATTTGCAGTGATCCTTAACTTGATTCTAGCTATTATTTGAAACGTAATACTATATAAAAAAATGATCATACATCAACATAGTGTTATCTAGACAAAAGTCAAAATTTTCCTAAAGTTCTTCGAGTAGAAATGACTTTATGGAGGTCAAATTAACTAACTACCTATTTGATCGATACATGGATTGACAATGCTTAATATTTCAAGATAACTAATAAATAAAAAATTAGGATACTTCAACAAAGGATTATATATTCAATAGGTAGGAGTTTTCGGCAATTGGTCATACAGAAATGAGCAAAATATGACAAAAAATGCCTAACTACCTATTTGATCGCCGCGCCAAACATTTGCAGTGATCCTTAACTTGACTCTAGCTATTATTTGAAGCGAAATAATTAATAAAAAAATGTTCATACATCAACATAGTGTTATCTATACAAAAGTCGCAATTTTCTAAAGGTTCTTCGAGTAGAAATGACATTAAGAAGGTCAAATTAACTAACTACCTATTTGATCGATACATGGATTGACAATGCTTAATATTTCAAGATAACTAATAAATAAAAAATTAGGATACTTCAACAAAGGATTATATATTCAATAGGTAGGAGTTTTCGGCAATTGGTCATACAGAAATGAGCAAAATATGACAAAAAATGCCTAACTACCTATTTGATCGCCGCGCAAAACATTTGCAGTGATCCTTAACTTGGCTTTACCTATTATTTGAATCGTAATAATAAATAAAAAAATGATCATACATCAACATAGTGTTATCTATACAAAAGTCGCAATTTTCCTAAGGTTCTTCGAGTAGAAATGAATTTAAGAAGGTCAAATTAACTAACTACCTATTTGATCGATACATGGATTGACAATGCTTAATATTTCAAGATAACTAAAAAATAAAAAATTAGGATACTTCAACAAAGGATTATATATTCAATAGGTAGGAGTTTTCGGCAATTGGTCATACAGAAATGAGCAAAATATGACAAAAAATGCCTAACTACCTATTTGATCGCCGCGCAAAACATTTGCAGTGATCCTTAACTTGACTCTAGCTATTATTTGAAGCGAAATAATTAATAAAAAAATGATCATACATCAACATAGTGTTATCTATACAAAAGTCGCAATTTTCCTAATGTTCTTCGAGTAGAAATGACATTAAGAAGGTAAATTTAACTAACTACCTATTTGATCGATACATGGATTGACAATGCTTAAAATTTCAAGATAACTAATAAATAAAAAATTAGGATACTTCAACAAAGGATTATATATTCAATAGGTAGGTGTTTTCGGCAATTGGTCATACAGAAATGAGCAAAATATGACAAAAAATACCTAACAACCTATTTGATCGCCGCGCCAAACATTTGTAGTGATCATTAACTTGACTCTAGCTATTATTTCAAGCGTAATAATTAAGAAAAAAATGATCATACATCAACATAGTGTTATCTATACAAAAATCGCAATATTCCTAAGGTTCTTCGAGTAGAAATGACTTTAAGAAGGTCAAATTAATTAACTACCTATTTGATCGATACTTGGATTGACAATGCTTAATATTTCAAGATAACTAATAAATAAAAAATTAGGGTGCTTCAACAAAGGATTATATATTCAATAGGTAGGAGTTTTCGGCAATTGGTCAAACAGAAAAGAGCATAATATGACAAAAAAAGGCCTAACTACCTATTTGATCGCCGCGCAAAACGTTTGCAGTGATCCTTAACGTGACTCTAGCTATTATTTGAAACGTAATTATTAATAAAAAAATGATCATACATCAACATAGTGTTATCTATACAAAAGTCGCAATTTTCCTAATGTTCTTCGAATAGAAATGACTTTAAGAAGGTCAAATTAACTAACTACCTATTTGATCGATACATGGATTGACAATGATTAATATTTCAAGATGACTAATTAATAAAAAAATAGGATACTTCAACAAAGGATTATATATTCAATAGGTAGGATTTTTCGGCAATTGGTCAAACAAAAATGAGCAAAATATGACAAAAAAATGCCCAACTACCTATTTGATCGCCGCGCAAAACATTTGCAGTGATCCATAACTTGACTCTAGCTATTATTTGAAGCGTAATAATTAATAAAAAAAAATGATCATACATCAACATAGTGTTATCTATACAAAAGTCACAATTTTCCTAAGGTTCTTCGAATAGAAACGACTTTAAGAAGGTCAAATTAACTAACAACCTATTTGAACGATACATGGATTGACAATGTTTAATATTGCAAGATAACTAATAAATAAAAAATTAGAGTACTGCAACAAAGGATTATATATTCAATCGGTAGGAGTTTTCGGCAATTCATCAAACGGAAATGAGCTTAATATGACAAAAAATGCCTAACTATCTATTTGATCGCCGCGCAAAACATTTGCAGTGATCCTTAACTTGACTCTCGCTGTTATTTGAAGCGTAATAATAAATAAAAAAATGATTATACATCAACATAGTGTTATCTATACAAAAGTCACAATTTGCCTAAGGTTCTTCGAGTAGAAATGACTTTAAGAAGGTAAAATTAACTAACCACCTATTTGATCGATACATGGATTGACAATGCTTAAAATTTCAAGGTAAGTAATAAATAAAAAAATGGGGTACTTCAACAAAGGATTATATATTCAATAGGTAGAAGTTTTCGGCAATTCGTCAAACAGAAATGAACAAAATATGACAAAAAATGCCTAACTATCTATTTGATCGCCGCGCAAAACATTTGCAGTGATCCATAACTTGACTCTAGCTATTATTTGAAGCGTAATAATTAATAAAAAAAATGATCATACATCAACATAGTGTTATCTATACAAAAGTCGCAATATTCCTATGGTTCTTCGAGTAGAAATGACTTTAAGAAGCTCAAATTAACTAACTACCTATTTGATCGATACATGGATTGACAGTTGACACCTGATTTTTTTTACCATTTATTATTGTGATTTTTATTCTTTAAAATTAATTAAAAATATCAAAAAAGGTCATAAAATCACAAAATCAACTTTGGAAGCCTTGGTTTAACCTTAGGAACCAATTTCGAACAAAAAATATTTTTCGGTATTTTTAATATTTTTCGAGTTTATTTAATTATAAAAATACCCAAAAAATCAGAAAAATACCATTCGTGGTCAGAAAAATACCCAAAAATATTCGATAATTTTGTTTTAATTTCCTCTTCAAGTGTGTCACTTTAAATCTCACAAATTTGGCTCGGGTCAATATGTTCCTTCACAAACATAAACCCGAACCGAGCCTAAAAAAAATCATTTTCGAGTCTTTTAGTTTTCAATTCTCACTTTTTATAAGCTATGACATTGGATTCTAAAGTCTTAAAGTGCAATTAGGTCAATTTGCCCTCCAATTTAATCAATTTTTACCAAAAGGGCTTAATTGCACATTTTTCTTTCAATTAGTCCCCGGTTTCACGGATGTATACGTATGCTCTACGTATTTATACGTCATACGTATTTATACGTTATGCATATTTGTACTGTTTGGTAACCTCTTTAACTCTTGTAATAATAATAATGGTTATTATTTTTAACACCTTTGTTAGTGCCTTTTTTTTAGCATTTTTGTATTGTGAGTGCTATTGCTAGTGCTATTTTTAAATAGCATTTTTTGTATTATAAATTGTGAGTGCTATTGTTAGTGCTATTTTTAAATGACATTTATTTATCATAAATTGTGAGTGCTATTGTTAGTGCTATTTTTAAATGGCATTTATTTATCATAAATTGTGAGTGCTATTATTAGATAGAATTTATAATTGTTAGTGCTATTTTTAAATAGCATTTTTGTATTATAAATTGTGAGTGCTATTGTTAGTGCTATTTTTAAATAGCATTTTTGTATTATAAATTGTGAGTGCTATTGTTAGTGCTATTTTTAAATGACATTTATTTATCATAAATTGTGAGTGCTATTGTTAGTGCTATTTTTAAATGGCATTTATTTATCATAAATTGTGAGTGCTATTATTAGATAGAATTTATAATTGTTAGTGCTATTTTTAAATAGCATTTTTGTATTATAAATTGTGAGTGCTATTGTTAGTGCTATTTTTAAATGTCATTTATTTGTGAGTGCTATTTTTAGATAGAATTTATAATTGTTAGTGCTATTTTTAAATACAATTTATTGGAAGGTATTTTTGGCTATAAAAGGATGGCAAGAGTTTTGAGGTTGGAGGGGATAGACATTTTGTAGAGTGTGCAAATTTTTGAGAGCTTAGAGAGAAGAACACAAACACTCTCTATATTCTCATAATCTTGAGTGAGCAAAATATACTAAGTTCGGAATATTGATTCCGCATATTGCTAGCACAATTGTTGTGGAGTTATTAGTCGTCTCCCCGTTCGTCAATTGGTGGTGCGTCCGAACTAGATGCCTAACACTTGTGGAGGCTGAGATCGAAGAACATCGAACCGACACCTCCGTTCAAGCACGCTACGAGAGGTAATCTATTTACTCCCTTTGAGGCTTTGTGATTTTTTTCGATTGAAATGCACGAAGTACGCCTCTGGAGATACATGTAGGGGTTGTTATTTATTTCCGCTACGTGTTACGTGGATCCCAATAGTGGTATCAGAGCCAATCCTTAGGTGTTTTCGTGCATTTAATTGATTTTTGCAATTTTTGCAATACTATAGCCAATATGTATTAACGAATTGTTCGTCTTACATGGCTAATGGAGGTTGATTATTTTATATGATAAATTAATCAACGTAGCAAAAATTGAGACTAAATCAATTTTGAATCGAAAATTTATGGCTATCTTATTTTACGTAAAAATTCTGATTATGATTCAACGTAGAATTTTTATTGTGCCTTCCTAAGTTTTAAATTGTGAATTTATTACTTACGTGGAAGGGTGGTGATCATGGAAAAATCCCTAATCAATGTGATTGATGTATATATGAATGTATGGTGATTATTTATATATTTGGGGTTGTAATTATTAAATGGAGGCTGCGTACTCCTTTTATTTTTCATGTAATCTTTATTTTTAGCATAGTCAATTGTTAATGTAAATGCTACGAGGATTACGTGGATGAGCCTTTTAAGTCGGCGAGCTCTTAGGGGCCCAATTCTTGAAGAGTTCAAGAAACCAAGAAGAAGCGAAGAGCGGCTCTCCGTTATTAAAATATTAAAATGATTAAATGTGGTCTCATTGGCTCGAGACCCATTAAATCATAATTCCATGATCACCACGTAGGATAGATGTTTATGTGATTGACATCTATTTATTTGTTATGATTACGTGAGCATGTTAAACTGGTTAATATGCAAAGTCAGACTTACCTCACCCAAAATTGCGCATGTATGAAATCCTAGTTAGGAAAATCACTCGCGTTAGGTACCGAAAGGGCGTTGGTAATGACATCAACGTAACCAAGTCCCCGAACCCAAAATCTCTGGTTCCGCAGAATTGATCGATCTCTCCCAATCGGTCAATAAGGTTTCCGGTCTACCCTCCAAGAAAGACCGGTGGCGACTCCAAATGCATGCACAAGTTGCACATGCCACCACGACCACACTAAGGTCGAAAGCGATCGACTCTTATCGTCGAATCCTTTGAAAAATACTCCCGCCGCGATTTGGTATGGGCCTGGGAGGGCCCGCGCCGATCCAAAGCCCGCGATCCGCACCCTTATGCGGGGGAAGGCCCGCGATCGGTAATCCATTAGCCGCGTCCTCTTTCGGACGGGTCGCGACAGCTGGCGACTCCACTGGGGACTTTGTTCTAGAACCTATGGTTCTAGACCCTAAGTGGACTTAGGCCGTAATTAAAACGCTGAGTGATGTTTCTAACCCTGCAGGCGCTCTTGAAGGTGAGGTAAGTCCGCTCATGATAGGTGTTATATGTTTTTGCAGATTGGAGAAATAAGGGGTGTAGTCCGTGATTAACATTGTCTTATGCAGGTTGGCGTAGGAATGTATGTTTTGTGGATGATTTGAAGCGCTGATTGATAAACTGTTGTGCATGACTTGCATTGTGGTGTTCACGACACATAGACACGCACAACCGCTCCTAAAACCCCGGGCGCCCCTATAGGAAAACAATAGAAGGAACTGAAAATGGAATCTCCATGAGGAAAAACATGGGGTAATCCACTTTTCAATTCCGCTCACTTCGAACTATGGATCGAGTCCCAATGCAACGATAGCTGTGCAATGGAATCGGCTCTTTCTAGAACTCGAGGTGGGAACCTTAACCTTAGGTGCCAAACCCTCTGATTTTTAGAAGTTTACTATCACTTGTTTCATGCACATGTCTTTGGGCGGTTGGTACACCTAAAACCGCACATAAGTCGACGAGTTGGGTTGGTAAGACTCTCTATCCCCCCAAATCTATCACTGTTCATATAAATATAGGCATTTCATTTATTGCATTCTGGTGATTAGATTAAATGCCATTTCGAGGATAGATATGTGCGTTTGTCCCTAACGTCCTTGATAGAAGACGAGGAGCGTGATATCCCACGACGAACACCGAGTGTGCGATAAGGAGCATACTATGGACATTATTGAGGTATCATCCAATGAAGATGACGAGTTGGGGCAAGTGATCCTGAAGGCACAGATCAAAACTGGGGCATCCTTAAACGTTAGGATCACATTCCTTTATGTCATTTTCCATTACTAGTCCTCTTGTATAGGGTTTATTTTTACTGAGGTTTTCTCTATCTCACCCCTTAGAGCGATTGTATTAGGGGTCTATTGGTGTATACATTCAGATGGAACTTGGTTGTATTTCTTTTAACGGGTCATTGGAATGTGATAGTGGCATTTTTTCTAATCATCCGAATACTCCCAAGTCAAGTTTATAATTCCTTTAGAGGAAATTAAAATTGGAAGTCTTGCACGACCTTTTGGTCGTGTGAGGTAATCCAACCCCAATTTCGCTAGAAGGAACTACACACTTGAATTGGTTCATGCATGTTGTACACCACTGGTAATTCACGATAATTGATCAAGAATATCAGCGTAGTTTCAAATTTAATGACGAGATAGATGTCCAAACTACTTTCGTTCTTAGCGAGCGACCTTAATTTGGATGCCATATCTTCAATTGAATTTAAAACACATTATTATGTCTTGCGCTTTTGACTAATTCGTTCTCCTCGAAATTGATCAAAAGCGATTATCGTGAATTACATTCCTTTCAATAATATGCTTTCCTTCGAAGAATACTGATAAAAAACTTTTTGCGCAAGATTAAAACCCTTGTAAAAGTTTTTGTCCTTATTAATCACGAGCAAGCATAAGATTGAAAGGGGTTTATGCTTTCTTTTTCAAATTATTCCTTCTGATTCAGTCGTTTCATTTGCAGGTGAAAAAATAGGTAATAGAGAGAAATCTTCTCCTGGATAAGTCTGAGGCTATTCTCTCATCTGATCATGAGCGAGTTATAAAATCACGACATATTTACTCGGCTTATTGATATTATGGTTCGGCTCACCCAAGTTGAAAATGTTCGGATGCTCGAAGAAATGAACCATACAGAAGTTAAAACACACACATTTATTTTGCTCAGTGGAGGGTTTTCAAAAGCAGGTCATACAATTCGGGGTGGAAAAGTAAAGCCAAAGTGAGCCCTAATTAATGACACAAAGGAGCCCAACTGACCCTCCATGTTGTTAATGCTCTGCCCGTACTCACGACTTCGCATGTCCTGGTCCGCAAGCTTGAGGAGAAGGTTTCTGCATTCGCCCTTAACCTCAGTGACCTTGACCTCGTGTTCCTCGGTGATTATTTCCAAGTCCCGAACTAATCCATTCCCGTGAGCTATGTCTGCGGTTATTTTGTCGAGCCGTTCTTCCTGCCAGTCGCTTTGCAGCCTCAATAGGACATTGTGGCGGTCGTGCTCGCCAGCGGTCAGGGATATGGCCAATTGATCCACCAGGTTTCTCCTCTCGCGAAGCAACGTCGCGACCCTCTCATTGGCAAACTCGACGGCCTTTTTGTGACTATCGGCCAGATAGTTGGTCAGCACCAAATGATCAGACCGATCCTTGTAACGAGCCCGCAAGACGCGAGCCACGAGAACCTCCCGATCAGCAACACGGTAGGCCTCTAAGGAGTGTGCAAAGAGGGTCGGGAAAGTTCTATATTCCCTCCCCAGCGTAGTACCTTCGAGGGAAGTGGTATCTAAGTCCTCGAGCAGGACACGGATTTCATCCGCGGTTGCAGAATGATCGGTTATGTGCGCGTAACCGCGACCCAATAGGTTATAAAGCTTTTCCCACTAGGCCAATACATCAGTCGAAAAAGTGTGCACGGGAGAGGAGGCCATTTGCGTTGGGTTGGCTTGAGAATAAGACGAGGCTAATAGAGAGATTAGAAGGAAGAAGCTGATTATGCGAGAACGTTAACCTTCCATACATTAATTCCTCATTTTATAGCAACTCGAGGATGATGAAGGGTCTCAGTAATAATGCTGGTGGAGCCCAGTTAGGGGGTAAAGCAGGAGGTCCCCTCACGAGAACCATTGGATTCGTTTCGGTCCGCGATTTCCGGCTCATCAATTAAAAGATGTAAAAGATTTGTCGGGATCACCATTATTAGAGTTAGGTGGGAGGTAAGCGCAACTATCGAAGAGAGCCCTAACAGGATTTGGCAGTCCCATCACGTTGAAAAGCTAAGCGAGAAATTCAAGGTCTTGAGGGGGAACGTTTGCCTAATGATGCTTGAAGAGCGTCTCCTGAACATGCAAAGTCACTCGAAGAAAACTTTATAGGGAGTGAGCATACAGGAGAGAGTGGAGAACTCTGAATGGGCAAGAACCAATCAAACATTTCTCAGTCCAACATATTTAAGAGGTTACTGTCAGCTGCTAGAGGCGACTGACTCAAAAATCTCAGAAATTGAACCACAGAGGGATCTCGAAGATTCCAAGATCAAGTCTAACGCCAAAACCATGGAGCCCAACACTTCTGGCAACGGAAATCAAGATCACGGCGACGACGACAACGACATCCACGATGCTCAACTCGGGAAAAGAAGACGTCCTCACCAATACTCTCAGGAGGAAACCCAAATGCTGGAAACCCTTTTTAGTAAAAGCCATTACATGAAAAAGAAGTGGAGAATTGAATTGAGCCGGGAGTTGGGGATTAATCAGTCGAGGATCCAGTTTTGGTTTCAAAATAGGAGATCCAAATCGAGGGCTCAACGCAAACGTCAGGTGGTCGAGATTTTAAAGGAAGAAAACCAAAAGCTGCGAACAGAAAACATGAGGTATGAAAAAGCTCTCAATATTACCGTTTGCCCTCATTGCGATAACCTCATCGCCCGCGGTAAGATATTCCCCGATAAGCCTCACGCAATGATTGAAGACGTTCACTTACCACCCTACTCCCTCGGGGCATCTCCTGCTCACCCAGATTTTGCCGGAGTCACGCATGGGCAGGATGATCCTACGAAGACGATACAAATGCCTCCTGGGGGATGGGATTTGCATCGCTTTGATTGGAGTTACAGTTTCAAGGAGATGGATGTTACCGCCGACCAGCTCAAAGCATATCAGCCTCATGCACAACAATTTTCGATAGGGTCGGGTCCCGCTGGAGATGAGTTAATCAGTCGTCAAGCCATCGATGCAATTTTGGGCCACGATAAGAGGAGGTTCGCTTGGCCCCCTGAACTGCATTCCAGATTCCTAGACGTGGTTCACCAAATGGGGATCGATTCAGCAACTCCGACGCGCATATTTAAGGCCATGAATGTACCGGGGCTTAGTAAGGAACTGGTCAGGAATCACCTTGCTGCCTACAGAAAGCTATTAAAACAACGTCGAGCAGAGCTAAACCGGGAGGAATCCGTCTCGAGCTCAAAAGCTAGGGGCGACCGCCATTGTAATGCTCAGGCATCAAGAGATACCCGGCCAAATCTAAGCATCAATCAAGCTAGCAGCCCGACCACCGGCAAACTGAAAGCTGATCAGAATGTCCTCCCGGGCCATTTCAACACTTCTCAAGAGCGCGTGTCACAAGTACAGCGAGTGCGCACTCCTCCATTCGAGCAGCAGTCGGCTGGTGCTCTGCCTGCCGCTGGTCAACCCACGACAGACGATTTCTTTGATGAGGGGCTCGATGCCTTGTTCAATCAGTGGGAAGCTGGCATGCTTGGACAGCCATGATCTAGCACTTGACTCGGGGCACGATGGGTCGGTCACCACGAACACCCATAGAAAGAAGAACATGTTCACGAGTAGATCACTCATTTTATCCGTTGTAAAGTTCCTACGGGAACATTTTTCTTTAATGACTATAGTTAATTCTATATTAAAACCAACGCTATCGACGAACATCGTCATGCTCAGTTGTGATGATCCCTTGTTAGATTAAGTCTGAAACCAGAGACGGTCTTTAAAATTTTGAGTGGCCACGAACTCATTCCTCATCAAGCGCCCAGGATGCTGAAATGAAGAGTAACAGCATGCATAGGGAAAATGCCACTTTCGTTTGAACGATGAAAAGGGGTTGAGAGAAGATCATAGCGTTAATTCCCATGGAGCTAAATGAATTAAACGGAGTCATTAATTGTGGGCCCATCGCTGCTCCCCACGTTCTCGGGCCTAGCAAATCATAAAAGGCGCCGAAAGATTGTAGACCCACCACTTTGAAGACTGAACTACGGGACGAGCGCAATACTCGATGAAACCGAATCAATGCAAGAGAGTTTGTGATCCTATCACGAGGAAAAAGAAAGGGGAATACAGACGATGAGTAATTACAGGGTCTCGGGAGGAGCGCTTGCTTGCTGGTCTTCATATGCAGCCTGAAGGATGGTTCTAGGACACGCACAATCACTTGAGAAAATTTCTAGAGTGAGCAAACACGTAAGAGCGAATAGAGAAAGCTGAGTGAACTAGATCAGCCCGAGATACTCCGATCCATCATGTTTAAAAGCTATTCCCATCTGCTAGAAACGCCCGACCTGGACATTTCTGAGCACGAACTGCTGGGAGACTTTGAAGATCCTGGAGCTGAATCCTGCCCGAAGGCCGTGGAGACTGACTCCTCCAGCGATGAAATTCTAGGTTTCAGCTACGAAGAAGGAATATACAATGATGACCGGAGTCGAAAAAGGAAGCAACTACAACGCCACACTCCAGGCCAAATCCGAGAGCTCGAAGCTTTCTTCAATGAATGCCCCACTCCAAGCAGACAACAGAAAATGGAGTTGAGCCGAAAAATAGGATTGGAGCTTTCGAAGGTCAAGTTTTGGTTCGCCAACAAACGAACCCGGGTGAAACAGCAATACGCAGACCATGAGTTACTGGTCCTGAAGGAGGAGAATGAGAAGCTTCAAGCTGAAAGCGCGAGATATAAGGAAGCTCTGACCAAGGCCACCTGCCTTAATTGTGGTAATCCTGTTGTCCTCGGCGAGGTGTTCCTCGATGAACCGTCCCTGTTGACGAATAACGCTAAGCTGTTACCGTATTCTCCACAGCATTTTCCGACACAGCCAGATATCGCCGGAGATCTGCATGAGCAAGTCAACACCATAGGATCAACACCAACATCCTCTGAGAAATGGGATATGAATCATCACAGGGGGAGTTCTCTCAATGACGAACTCGCTGTCGCAGCCAGCCAATCCAAAGTCGGTGAGTCCCTCCCTGGACAACTTTTGAAACGACTAGATCCCGTAGAGAATAGCTACCGAAGTATTGACGATATTTTGGGTGATAAGAGAACAAGGTTTTACTGGACCTATGAACTTCACACCAAATTTGTTGATGCAATTCGAGAGTTGGGAGTTGATTCGGCTAGCCCACTACGCATACTCGAGATTATGAATGTGCCGGGGCTCTCTAGAATTAACGTCGAGTCTCACCTCAAGTACTATAGGAGATTGCTAAGGGATGGAAGGATAGCGTTAAACCATCATAAAGCCAGTTGGAGCTCAAGTGCCGGGCAGAGTTACAACCACGATGATTGGAGAGTCGAGAGCACCCAACCGTGTTTCAGCAATGACGGGACCAGCAGTCGTGTCAGCGACTCCTCTAACCCAAATCAGAATGCTCCGCCGAGCTATCTCAATACTCCTCAAGAGTATATACCGCAGTTCCAGCACATAGGGATTCCTCAGTTTGAGCGCGATTCGGTCATTAATGCTGTCCCTGAAGCGGATCTGGCATTGGTAGAGAGTGCACATATAAACCTGCCGGTCATTGGAGGAAGTTCCAATTCGAGGGGTCAAGTTGCTCACGGCGAGAGCAAAGAGAGGAATCCCTCGCCTGCAGTCGACGACAGCCAATCTGGGCACCAAGGGCTAGAAAGAACAGGCGATTTCCTTGAGGAGGAGCTGGACACTTGGATCAATACTCTTCAGGAATGTATGTCTCGACCCCAACAGGGCAATGACGAAGGTTCCAGCTCAAAGACTCCAGTTCCTCACAATGAAGGCGATGAAGGAAATCTGCCCCCAACAATTGTTGATACCCAACTTGAACATCAATGGCTCGAAGACCCGAGCAATTTCCTTGGCGATGAGTTCAATCTTTGGCTCGATCAATTTGGAGCCGGAGGGCCATCGCAGTGGTGACGCAAGGCAGGTGACCAAACGTCTGATGCAAGGCATGGTTACTCGATGAAAAATGCTTAGACGAAAGGGGTGGAACACTCCTATTGAATATGTTGTTGATCTTACTGTAAGGTTCCCACGGGAACATCTTTCATTAATGTATAGAACTAATTGCGCGTGAGTGTCAACATCACCCTTTGAGCATCTTCAAGCCGAGGGCCGTGGATTAATCGCTTAATCCGTGGAGAAAGTTCCCCGAACAATGACTATCACCCGCGGAGTATAATGGGATCTACCCCTTCCATACGAAATACGTTTGGCCGCGAAGCCACCTATTTGGTAAAACGATGTATCGTTCCTAAACGATCTTCAATCGAATACCGAAGTAATGTCTCATTTCTTTCCCTTCTCAGGTGATAAACGTGGATAAATCACTCAAGGAGCCATTTGTTCGAATAACAGAACAGACGTTGCCTAACTGGGGGCAGATGAACCATTGATGTTGCAAACACTCCAAGAATGGATAGGAGGATTTGATAGATGTTGTTCATATCAATACGCAATATCAGAACGGGATGAGAACCAAGAGTAAAGTTGTATCGTTCCAATTTGTCTTGAATTTGAGAATATGAATTGATACTCGTTATTTATCCTTGACAGGGGAATCGCCTTACAGACGAACAGGTTTTCACATCCCATGTATTACCCGTTAGAATACATGACCAAGGGTAAATTGTATCGTTCTAATTTTTTGAAAAATTCGTGAACGTACAATAACATGTTTCTTCCGCATTTTCAGGATCTCCAGCCGCGGGGGACAGGTAAGTATCCCTTTCCCCAATCCATTGAAGATGTTAAATAAAAAACAGAGAGAAAAAGAAAAGCTTTCAGAATCTAATGTCTAGAAAAGACATAGAATTCAAACTTCATTGGCATTCATGTCTTAAAACAGGAGGTTATCTGAACATGAATAAGAACATGCATGGTGCATCATAAAATCCCCTTGACGGGTAAAATTTTTGGAGAAAATGAAAGAGATTTTTTCCAATCAAAAGTTCAAAACTTTTAAAAGGACGTTTTCTCAAAAGAAAAGAGGCAAAACCTAGTCCAAACACGTCCTACACACACTGGAGAGAAGTGGAGCGGATCAGATAGCAAAATCTGGACCTACGGAAGTAGGGATTATTCGCAACGATTACATGGGTTGGGATGACGGAGGCATTCGTTTCATATCCCTCAAACACTACAGGTGACCGTTGATAAACCCTTTGAACGACGGTTTTCATTCTTAACCCTGTCAAGAACCACCCCACATCGGGGCAAAATGGAGGTGAGTCCAGCGGTATCAGGAGAAAATGGTTAGAAATTTTCTTGCTCGGACTAACATCAATCTTTGTGTGTTGTTTATATGGTAATCCAAGTGCCATAGGATGACGAGAAGCATTCATTTCTCTATCCCACACACCATATCCTTTGCACAGCCAAGTTGAGCCTGCAAATTCATTTCATAAACCCCTGTTGGTGATCATGGGATGTTTCAAGATGGAAACTGCATCACTCCAAGAACGGAAGAAATCAAGAGATGGGATTTATAGAAAAATCTCATATCGGCGTTTAAATGTGCTATGATTCAAGTTGTATATCTAGCACAATTTTCTGAACATCGTAGTTCCAAAGGAAAAGAAAAGGCGGGATTTCAACAAAGAAAAAAATCCCCAGCATCAAGAAAAAGCAAAGTGCCTGGTAAAAGCAAGGCCGATGCTCGTGAAAACTGTTTGATTGATCCCCAATAAAGCCTAGTTGGGAAGAGAGAAAAACCCATAAAGGAGTCAGATCAAGAAGACTGCTCCCCAAATGATGTCAGCCGTGGTGCAAAAACACGGACAGAATTGTCAATCTCTTAATACCACAAGAGACGTTCTCTAAAGGACTTGTGCACACCTCAAAAGCGGTTGCACACCTAAAAAATGGAAGATGCAGAATGGAAAAGACATGTGACAAATTGGCAATGATCACCAATGTCAAATCCTTCGTGATTTCTGGGCCAAAAACAAGCCTTTTTCGGTCCCCAATCCTACCAATGTTACAACCCTGAAACAGTCTTCTCTGACTAAGACACTTGGGTTAACATATAGCTTAGCTCGAAGAAGTACGAGCAAGACTCTTTCTTTCTCATTTTGCAGGGTTCTTGACTTGTAAACCCGGAGCAGATGGTGAAGATTTTCATTCGATGGCCTCGACTCCAAAGTGGGTCCCCCTTGAAAACCAATATCCAAGCCCAACATTACGGTCCCGTGGAAGACCTCCCGACCGAACAAAATGTATGCGCTGCGAATGAGCCTAAAACCTAGGCACAGGTCAGTAGGGAATTGAGTGCATCCCCTAAAAATCATCACCTCAAAACAGGTGAGATGGCATCCTTGTCGAGAAATATTCCAATTGATGTTTTGAGCAAACTCTTTTTGGAAAATTTCAAACTGTTGATCCAGATTTTTCATGCAAGGGATTTGTGATCACATTTGCATGTTGCAAGAATGTTTTGGATAACCTCCAGCATCAAAATGCACATCTCATGACTAAAGCTTAAGTCATAAAATTTTGTCAATTGGACAATTGCTGTCTTCTCAAAGATTACCAATATTTTCTTGGGGAAGAGAAACCCTTAAAAAAAAATCATTTTCAAAATCAGACAGTCTCATTGGACGTGGAGAACCCTCGTCATGAGACCCCTTTTCAAAATTCAGGTAGTCTCATCGGACGTGGAGAACCCTCGTCATGAGACCCCTTTTCAAAAATCAAGCAGTCTCATCGGACGTGGAGAACCCTCGTCATGAGACCCCTTTTCAAAATTTAGGTAGTCTCATCGGACGTGGAGAACCCTCGTCATGAGACCCCTTTTCAAAAATCAAGCAGTCTCATCGGACGTGGAGAACCCACGTCATGAGACCCCTTTTCAAAATTCAGGTAGTCTCATCGGACGTGGAGAACCCTCGTCATGAGACCCCTCGTCATGAGACCCCTTTTCAAATATCAAACAATCTCATCGGACGTGAAGAACCCTCGTCATGAGACCCCTTTTCAAAAATCAAGCAGTCTCATCGGACGTGGAGAACCCTCGTCATGAGACCCCTTTTCAAAATTCAGGTAGTCTCATCGAACGTGGAGAACCCTCGTCATGAGACCCCCTTTTCAAAATTCAGGAAATCTCATCGGACGTGGAGAACCCTCGTCATGAGACCCCTTTTCATTTAGGCAGTCTCATCGGACGTGGAGAACCCTTGTCATGAGACCCCTTTTCAAAGTCAAAACTGATGGTAGACACCGCCTGAAGGGTCAAACAAAGGTAGATACCGCCTGAAGGGTCAAATGAAGGTAGATACCGCCTGAAGGGTCAAATGAAGGTAGATACCGCCTGAAGGGTCAAAATAAGGTAGATACCGCATGAAGGGTCAACTCAAAGGTAGATACCGCCTGAAGGGTCAAATGAAGGTAGATACCACCTGAAGGGTCAAATCAAGGTAGATACCGCCTGAAGGGTCAAATCAAAGGTAGATACCGCCTGAAGGGTCAAAATCAAAGGTAGATACCGCTTGAAGGGTCAACACAAGGTAGATACCGCTTGAAGGGTCAACACATGGTAGATACCGCCTGAAGGGTCAACACAAGGTAGAAACCGCCTGAAGGGTCAAATCAAAGGTAGAAACCGCATGAAGGGTCAACTCAAGGTAGAAACCGCCTGAAGGGTCAAACCAAGGTAGAAACCGCCTGAGGGATCACATTAATGGTAGAAACCGCCTGAAGGGTCACATATGGTAGAAACCGCCATAAGGGTCAATTCATTGGTAGAAACCGCCATAAGGGTCAACTCATTGATAAATATCGCAGTAAGGATCAACACAAAGGTCTGATCCACCATACGGATCAAAATCCTTGGCAAATCCCAAAGCGTGGGATGCGCCTTCCTTAGGTTCCTACAAGTTAGGAATCCCATCATGGTATGACCTACCATACAGGTCAGAGCTTAATCTCCCTAGGATATTCTGAATGACGAGTCCTAGGCATCTTCTTGAAAGTCGTCGCAACCGGCAGCATCCGACAGGTGAGCTTCAGGTAAGCCTCTCTCACTCCGGCCCATGTTCAAATTGTTAGAGCAAACCGGGGATTGATTTGAGCTTTTATCAATAGGCTTAAGGATCCGATGTCATAACATTTCTTCTCTTATTTTCCCAGTTGAGTCGGTTAGGAATCAGGTGCCACCTTATCTTTGAGAGAAACCTCTAACGAGATTCCTCTCAAAGAGGGGCAGCTGTTGACACCTGATTTTTTTTACCATTTATTATTGTGATTTTTATTCTTTAAAATTAATTAAAATATCAAAAAAGGTCATAAAATCACAAAATCAACTTTGGAAGCCTTGGTTTAACCTTAGGAACCAATTTGAACAAAAAATATTTTTCGGTATTTTTAATATTTTTCGAGTTTATTTAATTATAAAAATACCCAAAAAATCAGAAAAATACCATTCGTGGTCAGAAAAATACCCAAAAATATTCGATAATTTTGTTTTAATTTCCTCTTCAAGTATGTCACTTTAAATCTCAAAAATTCGGCTCGGGTCAATATGTTCCTTCACAAACATAAACCCGAACCGAGCCTAAAAAAAATCATTTTCGAGTCTTTTAGTTTTCAATTCTCACTTTTTATAAGCTATGACATTGGATTCTAAAGTCTTAAAGTGCAATTAGGTCAATTTGCCCTCCAATTTAATCAATTTTTACCAAAAGGGCTTAATTGCACATTTTTCTTTCAATTAGTCCCCGGTTTCACGGATGTATACGTATGCTCTACGTATTTATACGTCATACGTATTTATACGTTATGCATATTTGTACTGTTTGGTAACCTCTTTAACTCTTGTAATAATAATAATGGTTATTATTTTTAACACCTTTGTTAGTGCCTTTTTTTTAGCATTTTTGTATTGTGAGTGCTATTGCTAGTGCTATTTTTAAATAGCATTTTTTGTATTATAAATTGTGAGTGCTATTGTTAGTGCTATTTTTAAATGACATTTATTTATCATAAATTGTGAGTGCTATTGTTAGTGCTATTTTTAAATGCCATTTATTTATCATAAATTGTGAGTGTTATTATTAGATAGAATTTATAATTGTTAGTGCTATTTTTAAATAGCATTTTTGTATTATAAATTGTGAGTGCTATTGTTAGTGCTATTTTTAAATGTCATTTATTTGTGAGTGCTATTTTTAGATAGAATTTATAATTGTTAGTGCTATTTTTAAATACAATTTATTGGAAGGTATTTTTGGCTATAAAAGGATGGCAAGAGTTTTGAGGTTGGAGGGGAGAGACATTTTGTAGAGTGTGCAAATTTTTGAGAGCTTAGAGAGAAGAACACAAACACTCTCTATATTCTCATAATCTTGAGTGAGCAAAATATACTAAGTTCGGAATATTGATTCCGCATATTGCTAGCACAATTGTTGCGGAGTTATTAGTCGTCTCCCCGTTCGTCAATTGGTGGTGCTTCCGAACTAGATGCCTAACAATTGTGGAGGCTGAGATCGAAGAACATCGAACCGACACCTCCGTTCAAGCACGCTACGAGAGGTAATCTATTTACTCCCTTTGAGGCTTTGTGATTTTTTTCGATTGAAATGCACGAAGTACGCCTCTGGAGATACATGTAGGGGTTGTTATTTATTTCCGCTACGTGTTACGTGGATCCCAATAGTGGTATTAGAGCCAATCCTTAGGTGTTTTCGTGCATTTAATTGATTTTTGCAATTTTTGCAATACTATGGCCAATATGTATTAACGAATTGTTCGTCTTACATGGCTAATGGAGGTTGATTATTTTATATGATAAATTAATCAACGTAGCAAAAATTGAGACTAAATCAATTTTGAATCGAAAATTTATGGCTATCTTATTTTACGTAAAAATTCTGATTATGATTCAACGTAGAATTTTTATTGTGCCTTCCTAAGTTTTAAATTGTGAATTTATTACTTACGTGGAAGGGTGGTGATCATGGAAAAATCCCTAATCAATGTGATTGATGTATATATGAATGTATGGTGATTATTTATATATTTGGGGTTGTAATTATTAAATGGAGGCTGCGTACTCCTTTTATTTTTCATGTAATCTTTATTTTTAGCATAGTCAATTGTTAATGTAAATGCTACGAGGATTACGTGGATGAGCCTTTTAAGTCGGCGAGCTCTTAGAGGCCCAATTCTTGAAGAGTTCAAGAAACCAAGAAGAAGCGAAGAGCGGCTCTCCGTTATTAAAATATTAAAATGATTAAATGTGGTCTCATTGGCTCGAGACCCATTAAATCATAATTCCATGATCACCACGTAGGATAGATGTTTATGTGATTGACATCTATTTATTTGTTATGATTACGTGAGTATGTTAAACTGGTTAATATGCAAAGTCAGACTTACCTCACCCAAAATTGCGCATGCATGAAATCCTAGTTAGGAAAATCACTCGCGTTAGGTACCGAAAGGGCGTTGGTAATGACATCAACATAACCAAGTCCCCGAACCCAAAATCTCTAGTTCCACAGAATTGATCGATCTCTCCCAATCGGTCAATAAGGTTTCCGGTCTACCCTCCAAGAAAGACCGATGGCGACTCCAAATGCATGCACAAGTTGCACATGCCACCACGACCACACTAAGGTCGAAAGCGATCGACTCTTATCGTCGAATCCTTTGAAAAATACTCCCGCCGCGATTTGGTAAGGGCCTGGGAGGGCCCGCGCCGATCCAAAGCCCGCGATCCGCACCCTTATGCGGGGGAAGGCCCGCGATCGGTAATCCATTAGCCGCGTCCTCTTTCGGACGGGTCGCGACATTGACAATGCTTAATATTTCAAGATAACTAACAAATAAAAAATTAGGGTACTTCAACAAAGGATTATATATTCAATAGGTAGGATTTTTCGGCAATTCGTCAAATAGAAATGAGCAAAATATGACAAAAAATGCCCAACTACCTATTTGATCGCCGCGCAAAACATTTGCTGTGATCCTTAACTTGACTCTAGCTATTATTTGATCCGTAATTATTATTAAAAAAAATGATCATACATCAACATAGTGTTATCTATACAAAAGTCACAATTTTCCTAAGGTTCTTCGAATAGAAACGACTTTAAGAAGGTCAAATTAACTAACAACCTATTTGAACGATACATGGATTGACAATGCTTAATATTGCAAGATAACTAATAAATAAAAAATTAGAGTACTGCAACAAAGGATTATATATTCAATCGGTAGAAGTTTTCGGCAATTCATCAAACGGAAATGAGCTTAATATGACAAAAAATGCCTAACTATCTATTTGATCGACGCGCAAAACATTTGCAGTGATCCTTAACTTGACTCTCGTTATTATTTGAAGCGTAATAATAAATAAAAAATGATTATACATCAACATAGTGTTATCTCTACAAAAGTCGCAATTTTCCTAAGGTTGTTCGAGCAGAAATGACTTTAAGAAGGTCAAATTAACTAACTACCTATTTGATCGATACTTGGATTGACAATGATTAATATTTCAAGATAACTAATAAATAACAAATTAGGATACTTCAACAAAGGATTATATATTCAATAGGCATGAGTTTTCGGCAATTGGTCAGACAGAAATGAGCAAAATATGACAAAAAATGCCTAACAAACTATTTGATCGCCGCGCAAAACATTTGCAGTGATCCATAACTTGACTCTAGCTATTATTTGAAGCGTAATAATTAATAAAAAATGATCATACATCAACATAGTGTTATCTATACAAAAGTCGCAATTTTCCTAAGGTTCTTCGAATAGAAATGACTTTAAGAAGGTCAAATTAACTAACTACCTATTTGATCGATACATGGATTGAAAATGCTTAATATTTCAAGATAACTAATAAATAAAAAATTAGGATACTTCAACAAAGGATTATATATTCAATAAGTAGGAGTTTTCGGCAATTGGTCATACAGAAATGAGAAAAATATGACAAACAATGCCTAACTACCTATTTGATCGCCGCGCAAAACATTAGCAGTGATGCTTAACGTGACTCTAGCTATTATTTGAAACATAATACTAAATAAAAAAATGATCATACATCAACATAGTGTTATCTATACAAAAATCACAATTTTCCTAAGGTTCTTCGAGTAGAAATAACTTTAAGAAGCTCAAATTAACTAACTACCTATTTGATCGATACTTGGATTGACAATGCTAAATATTTCAAGATAACTAATAAATAAAAAATTAGGGTGCTTCAACAAAGGATTATATATTCAATAGGTAGAAGTTTTCGGCAATTGGTCAAACAGAAAAGAGCATAATATGACAAAAAAGGCCTAACTACCTATTTGATCGCCGCGCAAAACGTTTGCAGTGATCCTTAACTTGACTCTAGCTATTATTTGAAACG
The DNA here is from genome assembly GCA_021437785.1 of Rhodomyrtus psidioides. Lineage (NCBI taxonomy): Eukaryota > Viridiplantae > Streptophyta > Magnoliopsida > Myrtales > Myrtaceae > Rhodomyrtus > Rhodomyrtus psidioides. Next base: position 1,961,579 of record JAILYB010000089.1, read on the forward strand.
TAATACTAAATAAAAAAATGATCATACATCAACATAGTGTTATCTATACAAAAGTCGCAATTTTCCTAAAGTTCTTCTAGTAGAAATGACTTTAAGGTGGTTGTCGCGACCCTCTTGAGATTGTCGGGCTCTCGAGGGCTAATGGGCCGTCCTGTCTGGTCGGACGCAAGCCTCTCCCAAGGCCCATTACCCAAATCGCAACGGAGGTATGCGTGATCGACTTTCAGTGTGGTCTAGTGACATGTGCTAAGTGTGCATGCCATGGAGTCGCCACCAATCATTTTTTTAGGGTATGATTGGACAACCCAATTGAATAGTTGGGAGTTTCTATTCAATTCTGCGAGAACCAGAGAAATGGTTTCGGGGACTTAGTTACACCAACTATTAGAGTTGACGCCCTTTCGGTACCTAAGTTGACTGAATTTTCTAGCCTGAGATTCATGCGGATGAGTAAGGTATGAACCCTAAATCTAGAAATTCATGCAGATAAGAGTGATTATCCTAGCAATCACAATCAGTAATAAAATGCCCAACTCAAGGAATCTAGATATGCAAATAAATCACATGGCATTCCTAGTAAGGCCATATTTATCAATCACAGCTCAAGAATGATTTAGCTGTCCTAGCCATTCTACACACGATCTAACCTAAGAAAAGCATTAGGAAGCATCGAAGGAGTTCGAGGGTACTCACATGGGGTTCGTCGTGCCTTGGTTTGGTCTTGGACGAGCTATCGAGCCCATACCGACCCGATTATATTTGGGGATTCACTCGGCGTTTTACACCATGAAATCATGTGAAACAAAAACGAAAATATTCAGCAAGGGGAATTTATTGTTGATGGTGGTCGATCTAATTGGACGTCAAGACTAAAAAATATGTAGAAATTTACAAATTAAAATACTCGAATGACATTTTTTTGCCAAATTCAATTCTATGCGTCGTGAAGAAACACATGCAATTGAAGTTGAATTTTGACTATTTATGAGTTCAAAATGAAAAGGAAATTAAAATAAAAATATTGACTATTTTCTATATTTTTACGACATCGAACGCTATTTTTCTTCATTTTTCATGTATTTTTCTATTTTTGGAAAATATTAAAAAATATGACAAATTATTTTTTTATCAAAAATGGTTCATTTAGCTTGGTCAAGGCTACCAAAGATGATTTTTTAATTTTTTTAACTTTTTATAGATTTTTTTATGAATTTTTAAAAAATAAACTATGAAAGACTGATCAAAAATCAGGTGTCAACAGCTGCCCCTCTTTGAGAGGAATTTCGTCAGAGGTTTCTCTCAAAGACAAGGTGACACCTGTGTTCCGATCGACTCGACTGGGAAAAGAAAAGAAATCATGACATCCAATTTTCATGCCCATCAATGTGTGCTTTTCCTTAAAAAGAGATGTGCTCATTCAATTCCCTGATATGATGTAAGAAAGTTAAGGAGTAGATAGACTTCCCTGCCCCTTACCTGTCGAATGCTTGCGGCATTTGCTGTGTCTGATGGGTTCAAGTAGATTCCTAAGGACTTGTCATCGGAGTGTCCTGGGGATGTTAAGCTCTGACCTGTATGGTAGGTCAAACCATAATGGGATTCCTAACTGATAGGAACCTAAGGAAGACGCTTCCCACATTTGGGAATTTGCCAAGGGTTTTGATCCGTGTGGTGGACTAAACTAGAAATGGCTTGCCTAATGTAAGGCTTATTAGGGAAAACGAATCCTCCCGCGTTCGGGATTCATCAAGGTTTTGATCCGTATGGTGGATCGGACCATTGGGTTGATCCTTCAGGCGGTCTCTACCAGTCCTTTGACCCTTCAGGCGGTTTCTACCATTCATTGACCCTTCATGCGGTTTCTACCATTGGTTGACCCTTCAGGCGGTTTCTACCATACATTGACCCTTCAGGCGGTTTCTACCATTGTTTTGACCCTTCAGGCGGTTTCTACCATTGGTTGACCCTTCAGGCGGTTTCTACCATTGATTGACCCTTCAGGCGGTTTCTACCATTGAGTTGACCCTTCAGGCGGTTTCTACCATTTATGAGATTCCAAATTGATATGAATCAAAGGATGACGTACCCGCTCTTCGGGGCTAGTCGGAGACTCGATCATTCTGTGGATCGGTCTTAGAAAAGATTTGCCTACTAAAAGGCTTCACCTAAGAATGACGCACCCAGTCTTTGGGGCGGCCAAAAGTCCTGCAGAAAGCTTAGACCTGAAAAAATTTTCCTCGCCAAGAAGATATTAGTAATCTTTGGGAAGACAATAATTGTCTAACTGACAAAATTCTACGACTTAAGTTTTAGTCATGAAATGTGCATTTTGATTGCTGGAGGTTATCCAAAACATTCCTACCATATACAGATGTGATCATAAATTCCTTGCACGGAAACTCTAGATCAAACAATTTGAAAATTTCAAAAAGAGTTTGCTCAAAACATCCATTGGAGTATTTCTCATCCAAGAAGGCTCCTCACTGCTCTGTGATAATGATCTTTAATAGGGAAAGTGCTCAATTTCCTACCGACCTGTGCCTGGGTTTCAGGATCATTCGCAACGCATACATTTCGACCGATCAGGAGGTCTTTCACGGGACCGTAGTGTTAGGCTTGGATATCGGTTTCCAAGGGGGACTCACTTTTGAGTCAAGGCCGTTGAACGAAATTTTTCACTATCTGCTCCGGGTTTACAAGTCAAGAACCCTGTAAAATGAGAAAGAAATAGTCTTGCTCGTACTTCTTTGAGCTAAGTTATACATTAACCCAAGTGTCTTAGTCAGATAAGACTGTTTCAGGGTTGTAACATTGGAAGGATTGGGGACCGAAAAAGGCTTATTTTTTGCCCAGAAATTGTGAAGGGTTTGACATTGGTGATCATTGCAAATTTGCCACATGTCCTTCGAAGAACATCTCCATTTCTTGAAGTGTACACTCCTCTTTTAGAGCGCACAAGGATGTTTAAAAGCGTCTCTTGTTACATTAAGAGACCGTCTGTTTGTGTGTTTGCAATTTGAGCACGACATCATTTGGAGAGTAGTCATCTTGATCTGACTCCTTTGCAGGGTCTTTTCATCGTATATCTAGACTTTACTGGGGATATTTTGAATAGACATCAGCCTTGCTTTTTACCAGGCACTTTGCTTTTTCTTGATGTCTAGGGATTTTTCTTTTCCCCCTTTTTTTAATCCCGTGTTTTTCTTTTCTTTTGGAGCTAGGATTTTCGGCAATCATGCTAGATATGCAACTTAAACTTTGGCACGCTTCCATTCCTAGAGTGATGTTGCCTTTGCTTTGGAATATGCAAAGATCACCAATAGGTTGATGAAATGAATTTGCTGGCTCAACTTGGTCGTGCAAAGGATAACAGTGTGTAGGATAGAGAAATGAATTATTCTCGTCATCCTATGACACTTGGATTATCATATAAACAACACACAAAGATTTATGTTAGTCCGAGCAAGAAAATTTCAAACCGTTTACTTTCTGATACTGTTGGACTAACCTTCATTTGCCCCAATGTGGGGTGGTTCTTGACAGGGTTGAGAATGAAAATCGCCGTTCAATGGGGTTCTCAATGGGCATCTGTAGTGTTTGGAATGAAGAAATAAATGCCTCTGTCATCTCGATCCATGTAATCGTTGCGAATGACCCTTATATCCATAGGTTAAGGTTTCGCTATCATTTCCAATCTCCTCATCTCTCAAGTGTGTATGGGACGTGTTTGGATTAGGCTCGCTTCTCTTATGAGAAAATACCCTTTTGAACAGTTCAAACGACTCTTGTTGTAAAAATTCATTTCATTTCATCAAAATTTATCCTTCAAAGGGATTTTGTGATGCACCATACATGTGTAATTCATGTTCAGACAATCTCATGTTTTAAAACATGAATGTCAATGAAGTAAGAATTCTATGTCTTTTTAGATGTGAGAATCGAATTAATTCTGAAAGTTTTTAATCTCCAATGAATTGGGAAAAGGGATACTTACCTGCCCATCGAGGCTGGAGATCCTGGAGATATAAAAGGGATATGTCATCGTATATTCTAAAACTTTACAAAAATTGGAACGATACATCTTACCCTTGGTCATATGCTCCAACGAGTGTACAAGGGTTGTGAAAATATGTCTGCCCTGATGGCGAGCTCCTGCCAAGGATAAATATTAAGCATTATTTTGGGTTTCCAAATTCAAAACAAATTGGGACGATACTACTTTACTCTTGATTTGAATTCCATTCTGCATGCCAATGTGCAGATTGTAGAAGCCGGCCCTCAAGCTTGTGGCCATGATTTCTTCGTCTGGTTGGGCAACGAATCCACCTCGAGGATTTACGTCGGAGGAGATTCATTCATCTTTTTGGGCGTGTTTCATGCACTGTTATGTTATTTGAATGCATGGCTTCTTGGGTGCCTCGTCTCTGTTCATCACCTGAGAGGAAAATGAGAGAACATTATCCCCGCATCTGATTGAAAATCATTTAGGAACGATACGTTCTTTTTACCAAATGGGTGGCTCCGCGGCCAAATGTTTTTTACATTGAAAGGATGGATTCCATTACGCTCTGCGGATGATAACTATCGCTTTAGGGACTTGCCCCACGGATTAAACGATGAATTTGATGTCTTTGGCTTCGACATGCTTTCCGGATGTAGGAATGGTTTGCCCCCATTTTCAGTGGAGATGGGTTTTGTGGAGTGGGCAAGATCAAAAACTCATCCTAGATTTGGCTTTAGTCGAAGGTTGAAATCCCGACCTTGGATAAGCGAATCATGATTCATCTCCTTCTGCTTCGGATTTGTCATTTGCATGCTTCACATTTTATAATACCAACTTCGCCGCTTGATGAAAATGAATCGATGATTTTCGAATTGCCCCAAGTTCTATAGTCATCTGCGTCGAATCTCTTTGAACTTCATCGGGTGATAGACCAACTGATAAAATGATTTTTCAATCCCGAGATCGAACTCCTGACGTTTCGTACCACTTCCATTTCACTGACTACCAGGACACAGCACTATTGGCGTCCCTAACTGGTTCGTTTTTTGTTATAAAATTCTTGAAGCAGTTAGCGACCCCCATCGATAATGAAACAAGCTCAATTTAGAGTTCATAACGACTAAAGGTCCCTTAGAACGATACAGAGCTAACCGTCTTTGAGCTCGCTCGGGCTTTTGCTCGCATTTTCCTATGTGAAGCCTTTAAATGTTTTTCTTCGTGGCGTTCAATTGATTCGCCTCGACTCTAATCTAACAAGGGATTGTCGCACTCAAGCATGATGATGCTCGCAGGTAGTACTGATTGCTGCCCCAGATTAACTCTAGGCATTAAGGAAGATTATCTTGCATGGAAGACTTTATGACAGAAAGATTAATGATACATCCAGTCACATGTGCCTAGTTCCCTTGAGGATTCTCGGTGATCAGCCAGTTACACCATGAATCAGACATATAATCGTCATTTTGGATCATAACTTCATAAGTCCATCAGTTTTAAACTGATCGATCCAGATATGGAGCTCCTCATCAAGGAAATCTTTTGATTCTTCGAGCAACTGATATTCGGGTTGACCATCATCGCTTGGCGTTGAAGGATTCCTGTTTCTATTGTGAGCGATCTGATTCTTCGAGCTAGAACCTTCGTCGTTGCTTGAGATTATAAGAGGATGATTGATCGGTTCACTATCAAAAGCACCTTCCATTTGGGAATGGAAGAAACAAAAATCCTCAGAGCATCCGCCCGCTTGATCTTCCGAAATCATATGCCCAAGCCGGGCAGATCTTTGAACACTAGGCGCAATATGTTGATCGGGGATAGGAAGAGCACTAGCGAAAAGTTGCTGCTCAAACCAAGGAGTTCGTACCTGCTGCACTTGTGGCATATACTCTTGAGGGGTGCTGAGATGATTCGGGGGAATATTCTGATTAGCGCCCAAGTAGTCGATGGTGCTGCTACCAGCTTGGTCGGTGCCTAGATTCGGCAGGGTATTTCTTACTTCAGGGGCATTGTAGTTATAGCCATGCCTAGTGTTTAGGCACAAGTTGAGTTCTTTCAGGTTCAGTGCTGTGTGGCGCTGTCTTAGCGCCCTTCTGTAGCTCTTGAGGTGACTCGCGACTCCATCTTTAGTGAGTCCTGGTATGTTCATGATCTCAAGTATGCGCGTTGGATATGCTGAGTTGATCCCTAGTTGCTGAACCGCACTAAGGAACTTGAGATGAAGCTCGGGGGACCAATTGACCATCGTCTTCTTGCGACCCGGAACAGTGTTGACAACTTGGCTATTGCTCTCTGGCCTATTTCCAGTAGGATTTGATCGAGCCGGAAATTGTTGTGGAGGGAATTCATCAGCTTTGGATTGGTCGGTCGTGATAGTAAGCTCATCGTTAAGGAAACTCCAATCATGGTGACGCATATCACATCCTTTAGAAGGCATCGGTATTGACTTCGTAGAATTGATTTGTTCATGCATATCTCCAACAAAATCCGATTGTATCGAAGATGGTTCGAGGGAGTGGGGTGGTGAATGAGCATTTTCAATCCTCATATAAGGCTTATCAAGGAACATTTCGCCGAGAGTGATAGGGCCACCGCAATTAAGGCAAGCGATAGTGCTGGGAGCTTTCTTATACCTTATGTTCTCCGCTCGAAGCTTTTCGTTTTCCTCCTTTAGAATCGCAAGTTCTTGACGTCTGTGTTGAGCCCTCAATTTGGCTCGCTTATTTTGAAACCAAAACTTGACCCTCAAAGGTTTCATCCCTAGCTTCTGGCCCAATTCATTTCTTTGTTTCATGTTCGGGAGAGGGCATTCACTAAAGAAAGCTTCAAGCTCTTGGATTTCATTCTGAGTGTGGCACTGGCGACGTTTCCTTTTCCGGGATTGACCATCGCTGATGCTGTTGTCGTCGCTGCTGAGATCCTGAACTTCGTTGCCGAAAGGGTTGGGTTCTGTGGTTCTGGTACCAGACGCCATCCTGGAATCTTCGAGATCTCTCAGTAGTTCATTTTCTGAGATTTTTGGATCAGTCGCCTCTAGCAACTGATGGTAACCCTCAAACATGTTGGATCGAAAAATGTTCGATCAATTTTTGCTCACTCAGGGTTCTCTACTCTCTCATGTATGCTTACACTCTCTAAATTTTCTTTTGAGTGGTTCTGTATGCCCATGAAACGTTCTTTAAACATGGATGAAGATCATCAGGCAAGCGTTGCTCCCAAGATTTCGTATTTCCCGCTTTGTCGTCTTCTTTCTTCTTTTCAACGTGGAGGGACACCAAATCGATTTCCTTTTCTCGATATCCATGTCTGTCTCCCACTTATTTTCAAAAAGGTGGAACTACGCTCGCCTCCCGCTCAGTTTTTTATTATGATGGGACCGCCAAATCCTTTCGCAACTTTTTTCGATAGTTGCGCTTAACTCCCGCTCAATTTTAATATGGTGACACCGACATATCTTTTTACAACTTTTTTAGGTTTATCAAGCCTGAAATCGCGGACTGGGACAGATCTGATGGTTCACCGAAAGAGCCACCACTGCTTTACCCAATTAACTTGGCTCCACGAGCATTATTGCTGTGCCTTTCTTCATTCTCGAGTTGCTATAAAATGAGGAGTTAATGCAGAGAAGATTAACACTCTTACATAATTGCCTTTTCGTATTTTAATCACTCTACCACACTCATCTTCTTCTCCCTCACTCCAACGAAAATGACCTCCTCTCCTATTCGCGCTTTCTCGGCCGAAATTTTGGCCCAGTGGGAAAAACTCTATAACCTCCTCGGTCGAGGCTATGCTCATATAGCCGATCACCCAGAAACTGAAGATGAAATCCGCATTTTGCTCGTGGAAATAGACACCACCTCCATCGAGGGCACTAATTTAGAGAGGGAATATAGAATCTTCCCAACCCTCTTTATAAACTTTTTAGAGACTTACCGTGTCGCTCATCGAAAAGCTACCGTGGCTCACGTTTTGCGAGCTCGCTATGAGGATCGGTCCAACTGCTTGGTGTTGGCCAACCTTGTGGCCGATAGTCACAGAAAGGCTGTTGAGTTCGCCAACAAGCGAGTCTCGATGTTGCTTCGCGAGAGGGGAAATTTGGTGGAGCGCTTGGCCTTATCCCTGACCACCTATGAGCACGACCGTCGTAATGTCGTGTTGAAGTTTCAATGTGAGTGGCAGGAAGAAAGGCTTGACAGCATTACCGCGGATATAGCCCATGGGAGAGGACTAGTTCGGGACCTGGAAATAGCCGCCGAAGATCACGGGACCAAGGTTGACGATCTTAAAGGGGAATGTAAACGCCTTCTTCTTAAGCTTGCAGATCTCGAGTCTCGAGGTGGTGAGTATAAGCAAAGCATCAATAATATGGAGGGCCGACTAGGTTCCTTTGTGATGCTAATTAGGGCTCATTGCGGTTTTATGTTTCCACCCCGATGATTTGTATGATCTGCTTTTAAGGTCCATCGATTGAGCGAAATGAATGAAAGCTCTAATGTGTGTGTCTCAACTTCTGTATGGCTGACTTTCTCGAACACCTGACCACTCTCAACCTAGGCAAGCTGCGCTTTGACATTGATGATTCGAGCGTGTACAACTTGATTTTTTAATCTTGCTTATGATCGGATAAAGGAACCTCCCACCGCGATTATCCACAAAAAGACTTCTCTTCTCTACTTGTTTTTAACCTGTTTCAAATGAAAAGGCAGAATCAGAAGAAAGAATTTGAAAAATAAAGCATAAATCCTTTCAATTTTATGCTTACTTGTGATTAATAGGGATAAGAGCTTTTACAAGGGTTTTGGCCTTGTGCAAAAGCTTTTATCAATATTCCTCAAAGGAAAGCATATCATTGAAAGGAATGTAATTCACGATAATCGCCTTTGATCAATTCCAAGAAAATCAATGGAATGTTCAAAAGTACACAATTACGATGTGTTTTAAATTCAATTGAAGATACGTTAGCCAAATTAAATCCGTTTGCTAAGAACGAGAGTAATTTGGATATCTATCTTTTCATTAAATTTGAAAAACACGAATACTCTTGATCAATTATTGTGGATTACCAATGATGCAAAACATGCATGAACCAATTCAAGTTTGTAGTTCCTTCTGGCGAAATTGAGATTGTATTGCCCTATACGGCCAAAAGGTTGTATAAGACTTCCAATTTCAATTTCATCCAAAGGAATTATAAAATTGATTTTGGAGTATTCGAGTGATTAGAAGAAATGCCACTATCACATTCCAATGACAAGTCAATAGAAATACAACAAATTTCAATCTGAATGTATATAAACACAAATAGATCCCTAATACAATCAATCTAAGGGATCAGAAAGAGAGGATCTCAGCAAAATAAATCCTATACAAGAAGGCTAGAAATGAAAAATAAAACAAAGGAATGTGATCTTAATACTTAGAGATGCCCCAGTTTCGATCTTTGAGACGTGACTTCAGGATCACATATTCCAAATCGTCATCTTCATTAGATGATACCTCAATGATGTCCATAGCAGGCTCTTCTTGTCCATTTGGCGCTCGTAATGGGATGACACCATCTTCATCTTCCATCAAGAACATTGGGAGGAAAACACACATATCTATCCTCAAAATGGCATTTAATCCAATCACTGGAATTATGCAATGAATATAATGATTAAGAGCTGTAACAAGTTCGAGGGATAGAAAAGTCTTACCAACCAAACTTAAGAGAAAATCAAGCTTCTCTGTATTTTTTGCAGTGTTAGGTATACTAACCTTCCATAGACAAACGCATGAGACAAGTGAGGGAAAACTCCTAAAAATCAAAAGATAGGGCTTGGTACCTAAAGCCAAGGTTCTCACCTCGAATTCTGGGAAGAGCCGATTCCATTGCACAACTATCGTTGCATTGGGACTCAATCCATAGTTCGAAGTGAGCGGAATTGAAAAGTGGATTACCCCATGTTTTTCCTCACGGAGATTCCATTTTCAATTCCTTCTATTGTGTTCCTAAAGAGGGCGCCTGGGGTTTTAGGCGCAATTGTGTGTATTCATTGTGTCGTGCTAAAGCAATAGACATGCATTTTATTTAACAATCATCGCTTCAATATAAACATCCACACAATCATACATCCAAAACTCCTGCCTGCATAAAACAAAGTTAACAAGCACTTCACCCCTTATTTCTCCCGTCTACAAAAACATCTAACACATTCGTTAGCATATACACCTCACTTTCGAGAGCATCTGCATAAAATTAGGTTAGAAGAATCAATCAACTTTTTAATCGGCTCAAGTCCACTAAATGGTTAAGAACCAGTCCCCAGTGGAGTCGCCAGTCTGTCGCGACCCTCTTGAGATTGTCGGGCTCTCGAGGGCTAATGGGCCGTCCTGTCTGGTCGGACGCAAGCCTCTCCCAAGGCCCATTACCCAAATCGCAACGGAGGTATGCGTGATCGACTTTCAGTGTGGTCTAGTGACATGTGCTAAGTGTGCATGCCATGGAGTCGCCACCAATCATTTTTTTAGGGTATGATTGGACAACCCAATTGAATAGTTGGGAGTTTCTATTCAATTCTGCGAGAACCAGAGAAATGGTTTCGGGGACTTAGTTACACCAACTATTAGAGTTGACGCCCTTTCGGTACCTAAGTTGACTGAATTTTCTAGCCTGAGATTCATGCGGATGAGTAAGGTATGAACCCTAAATCTAGAAATTCATGCAGATAAGAGTGATTATCCTAGCAATCACAATCAGTAATAAAATGCCCAACTCAAGGAATCTAGATATGCAAATAAATCACATGGCATTCCTAGTAAGGCCATATTTATCAATCACAGCTCAAGAATGATTTAGCTGTCCTAGCCATTCTACACACGATCTAACCTAAGAAAAGCATTAGGAAGCATCGAAGGAGTTCGAGGGTACTCACATGGGGTTCGTCGTGCCCTGGTTTGGTCTTGGACGAGCTATCGAGCCCATACCGACCCGATTATATTTGGGGATTCACTCGGCGTTTTACACCATGAAATCATGTGAAACAAAAACGAAAATATTCAGCAAGGGGAATTTATTGTAGATGGTGGTCGATCTAATTGGACGTCAAGACTAAAAAATATGTAGAAATTTACAAATTAAAATACTCGAATGACATTTTTTTGCCAAATTCAATTCTATGCGTCGTGAAGAAACACATGCAATTGAAGTTGAATTTTGACTATTTATGAGTTCAAAATGAAAAGGAAATTAAAATAAAAATATTGACTATTTTCTATATTTTTACGACATCGAACGCTATTTTTCTTCATTTTTCATGTATTTTTCTATTTTTGGAAAATATTAAAAAATATGACAAATTATTTTTTTTATCAAAAATGGTTCATTTAGCTTGGTCAAGGCTACCAAAGATGATTTTTTAATTTTTTTAACTTTTTATAGATTTTTTTATGAATTTTTAAAAAATAAACTATGAAAGACTGATCAAAAATCAGGTGTCAACAGTGGTCAAATTAACTAACTACCTATTTGATCGATACATGGATTGACAATGCTTAATATCTCAAGATAACCAATATATAGAAAATTAGGGTACTTCAACAAAGGATTATATATTCAATAGGTAGGAGTTTTCGGCAATTCGTCAAACAGAAATGAGCATAATATGACAAAAAATGCCTAACTACCTATTTGATCGCCGCGCAAAACATTTGCAGTGATCCTTAACTTGAATATTCCTATTATTTGAATCGTAATAATAAATAAAAAAAATGATCATACAACAACATAGTGTTATCTATACAAAAGTCGCAATTTTCCTAAGGTTCTTCGAGCAGAATTGACTTTAAGAAGGTCAAATGAACTAACTACCTATTTGATCGATACTTGGATTGACAATGATTAATATTTCAAGATGACTAATTAATAAAAAATTAGGATACTTCAACAAAGGATTATATATTCAATAGGCAGGAGTTTTCGGCAATTGGTCAGACAGAAATGAGCAAAATATGACAAAAAATGCCTAACAAACTATTTGATCGCCGCGCAAAACATTTGCAGTGACCCTTAACTTGACTCTAGCTATTATTTGAAGCGTAATTATTAATAAAAAAATGATCATACATCAACATAGTGTTATCTATACAAAAGTCGCAATTTTCCTAATATTCTTCGAGCAGAAATGACTTTAAGAAGGTCAAATGAACTAACTACCTATTTGATCGATACTTGGATTGACAATGATTAATATTTCAAGATGACTAATTAATAAAAAATTAGGATACTTCAACAAAGGATTATATATTCAATAGGCAGGAGTTTTCGGCAATTGGTCAGACAGAAATGAGCAAAATATGACAAAAAATGCCTAACAAACTATTTGATCGCCGCGCAAAACATTTGCAGTGATCCTTAACTTGACTCTAGCTATTATTTGAAGCATAATAATTAATAAAAAATGATCATACATCAACATAGTGTTATCTATACAAAAGTCGCAATTTTCCTAAGGTTCTTCGAATAGAAATGACTTTAAGAAGGTCAAATTAACTAACTACCTATTTGATCGATACATGGATTGAAAATGCTTAATATCTCAAGATAACTAATGAATAAAAAATTAGGATACTTCAACAAAGTATTATATATTCAATAAGTAGGAGTTTTCGGCAATTGGTCATACAGAAATGAGCAAAATATGACAAACAATGCCTAACTACCTATTTGATCGCCGCGCAAAACATTAGCAGTGATGCTTAACGTGACTCTAGCGTAATACTAAATAAAAAAATGATCATACATCAACATAGTGTTATCAATACAAAAATCGCAATTTTCCTAAGGTTCTTCGAGTAGAAATAACTTTAAGAAGCTCAAATTAACTAACTATCTATTTGATCGATACATGGATTGACAATGCTTAATATTTCAAGATAACTAATATATAAAAAATTAGGGTACTTCAACAAAGGATTATATATTCAATAGGTAGGAGTTTTCGGCAATTCGTCAAACAGAAATGAGCAAAGTATGACAAAAAATTCCTAACTACCTATTTGATCGCCGCGTAAAACATTTGCAGTGATCCATAACTTGACTCTAGCAATTTTTTGAAGCGTAATAATAAATAAAAAAATGATCATACATCAACATAGTGTTATCTATACAAAAGTCGCAATTTTCCTAAGTTTCTTCGAGTAGAAATGACTTTAAGAAGATAAATTTAACTAACTACCTATTTGATCGATACATGGATTGACAATGCTTAAAATTTCAAGATAACTAATAAATAAAAAATTAGGATACTTCAACAAAGGATTATATATTCAATAGGTAGGAGTTTTCGGCAATTGGTCAAACAGAAAAGAGCATAATATGACAAAAAAGGCCTAACTACCTATTTGATCGCCGCGCAAAACGTTTGCAGTGATCCTTAACTTGACTATAGCTATTATTTGAAACGTAATACTAAATAAAAAAATGATCATACATCAACATAGTGTTATCTATACAAAAGTCGCAATTTTCATAAAGTTCTTCGAGTAGAAATGACTTTAAGGTGGTCAAATTAACTAACTACCTATTTGATCGATACATGGATTGACAATGCTTAATATCTCAAGATAACCAATATATAGAAAATTAGGGTACTTCAACAAAGGATTATATATTCAATAGGTAGGAGTTTTCGGCAATTGGTCAGACAGAAATGAGCAAAATATGACAAAAAATGCCTAACAAACTATTTGATCGCCGCGCAAAACATTTGCAGTGATCCATAACTTGACTCTAGCTATTATTTGAAGCGTAATAATTAATAAAAAATGATCATACATCAACATAGTGTTATCTATACAAAAGTCACAATTTTCCTAAGGTTCTTCGAGTAGAAATGACTTTAAGAAGGTAAATTTAACTAACTTCCTATTTGATCGATACATGGATTGACAATGCTTAAAATTTCAAGATAACTAATAAATAAAAAATTAGGAAATTTCAACAAAGGATTATATATTCAATAGGTAGGAGTTTTCGGCAATATGTCATACAGAAATGAGCAAAATATGACAAAAAATGCCTAACTACCTATTTGATCGCCGCGCAAAACATTTGCAGTGACCCTTAACTTGACTCTAGCTATTATTTGAAGCGTAATTTTTAATAAAAAAATGATCATACATCAACATAGTGTTATCTATACAAAAGTCGCAATTTTCCTAATGTTCTTCGAGCAGAAATGACTTTAAGAAGGTCAAATTAACTAACTACCTATTTGATCGATACTTGGATTGAGAATGATTAATATTTCAAGATGACTAATTAATAAAAAATTAGAATACTTCAACAAAGGATTATATATTCAATAGGCAGGAGTTTTCGGCAATTGGTCAGACAGAAATGAGCAAAATATGACAAAAAATGCCTAACAAACTATTTGATCGCCGCGCAAAACATTTGCAGTGATCCATAACTTGACTCTAGCTATTATTTGAAGCGTAATAATTAATAAAAAATGATCATACATCAACATAGTGTTATCTATACAAAAGTCGCAATTTTCCTAATGTTCTTCGAATAGAAATGACTTTAAGAAGGTCAAATTAACTAACTACCTATTTGATCGATACATGGATTGAAAATGCTTAATATTTCAAGATAACTAATAAATAAAAAATTAGGATACTTCAACAAAGGATTATATATTCAATAAGTAGGAGATTTCGGCAATTGGTCATACAGAAATGAGCAAAATATGACAAACAATGCCAAACTACCTATTTGATCGCCGCGCAAAACATTAGCAGTGATGCTTAACGTGACTCTAGCTATTATTTGAAACATAATACTAAATAAAAAAATGATCATACATCAACATAGTGTTATCTATACAAAAATCGCAATTTTCCTAAGGTTATTCGAGTAGAAATAACTTTAAGAAGCTCAAATTAACTAACTATCTATTTGATCGATACATGGATTGAAAATGGTTAATATTTCAAGATAACTAATAAATAAAAAATTAGGGTACTTCAACAAAGGATTATATATTCAATAGGTAGGAGTTTTCGGCAATTCGTCAAACAGAAATGAGCAAAATTTGACAAAAAATTCCTAAATACCTATTTGATCGCCGCGCAAAACATTTGCAGGGATCCTTAACTTGACTCTAGCTATTATTTGAACCGTAATAATTAATAAAAAAAATGATCAAACATCAACATAGTGTTATCTATACAAAAGTCGCAATTTTCCTAAGTTTCTTCGAGTAGAAATGACTTTAAGAAGATAAATTTAACTAACTACCTATTTGATCGATACATGGATTGACAATGCTTAAAATTTCAAGATAACTAATAAATAAAAAATTAGGATACTTCAACAAAGGATTATATATTCAATAGGTAGGAGTTTTCGGCAATTGGTCATACAGAAATGAGCAAAATATGACAAACAATGCCTAACTACCTATTTGATCGCCGCGCAAAACATTAGCAGTGATCCTTAACGTGACTCTATCTATTATTTGAAACATAATACTAAATAAAAAAATGACCATACATCAACATAGTGTTATCTATACAAAAATCACAATTTTCCTAAGGTTCTTCGAGTAGAAATAACTTTAAGAAGCTCAAATTAACTAACTACCTATTTGATCGATACATGGATTGACAATGCTTAAAATTTCAAGATAACTAATAAATAAAAAATTAGGATACTTCAGCAAAGGATTATATATTCAATAGGTAGGAGTTTTCGGCAATATGTCATACAGAAATGAGCAAAATATGACAAAAAATGCCTAACTACCTATTTGATCGCCGCGCAAAACATTTGTAGTGATCCTTAACTTGACTTTAGCTATTATTTGAAGCGTAATTATTAATAAAAAAAATGATCATACATCAACATAGTGTTATCTATACAAAAGTCGCAATTTTCCTAAGGTTCTTCTAGTAGAAATGACTTTAAGAAGCTCAAATTAACTAACTACCTATTTGATCGATACATGGATTGACAATGCTTAATATTTCAAGATAATTAATAAATAAAAAATTAGGGTACTTCAACAAAGGATTATATATTCAATAGGTAGGAGTTTTCGGCAATTCGTCATACAGAAATGAGCAAAATATGACAAAAAATGCCTAACTACCTATTTGATCGCGGCGCAAAACATTTGCTTTGATCCTTAACTTGACTCTAGCTATTATTTGAACCGTAATAATTAATAAAAAAATGATCATACATCAACATAGTGTTATCTATACAAAAGTCGCAATTTTCCTAAGGTTCTTCTAGTAGAAATGACTTTAAGAAGCTCAAATTAACTAACTACCTATTTGATCGATACATGGATTGACAATGCTTAATATTTCAAGATAATTAATAAATAAAAAATTAGGGTACTTCAACAAAGGATTATATATTCAATAGGTAGTATTTTTCGGCAATTCGTCAAATAGAATTGAGCAAAATATGACAAAAAATGCCTAACTACCTATTTGATCGCCGCGCAAAACATTTGCTATGATCCTTAACTTGACTCTAGCTATTATTTGATCCGTAATTATTATTTAAAAAAATGATCATACATCAACATAGTGTTATCTCTACAAAAGTCGCAATTTTCCTAAGGTTCTTCTAGTAGAAATGACTTTAAGAAGCTCAAATTAACTAACTACCTATTTGATCGATACATGGATTGACAATGCTTAATATTTCAAGATAATTAATAAATAAAAAATTAGGGTACTTCAACAAAGGATTATATATTCAATAGGTAGGAGTTTTCGGCAATTCGTCATACAGAAATGAGCAAAATATGACAAAAAATGCCTAACTACCTATTTGATCGCGGCGCAAAACATTTGCAGTGATCCTTAACTTGACTCTAGCTATTATTTGAAGCGTAATAATTAATAAAAATAATGATCATACATCAACATAGTGTTATCAATACAAAAGTCGCAATTTTCCTATGGTTCTTCGAGTAGAAATGACTTTAAGAAGCTCAAATTAACTAACTACCTATTTGATCGATACATGGATTGACAATGCTTAATATTTCAAGATAACTAATAAATAAAAAATTAGGGTACTTCAACAAATGATTATATATTCAATAGGTAGTATTTTTCGGCAATTCGTCAAATAGAATTGAGCAAAATATGACAAAAAATGCCTAACTACCTATTTGATCGCCGCGCAAAACATTTGCTATGATCCTTAACTTGACTCTAGCTATTATTTGATCCGTAATTATTATTTAAAAAAATGATCATACATCAACATAGTGTTATCTCTACAAAAGTCGCAATTTTCCTAAGGTTCTTCTAGTAGAAATGACTTTAAGAAGCTCAAATTAACTAACTACCTATTTGATCGATACATGGATTGACAATGCTTAATATTTCAAGATAATTAATAAATAAAAAATTAGGGTACTTCAACAAAGGATTATATATTCAATAGGTAGGAGTTTTCGGCAATTCGTCATACAGAAATGAGCAAAATATGACAAAAAATGCCTAACTACCTATTTGATCGCCGCGCAAAACATTTGCTTTGATCCTTAACTTAACTCTAGCTATTATTTGAACCGTAATAATTAATAAAAAATGATCATACATCAACATAGTGTTATCTATACAAAAGTCGCAATTTTCCTAAGGTTCTTCGAGTAGAAATGACTTTAAGAAGCTCAAATTAACTAACTACCTATTTGATCGATACATGGATTGACAATGCCTAATATTTCAAGGTAAGTAATAAATAAAAAAATGGGGAACTTCAACAAAGGATTATATATTCAATAGGTAGGAGTTTTCGGCAATTCGTCAAACAGAAATGAGCAAAATATGACAAAAAATGCCTAACTATCTATTTGATCGCCGCGCAAAACATTTGCAGTGATCCTTAACTTCACTCTAGCTATTATTTGAAGCGTAATAATTAATAAAAATAATGATCATACATCAACATAGTGTTATCAATACAAAAGTCGCAATTTTCCTATGGTTCTTCGAGTAGAAATGACTTTAAGAAGCTCAAATTAACTAACTACCTATTTGATCGATACATGGATTGACAATGCTTAATATTTCAAGATAACTAATAAATAAAAAATTAGGGTACTTCAACAAATGATTATATATTCAATAGGTAGGATTTTTCGGCAATTCGTCAAATAGAATTGAGCAAAATATGACAAAAAATGCCTAACTACCTATTTGATCGCCGCGCAAAACATTTGCTGTGATCCTTAACTTGACTCTAGCTATTATTTGATCCGTAATTATTATTTAAAAAAATGATCATACATCAACATAGTGTTATCTCTACAAAAGTCGCAATTTTCCTAAGGTTTTTCTAGTAGAAATGACTTTAAGAAGCTCAAATTAACTAACTACCTATTTGATCGATACATGGATTGACAATGCTTAATATTTCAAGATAATTAATAAATAAAAAATTAGGGTACTTCAACAAAGGATTATATATTCAATAGGTAGGAGTTTTCGGCAATTCGTCATACAGAAATGAGCAAAATATGACAAAAAATGCCTAACTACCTATTTGATCGCCGCGCAAAACATTTGCTTTGATCCTTAACTTGACTCTAGCTATTATTTGAACCGTAATAATTAATAAAAAATGATCATACATCAACATAGTGTTATCTATACAAAAGTCGCAATTTTCCTAAGGTTCTTCGAGTAGAAATGACTTTAAGAAGCTCAAATTAACTAACTACCTATTTGATCGATACTTGGATTGACAATGATTAATATTTCAAGAAAACTAAAAAATAAAAAATTTGGATACTTCAACAAAGGATTATATATTCAATAGGTAGGAGTTTTCGGCAATTGGTCAGACAGAAATGAGCAAAATATGACAAAAAATGCCTAACTAACAATTTGATCGCCGCGCAAAACATTTGCAGTGATCCATAACTTGACTCTAGCTATTATTTGAAGCGTAATAATTAATAAAAAATGATCGTACATCATAGTAGTGTTATCTATACAAAAGTCGCAATTTTCCTAAGGTTCTTCGAATAGAAATGACTTTAAGAAGGTCAAATTAACTAACTACCTATTTGATCGATACATGGATTGACAATGCTTAATATTTCAAGATAAATAATAAATAAAAAATTAGGGTACTTCAACAAAGGATTATATATTCAATAGGTAGGATTTTTCGGCAATTCGTCAAATAGAAAAGAACAAAATATGACAAAAAATGCCCAACTACCAATTTGATCGGCGCGCAAAACATTTGCTGTGATCCTTAATTTGACTCTAGCTATTATTTGATCCGTAATTATTATTAAAAAAAATGATCATACATCAACATAGTGTTATCTATACAAAAGTCGCAATTTTCCTAAGGTTCTTCGAATAGAAACGACTTTAAGAAGGTCAAATTAACTAACAACCTATTTGAACGATACATGGATTGACAATGCTTAATATTGCAAGATAACTAATAAATAAAAAATTAGAGTACTGCAACAAAGGATTATATATTCAATCGGTAGGAGTTTTCGGCAATTCATCAAACGGAAATGAGCTTAATATGACAAAAAATGCCTAACTATCTATTTGATCGCCGCGCAAAACATTTGCAGTGATCCTTAACTTGACTCTCGCTATTATTTGAAGCGTAATAATAAATAAAAAAATGATTATACATCAACATAGTGTTATCTCTGCAAAAGTCGCAATTTTCCTAAGGTTGTTCGAGCAGAAATGACTTTAAGAAGGTCAAATTAACTAACTACCTATTTGATCGATACTTGGATTGACAATGATTAATATTTCAAGATAACTAATAAATAAAAAATTAGGATACTTCAACAAAGGATTATATATTCAATAGGCAGGAGTTTTCGGCAATTGGTCAGACAGAAAAGAGCAAAATATGACAAAAAATGCCTAACAAACTATTTGATCGCCGTGCAAAACATTTGCAGTGATCCATAACTTGACTCTAGCTATTATTTGAAGCGTAATAATTAATAAAAAATGATCATACATCAACATAGTGTTATCTATACAAAATCGCAATTTTCCTAAGGTTCTTCGAATAGAAATGACTTTAAGAATGTCAAATTAACTAACTACCTATTTGATCGATACATGGATTGAAAATGCTTAATATTTCAAGATAATTAATAAATAAAAAATTAGGATACTTCAACAAAGGATTATATATTCAATAAGCGGTGATGCAAAACATTAGCGGTGATGCTTAACGTGACTCTAGCTATTATTTGAAACATAATACTAAATAAAAAAATGATCATACATCAACATAGTGTTATCTATACAAAAATCGCAATATTCCTAAGGTTCTTCGAATAGAAACGACTTTAAGAAGGTTAAATTAACTAACAACCTATTTGAACGATACATGGATTGACAATGCTTAATATTGCAAGATAACTAATAAATAAAAAATTAGAGTACTGCAACAAAGGATTATATATTCAATCGGTAGGAGTTTTCGGCAATTCATCAAACGGAAATGAGCTTAATATGACAACAAATGCCTAACTATCTATTTGATCGCCGCGCAAAACATTTGCAGTGATCCTTAACTTGACTCTCGCTATTATTTGAAGCGTAATAATAAATAAAAAAATGATTATACATCAACATAGTGTTATCTCCACAAAAGTCGCAATTTTCCAAAGGTTCTTCGAATAGAAATGACTTTAAGAAGGTCAAATTAACTAACTACCTATTTAATCGATACATGGATTGACAATGCTTAATATTTCAAGATAACTAATAAATAAAAAATTAGGATACTTCAACAAACGATTATATATTCAATAGGTAGGAGTTTTCGGCAATTGGTCATACAGAAATGAGCAAAATATGACAAACAATGCCTAACTACCTATTTCATCGCCGCGCAAAACATTAGCAGTGATCCTTAACGTGACTCTAGCTATTATTTGAAACATAATACTAAATAAAAAAATGATCATACATCAACATAGTGTTATCTATACAAAAATCGCAATTTCCCTAAGGTTCTTCGAGTAGAAATAAATTTAAGAAGCTCAAATTAAGTAACTACCTATTTGATCGATACATGGATTGACAATGCTTAATATTTCAAGGTAAGTAATAAATTAAAAAATGGTGTACTTCAACAAAGGATTATATATTCAATAGGTAGGAGTTTTCGGCAATTCGTCAAACAGAAATGAGCAAAATATGACAAAAAATGCCTAGCTACCTATTTGATCGCCGCGCAAAACATTTGCAGTGATCCTTAACTTGACTCTAGCTATTATTTGAACCATAATAATTAATAAAAAAATGATCATACATCAACATAGTGTTATCTATACAAAAGTCACAATTTTCCTAAGGTTCTTCGAGTAGAAATGACTTTAAGAAGCTCAAATTAACTAACTACCTATTTGATCGATACATAGATTGACAATGCTTAATATTTCAAGATAACTAATAAATAAAAAATTAGGGTACTTCAACAAAGGATTATATATTCAATAGGTAGGATTTTTCGGCAATTCGTCAAATAGAATTGAGCAAAATATGACAAAACATTCCTAAATACCTATTTGATCGCCGCGCAAAACATTTGCTGTGATCCTTAACTTGACTCTAGCTACTATTTGATCCGTAATTATTTTTTAAAAAAATGATCATACATCAACATAGTGTTATCTCTACAAAAGTCGCAATTTTCCTAAGGTTGTTCGAGCAGAAATGACTTTAAGAAGGTCAAATTAACTAACTACATATTTGATCGATACTTGGATTGACAATGATTAATATTTCAAGAAAACTAAAAAATAAAAAATTAGGATACTTCAACAAAGGATTATATATTCAATAGGTAGGAGTTTTCGGCAATTGGTCAGACAGAAATGAGCAAAATATGACAAAAAATGCCTAACTAACAATTTGATCGCCGCGCAAAACATTTGCAGTGATCCATAACTTGACTCTAGCTATTATTTGAAGCGTAATAATTAATAAAAAATGATCGTACATCATAGTAGTGTTATCTATACAAAAGTCGCAATTTTCCTAAGGTTCTTCGAATAGAAATGACTTTAAGAAGGTCAAATTAACTAACTACCTATTTGATCGATACATGGATTGACAATGCTTAATATTTCAAGATAACTAATAAATAAAAAATTACGATACTTCAACAAAGGATTATATATTCAAAAGGTATGAGTTTTCGGCAATTGGTCATACAGAAATGAGCAAAATATGACAAACAATGCCTAACTACCTATTTGATCGCCGCGCAAAACATTAGCTGTGATCCTTAACGTGACTCTAGCTATTATTTGAAACATAATACTAAATAAAAAAATGATCATACATCAACATAGTGTTATCTATACAAAAATCGCAATTTTCCTAAGGTTCTTCGAGTAGAAATAACTTTAAGAAGCTCAAATTAACTAACTACCTATTTGATCGATACATGGATTGACAATGCTTAATATTTCAAGATAACTAATATATAAAAAATTAGGGTACTTCAACAAAGGATTATATATTCAATAGGTAGGAGTTTTCGGCAATTCGTCAAACAGAAATGAGCAAAATATGACAAACAATTCCTAACTACCTATTTGATCGCCGCGCAAAACATTTGCAGTGATCCTTAACTTGACTCTAGCTATTATTTGAACCGTAATAATTAATAAAAAAATGATCATACATCAACATAGTGTTATCTATACAAAAGTCGCATTTTTCCTAAGTTTCTTCGTGTAGAAATGACTTTAAGAAGATAAATTTAACTAACTACCTATTTGATCGATACATGGATTGACAATGCTTAAAATTTCAAGATAACTAATAAATAAAAAATTAGGATACTTCAACAAAGGATTATATATTCAATAGGTAGGAGTTTTCGGCAATATGTCATACAGAAATGAGCAAAATATGACAAAAAATGCCTAACTACCTATTTGATCACTGCGCAAAACATTTGCAGTGATCCTTAACTTGACTTTAGCTATTATTTGAAGCGTAATTATTAATAAAAAAAATGATCATACATCAACATAGTGTTATCTATACAAAAGTCGCAATTTTCCTAAGGTTCTTATAGTAGAAATGACTTTAAGAAGCTCAAATTAACTAACTACCTATTTGATCGATACATGGATTGACAATACTTAATATTTCAAGATAACTAATAAATAAAAAATTAGGGTACTTCAACAAAGGATTATATATTCAATGGGTAGGAGTTTTCGGCAATTCGTCATACGGAAATGAGCAAAATATGACAAAAAATGCCTAACTACCTATTTGATCGCCTCGCAAAACATTTGCAGTGATCCTTAAATTGACTCTAGCTATTATTTGAACCGTAATAATTAATAAAAAAAGGATCATACATCAACATAGTGTTATCTATACAAAAGTCGTAATTTTCCTATGGTTCTTCGAGTAGAAATGACTTTAAGAAGCTCAAATTAACTAACTACCTATTTGATTGATACATGGATTGACAATGCCTAATATTTCAAGATAACTAATAAATAAAAAATTAGAGTACTTCAACAAAGGATTATATATTCAATTGGTAGGATTTTTCGGCAATTCGTCAAATAGAATTGAGCAAAATATTACAAAAAATGCCTAACCACCTATTTGATCGCCGCGCAAAACATTTGCTGTGATCCTTAACTTGACTCTAGCTATTATTTGATCCGTAATTATTATTTAAAAAAATGATCATACATCAACATAGTGTTATCTCTACAAAAGTCGCAATTTTCCTAAGGTTGTTCGAGCAGAAATGACTTTAAGAAGGTCAAATTAACTAACTACCTATTTGATCGATACTTGGATTGACAATGATTAATATTTCAAGATAACTAATAAATAAAAAATTAGGATACTTCAACAAAGGATTATATATTCAATAGGTAGGAGTTTCGGCAATTGGTCATACAGAAATGAGCAAAATATGACAAACAATGCCTAACTACCTATTTAATCGCCGCGCAAAACATTAGCAGTGATCCTTAACGTGACTCTAGCTATTATTTGAAACATAATACTAAATAAAAAAATGATCATACATCAACATAGTGTTATCTATACAAAAATCGCAATTTTCCTAAGGTTCTTCGAGTAGAAATAACTTTAAGAAGCTCAAATTAACTAACCACCTATTTGATCGATACATGGATTGACAATGCTTAATATTTCAAGATAACTAATATATAAAAAATTAGGGTACTTCAACAAAGGATTATATATTCAATAGGTAGGAGTTTTCGGCAATTCGTCAAACAGAAATGAGCAAAATATGACAAAATATTCCTAACTACCTATTTGATCGCCGTGCAAAACATTTGCAGTGATCCTTAACTTGACTCTTGCTATTATTTGAATCATAATAATTAATAAAAAAATGATCATACATCAACATAATGTTATCTATATAAAAGTCGCAATTTTCCTAAGTTTCTTCGAGTAGAAATGACTTTAAGAAGATAAATTTAACTAACTACCTATTTGATCGATACATGGATTGACAATGCTTAAAATTTCAAGATAACAAATAAATAAAAAATTAGGATACTTCAACAAAGGATTATATATTCAATAGGTAGGAGTTTTCGGCAATATGTCATACAGAAATGAGCAAAATATGACAAAAAATGCCTAACTACCTATTTGATCACTGCGCAAAACATTTGCAGTGATCCTTAACTTGACTTTAGCTATAGTTTGAAGCATAATTTTTAATAAAAAAAATGATCATACATCAACATAGTGTTATCTATACAAAAGTCGCAATTTTCCTAAGGTTCTTCTAGTAGAAATGACTTTAAGAAGCTCAAATTAACTAACTACCTATTTGATCGATACAAGGATTGACAATGCTTAATATTTCAAGATAACTAATATATAAAAAATTAGGATACTTCAACAAAGGATTATAAATTCAATAGGTAGGAGTTTTCGGCAATTGGTCAGACAGAAATGAGCATAATATGACAAAAAATGCCTAACTAACAATTTGATCGCCGCGCAAAACATTTGCAGTGATCCATAACTTGACTCTAGCTATTATTTGAAGCGTAATAATTAATAAAAAATGATCATACATCAACGTAGTGTTATCTATACAAAAGTTGCAATTTTCCTAAGGTTCTTCGAATAGAAATGACTTTAAGAAGGTCAAATTAACTAACTACCTATTTGATCGATACATGGATTGACAATGCTTAATATTTCAAGATAACTAATAAATAAAAAATTAGGATACTTCAACAAAGGATTATATATTCAATAGGTAGGAGTTTCGACAATTGGTCATACAGAAATGAGCAAAATATGACAAAAAATGCCTAACTACCTATTTGATCACTGCGCAAAATATTTGCAGTGATCCTTAACTTGACTTTAGCTATTATTTGAAGCATAATTTTTAATAAAAAAAATGATCATACATCAACATAGTGTTATCTATACAAAAATCGCAATTTTCCTAAGGTTCTTCGAATAGAAACGACTTTAAGAAGGTCAAATTAACTAACAACCTATTTGAACGATACATGGATTGACAATGCTTAATATTGCAAGATAACTAATAAATAAAAAATTAGAGTACTGCAACAAAGGATTATATATTCAATCGGTAGGAGTTTTCGGCAATTCATCAAACGGAAATGAGCTTAATATGACAACAAATGCCTAACTATCTATTTGATCGCCGCGCAAAACATTTGCAGTGATCCTTAACTTGACTCTCGCTATTATTTGAAGCGGAATAATAAATAAAAAAATGATTATACATCAACATAGTGTTATCTCCACAAAAGTCGCAATTTTCCTAAGGTTCTTCGAATAGAAATGACTTTAAGAAGGTCAAATTAACTAACTACCTATTTGATCGATACATGGATTGACAATGCTTAATATTTCAAGATAACTAATAAATAAAAAATTAGGATACTTCAACAAACGATTATATATTCAATAGGTAGGAGTTTTCGGCAATGGGTCATACAGAAATGAGCAAAATATGACAAACAATGCCTAACTACCTATTTGATCGCCGCGCAAAACATTAGCAGTGATCCTTAACGTGACTCTAGCTATTATTTCAAACATAATACTAAATAAAAAAGTGATCATACATCAACATAGTGTTATCTATACAAAAATCGCAATTTCCCTAAGGTTCTTCGAGTAGAAATAACTTTAAGAAGCTCAAATTAAGTAACTACCTATTTGATCGATACATGGATTGACAATGCTTAATATTTCAAGGTAACTAATAAATTAAAAAATGGTGTACTTCAACAAAGGATTATATATTCAATAGGTAGGAGTTTTCGGCAATTCGTCAAACAGAAATGAGCAAAATATGACAAAAAATGCCTAGCTACCTATTTGATCGCCGCGCAAAACATTTGCAGTGATCCTTAACTTGACTCTAGCTATTATTTGAACCGTAATAATTAATAAAAAAAAGATCATACATCAACATAGTGTTATCTATACAAAAGTCACAATTTTCCTGAGGTTCTTCGAGTAGAAATGACTTTAAGAAGCTCAAATTAACTAACTACCTATTTGATCGATACATAGATTGACAATGCTTAATATTTCAAGATAACTAATAAATAAAAAATTAGGGTACTTCAACAAAGGATTATATATTCAATAGGTAGGATTTTTCGGCAATTCGTCAAATAGAATTGAGCAAAATATGACAAAACATTCCTAAATACCTATTTGATCGCCGCGCAAAACATTTGCTGTGATCCTTAACTTGACTCTAGCTACTATTTGATCCGTAATTATTTTTTAAAAAAATGATCATACATCAACATAGTGTTATCTCTACAAAAGTCGCAATTTTCCTAAGGTTGTTCGAGCAGAAATGACTTTAAGAAGGTCAAATTAACTAACTACATATTTGATCGATACTTGGATTGACAATGATTAATATTTCAAGAAAACTAAAAAATAAAAAATTAGGATACTTCAACAAAGGATTATATATTCAATAGGTAGGAGTTTTCGGCAATTGGTCTGACAGAAATGAGCAAAATATGACAAAAAATGCCTAACTAACAATTTGATCGCCGCGCAAAACATTTGCAGTGATCCATAACTTGACTCTAGCTATTATTTGAAGCGTAATAATTAATAAAAAATGATCGTACATCATAGTAGTGTTATCTATACAAAAGTCGCAATTTTCCTAAGGTTCTTCGAATAGAAATGACTTTAAGAAGGTCAAATTAACTAACTACCTATTTGATCGATACATGGATTGACAATGCTTAATATTTCAAGATAACTAATAAATAAAAAATTACGATACTTCAACAAAGGATTATATATTCAATAGGTATGAGTTTTCGGCAATTGGTCATACAGAAATGAGCAAAATATGACAAACAATGCCTAACTACCTATTTGATCGCCGCGCAAAACATTAGCAGTGATCCTTAACGTGACTCTAGCTATTATTTGAAACATAATACTAAATAAAAAAATGATCATACATCAACATAGTGTTATCTATACAAAAATCGCAATTTTCCTAAGTTTCTTCGAGTAGAAATAACTTTAAGAAGCTCAAATTAACTAACTACCTATTTGATCGATACATGGATTGACAATGCTTAATATTTCAAGATAACTAATATATAAAAAATTAGGGTACTTCAACAAAGGATTATATATTCAATAGGTAGAAGTTTTCGGCAATTCGTCAAACAGAAATGAGCAAAATATGACAAAACATTCCTAACTACCTATTTGATCGCCGCGCAAAACATTTGCAGTGATCCTTAACTTGACTCTAGCTATTATTTGAACCGTAATAATTAATAAAAAAATGATCATACATCAACATAGTGTTATCTATACAAAAGTCGCATTTTTCCTAAGTTTCTTCGTGTAGAAATGACTTTAAGAAGATAAATTTAACTAACTACCTATTTGATCGATACATGGATTGACAATGATTAAAATTTCAAGATAACTAATAAATAAAAAATTAGTATACTTCAACAAAGGATTATATATTCAATAGGTAGGAGTTTTCGGCAATATGTCATACAGAAATGAGCAAAATATGACAAAAAATGCCTAACTACCTATTTGATCACTGCGCAAAACATTTGCAGTGATCCTTAACTTGACTTTAGCTATTATTTGAACCGTAATAATTAATAAAAAAAGGATCATACATCAACATAGTGTTATCTATACAAAAGTCGCAATTTTCCTATGGTTCTTCGAGTAGAAATGACTTTAAGAAGCTCAAATTAACTAACTACCTATTTGATTGATACATGGATTGACAATGCCTAATATTTCAAGATAACTAATAAATAAAAAATTAGGGTACTTCAACAAAGGATTATATATTCAATGGGTAGGAGTTTTCGGCAATTCGTCATACGGAAATGAGCAAAATATGACAAAAAATGCCTAACTACCTATTTGATCGCCTCGCAAAACATTTGCAGTGATCCTTAAATTGACTCTAGCTATTATTTGAAGCGTAATTATTAATAAAAAAAATGATCATACATCAACATAGTGTTATCTATACAAAAGTCGCAATTTTCCTAAGGTTCTTATAGTAGAAATGACTTTAAGAAGCTCAAATTAACTAACTACCTATTTGATCGATACATGGATTGACAATACTTAATATTTCAAGATAACTAATAAATAAAAAATTAGGGTACTTCAACAAAGGATTATATATTCAATGGGTAGGAGTTTTCGGCAATTCGTCATACGGAAATGAGCAAAATATGACAAAAAATGCCTAACTACCTATTTGATCGCCTCGCAAAACATTTGCAGTGATCCTTAAATTGACTCTAGCTATTATTTGAACCGTAATAATTAATAAAAAAAGGATCATACATCAACATAGTGTTATCTATACAAAAGTCGCAATTTTCCTATGGTTCTTCGAGTAGAAATGACTTTAAGAAGCTCAAATTAACTAACTACCTATTTGATTGATACATGGATTGACAATGCCTAATATTTCAAGATAACTAATAAATAAAAAATTAGGGTACTTCAACAAAGGATTATATATTCAATTGGTAGGATTTTTCGGCAATTCGTCAAATAGAATTGAGCAAAATATGACAAAAAATGCCTAACCACTTATTTGATCGCCGCGCAAAACATTTGCTGTGATCCTTGACTTGACTCTAGCTATTATTTGATCTGTAATTATTATTTAAAAAAATGATCATACATCAACATAGTGTTATCTCTACAAAAGTCGCAATTTTCCTAAGGTTGTTCGAGCAGAAATGACTTTAAGAAGGTCAAATTAACTAACTACCTATTTGATCGATACTTGGATTGACAATGATTAATATTTCAAGATAACTAATAAATAAAAAATTAGGATACTTCAACAAAGGATTATATATTCAATTGGTAGGAGTTTCGGCAATTGGTCATACAGAAATGAGCAAAATATGACAAACAATGCCTAACTACCTATTTGATCGCCGCGCAAAACATTAGCAGTGATCCTTAACGTGACTCTAGCTATTATTTGAAACATAATACTAAATAAAAAAATTATCATACATCAACATAGTGTTAAAAAAAAAAAAAAAAAAACATAGTGTTATCTATACAAAAATCGCAATTTTCCTAAGGTTCTTCGAGTAGAAATAACTTTAGGAAGGTCAAATTAACTAACTACCTATTTGATCGATACATGGATTGACAATGCTTAATATTTCAAGATAACTAATATATAAAAAATTAGGGTACTTCAACAAAGGATTATATATTCAATAGGTAGGAGTTTTCGGCAATTCGTCAAACAGAAATGAGCAAAATATGACAAAATATTCCTAACTACCTATTTGATTGACGTGCAAAACATTTGCAGTGATCCTTAACTTGACTCTTGCTATTATTTGAACCATAATAATTAATAAAAAAATGATCATACATCAACATAGTGTTATCTATACAAAAGTCGCAATTTTCCTAAGTTTCTTCGAGTAGAAATGACTTTAAGAAGATAAATTTAACTAACTACCTATTTGATCGATACATGGATTGACAATGCTTAAAATTTCAAGATAACTAATATATAAAAAATTAGGGTACTTCAACAAAGGATTATATATTCAATAGGTAGGAGTTTTCGGCAATTCGTCAAACAGAAATGAGCAAAATATGACAAAAAATTCCTAACTACCTATTTGATCGCCGCGCAAAACATTTGCAGTGATCCTTAACTTGACTCTAGCTATTATTTGAACCGTAATAATTAATAAAAAAATGATCATACATCAACATAGTGTTATCTATACAAAAGTCGCATTTTTCCTAAGTTTCTTCGTGTAGAAATGACTTTAAGAAGATAAATTTAACTAACTACCTATTTGATCGATACATGGATTGACAATGCTTAAAATTTCAAGATAACTAATAAATAAAAAATTAGGATACTTCAACAAAGGATTATATATTCAATAGGTAGGAGTTTTCGGCAATATGTCATACAGAAATGAGCAAAATATGACAAAAAATGCCTAACTACCTATTTGATCACTGCGCAAAACATTTGCAGTGATCCTTAACTTGACTTTAGCTATTATTTGAAGCGTAATTATTAATAAAAAAAATGATCATACATCAACATAGTGTTATCTATACAAAAGTCGCAATTTTCCTAAGGTTCTTATAGTAGAAATGACTTTAAGAAGCTCAAATTAACTAACTACCTATTTGATCGATACATGGATTGACAATACTTAATATTTCAAGATAACTAATAAATAAAAAATTAGGGTACTTCAACAAAGGATTATATATTCAATGGGTAGGAGTTTTCGGCAATTCGTCATACGGAAATGAGCAAAATATGACAAAAAATGCCTAACTACCTATTTGATCGCCTCGCAAAACATTTGCAGTGATCCTTAAATTGACTCTAGCTATTATTTGAACCGTAATAATTAATAAAAAAAGGATCATACATCAACATAGTGTTATCTATACAAAAGTCGCAATTTTCCTATGGTTCTTCGAGTAGAAATGACTTTAAGAAGCTCAAATTAACTAACTACCTATTTGATTGATACATGGATTGACAATGCCTAATATTTCAAGATAACTAATAAATAAAAAATTAGGGTACTTCAACAAAGGATTATATATTCAATTGGTAGGATTTTTCGGCAATTCGTCAAATAGAATTGAGCAAAATATGACAAAAAATGCCTAACCACCTATTTGATCGCCGCGCAAAACATTTGCTGTGATCCTTAACTTGACTCTAGCTATTATTTGATCTGTAATTATTATTTAAAAAAATGATCATACATCAACATAGTGTTATCTCTACAAAAGTCGCAATTTTCCTAAGGTTGTTCGAGCAGAAATGACTTTAAGAAGGTCAAATTAACTAACTACCTATTTGATCGATACTTGGATTGACAATGATTAATATTTCAAGATAACTAATAAATAAAAAATTAGGATACTTCAACAAAGGATTATATATTCAATAGGTAGGAGTTTCGGCAATTGGTCATACAGAAATGAGCAAAATATGACAAACAATGCCTAACTACCTATTTGATCGCCGCGCAAAACATTAGCAGTGATCCTTAACGTGACTCTAGCTATTATTTGAAACATAATACTAAATAAAAAAATTATCATACATCAACATAGTGTTATCTATACAAAAATCGCAATTTTCCTAAGGTTCTTCGAGTAGAAATAACTTTAAGAAGCTCAAATTAACTAACTACCTATTTGATCGATACATGGATTGACAATGCTTAATATTTCAAGATAACTAATAAATAAAAAATTAGGGTACTTCAACAAAGGATTATATATTCAATAGGTAGGAGTTTTCGGCAATTCGTCAAACAGAAATGAGCAAAATATGACAAAAAATTCCTAACTACCTATTTGATCGCCGTGCAAAACATTTGCAGTGATCCTTAACTTGACTCTTGCTATTATTTGAACCATAATAATTAATAAAAAAATGATCATACATCAACATAGTGTTATCTATACAAAAGTCGCAATTTTCCTAAGTTTCTTCGAGTAGAAATGACTTTAAGAAGATAAATTTAACTAACTACCTATTTGATCGATACATGGATTGACAATGCTTAAAATTTCAAGATAACTAATAAATAAAAAATTAGGATACTTCAACAAAGGATTATATATTCAATAGGTAGGAGTTTTCGGCAATATGTCATACAGAAATGAGCAAAATATGACAAAAAATGCCTAACTACCTATTTGATCACTGCGCAAAACATTTGCAGTGATCCTTAACTTGACTTTAGCTATTATTTGAAGCATAATTTTTAATAAAAAAAATGATCATACATCAACATAGTGTTATCTATACAAAAGTCGCAATTTTCAAGATACAAAAGTCATTTCTATACAAAAATCGCAATTTTCCTAAGGTTCTTCGAGTAGAAATAACTTTAAGAAGCTCAAATTAACTAACTACCTATTTGATCGATACATGGATTGACAATGCTTAATATTTCAAGATAACTAATATATAAAAAATTAGGGTACTTCAACAAAGGATTATATATTCAATAGGTAGGAGTTTTCGGCAATTCGTCAAACAGAAATGAGCAAAATAAGACAAAAAATTCCTAACTACCTATTTGATCGCCGTGCAAAACATTTGCAATGATCCTTAACTTGACTCTTGCTATTATTTGAACCATAATAATTAATAAAAAAATGATCATACATCAACATAGTGTTATCTATACAAAAGTCGCAATTTTCCAAAGTTTCTTCGAGTAGAAATGACTTTAAGAAGATAAATTTAACTAACTACCTATTTGATCGATACATGGATTGACAATGCTTAAAATTTCAAGATAACTAATAAATAAAAAATTACGATACTTCAACAAAGGATTATATATTCAATAGGTAGGAGTTTTCGGCAATATGTCATACAGAAATGAGCAAAATATGACAAAAAATGCCTAACTACCTATTTGATCACTGCGCAAAACATTTGCAGTGATCCTTAACTTGACTTTAGCTATTATTTGAAGCATAATTTTTAATAAAAAAATGATCATACATCAACATAGTGTTATCTATACAAAAGTCGCAATTTTCCTAAGGTTCTTCTAGTAGAAATGACTTTAAGAAGCTCAAATTAACTAACTACCTATTTGATCGATACATGGATTGACAATGCTTAATATTTCAAGATAACTAATAAATAAAAAATTAGGGTACTTCAACAAAGGATTATATATTCAATCGGTAGGATTTTTCGGCAATTCGTCAAATAGAATTGGGCAAAATATGACAAAAAATGCCTAACTACCTATTTGATCGCCGCACAAAACATTTGCTGTGATCCTTAACTTGACTCTAGCTATTATTTGATCCGTAATTATTTTTTAAAAAAATGATCATACATCAACATAGTGTTATCTCTACAAAAGTCGCAATTTTCCTAAGGTTGTTCGAGCAGAAATGACTTTAAGAAGGTCAAATTAACTAACTACCTATTTGATCGATACTTGGATTGACAATGATTAATATTTCAAGATAACTAAAAAATAAAAAATTAGGATACTTCAACAAAGGATTATATATTCAATAGGTAGGAGTTTTCGGCAATTGGTCAGACAGAAATGAGCAAAATATGACAAAAAATGCCTAACTAACAATTTGATCGCCGCGCAAAACATTTGCAGTGATCCATAACTTGACTCTAGCTATTATTTGAAGCGTAATAATTAATAAAAAATGATCGTACATCAACGTAGTGTTATCTATACAAAAGTCGCAATTTTCCTAAGGTTCTTCGAATAGAAATGACTTTAAGAAGGTCAAATTAACTAACTACCTATTTGATCGATACATGGATTGACAATACTTAATATTTCAAGATAACTAATATATAAAAAATTAGGGTACTTCAACAAAGGATTATATATTCAATAGGTAGGAGTTTTCGGCAATTCGTCAAACAGAAATGAGCAAAATATGACAAACAATTCCTAACTACCTATTTGATCGCCGCGCAAAACATTTGCAGTGATCCTTAACTTCACTCTAGCTATTATTTGAACCGTAATAATTAATAAAAAAATGATCATACATCAACATAGTGTTATCTACACAAAAGTCGCAATTTTCCTAAGGTTCTTCGAATAGAAACGACTTTAAGAAGGTCAAATTAACTAACAACCTATTTGAACGATACATGGATTGACAATGCTTAATATTGCAAGATAACTAATAAATAAAAAATTAGAGTACTGCAACAAAGGATTATATATTCAATCGGTAGGAGTTTTCGGCAATTCATCAAACGGAAATGAGCTTAATATGACAAAAAATGCCTAACTATCTATTTGATCGCCGCGCAAAACATTTGCAGTGATACTTAACTTGACTTTAGCTATTATTTGAAGCGTAATTATTAATAAAAAAAATGATCATACATCAACATAGTGTTATCTATACAAAAGTCGCAATTTTCCTAAGGTTCTTCTAGTAGAAATGACTTTAAGAAGCTCAAATTAACTAACTAACTATTTGATCGATACATGGATTGACAATGCTTAATATTTCAAGATAACTAATAGATAAAAAATTAGGGTACTTCAACAAAGGATTATATATTCAATAGGTAGGAGTTTTCGGCAATTCGTCATACAGAAATGAGCAAAATATGACAAAAAATGCCTAACTACCTATTTGATCGCCGCGCAAAACATTTGCAGTGATCCTTAACTTGACTCTAGCTATTATTTGAACCGTAATAATTAATAAAAAAATGATCATACATCAACATAGTGTTATCTATACAAAAGTCACAATTTTCCTAAGGTTCTTCGAGTAGAAATGACTTTAAGAAGCTCAAATTAACTAACTACCTATTTGATCGATACGTGGATTGACAATGCTTAAAATTTCAAGGTAAGTAATAAATTAAAAAATGGTGTACTTCAACAAAGGATTATATATTCAATAGGTAGGAGTTTTCGGCAATTCGTCAAAACAGAAATGAGCAAAATATGACAAAAAATGCCTAACTATCTATTTGATCGCCGCGCAAAACATTTGCAGTGATCCTTAACTTGACTCTAGCTATTATTTGAAGCGTAATAATTAATAAAAAAAATGATCATACATCAACATAGTGTTATCTATACAAAAGTCGCAATTTTCCTATGGTTTTTCGAGTAGAAATGACTTTAAGAACCTCAAATTAACTAACTACCTATTTGATCGATACATGGATTGACAATGCTTAATATTTCAAGATAACTAATAAATAAAAAATTAGGGTACTTCAACAAAGGATTATATATTCAATAGGTAGGATTTTTCGGCAATTCG
This sequence comes from Rhodomyrtus psidioides, assembly GCA_021437785.1. Classification (NCBI taxonomy): domain Eukaryota; kingdom Viridiplantae; phylum Streptophyta; class Magnoliopsida; order Myrtales; family Myrtaceae; genus Rhodomyrtus; species Rhodomyrtus psidioides. The sequence goes on from JAILYB010000089.1 coordinate 1,997,001, forward strand.
TCAAATAGAATTGAGCAAAATATGACAAAAAATGCATAAATACCTATTTGATCGCCGCGCAAAACATTTGCTGTGATCCTTAACTTGACTCTAGCTATTATTTGATCCGTAATTATTATTTAAAAAAATGATCATACATCAACATAGTGTTGTCTCTACACAAGTCGCAATTTTCCTAAGGTTGTTCGAGCAGAAATGACTTTAAGAAGGTCAAATTAACTAACTACCTATTTGATCGATACTTGGATTGAGATTGATTAATATTTCAAGATAACTAAAAAATAAAAAATTAGGATACTTCAACAAAGGATTATATATTCAATAGGTAGGAGTTTTCGGCAATTGGCCAGACAGAAATGAGCAAAATATGACAAAAAATGCCTAACAAACAATTTGATCGCCGCGCAAAACATTTGCAGTGATCCATAACTTGACTCTAGCTATTATTTGAAGCGTAATAATTAATAAAAAATGATCGTACATCAACGAAGTGTTATCTATACAAAAGTCGCAATTTTCCTAAGGTTCTTCGAATAGAAATGACTTTAAGAAGCTCAAATTAACTAACTACCTATTTGATCGATACATGGATTGACAATGCTTAATATTTCAAGATAACTAATAAATAAAAAATTAGGATACTTCAACAAAGGATTATATATTCAATAGGTAGGAGTTTTGGCAATTGGTCATACAGAAATGAGCAAAATATGACAAAAAATGCCTAACTACCTATTTGATCGCCGCGCAAAACATTTGCAGTGATCCTTAACTTGACTCTAGCTATTATTTGAACCGTAATAATTAATAAAAAAATGATCATACATCAACATAGTGTTATCTATACAAAAGTCACAATTTTCCTAAGGTTCTTCGAGTAGAAATGACTTTAAGAAGCTCAAATTAACTAACTACCTATTTGATCGATACATGGATTGACAATGCTTAAAATTTCAAGGTAAGTAATAAATTAAAAAATGGTGTACTTCAACAAAGGATTATATATTCAATAGGTAGGAGTTTTCGGCAATTCGTCAAACAGAAATGAGCAAAATATGACAAAAAATGCCTAACTATCTATTTGATCGCCGCGCAAAACATTTGCAGTGATCCTTAACTTGACTCTAGCTATTATGTGAAGCGTAATAATTAATAAAAAAATGATCATACATCAACATAGTGTTATCTAAACAAAAGTCGCAATTTTCCTATGGTTCTTCGAGTAGAAATGACTTTAAGAACCTCAAATTAACTAACTACCTATTTGATCGATACATGGATTGACAATGCCTAATATTTCAAGATAACTAATAAATAAAAAATTAGGGTACTTCAACAAAGGATTATATATTCAATAGGTAGGATTTTTCGGCAATTCGTCAAATAGAATTGAGCAAAATATGACAAAAAATGCCTAAATACCTATTTGATCGCCGCGCAAAACATTTGCTGTGATCCTTAACTTGACTCTAGCTATTATTTGATCCGTAATTATTATTTAAAAAAATGATCATACATCAACATAGTGTTATCTCTACAAAAGTCGCAATTTTCCTAAGGTTGTTCGAGCAGAAATGACTTTAAGAAGGTCAAATTAACTAACTACCTATTTGATCGATACTTGGATTGACAATGATTAATATTTCAAGATAACTAAAAAATAAAAAATTAGGATACTTCAACAAAGGATTATATATTCAATAGGTAGGAGTTTTCGGCAATTGGTCAGACAGAAATGAGCAAAATATGACAAAAAATGCCTAACTAACAATTTGATCGCCGCGCAAAACATTTGCAGTGATCCATAACTTGACTCTAGCTATTATTTGAAGCGCAATAATTTATAAAAAATGATCGTACATCAACGTAGTGTTATCTATACAAAAGTCGCAATTTTCCTAAGGTTCTTCGAATAGAAATGAATTTAAGAAGGTCAAATTAACTAACTACCTATTTGATCGATACATGGATTGACAATGCTTAATATTTCAAGATAACTAATAAATAAAAAATTAGGATACTTCAACAAAGGATTATATATTCAATAGGTAGGAGTTTTCGGCAATATGTCATACAGAAATGAGCAAAATATGACAAAAAATACCTAACTACCTATTTGATCACTGCGCAAAACATTTGCATTGATCCTTAACTTGACTTTAGCTATTATTTGAAGCATAATTATTAATAAAAAAAATGATCATACATCAACATAGTGTTATCTATACAAAATTCGCAATTTTCCTAATGTTCTTCTAGTAGAAATGACTTTAAGAAGCTCAAATTAACTAACTACCTATTTGATCGATACATGGATTGACAATGCTTAATATTTCAAGATAACTAATATATAAAAAATTAGGGTACTTCAACAAAGGATTATATATTCAATAGGTAGGAGTTTTCGGCAATTCGTCAAACAGAAATGAGCAAAATATGACAAAAAATTCCTAACTACCTATTTGATCGCCGCGCAAAACATTTGCAGTGATCCTTAACTTGACTCTAGCTATTATTTGAACCGTAATAATTAATAAAAAAATGATCATACATTAACATAGTGTTATCTATACAAAAGTCGCAATTTTCCTAAGTTTCTTCGAGTAGAAATGACTTTAAGAAGATAAATTTAACTAAATACCTATTTGATCGATACATGGATTGACAATGCTTAAAATTTCAAGATAACTAATAAATAAAAAATTAGGATACTTCAACAAAGGATTATATATTCAATAGGTAGGAGTTTTCGGCAATATGTCATACAGAAATGAGCAAAATATGACAAAAAATACCTAACTACCTATTTGATCACTGCGCAAAACAATTGCATTGATCCTTAACTATTATTTGAAGCATAATTATTAATAAAAAAAATGATCATACATCAACATAGTATTATCTATACAAAATTCGCAATTTTCCTAAGGTTCTTCTAGTAGAAATGACTTTAAGAAGCTCAAATTAACTAACTACCTATTTGATCGATACATGGATTGACAATACTTAATATTTCAAGATAACTAATAAATAAAAAATTAGGGTACTTCAACAAAGGATTATATATTCAATGGGTAGGAGTATTCGGCAATTCGTCATACGGAAATGAGCAAAATATGACAAAAAATGCCTAACTACCTATTTGATCGCCGCGCAAAACATTTGCAGTGATCCTTAACTTGACTCTAGCTATTATTTGAACCGTATTAATTAATAAAAAAAATGATCATACATCAACATAGTGTTATCAACACAAAAGTCGCAATTTTCCTAAGGTTCTTCTAGTAGAAATGACTTTAAGAAGCTCAAATTAACTAACTACCTATTTGATCGATACATGGATTGACAATGCTTAATATTTCAAGATAACTAATAAATAAAAAATTAGGGTACTTCAACAAAGGATTATATATTCAATTGGTAGGATTTTTCGGCAATTCGTCAAATAGAATTGAGCAAAATATGACAAAAAATGCCTAACTACCTATTTGATCGCCGCGCAAAACATTTGCTGTGATCCTTAACTTGACTCTAGCTATTATTTGATCCGTAATTTTTTTTTAAAAAAATGATCATACATCAACATAGTGTTATCTCTACAAAAGTCGCAATTTTCCTAAGGTTGTTCGAGCAGAAATGACTTTAAGAAGGTCAAATTAACTAACTACCTATTTGATCGATACTTGGATTGACAATGATTAATATTTCAAGATAACTAAAAAATAAAAAATTAGGATACTTCAACAAAGGATTATATATTCAATAGGTAGGAGTTTTCGGCAATTGGTCAGACAGAAATGAGCAAAATATGACAAAAAATGCCTAACTAACAATTTGATCGCCGCGTAAAACATTTGCAGTGATCCATAACTTGACTCTAGCTATTATTTGAAGCGTAATAATTAATAAAAAATGATCGTACATCAACGTAGTGTTATCTATACAAAAGTCGCAATTTTCCTAAGGTTCTTCGAATAGAAATGACTTTAAGAAGGTCAAATTAACTAACTACCTATTTGATCGATACATGGATTGACAATGCTTAATATTTCAAGATAACTAATATATAAAAAATTAGGGTACTTCAACAAAGGATTATATATTCAATAGGTAGGAGTTTTCGGCAATTCATCAAACAGAAATGAGCAAAATATGACAAAAAATTCCTAACTACCTATTCGATCGCCGCGCAAAACATTTGCAGTGATCCTTAACTTCACTCTAGCTATTATTTGAACCGTAATAATTAATAAAAAAATGATCATACATCAACATAGTGTTATCTATAAAAAAAAGTCGCAATTTTCCTAAGTTTCTTCGAGTAGAAATGACTTTAAGAAGATAAATTTAACTAACTACCTATATGATCGATACATGGATTGACAATGCTTAAAATTTCAAGATAACTAATAAATAAAAAATTAGGATACTTCAACAAAGGATTATATATTCAATAGGTAGGAGTTTTCGGCAATATGTCATACAGAAATGAGCAAAATATGACTAAAAATGCCTAACTACATATTTGATCGCCGCGCAAAACATTTGCAGTGATCCTTAACTTGACTTTAGCTATTATTTGAAGCGTAATTATTAATAAAAAAAATGATCATACATCAACATAGTGTTATCTCTACAAAAGTCGCAATTTTCCTAAGTTTCTTCGAGTAGAAATGACTTTAAGAAGATAAATTTAACTAAATACCTATTTGATCGATACATGGATTGACAATGCTTAAAATTTCAAGATAACTAATAAATAAAAAATTAGGATACTTCAACAAAGGATTATATATTCAATAGGTAGGAGTTTTCGGCAATATGTCATACAGAAATGAGCAAAATATGACAAAAAATACCTAACTACCTATTTGATCACTGCGCAAAACATTTGCATTGATCCTTAACTTTACTTTAGCTATTATTTGAAGCATAATTATTAATAAAAAAAAATGATCATACATCAACATAGTGTTATCTATACAAAAGTCGCAATTTTCCTAAGGTTCTTCTAGTAGAAATGACTTTAAGAAGCTCAAATTAACTAACTACCTATTTGATCGATACATGGATTGACAATACTTAATATTTCAAGATAACTAATAAATAAAAAATTAGGGTACTTCAACAAAGGATTATATATTCAATGGGTAGGAGTATTCGGCAATTCGTCATACGGAAATGAGCAAAATATGACAAAAAATGCCTAACTACCTATTTGATCGCCGCGCAAAACATTTGCAGTGATCCTTAACTTGACTCTAGCTATTATTTGAACCGTATTAATTAATAAAAAAAATGATCATACATCAACATAGTGTTATCAATACAAAAGTCGCAATTTTCCTAAGGTTCTTCTAGTAGAAATGACTTTAAGAAGCTCAAATTAACTAACTACCTATTTGATCGATACATGGATTGACAATGCTTAATATTTCAAGATAACTAATAAATAAAAAATTAGGGTACTTCAACAAAGGATTATATATTCAATTGGTAGGATTTTTCGGCAATTCGTCAAATAGAATTGAGCAAAATATGACAAACATTGCCTAACTACCTATTTGATCGCCGCGCAAAACATTTGCTGTGATCCTTAACTTGACTCTAGCTATTATTTGATCCGTAATTATTTTTTAAAAAAATGATCATACATCAACATAGTGTTATCTCTACAAAAGTCGCAATTTTCCTAAGGTTGTTCGAGCAGAAATGAATTTAAGAAGGTCAAATTAACTAACTACCTATTTGATCGATACTTGGATTGACAATGATTAATATTTCAAGATAACTAAAAAATAAAAAATTAGGATACTTCAACAAAGGATTATATATTCAATAGGTAGGAGTTTTCGGCAATTGGTCAGACAGAAATGAGCAAAATATGACAAAAAATGCCTAACTAACAATTTGATCGCCGCGTAAAACATTTGCAGTGATCCATAACTTGACTCTAGCTATTATTTGAAGCGTAATAATTAATAAAAAATGATCGTACATCAACGTAGTGTTATCTATACAAAAGTCGCAATTTTCCTAAGGTTCTTCGAATAGAAATGACTTTAAGAAGGTCAAATTAACTAACTACCTATTTGATCGATACATGGATTGACAATGCTTAATATTTCAAGATAACTAATATATAAAAAATTAGGGTACTTCAACAAAGGATTATATATTCAATAGGTAGGAGTTTTCGGCAATTCGTCAAACAGAAATGAGCAAAATATGACAAAAAATTCCTAACTACCTATTCGATCGCCGCGCAAAACATTTGCAGTGATCCTTAACTTCACTCTAGCTATTATTTGAACCGTAATACTAAATAAAAAAATGATCATACATCAACATAGTGTTATCTATACAAAAGACGCAATTTTTCAAAGGTTTTTCGAGTAGAAATGACTTTATGAAGGTCAAATTAACGAACTACCTATTTGATCGATACATGGATTGACAATGCTTAATATTTCAAGATAACTAATGAATTAAAAATTAGGGTACTTCGACAAAGGATTATATATTCAATAGGTAAGAGTTTTCGGCAATTCGTCAAATAGAAATGAGCAAAATATGACAAAAAATGCCTAACTACCTATTTGATCGCCGCGCAAAACATTTACAGTGATCCTTAACTTGACTCTAGCTATTATTTGAAACATACTACTAAATAAAAAAATGATCATACATCAACATAGGGTTATCTATACAAAAGTCGTAATTTTCCTAAGGTTCTTCGAGTAGAAATGACTTTAGGAAGGTCAAATTAACTAACTACCTATTTGATCGATACATGGATTGACAATGCTTATTATTTCAAGATCACTAATAAATACAAAATTAGGGTACTTCAACAATGGATTATATATTCAATAGGTAGGAGTTTTCGGCAATTCGTCATACAGAATTGAGCAAAATATGACAAAAAATGCCCAACAAACTGTTTGATCGCCGCGCAAAAAATTTGCAGCGATCCTTAACTTGACTCTACCGGTTAATTGAAGCGTAATAATTAATAAAAAAATGATTATACATCAACATAGTGTTATCTATACAAAAGTCGCAATTTTCATAAGGTTCTTCGAGTAGAAATGACTTTAAGAAGGTAAAATTAACTAACTACCTATTTGATCGATACATGGATTGGCAATGCTTAAAATTTCAAGATAACGAATAAATAAAAATTTGGGATACTTCAAGAAAGGATTATATATTCAATAGGTAGGATTTTTCGGCAATTCGTCAAACAGAAATGAGCAAAATATGTCAAAAAATGCCTAACTACCTATTTGATCGCCGCGCAAAACATTTGCAGTGATTTTTAACTTGACTCTTGCTATTATTTGAAGCGTGACAATTAATAAAAAAATGATCACACATCAACATAATGTTATCTATACAAAAGTCGCAATTTTCTTAATGTTCTTCGAGTAGAAATGACTTTAGGAAGGTCAAATTAACTAACTACCTATTTGATCGATACATGGATTGACAATGCTTAATATTTCAAGATAACTAATAAATAAATAATTAGGGTACTTCAACAAAGGATTATATATTCAATAGGTTGGAGTTTTCGGCAATTCGTCAAACAGAAATGAGCAAAATATGACAAAAAATGCCTAACTACCTATTTGATCGCCGCGCAAAACATTTGCAGTGATCCTTAACTTGACTCTAGCTATTATTTGAAGAGTAATAATTAATAAAAAAATGATCATACATCAACATAATGTTATCTATACAAAAGTCGCAATTTTCCTAAGGTTGTTCGAGTAAAAATGACTTTAAGAAGGTCAAATTAACTAACTACTTATTTGATCGATACATGGATTGACAATGCTTAATATTTCAAGATAACTAATAAATAAAAAATTAGGATACTTCAACAATGGATTATATATTCCATAGGTAGGAGTTTTCGGCAATTCCTCAAACAGAAATGAGCAAAATATGACAAAAAATGCCTAACTACCTATTTGATCGCCGCGCAAAACATTTGCAGTGATCCTTAACTTGACTCTAGCTATTATTTGAAGCGTAATAATTAATAAAAAAATGATCATACATCAACATAGTGTTATCTATACAAAAGTCGCAATTTTCTTATGTTTGTTCGAGTAGAAATGACTTTAAGAAGGTCAAATTAACAAACTACCTATTTGATCGATACATGGATTGACAATGCTTAATATTTCAAGATAACTAATAAATAAAAAATTAAGGTACTTCAACAAAGGATTATATATTCAATAGGTAGGAGTTTTCGGCAATTGGTCATACAGAAATGAGCAAAATATGACAAAAAATGCCTAACTACCTATTTGATCGCCGCGCAAATCATTTGCAGTGACCCTTAACTTGACTCTAGCTATTATTTGAAGATAAATAATTAATAAAAAAATGATCATACATCAACATAGTGTTATCTATACAAAAGTCTCATTTTTCCTAAGGTTGTTCGAGTAGAAATGACTTTAAGAAGGTCAAATTAACCCAACTACCTATTTGATCGATACATGGATTGACAATGCTTAATATTTCAAGATAAATAATAAATAAAAAATTAAGGTACTTCAACAAAGGATTATATATTCAATAGATAGGAGTTTTCGGCAATTGGTCTTACAAAAATGAGCAAAATATGACAAAAAATGCCTAACTATCTATTTGATCGCCGCGCAAAACATTTGCAGTGATCCTTAACTTGAATTTTGCTATTATTTGTAGCGTAATAATAAATAAAAAAATGATCATACATCAACATAGTGTTATCTATACAAAAGTCGCAATTTTCCTAAGGTTCTTCGAGTAGAAATGACTTTAAGAAGGTCAAATTAACTAACTACCTATTTGATCGATACATGGATTGACAATGCTTAAAATTTCATGATAACTAATAAATAAAAAATTAAGGTACTTCAACAAAGGATTATATATTCAATAGGTAGGAGTTTTCGGCAATTCGTTAAACAGAAATGAGCATAATATGACAAAAAATGCCTAACTACCAATTTGATCGCCGCGCAAAACATTTGCAGTGATCTTTAACTTGACTCTAGCTATTATTTGAAACGTGATACTAAATAAAAAAATGATCATACATCAACATAGTGTTATCTATACAAAAGACGCAATTTTCCAAAGGTTCTTCGAGTAGAAATGACTTTAGGAAGGTCAAATTAACTAACTACCTATTTGATCGATACATGGATTGACAATGCTTAATATTTCAAGATAACTAATGAATAAAAAATTAGGGTACTTCGACAAAGGATTATATATTCAATAGGTAGGAGTTTTCGGCAATTCGTCAAACAGAAATGAGCAAAATATGACAAAAAATGCCTAACTACCTATTTGATCGCCGCGCAAAACATTTGCAGTGATCCTTAACTTGACTCTAGCTATTATTTGAAACGTAATACTAAATAAAAAAATGATCATACATCAACATATTGTTATCTATACAAAAGTCGTAATTTTCCTAAGGTTCTTCGAGTAGAAATGACGTTAGGAAGGTCAAATTAACTAACGACCTATTTGATCGATACATGGATTGACAATGCTTATTATTTCAAGATAACTAATAAATACAAAATTAGGGTACTTCAACAATGGATTATATATTCAATAGGTAGGAGTTTTCGGCAATTCGTCAAACAGAATTGAGCAAAATATAACAAAAAATGCCAAACAAACTATTTGATCGCCGCGCAAAAAATTTGCAGTGATCCTTAACTTGACTCTACCGGTTAATTGAAGCGTAATAATTAATAAAAAAATGATTATACATCAACATAGTGTTATCTATACAAAAGTCGCAATTTCATAAGGTTCTTCGAGTAGAAATGACTTTAAGAAGGTAAAATTAACTCACTACCTATTTGATCGATACATGGATTGGCAATGCCTAATATTTCAAGATAAAGAATAAATAAAAAATTGGGATACTTCAAGAAAGGATTATATATTCAATAGGTAGGATTTTTCGGCAATTCGTCAAACAGAAATGAGCAAAATATGACAAAAAATGCCTAACTACCAATTTGATCGCCGCGCAAAACATTTGCAGTGATCCTTAACTTGACTCTAGCTATTATTTGAAGAGTAATAATTAATAAAAAAATGATCATACATCAACATAGTGTTATCTATACAAAAGTCGCAATTTTCCTAAGGTTGTTCGAGTAGAAATGACATTAAGAAGGTCAAATTAACTAACTACTTATTTGATCGATACATGGATTGACAATGCTTAATATTTCAAGATAACTAATAAATAAAAAATTAGGATACTTCAACAATGGATTATATATTCAATAGGTAGGAGTTTTCGGCAATTCGTCAAACAGAAATGAGCAAAATATGACAAAAAATGCCTAACTACCTATTTGATCGCCGCGCAAAACATTTGCAGTGATCCTTAACTTGACTCTAGCTATTATTTGAAGTGTAATAATTAATAAAAAAATGAGCATACATCAACATAGTGTTATCTATACAAAAGTCGCAATTTTCCTATGGTTGTTCGAGTGGAAATGACTTTAAGAAGGTCAAATTAACTAACTACCGATTTGATCGATACATGGATTGACAATGCTTAATATTTCAAGATAACTAATAAATAAAAAATTAAGGTACTGCAACAAAGGATTATATATTCAATAGGTAGGAGTTTTCGGGAATTGGTCAAACAGAAATGAGCATAATATGACAAAAAATGGCTAACTACCTATTTGATCGCCGCGCAAAACATTTGCAGTGACCCTTAACTTGACTCTAGCTATTATTTGAAGCGTAATAATTAATAAAAAAATGATCATACATCAACATAGTGTTATCTATACAAAAGTCGCAATTTTCCTAAGGTTGTTCGAGTAGAAATGACTTTAAGAACGTCAAATTAACTAACTACCTATTTGATCGATACATGGATTGACAATACTTAATATTTCAAGATAACTAATAAATAAAAAATTAAGGTACTTCACTAAAGGATTATATATTCAATAGGTAGGAGTTTTCGGCAATTGGTCAAACAGAAATGAGCAAAATATGACAAAAAATGCCTAACTACCTATTTGATCGCCGCGCAAAACATTTGCAGTGATCCTTAACTTGACTCTAGCTATTATTTGAAACGTAATACTAAATAAAAAAATGATCATACATCAACATAGTGTTATCTATACAAAAGTCGTAATTTTCCTAAGGTTCTTCGAGTATAAATGACTTTAGGAAGGTCAAATTAACTAACTACCTATTTGATCGATACATGGATTGACAATGCTTAATATTTCAAGATAACTAATAAATACAAAATTAGGGTACTTCAACAATGGATTATATATTCAATAGGTAGGAGTTTTCGGCAATTCGTCAAACAGAATTGAGCAAAATATGACAAAAAATGCCAAACAAACTATTTGATCGCCGCGCAAAAAATTTGCTGGGATCCTTAAGTTGACTCTACCAGTTAATTGAAGCGTAATAATTAATAAAAAAATGATTATACATCAACATAGTGTTATCTATACAAAAGACGCAATTTTCCAAAGGTTCTTCGAGTAGAAATGACTTTAGGAAGGTCAAATTAACTAACTACCTATTTGATCGATACATGGATTGACAATGCTTAATATTTCAAGATAACTAATGAATAAAAAATTAGGGTACTTCGACAAAGGATTATATATTCAATAGGTAGGAGTTTTCGGCAATTCGTCAAACAGAAATGAGCAAAATATGACAAAAAATGCCTAACTACCTATTTGATCGCCGCGCAAAACATTTGCAGTGATCCTTAACTTGACTCTAGCTATTATTTGAAACGTAATACTAAATAAAAAAATGATCATACATCAACATATTGTTATCTATACAAAAGTCGTAATTTTCCTAAGGTTCTTCGAGTAGAAATGACGTTAGGAAGGTCAAATTAACTAACGACCTATTTGATCGATACATGGATTGACAATGCTTATTATTTCAAGATAACTAATAAATACAAAATTAGGGTACTTCAACAATGGATTATATATTCAATAGGTAGGAGTTTTCGGCAATTCGTCAAACAGAATTGAGCAAAATATAACAAAAAATGCCAAACAAACTATTTGATCGCCGCGCAAAAAATTTGCAGTGATCCTTAACTTGACTCTACCGGTTAATTGAAGCGTAATAATTAATAAAAAAATGATTATACATCAACATAGTGTTATCTATACAAAAGTCGCAATTTCATAAGGTTCTTCGAGTAGAAATGACTTTAAGAAGGTAAAATTAACTCACTACCTATTTGATCGATACATGGATTGGCAATGCCTAATATTTCAAGATAAAGAATAAATAAAAAATTGGGATACTTCAAGAAAGGATTATATATTCAATAGGTAGGATTTTTCGGCAATTCGTCAAACAGAAATGAGCAAAATATGACAAAAAATGCCTAACTACCAATTTGATCGCCGCGCAAAACATTTGCAGTGATCCTTAACTTGACTCTAGCTATTATTTGAAGAGTAATAATTAATAAAAAAATGATCATACATCAACATAGTGTTATCTATACAAAAGTCGCAATTTTCCTAAGGTTGTTCGAGTAGAAATGACATTAAGAAGGTCAAATTAACTAACTACTTATTTGATCGATACATGGATTGACAATGCTTAATATTTCAAGATAACTAATAAATAAAAAATTAGGATACTTCAACAATGGATTATATATTCAATAGGTAGGAGTTTTCGGCAATTCGTCAAACAGAAATGAGCAAAATATGACAAAAAATGCCTAACTACCTATTTGATCGCCGCGCAAAACATTTGCAGTGATCCTTAACTTGACTCTAGCTATTATTTGAAGTGTAATAATTAATAAAAAAATGAGCATACATCAACATAGTGTTATCTATACAAAAGTCGCAATTTTCCTATGGTTGTTCGAGTGGAAATGACTTTAAGAAGGTCAAATTAACTAACTACCGATTTGATCGATACATGGATTGACAATGCTTAATATTTCAAGATAACTAATAAATAAAAAATTAAGGTACTGCAACAAAGGATTATATATTCAATAGGTAGGAGTTTTCGGGAATTGGTCAAACAGAAATGAGCATAATATGACAAAAAATGGCTAACTACCTATTTGATCGCCGCGCAAAACATTTGCAGTGACCCTTAACTTGACTCTAGCTATTATTTGAAGCGTAATAATTAATAAAAAAATGATCATACATCAACATAGTGTTATCTATACAAAAGTCGCAATTTTCCTAAGGTTGTTCGAGTAGAAATGACTTTAAGAACGTCAAATTAACTAACTACCTATTTGATCGATACATGGATTGACAATACTTAATATTTCAAGATAACTAATAAATAAAAAATTAAGGTACTTCACTAAAGGATTATATATTCAATAGGTAGGAGTTTTCGGCAATTGGTCAAACAGAAATGAGCAAAATATGACAAAAAATGCCTAACTACCTATTTGATCGCCGCGCAAAACATTTGCAGTGATCCTTAACTTGACTCTAGCTATTATTTGAAACGTAATACTAAATAAAAAAATGATCATACATCAACATAGTGTTATCTATACAAAAGTCGTAATTTTCCTAAGGTTCTTCGAGTAGAAATGACTTTAGGAAGGTCAAATTAACTAACTACCTATTTGATCGATACATGGATTGACAATGCTTATTATTTCAAGATAACTAATAAATACAAAATTAGGGTACTTCAACAATGGATTATATATTCAATAGGTAGGAGTTTTCGGCAATTCGTCAAACAGAATTGAGCAAAATATGACAAAAAATGCCAAACAAACTATTTGATCGCCGCGCAAAAAATTTGCAGGGATCCTTAAATTGACTCTACCAGTTAATTGAAGCGTAATAATTAATAAAAAAATGATTATACATCAACATAGTGTTATCTATACAAAAGTCACAATTTTCATAAGGTTCTTCGAGTAGAAATGACTTTAAGAAGGTAAAATTAACTAACTACCTATTTGATCGATACATGGATTGACAATGCTTAAAATTTCAAGATAACGAATAAATAAAAAATTGGGATACTTCAAGAAAGGATTATATATTCAATAGGTAGGAGTTTTCGGCAATTCGTCAAACAGAAATGAGCAAAATATGACAAAAAATGCCTAACTACCTATTTGATCGCCGCGCAAAACATTTGCAGTGATCTTTAACTTGACTCTTGCTATTATTTGAAGCGTAACAATTAATAAAAAAATGATCATACATCAACATAATGTTATCTATACAAAAGTCGCAATTTTCTTAATGTTCTTCGAGTAGAAATGACTTTAGGAAGGTCAAATTAACTAACTACCTATTTGATCGATACATGGATTGACAATGCTTAATATTTCAAGATAACTAATAAATAAAAAAGTAGGGTACTTCAACAAAGGATTATATATTCAATAGGTTGGAGTTTTCCTCAATTCGTCAAACAGAAATAAGCAAAATATGACAAAAAATGCCTAACTACCTATTTGATCGCCGCGCAAAATATTTGCAGTGATCCTTAACTTGACTCTAGCTATTATTTTAAGAGTAATAATTAATAAAAAAATGATCATACATCAACATAGTGTTATCTATACAAAAGTCTCATTTTTCCTAAGGTTGTTCGAGTAGAAATGACTTTAAGAAGGTCAAATTAACTAACTACTTATTTGATCGATACATGGATTGACAATGCTTAATATTTCAAGATAACTAATAAATAAAAAATTAGGATACTTCAACAATGGATTATATATTCAATAGGTAGGAGTTTTCGGCAATTTGTCAAACAGAAATGAGCAAAATATGACAAAAAATGCCTAACTACCTATTTGATCGCCGCGCAAAACATTTGCAGTGATCCTTAACTTGACTCTAGCTATTATTTGAAACGTAATACTAAATAAAAAAATGATCATACATCAACATAGTGTTATCTATACAAAAGTCGTAATTTTCCTAAGGTTCTTCGAGTATAAATGACTTTAGGAAGGTCAAATTAACTAACTACCTATTTGATCGATACATGGATTGACAATGCTTAATATTTCAAGATAACTAATAAATACAAAATTAGGGTACTTCAACAATGGATTATATATTCAATAGGTAGGAGTTTTCGGCAATTCGTCAAACAGAATTGAGCAAAATATGACAAAAAATGCCAAACAAACTATTTGATCGCCGCGCAAAAAATTTGCTGGGATCCTTAAGTTGACTCTACCAGTTAATTGAAGCGTAATAATTAATAAAAAAATGATTATACATCAACATAGTGTTATCTATACAAAAGTCACAATTTTCATAAGGTTCTTCGAGTAGAAATGACTTTAAGAAGGTAAAATTAACTAACTACCTATTTGATCGATACATGGATTGACAATGCTTAAAATTTCAAGATAACGAATAAATAAAAAATTGGGATACTTCAAGAAAGGATTATATATTCAATAGGTAGGAGTTTTCGGCAATTCGTCAAACAGAAATGAGCAAAATATGACAAAAAATGCCTAACTACCTATTTGATCGCCGCGCAAAACATTTGCAGTGATCTTTAACTTGACTCTTGCTATTATTTGAAGCGTAACAATTAATAAAAAAATGATCATACATCAACATAATGTTATCTATACAAAAGTCGCAATTTTCTTAATGTTCTTCGAGTAGAAATGACTTTAGGAAGGTCAAATTAACTAACTACCTATTTGATCGATACATGGATTGACAATGCTTAATATTTCAAGATAACTAATAAATAAAAAAGTAGGGTACTTCAACAAAGGATTATATATTCAATAGGTTGGAGTTTTCCTCAATTCGTCAAACATAAATAAGCAAAATATGACAAAAAATGCCTAACTACCTATTTGATCGCCGCGCAAAATATTTGCAGTGATCCTTAACTTGACTCTAGCTATTATTTTAAGAGTAATAATTAATAAAAAAATGATCATACATCAACATAGTGTTATCTATACAAAAGTCTCATTTTTCCTAAGGTTGTTCGAGTAGAAATGACTTTAAGAAGGTCAAATTAACTAACTACTTATTTGATCGATACATGGATTGACAATGCTTAATATTTCAAGATAACTAATAAATAAAAAATTAGGATACTTCAACAATGGATTATATATTCAATAGGTAGGAGTTTTCGGCAATTTGTCAAACAGAAATGAGCAAAATATGACAAAAAATGCCTAACTACCTATTTGATCGCCGCGCAAAACATTTGCAGTGATCCTTAACTTGACTCTAGCTATTATTTGAAGGGTAATAATTAATAAAAAAATGATCATACATCAACATAGTGTTATCTATACAAAAGTCGCAATTTTCCTATGGTTGTTCGAGTAGAAATGACTTTAAGAAGGTCAAATTAACTAACTACCTATTTGATCGATACATGGATTGACAATGCTTAATATTTCAAGATAAATAATAAATAAAAAATTAAGGTACTGCAACAAAGGATTATATATTCAATAGGTAGGAGTTTTCGGCAATTCGTCAAACAGAAATGAGCATAATATGACAAAAAATGCCTAACTACCTATTTGATCGCCGCGCAAAACATTTGCAGTGACCCTTAACTTGACTCTAGCTATTATTTGAAGCGTAATAATTAATAAAAAAATGATCATACATTAACATAGTGTTATCTATACAAAAGTCGCAATTTTCCTATGGTTGTTCGAGTAGAAATGACTTTAAGAAGGTCAAATTAACTAACTACCTATTTGATCGATACATGGATTGACAATGCTTAATATTTCAAGATAACTAATAAATAAAAAAATAAGGTACTGCAACAAAGGATTATATATTCAATAGGTAGGTGTTTTAGGCAATTGGTCAAACAGAAATGAGCATAATATGACAAAAAATGCCTAACTACCTATTTGATCGCCACGCAAAACATTTGCAGTGACCCTTAACTTTACTCTAGCTATTATTTGAAGCGTAATAATTAATAAAAAAATGATCATACATCAACATAGTGTTATCTATACAAAAGTCGCAATTTTCCTAAGGTTGTTCGAGTAAAAATGACTTTAAGAACGTCAAATTAACTAACTACCTATTTGATCGATACATGGATTGACAATGCTTAATATTTCAAGATAACTAATAAATAAAAAATTAAGGTACTTCAACAAAGGATTATATATTCAATAGGTAGGAGTTTTCGGCAATTGGTCAAACAGAATTGAGCAAAATATGACAAAAAATGCCTAACTACCTATTTGATCGCCGCGCAAAACATTTGCAGTGATCCTTAACTTGACTCTAGCTATTATTTGAAACGTAATACTAAATAAAAAAATGATCATACATCAACATAGTGTTATCTATACAAAAGTCGTAATTTTCCTAAGGTTCTTCGAGTAGAAATGACTTTAGGAAGGTCAAATTAACTAACTACCTATTCAATAGGTAGGAGTTTTCGGCAATTCGTCAAACAGAATTGAGCAAAATATGACAAAAAATGCCAAACAAACTATTTGATCGCCGCGCAAAAAATTTGCAGGGATCCTTAAATTGACTCTACCAGTTAATTGAAGCGTAATAATTAATAAAAAAATGATTATACATCAACATAGTGTTATCTATACAAAAGTCACAATTTTCATAAGGTTCTTCGAGTAGAAATGACTTTAAGAAGGTAAAATTAACTAACTACCTATTTGATCGATACATGGATTGACAATGCTTAAAATTTCAAGATAACGAATAAATAAAAAATTGGGATACTTCAAGAAAGGATTATATATTCAATAGGTAGGAGTTTTCGGCAATTCGTCATACAGAAATGAGCAAAATATGACAAAAAATGCCTAACTACCTATTTGATCGCCGCGCAAAACATTTGCAGTGATCTTTGTCGCGACCCTCTTGAGGTTGTCGGGCTCTCGAGGGCTAATGGGCCGTCCTGTCTGGTCGGACGCGGGCCTCTCCCAAGGCCCATTACCCAAATCACAACGGAGGTATGCGTGATCGACTTTCAGTGTGATCTAGTGACATGTGCTAAGTGTGCATGCAATGGAGTCGCCACCAATCACTTTTTTAGGGTATGATTGGACCACCCAATCGAATAGTTGGGAGTTTCTATTCAATTCTGCGAGAACCAGAGAAATGGTTTCGGGGACTTAGTTACACCAACTGTCAGAGTTGACGCCCTTTCGGTACCTAAGTTGACTGAATTTTCTAGCCTGAGATTCATGCGGATGAATAAGATATGAACCTTAAATCTAGAAATTCATGTAGATAAGAGTGATTATCCTAGCAATCACAATCAGTAATAAAATGCCCAACTCAAGGAATCTAGATATGCAAATAAATCACATGGCATTTCTAATAAGGTCCTATTTATCAATCACAGTTCAAGAATGATTTAGCTGTCCTAGCCATTCTACACACGATCTAACCTAATAAAAGCATTAGGAAGCATCGAAGGAGTTCGAGAGTACTCACATGGGGTTCGCCGTGCCCTGGTTTGGTCTTGGACGAGCTATCGAGCTCATGCCGACCCGATTATATTTGGGGATCCACTCGGCGTTTTACACCATGAAATCATGTGAAACAAAAACGAAAATATTCAGCAAGGGGCATTTATTGTAGATGGTGGTCAATCTAATTGGACGTCAAGACTAAAAAAGATGTAGAAATTTACAAATTAAAATACTCGAATGACATTTTTTTGCCAAATTCAACTCTATGCGTCGTGAAGAAACACATGCAATTGAACTTGAATTTTGACTATTTATGAGTTCAAAATGTAAAAGAAATTAAAATAAAAATATTGACTATTTTTCTATATTTTTACGACATCGAACGCTATTTTTCTTCATTTTTCATGTATTTTTCTATTTTGGAAAATATTAAAAAATATTTAAAAATATGAAAAATTATTTTTTTTTATCAAAAATGGTTCCTTTAGCTTGGTCAAGGCTACCAAAGATGATTTTTTTATTTTTTTAACTTTTTATAGATTTTTTATGAATTTTTTAAAAATAAACTATGAAAGACTGATCAAAAATCAGGTGTCAACAGCTGCCCCTCTTTGAGAGGAATTTCGTCAGAGATTTCTCTCAAAGACAAGGTGACACCTGTGTTCCGATCAACTCGACTAGGAAAAGAAAAGAAATCATGACATCCAATTTTCATGCCCATCAATGTGTGCTTTTCCTTAAAAAGAGATGTGCTCATTCAATTCCATGATATGATGTAAGAAAGTTAAGGAGTAGATAGACTTCCCTGCCCCTTACCTGCCGAATGCTTGCGGCATTTGCTGTGTCGATGGGTTCAAGTAGATTCCTAAGGACTTGTCATCGGAGTGTCCTGGGGATGTTAAGCTCTGACCTGTATGGTAGGTCAAACCATAATGGGATTCCTAACTGATAGGAACCTAAGGAAGACGCATCCCACATTTGGGAATTTGCCAAGGGTTTTGATCCGTGTGGTGGACTAAACTAGAAATGGCTTGCCTAATGTAAGGCTTATTAGGGAAAACGACTCCTCCCGCGTTCGGGATTCATCAAGGTTTTGATCCGTATGGTGGATCGGACCATTGGGTTGATCCTTCAGGCGGTCTCTACCAGTCCTTTGACCCTTCATGCGGTTTCTACCATTCATTGACCCTTCATGCGGTTTCTACCATTGAGTTGACCCTTCAGGCGGTTTCTACCATTGGTTGACCCTTCAGGCGGTTTCTACCATACATTGACCCTTCAGGCGGTTTCTACCATACATTGACCCTTCAGGCGGTTTCTACCATTGTGTTGACCCTTCAGGCGGTTTCTACCATTGATTGACCCTTCAGGCGGTTTCTACCATTGAGTTGACCCTTCAGGCGGTTTCTACCATTTATGAGATTCCAAATTGATATGAATCAAAGGATGACGTACCCGCTCTTCGGGGCTAGTCGGAGACTCGATCATTCTGTGGATCGGTCTTAGAAAAGATTTGCCTACTAAAAGGCTTCACCTAAGGATGACGCACCCAGTCTTTGGGGTGGCCAAAAGTCCTGTAGAAAGCTTAGACCTGAAAAAATTTTCCTCGCCAAGAAGATATTAGTAATCTTTGGGAAGACAATAATTGTCTAACTGACAAAATTCTACGACTTAAGTTTTAGTCATGAAATGTGCATTTTGATTGTTGGAGGTTATCCAAAACATTCCTGCCATATACAGATGTGATCATAAATTCCTTGCACGGAAACTCTAGATCAAACAATTTGAAAATTTCAAAAAGAGTTTGCTCAAAACATCCATTGGAGTATTTCTCACCCAAGAAGGCTCCTCACTGCTCTGTGATAATGATCTTTAATAGGGAAAGTGCTCAATTTCCTACCGACCTGTGCCTGGGTTTCAGGATCATTCGCAACGCATACATTTCGACCGATCAGGAGGTCTTTCACGGGACCGAAGTGTTAGGCTTGGATATCGGTTTCCAAGGGGGGCTCACTTTTGAGTCAAGGCCGTTGAACGAAATTTTTCACTATCTGCTCCGGGTTTACAAGTCAAGAACCCTGCAAAATGAGAAAGAAATAGTCTTGCTCGTACTTCTTTGAGCTAAGTTATACATTAACCCAAGTGTCTTAGTCAGATAAGACTACTTCAGGGTTGTAACATTGGAAGGATTGGGGACCGAAAAAGGCTTATTTTTTGCCCAGAAATTGTGAAGGGTTTGACATTGGTGATCATTGCAAATTTGCCACATGTCCTTCGAAGAACATCTCCATTTCTTGAAGTGTACACTCCTCTTTTAGAGCGCACAAGGATGTTTAAAAGCGTCTCTTGTTACATTAAGAGACCGTCTGTTTGTGTGTTTGCAATTTGAGCACGACAACATTTGGAGAGTAGTCATCTTGATCTAACTCCTTTGCAGGGTCTTTTCATCGTCTCTCTAGACTTTACTGGGGATATTTTGAATAGACATCAGCCTTGCTTTTTACCAGGCACTTTGCTTTTTCTTGATGTCTAGGGATTTTTCTTTTCCCCCTTTTTTTAATCCCGTGTTTTTCTTTTCTTTTGGAGCTAGGATTTTCGGTAATCATGCTAGATATGCAACTTAAACTTTGGCACGCTTCCATTCCTAGAGTGATGTTGCCTTTGCTTTGGAATATGCAATGATCACCAATAGGTTGATGAAATGAATTTGCTGGCTCAACTTGGTTGTGCAAAGGATAACAGTGTGTAGGATAGAGAAATGAATCATTCTCGTCATCCTATGACACTTGGATTATCATATAAACAACACACAAAGATTTATGTTAGTCCGAGCAAGAAAATTTCTAACCGTTTACTTTCTGATACTGTTGGACTAACCTTCATTTGCCCCAATGTGGGGTGGTTCTTGACAGGGTTGAGAATGAAAATCGCCGTTCAATGGGGTTCTCAATGGGCATCTGTAGTGTTTGGAATGAAGAAATAAATGCCTCTGTCATCTCGATCCATGTAATCGTTGCGAATGACCCTTATATCCATAGGTTAAGGTTTCTCTATCATTTCCAATCTCCTCATCTCTCAAGTGTGTATGGGACGTGTTTGGATTAGGCTCGCTTCTCTTATGAGAAAATACCCTTTTGAACAGTTCAAACGACTCTTATTGGAAAAATTCATTTCATTTCATCAAGATTTATCCTTCAAAGGGATTTTATGATGCACCATACATGTGTAATTCATGTTCAGACAATCTCATGTTTTAAAACATGAATGTCAATGAAGTAAGAATTCTATGTCTTTTTAGATGTGAGAATCAAATTAATTCTGAAAGTTTTTAATCTCCAATGAATTGGGAAAATGGATACTTACCTGCCCATCGAGGCTGGAGATCCTGGAGATATAAAAGGGATATGTCATTGTATATTCTAAAACTTTACAAAAATTGGAACGATACATCTTACCCTTGGTCATATGCTCCAACGAGTGTACAAGGGTTGTGAAAATCTGCACTTCACATAGTAACACAAGATTGTTGGGTGTTCTAAAGTTCTTTCGACTTCTTGGTTTTTGGAGAAAAATGAAACTTACATGTCTGCCTTGATGGCGAGCTCCTGCCAAGGATAAATATTAAGCATTATTTTGGGTTTCCAAATTCAAAACAAATTGGGACGATACTACTTTACTCTTGATTTGAATTCCTTCTGCATGCCAATGTGCGGATTGTAGAAGCCGGCCCTCAAGCTTGTGGCCATGATTTCTTCGTCTGGTTGGGCAACGAATCCACCTCGAGGATTTACGTCGGAGGAGATTCATTCATCTTTTTGGGCGTGTTTCATGCACTGTTTTGTTATTTGAATGCATGGCTTCTTGGGTGCCTCATCTCTGTTCATCACCTGAGAGGAAAATGAGAGAACATTATCCCCGCATCTGATTGAAAATCATTTAGGAACGATACGTTCTTTTTACCAAATGGGTGGCTCCGCGGCCAAATGTGTTTTACATTGAAAGGATGGATTCCATTACGCTCTGCGGATGATAACTATCGCTTCGGGGACTTGCCCCACGGATCAAACGATGAATTTGATGTCTTCGGCTTCGACATGCTTTCCAGATGTAGGAATGGTTTGCCCCCATTTTCAGTGGAGATGGGTTTTGTCGAGTGGGCAAGATCAAAAACTCATCCTAGATTTTGCTTTAGTCGAAGGTTGAAATCCCGACCTTGGATAAGCGAATCATGATTCATCTCCTTCTGCTTCGGATTTGTCATTTGCGTGCTTCACATTTTACAATACCAACTTCGCCGCTTGATGAAAATGAATCGATGATTTTCGAATTGCCCCAAGTTCTATAGTCATCTGCGTCGAATCTCTTTGAACTTCATCGGGTGATAGACAAACTGATAAAATGATTTTTCAATCCTGAGATCGAACTCCTGACGTTTCGTACCACTTCCAGTTCACTGACTACCAGGACAAAGCACTATTGGCGTCCCTAACTGGTTCGTTTTTTGTTATAAAATTCTTGAAGCAGTTAGCGACCCCCATCGAGAATGAAACAAGCTCAATTTAGAGTTCATAACGACTAAAGGTCCCTTAGAACGATACAGAGCTAACCGTCTTTGAGCTCGCTCGGGCTTTTGCTCGCATTTTCCTATGTGAAGCCTTTAAATGTTTTTCTTCGTGGCGTTCAATTGATTCGCCTCGACTCTAATCTAACAAGGGATTGTTGTACTCAAGCATGATGATGCTCGCAGGTAGTACTGATCGCTGCCCCAGATTAACTCTAGGCATTAAGGAAGATTATCTTGCATGGAAGACTTTATGACAGAAAGATTAATGATACATCCATTCACATGTGCCTAGTTCCCTTGAGGATTCTCGGTGATCAGCCAGCTACACCATGAATCAGACATATAATCGTCATTTTGGATCATAACTTCATAAGTCCATCAGTTTTAAACTGATCGATCCAGATATGGAGCTCCTCATCAAGGAAATCTTTTGATTCTTCGAGCAACTGATATTCGGGTTGACCATCATCGCTTGGCGTTGAAGGATTCCTGTTTCTGTTGTGAGCGATCTGATTCTTCGAGCTAGAACCTTCGTCGTTGCTCGAGATTATAAGAGGATGATTGATCGGTTCACTATCAAAAGCACCTTCCATTTGGGAATGGGAGAAACAAAAATCCTCAAAGCATCCGCCCGCTTGATCTTCCGAAATCATATGCCCAAGCCGGGCAGATCTTTGAACACTAGGCGCAATATGTTGATCGGGGATAGGAAGAGCACTAGCGAAAAGTTGCTGCTCAAACCAAGGAGTTCGTACCTGCTGCACTTGTGGCATATACTCTTGAGGGGTGCTGAGATGATTCGGGGGAATATTCTGATTAGCGCCCAAGTAGTCGATGGTGCTGCTACCAGCTTGGTCGGTGCCTAAATTCGGCAGGGTATTTCTTACTTCAGGGGCATTGTAGTTATAGCCATGCCTAGTGTTTAGGCACAAGTTGAGTTCTTTCAGGTTCAGTGCTGTGTGGCGCTGTCTTAGCGCCCTTCTGTAGCTCTTGAGGTGACTCGCGACTCCATCTTTAGTGAGTCCTGGTATGTTCATGATCTCAAGTATGCGCGTTGGATATGCTGAGTTGATCCCTAGTTGCTGAACCGCACTAAGGAACTTGAGATGAAGCTCGGGGGACCAATTGACCCTCGTCTTCTTGCGACCCGGAACAGTGTTGACAACTTGGCTATTGCTCTCTGGCCTATTTCCAGTAGAATTTGATCGAGCCAGAAATTGTTGTGGAGGGAATTCATCAGCTTTGGATTGGTCGGTCGTGATAGTAAGCTCATCGTTAAGGAAACTCCAATCATGGTGACGCATATCACATCCTTTAGAAGGCATCGATATTGACTTCGTAGAATTGATTTGTTCATGCATATCTCCAACAAAATCCGATTGTATCGAAGATGGTTCGAGGGAGTGGGGTGGTGAATGAGCATTTTCAATCCTCATATAAGGCTTATCAAGGAACATTTCGCCGAGAGTGATAGGGCCACCGCAATTAAGGCAAGCGATAGTGCTGGGAGCTTTCTTATACCTCATGTTCTCCGCTCGAAGCTTTTCGTTTTCCTCCTTTAGAATCGCAAGTTCTTGACGTCTGTGTTGAGCCCTCAATTTGGCTCGCTTATTTTGAAACCAAAACTTGACCCTCAAAGGTTTCATCCCTAGCTTCTGGCCCAATTCATTTCTTTGTTTCATGTTCGGGAGAGGGCATTCACTAAAGAAAGCTTCAAGCTCTTGGATTTCATTCTGAGTGTGGCACTGGCGACGTTTCCTTTTCCGAGATTGACCATCGCTGCTGCTGTTGTCATCGCTGCTGAGCTCCTGAACTTCGTTGCCGAAAGGGTTGGGTTCTGTGGTTCTGGTACCAGACGCCATCCTGGAATCTTCGAGATCTCTCAGTAGTTCATTTTCTGAGATTTTTGGATCAGTCGCCTCTAGCAACTGATGGTAACCCTCAAACATGTTGGATCGAGAAATGTTCGATCAATTTTTGCTCACTCAGGGTTCTCTACTCTCTCATGTATGCTCACTCTCTCTAAATTTTCTTTTGAGTGGTTCTGTATGCCCATGAAACGTTCTTTAAACATGGATGAAGATCATCAGGCAAGCGTTGCTCCCAAGATTTCGTATTTCCCGCTTTGTCGTCTTCTTTCTTCTTTTCAACGTGGAGGGACACCAAATCGATTTCCTTTTCTCGATATCCATGTCTGTCTCCCACTTATTTTCAAAAAGGTGGAACTACGCTCGCCTCCTGCTCAGTTTTTTAATATGATGGGACCGCCAAATCCTTTCGCAACTTTTTTCGATAGTTGCGCTTAACTCCCGCTCAATTTTAATATGGTGACACCGACATATCTTTTTACAACTTTTTTAGGTTTATCAAGCCTGAAATCGCGGACTGGGACAGATCTGATGGTTCACCGAAAGAGCCACCACTGCTTTACCCAATTAACTTGGCTCCACGAGCATTATTGCTATGCCTTTCTTCATTCTCGAGTTGCTATAAAAGGAGGAGTTAATGCAGAGAAGATTAACACTCTTACATAATTGCCTTTTCTTATTTTAATCACTCTACCACACTCATCTTCTTCTCCCCCACTCCAACGAAAATGACCTCCTCTCCTATTCGCGCTTTCTCGGCCGAAAATTTGGCCCAGTGGGAAAAACTCTATAACCTCCTCGGTCGAGGCTATGCTCATATAGCCGATCACCCAGAAACTGAAGATGAAATCTGCATTTTGCTCGTGGAAATAGACACCACCTCCATCGAGGGCACTAATTTAGAGAGGGAATATAGAATCTTCCCAACCCTCTTTATAAACTTTTTAGAGACTTACCGTGTCGCTCATCGAAAAGCTACCGTGGCTCACGTTTTGCGAGCTCGCTATGAGGATCGGTCCAACTGCTTGGTGTTGGCCAACATTGTGGCCGATAGTCACAGAAAGGCTGTTGAGTTCGCCAACAAGCGAGTCTCGATGTTGCTTCGCGAGAAGGGAAATTTGGTGGAGCGCTTGGCCTTATCCCTGACCACCTATGAGCACGACCGTCGTAATGTCGTGTTGAAGTTTCAATGTGAGTGGCAGGAAGAAAGGCTTGACAGCATTACCGCGGATATAGCCCATGGGAGAGGACTAGTTCGGGACCTGGAAATAGCCGCCGAAGATCACGGGACCAAGGTTGCCGAGCTTAAAGGGGAATGTAAACGCCTTCTTCTTAAGCTTGCAGATCTCGAGTCTCGAGGTGGTGAGTATAATCAAAGCATCAATAATATAGAGGGCCAACTTGGTTCCTTTGTGATGCTAATTAGGGCTCATTGCGGTTTTATGTTTCCACCCCGATGATTTGTATGATCTGCTTTTAAGGTCCCTCGATTGAGCGAAATGAATGAAAGCTCTAATGTGTGTGTCTCAACTTCTGTATGGCTGACTTTCTCGAACACCTGACCACTCTCAACCTAGGCAAGCTGCGCTTTGACATTTATGATTCGAGCGTGTACATCTTGATTTTTTAATCTTGCTTATGATCGGATAAAGGAACCTCCCACCACGATTATCCACAAAAAGACTTCTCTTCTCTACTTGTTTTTAACCTGTTTCAAATGAAAAGGCAGAATCAGAAGAAAGAATTTGAAAAATAAAGCATAAATCCTTTCAATTTTATGCTTACTTGTGATTAATAGGGATAAGAGCTTTTACAAGGGTTTTGACCTTGTGCAAAAGCTTTTATCAATATTCCTCAAAGGAAAGCATATCATTGAAAGGAATGTAATTCACGATAATCGCCTTTGATCAATTCCAAGAAAATCAATGGAATGTTCAAAAGTACACAATTACGATATGTTTTAAATTCAATTGAAGATACGGTATCCAAATTAAAGCCGTTTGCTAAGAACGAGAGTAATTTGGATATCTATCTTTTCATTAAATTTGAAAAACACGAATACTCTTGATCAATTATTGTGGATTACCAATGATGCAAAATATGCATGAACCAATTCAAGTTTATAGTTCCTTCTGGCGAAATTGGGATTGTATTGCCCTATACGGCCAAAAGGTTGTATAAGACTTCCAATTTCAATTTCATCCAAAGGAATTATAAAATTGATTTTGGAGTATTCGAGTGATTAGAAGAAATGCCACTATCACATTCCAATGACAAGTCAATAGAAATACAACAAATTTCAATCTGAATGTATATAAACACAAATAGATCCCTAATACAATCAATCTAAGGGGTCAGATCGAGAGGATCTCAGCAAAATAAATCCTATACAAGAAGGCTAGAAATGAAAATTAAAACAAAGGAATGTGATCTTAATACTTAGAGATGCCCCAGTTTCGATCTTTGAGACGTGACTTCAGGATCACCTATTCCAAATCGTCATCTTCATTAGATGATACCTCAATGATGTCCATAGCAGGCTCTTCTTGTCCACTTGGCGCTCGTAATGGGATGACACCATCTTCATCTTCCATCAAGAACATTGGGAGGAAAACACACCTATCTATCCTCAAAATGGCATTTAATCCAATCACCGGAATTATGCAATGAATATAATGATTAAGAGCTGTAACAAGTTCGAGGGATAGAAAAGTCTTACCAACCAAACTTAAGAGAAAATCAAGCTTTTCTGTATTTTTAGCATTGTTAGGTATACTAACCTTCCATAGACAAACGCATGAGACAAGTGAGGGAAAACTCCTAAAAATCAAAAGATAGGGCTTGGTACCTAAAGCCAAGGTTCTCACCTCGAATTCTGGGAAGAGCCGATTCCATTGCACAACTATCGTTGCATTGGGACTCAATCCATAGTTCGAAGTGAGCGGAATTGAAAAGTGGATTACCCCATGTTTTTCCTCACGGAGATTCCATTTTCAATTCCTTCTATTGTGTTCCTAAAGAGGGCGCCTGGGGTTTTAGGCGCAATTGTGTGTATTCATTGTGTCGTGCTAAAGTAAAAGACATGCATTTTATTTAACAATCACCGCTTCAATATAAACATCCACACAATCATACATCCAAAACTCCTGCCTGCATAAAACAAAGTTAACAAGCACTTCACCCCTTATTTCTCCCGTCTACAAAAACATCTAACACATTCGTTAGCATATACACCTCACTTTCGAGAGCATCTGCATAAAATTAGGTTAGAAGAATCAATCAACTTTTTAATCGGCTCAAGTCCACTAAATGGTTAAGAACCAGTCCCCAGTGGAGTCGCCAGTCTGTCGCGACCCTCTTGAGGTTGTCGGGCTCTCGAGGGCTAATGGGCCGTCCTGTCTGGTCGGACGCGGGCCTCTCCCAAGGCCCATTACCCAAATCACAACGGAGGTATGCGTGATCGACTTTCAGTGTGATCTAGTGACATGTGCTAAGTGTGCATGCAATGGAGTCGCCACCAATCACTTTTTTAGGGTATGATTGGACCACCCAATCGAATAGTTGGGAGTTTCTATTCAATTCTGCGAGAACCAGAGAAATGGTTTCGGGGACTTAGTTACACCAACTGTCAGAGTTGACGCCCTTTCGGTACCTAAGTTGACTGAATTTTCTAGCCTGAGATTCATGCGGATGAATAAGATATGAACCCTAAATCTAGAAATTCATGTAGATAAGAGTGATTATCCTAGCAATCACAATCAGTAATAAAATGCCCAACTCAAGGAATCTAGATATGCAAATAAATCACATGGCATTTCTAATAAGGTCCTATTTATCAATCACAGTTCAAGAATGATTTAGCTGTCCTAGCCATTCTACACACGATCTAACCTAATAAAAGCATTAGGAAGCATCGAAGGAGTTCGAGAGTACTCACATGGGGTTAGCCGTGCCCTGGTTTGGTCTTGGACGAGCTATCGAGCTCATGCCGACCCGATTATATTTGGGGATCCACTCGGCGTTTTACACCATGAAATCATGTGAAACAAAAACGAAAATATTCAGCAAGGGGCATTTATTGTAGATGGTGGTCAATCTAATTGGACGTCAAGACTAAAAAAGATGTAGAAATTTACAAATTAAAATACTCGAATGACATTTTTTTGCCAAATTCAACTCTATGCGTCGTGAAGAAACACATGCAATTGAACTTGAATTTTGACTATTTATGAGTTCAAAATGTAAAAGAAATTAAAATAAAAATATTGACTATTTTTCTATATTTTTACGACATCGAACGCTATTTTTCTTCATTTTTCATGTATTTTTCTATTTTTGGAAAATATTAAAAAATATTTAAAAATATGAAAAATTATTTTTTTTATCAAAAATGGTTCCTTTAGCTTGGTCAAGGCTACCAAAGATGATTTTTTTATTTTTTTAACTTTTTATAGATTTTTTATGAATTTTTTAAAAATAAACTATGAAAGACTGATCAAAAATCAGGTGTCAACAATCTTTAACTTGAGTCTTGCTATTATTTGAAGCGTAACAATTAATAAAAAAAATGATCATACATCAACATAATGTTATCTATACAAAAGTCGTAATTTTCTTAATGTTCTTCGAGTAGAAATGACTTTAGGAAGGTCAAATTAACTAACTACCTATTTGATCGATACATGGATTGACAATGCTTAATATTTCAAGTTAACTAATAAATAAAAAATTAGGGTACTTCAACAAAGGATTATATATTCAATAGGTAGGAGTTTTCGGCAATTCGTCAAACAGAAATGAGCAAAATATGACAAAAAATGCCTAACTACCTATTTGATCGCCGCGCAAAATATTTGCAGTGATCCTTAACTTGACTCTAGCTATTATTTGATCCGTAATTATTATTTAAAAAAATGATCATACATCAACATAGTGTTATCTCTACAAAAGTCGCAATTTTCCTAAGGTTGTTCGAGCAGAAATGACTTTAAGAAGGTCAAATTAACTAACTACCTATTTGATCGATACTTGGATTGACAATGATTAATATTTCAAGATAACTAAAAAATAAAAAATTAGGATACTTCAACAAAGGATTATATATTCAATAGGTAGGAGTTTTCGGCAATTGGTCAGACAGAAATGAGCAAAATATGACAAAAAATGCCTAACTAACAATTTGATCGCCGCGTAAAACATTTGCAGTGATCCATAACTTGACTCTAGCTATTATTTGAAGCGTAATAATTAATAAAAAATGATCGTACATCAACGTAGTGTTATCTATACAAAAGTCGCAATTTTCCTAAGGTTCTTCGAATAGAAATGACTTTAAGAAGGTCAAATTAACTAACTACCTATTTGATCGATACATGGATTGACAATGCTTAATATTTCAAGATAACTAATATATAAAAAATTAGGGTACTTCAACAAAGGATTATATATTCAATAGGTAGGAGTTTTCGGCAATTCGTCAAACAGAAATGAGCAAAATATGACAAAAAATTCCTAACTACCTATTCGATCGCCGCGCAAAACATTTGCAGTGATCCTTAACTTCACTCTAGCTATTATTTGAACCGTAATAATTAATAAAAAAATGATCATACATCAACATAGTGTTATCTATAAAAAAGTCGCAATTTTCCTAAGTTTCTTCGAGTAGAAATGACTTTAAGAAGATAAATTTAACTAACTACCTATATGATCGATACATGGATTGACAATGCTTAAAATTTTAAGATAACTAATAAATAAAAAATTAGGATACTTCAACAAAGGATTATATATTCAATAGGTAGGAGTTTTCGGCAATATGTCATACAGAAATGAGCAAAATATGACTAAAAATGCCTAACTACATATTTGATCGCCGCGCAAAACATTTGCAGTGATCCTTAACTTGACTTTAGCTATTATTTGAAGCGTAATTATTAATAAAAAAAATGATCATACATCAACATAGTGTTATCTCTACAAAAGTCGCAATTTTCCTAAGTTTCTTCGAGTAGAAATGACTTTAAGAAGATAAATTTAACTAAATACCTATTTGATCGATACATGGATTGGCAATGCTTAAAATTTCAAGATAACTAATAAATAAAAAATTAGGATACTTCAACAAAGGATTATATATTCAATAGGTAGGAGTTTTCGGCAATATGTCATACAGAAATGAGCAAAATATGACAAAAAATACCTAACTACCTATTTGATCACTGCGCAAAACATTTGCATTGATCCTTAACTTTACTTTAGCTATTATTTGAAGCATAATTATTAATAAAAAAAAATGATCATACATCAACATAGTGTTATCTATACAAAAGTCGCAATTTTCCTAAGGTTCTTCTAGTAGAAATGACTTTAAGAAGCTCAAATTAACTAACTACCTATTTGATCGATACATGGATTGACAATACTTAATATTTCAAGATAACTAATAAATAAAAAATTAGGGTACTTCAACAAAGGATTATATATTCAATGGGTAGGAGTATTCGGCAATTCGTCATACGGAAATGAGCAAAATATGACAAAAAATGCCTAACTACCTATTTGATCGCCGCGCAAAACATTTGCAGTGATCCTTAACTTGACTCTAGCTATTATTTGAACCGTATTAATTAATAAAAAAAATGATCATACATCAACATAGTGTTATCAATACAAAAGTCGCAATTTTCCTAAGGTTCTTCTAGTAGAAATGACTTTAAGAAGCTCAAATTAACTAACTACCTATTTGATCGATACATGGATTGACAATGCTTAATATTTCAAGATAACTAATAAATAAAAAATTAGGGTACTTCAACAAAGGATTATATATTCAATTGGTAGGATTTTTCGGCAATTCGTCAAATAGAATTGAGCAAAATATGACAAAAAATGCCTAACTACCTATTTGATCGCCGCGCAAAACATTTGCTGTGATCCTTAACTTGACTCTAGCTATTATTTGATCCGTAATTATTTTTTAAAAAAATGATCATACATCAACATAGTGTTATCTCTACAAAAGTCGCAATTTTCCTAAGGTTGTTCGAGCAGAAATGAATTTAAGAAGGTCAAATTAACTAACTACCTATTTGATCGATACTTGGATTGACAATGATTAATATTTCAAGATAACTAAAAAATAAAAAATTAGGATACTTCAACAAAGGATTATATATTCAATAGGTAGGAGTTTTCGGCAATTGGTCAGACAGAAATGAGCAAAATATGACAAAAAATGCCTAACTAACAATTTGATCGCCGCGTAAAACATTTGCAGTGATCCATAACTTGACTCTAGCTATTATTTGAAGCGTAATAATTAATAAAAAATGATCGTACATCAACGTAGTGTTATCTATACAAAAGTCGCAATTTTCCTAAGGTTCTTCGAATAGAAATGAGTTTAATAAGGTCAAATTAACTAACTACCTATTTGATCGATACATGGATTGACAATGCTTAATATTTCAAGATAACTAATATATAAAAAATTAGGGTACTTCAACAAAGGATTATATATTCAATAGGTAGGAGTTTTCGGCAATTCGTCAAACAGAAATGAGCAAAATATGACAAAAAATTCCTAACTACCTATTCGATCGCCGCGCAAAACATTTGCAGTGATCCTTAACTTCACTCTAGCTATTATTTGAACCGTAATACTAAATAAAAAAATGATCATACATCAACATAGTGTTATCTATACAAAAGACGCAATTTTTCAAAGGTTTTTCGTGTAGAAATGACTTTATGAAGGTCAAATTAACGAACTACCTATTTGATCGATACATGGATTGACAATGCTTAATATTTCAAGATAACTAATGAATTAAAAATTAGGGTACTTCGACAAAGGATTATATATTCAATAGGTAAGAGTTTTCGGCAATTCGTCAAATAGAAATGAGCAAAATATGACAAAAAATGCCTAACTACCTATTTGATCGCCGCGCAAAACATTTACAGTGATCCTTAACTTGACTCTAGCTATTATTTGAAACATAATACTAAATAAAAAAATGATCATACATCAACATAGGGTTATCTATACAAAAGTCGTAATTTTCCTAAGGTTCTTCGAGTAGAAATGACTTTAGGAAGGTCAAATTAACTAACTACCTATTTGATCGATACATGGATTGACAATGCTTATTATTTCAAGATCACTAATAAATACAAAATTAGGGTACTTCAACAATGGATTATATATTCAATAGGTAGGAGTTTTCGGCAATTCGTCATACAGAATTGAGCAAAATATGACAAAAAATGCCCAACAAACTGTTTGATCGCCGCGCAAAAAATTTGCAGCGATCCTTAACTTGACTCTACCGGTTAATTGAAGCGTAATAATTAATAAAAAAATGATTATACATCAACATAGTGTTATCTATACAAAAGTCGCAATTTTCCTATGGTTGTTCGAGTAGAAATGACTTTAAGAAGGTCAAATTAACAAACTACCTATTTGATCGATACATGGATTGACAATGCTTAATATTTCAAGATAACTAATAAATAAAAAATTAAGGTACTGCAACAAAGGATTATATATTCAATAGGTAGGAGTTTTCGGCAATTGGTCAAACAGAAATGAGCATAATATGACAAAAAATGCCTAACTACCAATTTGATCGCCGCGCAAAACATTTGCAGTGATCCTTGACTTGACTCTAGCTATTATTTGAAGAGTAATAATTAATAAAAAAATGATCATACATCAACATAATGTTATCTATACAAAAGTCGCAATTTTCCTAAGGTTGTTCGAGTAGAAATAACATTAAGAAGGTCAAATTAACTAACTACTTATTTGATCGATACATGGATTGACAATGCTTAATATTTCAAGATAAATAATAAATAAAAAATTAAGGTGCTGCAACAAAGGATTATATATTCAATAGGTAGGAGTTTTCGGCAATTGGTCAAACAGAAATGAGCATAATATGACAAAAAATGCCTAACTACCTATTTGATCGCCGCGCAAAACATTTGCAGTGACCCTTAACTTGACTCTAGCTATTATTTGAAGCGTAATAATTAATAAAAAAATGATCATACATCAACATAGTGTTATCTATACAAAAGTCGCAATTTTCCTAAGGTTGTTCGAGTAGAAATGACTTTAAGAAGGTCAAATTAACTAACTACTTATTTGATCGATACATGGATTGACAATGCTTAATATTTCAAGATAACTAATAAATAAAAAATTAGGATACTTCAACAATGGATTATATATTCAATAGGTAGGAGTTTTCGGCAATTCGTCAAACAGAAATGAGCAAAATATGACAAAAAATGCCTAACAACCTATTTGATCGCCGCGCAAAAAATTTGCAGTGATCCTTAACTTGACTCTAGCTATTATTTGAAGCGTAATAATTAATAAAAAAATGATCATACATCAACATAGTGTTATCTATACAAAAGTCGCAATTTTCCTATGGTTGTTCGAGTAGAAATGACTTTAAGAAGGTCAAATTAACAAACTACCTATTTGATCGATACATGGATTGACAATGCTTAATATTTCAAGATAACTAATAAATAAAAAATTAAGGTACTGCAACAAAGGATTATATATTCAATAGGTAGGAGTTTTCGGCAATTGGTCAAACAGAAATGAGCATAATATGACAAAAAATGCCTAACTACCTATTTGATCGCCGCGCAAAACATTTGCAGTAACCCTTAACTTGACTCTAGCTATTATTTGAAGCGTAATAATTAATAAAAAAATGATCATACATCAACATAGTGTTATCTATACAAAAGTAACAATTTTCATAAGGTTCTTCGAGTAGAAATGACTTTAAGAAGGTAAAATTAACTAACTACCTCTTTGATCGATACATGGATTGACAATGCTTAATATTTCAAGATAACTAATAACTAAAAAATTAGGATACTTCAACAAAGGATTATATATTCAATAGATAGGAGTTTTCGGCAATTGGTCATACAGAAATGAGCAAAATATGACAAAAAATGCCTAACTACCTATTTGATCGCCGCGCAAAACATTTGCAGTGATCGTGAACTTGACTTTTGCTATTATTTGAAGCGTAATAATAAATAAAAAAATGATCATACATCAACATAGTGTTATCTCTACAAAAGTCGCAATTTTCCTAAGGTTGTTCGAGCAGAAATGAATTTAAGAAGGTCAAATTAACTAACTACCTATTTGATCGATACTTGGATTGACAATGATTAATATTTCAAGATAACTAAAAAATAAAAAATTAGGATACTTCAACAAAGGATTATATATTCAATAGGTAGGAGTTTTCGGCAATTGGTCAGACAGAAATGAGCAAAATATGACAAAAAATGCCTAACTAACAATTTGATCGCCGCGTAAAACATTTGCAGTGATCCATAACTTGACTCTAGCTATTATTTGAAGCGTAATAATTAATAAAAAATGATCGTACATCAACGTAGTGTTATCTATACAAAAGTCGCAATTTTCCTAAGGTTCTTCGAATAGAAATGAGTTTAATAAGGTCAAATTAACTAACTACCTATTTGATCGATACATGGATTGACAATGCTTAATATTTCAAGATAACTAATATATAAAAAATTAGGGTACTTCAACAAAGGATTATATATTCAATAGGTAGGAGTTTTCGGCAATTCGTCAAACAGAAATGAGCAAAATATGACAAAAAATTCCTAACTACCTATTCGATCGCCGCGCAAAACATTTGCAGTGATCCTTAACTTCACTCTAGCTATTATTTGAACCGTAATACTAAATAAAAAAATGATCATACATCAACATAGTGTTATCTATACAAAAGACGCAATTTTTCAAAGGTTTTTCGTGTAGAAATGACTTTATGAAGGTCAAATTAACGAACTACCTATTTGATCGATACATGGATTGACAATGCTTAATATTTCAAGATAACTAATGAATTAAAAATTAGGGTACTTCGACAAAGGATTATATATTCAATAGGTAAGAGTTTTCGGCAATTCGTCAAATAGAAATGAGCAAAATATGACAAAAAATGCCTAACTACCTATTTGATCGCCGCGCAAAACATTTACAGTGATCCTTAACTTGACTCTAGCTATTATTTGAAACATAATACTAAATAAAAAAATGATCATACATCAACATAGGGTTATCTATACAAAAGTCGTAATTTTCCTAAGGTTCTTCGAGTAGAAATGACTTTAGGAAGGTCAAATTAACTAACTACCTATTTGATCGATACATGGATTGACAATGCTTATTATTTCAAGATCACTAATAAATACAAAATTAGGGTACTTCAACAATGGATTATATATTCAATAGGTAGGAGTTTTCGGCAATTCGTCATACAGAATTGAGCAAAATATGACAAAAAATGCCCAACAAACTGTTTGATCGCCGCGCAAAAAATTTGCAGCGATCCTTAACTTGACTCTACCGGTTAATTGAAGCGTAATAATTAATAAAAAAATGATTATACATCAACATAGTGTTATCTATACAAAAGTCGCAATTTTCCTATGGTTGTTCGAGTAGAAATGACTTTAAGAAGGTCAAATTAACAAACTACCTATTTGATCGATACATGGATTGACAATGCTTAATATTTCAAGATAACTAATAAATAAAAAATTAAGGTACTGCAACAAAGGATTATATATTCAATAGGTAGGAGTTTTCGGCAATTGGTCAAACAGAAATGAGCATAATATGACAAAAAATGCCTAACTACCAATTTGATCGCCGCGCAAAACATTTGCAGTGATCCTTGACTTGACTCTAGCTATTATTTGAAGAGTAATAATTAATAAAAAAATGATCATACATCAACATAATGTTATCTATACAAAAGTCGCAATTTTCCTAAGGTTGTTCGAGTAGAAATAACATTAAGAAGGTCAAATTAACTAACTACTTATTTGATCGATACATGGATTGACAATGCTTAATATTTCAAGATAAATAATAAATAAAAAATTAAGGTGCTGCAACAAAGGATTATATATTCAATAGGTAGGAGTTTTCGGCAATTGGTCAAACAGAAATGAGCATAATATGACAAAAAATGCCTAACTACCTATTTGATCGCCGCGCAAAACATTTGCAGTGACCCTTAACTTGACTCTAGCTATTATTTGAAGCGTAATAATTAATAAAAAAATGATCATACATCAACATAGTGTTATCTATACAAAAGTCGCAATTTTCCTAAGGTTGTTCGAGTAGAAATGACTTTAAGAAGGTCAAATTAACTAACTACTTATTTGATCGATACATGGATTGACAATGCTTAATATTTCAAGATAACTAATAAATAAAAAATTAGGATACTTCAACAATGGATTATATATTCAATAGGTAGGAGTTTTCGGCAATTCGTCAAACAGAAATGAGCAAAATATGACAAAAAATGCCTAACAACCTATTTGATCGCCGCGCAAAAAATTTGCAGTGATCCTTAACTTGACTCTAGCTATTATTTGAAGCGTAATAATTAATAAAAAAATGATCATACATCAACATAGTGTTATCTATACAAAAGTCGCAATTTTCCTATGGTTGTTCGAGTAGAAATGACTTTAAGAAGGTCAAATTAACAAACTACCTATTTGATCGATACATGGATTGACAATGCTTAATATTTCAAGATAACTAATAAATAAAAAATTAAGGTACTGCAACAAAGGATTATATATTCAATAGGTAGGAGTTTTCGGCAATTGGTCAAACAGAAATGAGCATAATATGACAAAAAATGCCTAACTACCTATTTGATCGCCGCGCAAAACATTTGCAGTAACCCTTAACTTGACTCTAGCTATTATTTGAAGCGTAATAATTAATAAAAAAATGATCATACATCAACATAGTGTTATCTATACAAAAGTAACAATTTTCATAAGGTTCTTCGAGTAGAAATGACTTTAAGAAGGTAAAATTAACTAACTACCTCTTTGATCGATACATGGATTGACAATGCTTAATATTTCAAGATAACTAATAACTAAAAAATTAGGATACTTCAACAAAGGATTATATATTCAATAGATAGGAGTTTTCGGCAATTGGTCATACAGAAATGAGCAAAATATGACAAAAAATGCCTAACTACCTATTTGATCGCCGCGCAAAACATTTGCAGTGATCGTGAACTTGACTTTTGCTATTATTTGAAGCGTAATAATAAATAAAAAAATGATCATACATCAACATAGTGTTATCTCTACAAAAGTCGCAATTTTCCTAAGGTTGTTCGAGCAGAAATGAATTTAAGAAGGTCAAATTAACTAACTACCTATTTGATCGATACTTGGATTGACAATGATTAATATTTCAAGATAACTAAAAAATAAAAAATTAGGATACTTCAACAAAGGATTATATATTCAATAGGTAGGAGTTTTCGGCAATTGGTCAGACAGAAATGAGCAAAATATGACAAAAAATGCCTAACTAACAATTTGATCGCCGCGTAAAACATTTGCAGTGATCCATAACTTGACTCTAGCTATTATTTGAAGCGTAATAATTAATAAAAAATGATCGTACATCAACGTAGTGTTATCTATACAAAAGTCGCAATTTTCCTAAGGTTCTTCGAATAGAAATGAGTTTAAGAAGGTCAAATTAACTAACTACCTATTTGATCGATACATGGATTGACAATGCTTAATATTTCAAGATAACTAATATATAAAAAATTAGGGTACTTCAACAAAGGATTATATATTCAATAGGTATGAGTTTTCGGCAATTCGTCAAACAGAAATGAGCAAAATATGACAAAAAATTCCTAACTACCTATTCGATCGCCGCGCAAAACATTTGCAGTGATCCTTAACTTCACTCTAGCTATTATTTGAACCGTAATACTAAATAAAAAAATGATCATACATCAACATAGTGTTATCTATACAAAAGACGCAATTTTTCAAAGGTTTTTCGTGTAGAAATGACTTTATGAAGGTCAAATTAACGAACTACCTATTTGATCGATACATGGATTGACAATGCTTAATATTTCAAGATAACTAATGAATTAAAAATTAGGGTACTTCGACAAAGGATTATATATTCAATAGGTAAGAGTTTTCGGCAATTCGTCAAATAG
Source organism: Rhodomyrtus psidioides (assembly GCA_021437785.1). Lineage (NCBI taxonomy): Eukaryota > Viridiplantae > Streptophyta > Magnoliopsida > Myrtales > Myrtaceae > Rhodomyrtus > Rhodomyrtus psidioides. The sequence goes on from JAILYB010000089.1 coordinate 2,036,043, forward strand.
AAATGAGCAAAATATGACAAAAAATGCCTAACTACCTATTTGATCGCCGCGCAAAACATTTACAGTGATCCTTAACTTGACTCTAGCTATTATTTGAAACATAATACTAAATAAAAAAATGATCATACATCAACATAGGGTTATCTATACAAAAGTCGTAATTTTCCTAAGGTTCTTCGAGTAGAAATGACTTTAGGAAGGTCAAATTAACTAACTACCTATTTGATCGATACATGGATTGACAATGCTTATTATTTCAAGATCACTAATAAATACAAAATTAGGGTACTTCACCAATGGATTATATATTCAATAGGTAGGAGTTTTCGGCAATTCGTCATACAGAATTGAGCAAAATATGACAAAAAATGCCCAACAAACTGTTTGATCGCCGCGCAAAAAATTTGCAGCGATCCTTAACTTGACTCTACCGGTTAATTGAAGCGTAATAATTAATAAAAAAAATGATTATACATCAACATAGTGTTATCTATACAAAAGTCGCAATTTTCATAAGGTTCTTCGAGTAGAAATGACTTTAAGAAGGTAAAATTAACTAACTACCTATTTGATCGATACATGGATTGGCAATGCTTAAAATTTCAAGATAACGAATAAATAAAAATTTGGGATACTTCAAGAAAGGATTATATATTCAATAGGTAGGATTTTTCGGCAATTCGTCAAACAGAAATGAGCAAAATATGTCAAAAAATGCCTAACTACCTATTTGATCGCCGCGCAAAACATTTGCAGTGATTTTTAACTTGACTCTTGCTATTATTTGAAGCGTAACAATTAATAAAAAAATGATCACACATCAACATAATGTTATCTATACAAAAGTCGCAATTTTCTTAATGTTCTTCGAGTAGAAATGACTTTAGGAAGGTCAAATTAACTAACTACCTATTTGATCGATACATGGATTGACAATGCTTAATATTTCAAGATAACTAATAAATAAATAATTAGGGTACTTCAACAAAGGATTATATATTCAATAGGTTGGAGTTTTCGGCAATTCGTCAAACAGAAATGAGCAAAATATGACAAAAAATGCCTAACTACCTATTTGATCGCCGCGCAAAACATTTGCAGTGATCCTTAACTTGACTCTAGCTATTATTTGAAGAGTAATAATTAATAAAAAAATGATCATACATCAACATAATGTTATCTATACAAAAGTCGCAATTTTCCTAAGGTTGTTCGAGTAAAAATGACTTTAAGAAGGTCAAATTAACTAACTACTTATTTGATCGATACATGGATTGACAATGCTTAATATTTCAAGATAACTAATAAATAAAAAATTAGGATACTTCAACAATGGATTAAATATTCCATAGGTAGGAGTTTTCGGCAATTCCTCAAACAGAAATGAGCAAAATATGACAAAAAATGCCTAACTACCTATTTGATCGCCGCGCAAAACATTTGCAGTGATCCTTAACTTGACTCTAGCTATTATTTGAAGCGTAATAATTAATAAAAAAATGATCATACATCAACATAGTGTTATCTATACAAAAGTCGCAATTTTCTTATGTTTGTTCGAGTAGAAATGACTTTAAGAAGGTCAAATTAACAAACTACCTATTTGATCGATACATGGATTGACAATGCTTAATATTTCAAGATAAATAATAAATAAAAAATTAAGGTACTTCAACAAAGGATTATATATTCAATAGGTAGGAGTTTTCGGCAATTGGTCATACAGAAATGAGCAAAATATGACAAAAAATGCCTAACTACCTATTTGATCGCCGCGCAAAACATTTGCAGTGACCCTTAACTTGACTCTAGCTATTATTTGAAGAGAAATAATTAATAAAAAAATGATCATACATCAACATAGTGTTATCTATACAAAAGTCGCAATTTTCCTAAGGTTGTTCGAGTAGAAATGACTTTAAGAAGGTCAAATTAACCCAACTACCTATTTGATCGATACATGGATTGACAATGCTTAATATTTCAAGATAAATAATAAATAAAAAATTAAGGTACTTCAACAAAGGATTATATATTCAATAGATAGGAGTTTTCGGCAATTGGTCTTACAAAAATGAGCAAAATATGACAAAAAATGCCTAACTATCTATTTGATCGCCGCGCAAAACATTTGCAGTGATCCTTAACTTGAATTTTGCTATTATTTGTAGCGTAATAATAAATAAAAAAATGATCATACATCAACATAGTGTTATCTATACAAAAGTCGCAATTTTCCTAAGGTTCTTCGAGTAGAAATGACTTTAAGAAGGTCAAATTAACTAACTACCTATTTGATCGATACATGGATTGACAATGCTTAAAATTTCATGATAACTAATATATAAAAAATTAAGGTACTTCAACAAAGGATTATATATTCAATAGGTAGGAGTTTTCGGCAATTCGTTAAACAGAAATGAGCATAATATGACAAAAAATGCCTAACTACCAATTTGATCGCCGCGCAAAACATTTGCAGTGATCTTTAACTTGACTCTAGCTATTATTTGAAACGTGATACTAAATAAAAAAATGAGCATACATCAACATAGTGTTATCTATACAAAAGTCGCAATTTTCCTATGGTTGTTCGAGCGGAAATGACTTTAAGAAGGTCAAATTAACTAACTACCGATTTGATCGATACATGGATTGACAATGCTTAATATTTCAAGATAACTAATAAATAAAAAATTAAGGTACTGCAACAAAGGATTATATATTCAATAGGTAGGAGTTTTCGGGAATTGGTCAAACAGAAATGAGCATAATATGACAAAAAATGCCTAACTACCTATTTGATCGCCGCGCAAAACATTTGCAGTGACCCTTAACTTGACTCTAGCTATTATTTGAAGCGTAATAATTAATAAAAAAATGATCATACATCAACATAGTGTTATCTATACAAAAGTCGCAATTTTCCTAAGGTTGTTCGAGTAGAAATGACTTTAAGAACGTCAAATTAACTAACTACCTATTTGATCGATACATGGATTGACAATACTTAATATTTCAAGATAACTAATAAATAAAAAATTAAGGTACTTCACTAAAGGATTATATATTCAATAGGTAGGAGTTTTCGGCAATTGGTCAAACAGAAATGAGCAAAATATGACAAAAAATGCCTAACTACCTATTTGATCGCCGCGCAAAACATTTGCAGTGATCCTTAACTTGACTCTAGCTATTATTTGAAACGTAATACTAAATAAAAAAATGATCATACATCAACATAGTGTTATCTATACAAAAGTCGTAATTTTCCTAAGGTTCTTCGAGTAGAAATGACTTTAGGAAGGTCAAATTAACTAACTACCTATTTGATCGATACATGGATTGACAATGCTTATTATTTCAAGATAACTAATAAATACAAAATTAGGGTACTTCAACAATGGATTATATATTCAATAGGTAGGAGTTTTCGGCAATTCGTCAAACAGAATTGAGCAAAATATGACAAAAAATGCCAAACAAACTATTTGATCGCCGCGCAAAAAATTTGCAGGGATCCTTAAATTGACTCTACCAGTTAATTGAAGCGTAATAATTAATAAAAAAATGATTATACATCAACATAGTGTTATCTATACAAAAGTCACAATCTTCATAAGGTTCTTCGAGTAGAAATGACTTTAAGAAGGTAAAATTAACTAACTACCTATTTGATCGATACATGGATTGACAATGCTTAAAATTTCAAGATAACGAATAAATAAAAAAGTAGGGTACTTCAACAAAGGATTATATATTCAATAGGTTGGAGTTTTCCTCAATTCGTCAAACAGAAATAAGCAAAATATGACAAAAAATGCCTAACTACCTATTTGATCGCCGCGCAAAATATTTGCAGTGATCCTTAACTTGACTCTAGCTATTATTTTAAGAGTAATAATTAATAAAAAAATGATCATACATCAACATAGTGTTATCTATACAAAAGTCTCATTTTTCCTAAGGTTGTTCGAGTAGAAATGACTTTAAGAAGGTCAAATTAACTAACTACTTATTTGATCGATACATGGATTGACAATGCTTAATATTTCAAGATAACTAATAAATAAAAAATTAGGATACTTCAACAATGGATTATATATTCAATAGGTAGGAGTTTTCGGCAATTTGTCAAACAGAAATGAGCAAAATATGACAAAAAATGCCTAACTACCTATTTGATCGCCGCGCAAAACATTTGCAGTGATCCTTAACTTGACTCTAGCTATTATTTGAAACGTAATACTAAATAAAAAAATGATCATACATCAACATAGTGTTATCTATACAAAAGTCGTAATTTTCCTAAGGTTCTTCGAGTAGAAATGACTTTAGGAAGGTCAAATTAACTAACTACCTATTTGATCGATACATGGATTGACAATGCTTAATATTTCAAGATAACTAATAAATACAAAATTAGGGTACTTCAACAATGGATTATATATTCAATAGGTAGGAGTTTTCGGCAATTCGTCAAACAGAATTGAGCAAAATATGACAAAAAATGCCAAACAAACTATTTGACCGCCGCGCAAAAAATTTGCTGGGATCCTTAAGTTGACTCTACCAGTTAATTGAAGCGTAATAATTAATAAAAAAATGATTATACATCAACATAGTGTTATCTATACAAAAGTCACAATTTTCATAAGGTTCTTCGAGTAGAAATGACTTTAAGAAGGTAAAATTAACTAACTACCTATTTTATCGATACATGGATTGACAATGCTTAAAATTTCAAGATAACGAATAAATAAAAAATTGGGATACTTCAAGAAAGGATTATATATTCAATAGGTAGGAGTTTTCGGCAATTCGTCAAACAGAAATGAGCAAAATATGACAAAAAATGCCTAACTACCTATTTGATCGCCGCGCAAAACATTTGCAGTGACCCTTAACTTGACTCTAGCTATTATTTGAAGAGAAATAATTAATAAAAAAATGATCATACATCAACATAGTGTTATCTATACAAAAGTCGCAATTTTCCTAAGGTTCTTCGAGTAGAAATGACTTTAAGAAGGTCAAATTAACCCAACTACCTATTTGATCGATACATGCATTGACAATGCTTAATATTTCAAGATAAATAATAAATAAAAAATTAAGGTACTTCAACAAAGGATTATATATTCAATAGATAGGAGTTTTCGGCAATTGGTCTTACAAAAATGAGCAAAATATGACAAAAAATGCCTAACTATCTATTTGATCGCCGCGCAAAACATTTGCAGTGATCCTTAACTTGAATTTTGCTATTATTTGTAGCGTAATAATAAATAAAAAAATGATCATACATCAACATAGTGTTATCTATACAAAAGTCGCAATTTTCCTAAGGTTCTTCGAGTAGAAATGACTTTAAGAAGGTCAAATTAACTAACTACCTATTTGATCGATACATGGATTGACAATGCTTAAAATTTCATGATAACTAATATATAAAAAATTAAGGTACTTCAACAAAGGATTATATATTCAATAGGTAGGAGTTTTCGGCAATTCGTTAAACAGAAATGAGCATAATATGACAAAAAATGCCTAACTACCAATTTGATCGCCGCGCAAAACATTTGCAGTGATCTTTAACTTGACTCTAGCTATTATTTGAAACGTGATACTAAATAAAAAAATGAGCATACATCAACATAGTGTTATCTATACAAAAGTCGCAATTTTCCTATGGTTGTTCGAGCGGAAATGACTTTAAGAAGGTCAAATCAACTAACTACCGATTTGATCGATACATGGATTGACAATGCTTAATATTTCAAGATAACTAATAAATAAAAAATTAAGGTACTGCAACAAAGGATTATATATTCAATAGGTAGGAGTTTTCGGGAATTGGTCAAACAGAAATGAGCATAATATGACAAAAAATGCCTAACTACCTATTTGATCGCGGCGCAAAACATTTGCAGTGACCCTTAACTTGACTCTAGCTATTATTTGAAGCGTAATAATTAATAAAAAAATGATCATACATCAACATAGTGTTATCTATACAAAAGTCGCAATTTTCCTAAGGTTGTTCGAGTAGAAATGACTTTAAGAACGTCAAATTAACTAACTACCTATTTGATCGATACATGGATTGACAATACTTAATATTTCAAGATAACTAATAAATAAAAAATTAAGGTACTTCACTAAAGGATTATATATTCAATAGGTAGGAGTTTTCGGCAATTGGTCAAACAGAAATGAGCAAAATATGACAAGAAATGCCTAACTACCTATTTGATCGCCGCGCAAAACATTTGCAGTGATCCTTAACTTGACTCTAGCTATTATTTGAAACGTAATACTAAATAAAAAAATGATCATACATCAACATAGTGTTATCTATACAAAAGTCGTAATTTTCCTAAGGTTCTTTGAGTAGAAATGACTTTAGGAAGGTCAAATTAACTAACTACCTATTTGATCGATACATGGATTGACAATGCTTATTATTTCAAGATAACTAATAAATACAAAATTAGGGTACTTCAACAATGGATTATATATTCAATAGGTAGGAGTTTTCGGCAATTCGTCAAACAGAATTGAGCAAAATATGACAAAAAATGCCAAACAAACTATTTGATCGCCGCGCAAAAAATTTGCAGGGATCCTTAAATTGACTCTACCAGTTAATTGAAGCGTAATAATTAATAAAAAAATGATTATACATCAACATAGTGTTATCTATACAAAAGTCACAATTTTCATAAGGTTCTTCGAGTAGAAATGACTTTAAGAAGGTAAAATTAACTAACTACCTATTTGATCGATACATGGATTGACAATGCTTAAAATTTCAAGATAACGAATAAATAAAAAATTGGGATACTTCAAGAAAGGATTATATATTCAATAGGTAGGAGTTTTCGGCAATTCGTCAAACAGAAATGAGCAAAATATGACAAAAAATGCCTAACTACCTATTTGATCGCCGCGCAAAACATTTGCAGTGATCTTTAACTTGACTCTTGCTATTATTTGAAGCGTAACAATTAATAAAAAATGATCATACATCAACATAATGTTATCTATACAAAAGTCGCAATTTTCTTAATGTTCTTCGAGTAGAAATGACTTTAGGAAGGTCAAATTAACTAACTACCTATTTGATCGATACATGGATTGACAATGCTTAATATTTCAAGATAACTAATAAATAAAAAAGTAGGGTACTTCAACAAAGGATTATATATTCAATAGGTTGGAGTTTTCCTCAATTCGTCAAACAGAAATAAGCAAAATATGACAAAAAATGCCTAACTACCTATTTGATCGCCGCGCAAAATATTTGCAGTGATCCTTAACTTGACTCTAGCTATTATTTTAAGAGTAATAATTAATAAAAAAATGATCATACATCAACATAGTGTTATCTATACAAAAGTCTCATTTTTCCTAAGGTTGTTCGAGTAGAAATGACTTTAAGAAGGTCAAATTAACTAACTACTTATTTGATCGATACATGGATTGACAATGCTTAATATTTCAAGATAACTAATAAATAAAAAATTAGGATACTTCAACAATGGATTATATATTCAATAGGTAGGAGTTTTCGGCAATTTGTCAAACAGAAATGAGCAAAATATGACAAAAAATGCCTAACTACCTATTTGATCGCCGCGCAAAACATTTGCAGTAATCCTTAACTTGACTCTAGCTATTATTTGAAACGTAATACTAAATAAAAAAATGATCATACATCAACATAGTGTTATCTATACAAAAGTCGTAATTTTCCTAAGGTTCTTCGAGTAGAAATGACTTTAGGAAGGTCAAATTAACTAACTACCTATTTGATCGATACATGGATTGACAATGCTTAATATTTCAAGATAACTAATAAATACAAAATTAGGGTACTTCAACAATGGATTATATATTCAATAGGTAGGAGTTTTCGGCAATTCGTCAAACAGAATTGAGCAAAATATGACAAAAAATGCCAAAGAAACTATTTGACCGCCGCGCAAAAAATTTGCTGGGATCCTTAAGTTGACTCTACCAGTTAATTGAAGCGTAATAATTAATAAAAAAATGATTATACATCAACATAGTGTCATCTATACAAAAGTCACAATTTTCATAAGGTTCTTCGAGTAGAAATGACTTTAAGAAGGTAAAATTAACTAACTACCTATTTTATCGATACATGGATTGACAATGCTTAAAATTTCAAGATAACGAATAAATAAAAAATTGGGATACTTCACGAAAGGATTATATATTCAATAGGTAGGAGTTTTCGGCAATTCGTCAAACAGAAATGAGCAAAATATGACATAAAATGCCTAACTACCTATTTGATCGCCGCGCAAAACATTTGCAGTGATCTTTAACTTGACTCTTGCTATTATTTGAAGCGTAACAATTAATAAAAAAATGATCATACATCAACATAATGTTATCTATACAAAAGTCGCAATTTTCTTAATGTTCTTCGAGTAGAAATGACTTTAGGAAGGTCAAATTAACTAACTACCTATTTGATCGATACATGGATTGACAATGCTTAATATTTCAAGATAACTAATAAATAAAAAAGTAGGGTACTTCAACAAAGGATTATATATTCAATAGGTTGGAGTTTTCCTCAATTCGTCAAACAGAAATAAGCAAAATATGACAAAAAATGCCTAACTACCTATTTGATCGCCGCGCAAAATATTTGCAGTGATCCTTAACTTGACTCTAGCTATTATTTTAAGAGTAATAATTAATAAAAAAATGATCATACATCAACATAGTGTTATCTATACAAAAGTCTCATTTTTCCTAAGGTTGTTCGAGTAGAAATGACTTTAAGAAGGTCAAATTAACTAACTACTTATTTGATCGATACATGGATTGACAATGCTTAATATTTCAAGATAACTAATAAATAAAAAATTAGGATACTTCAACAATGGATTATATATTCAATAGGTAGGAGTTTTCGGCAATTTATCAAACAGAAATGAGCAAAATATGACAAAAAATGCCTAACTACCTATTTGATCGCCGCGCAAAACATTTGCAGTGATCCTTAACTTGACTCTAGCTATTATTTGAAGGGTAATAATTAATAAAAAAAATGATCATACATCAACATAGTGTTATCTATACAAAAGTCGCAATTTTCCTATGGTTGTTCGAGTAGAAATGACTTTAAGAAGGTTAAATTAACTAACTACCTATTTGATCGATACATGGATTGACAATGCTTAATATTTCAAGTTAAATAATAAATAAAAAATTAAGGTACTGCAACAAAGGATTATATATTCAATAGGTAGGAGTTTTCGGCAATTCGTCAAACAGAAATGAGCATAATATGACAAAAAATGCCTAACTACCTATTTGATCGCCGCGCAAAACATTTGCAGTGACCCTTAACTTGACTCTAGCTATTATTTGAAGCGTAATAATTAATAAAAAAATGATCATACATCAACATAGTGTTATCTATACAAAAGTCGCAATTTTCCTATGGTTGTTCGAGTAGAAATGACTTTAAGAAGGTCAAATTAACTAACTACCTATTTGATCGATACATGGATTGACAATGCTTAATATTTCAAGATAACTAATAAATAAAAAATTAAGTTACTGCAACAAAGGATTATATATTCAATAGGTAGGTGTTTTAGGCAATTGGTCAAACAGAAATGAGCATAATATGACAAAAAATGCCTAACTACCTATTTGATCGCCAAGCAAAACATTTGCAGTGACCCTTAACTTGACTCTAGCTATTATTTGAAGCGTAATAATTAATAAAAAAATGATCATACATCAACATAGTGTTATATATACAAAAGTCGCAATTTTCCTAAGGTTGTTCGAGTAAAAATGACTTTAAGAACGTCAAATTAACTAACTACCTATTTGATCGATACATGGATTGACAATGCTTAAAATTTCAAGATAACTAATAAATAAAAAATTAGGGTACTTTAACAAAGGATTATATATTCATTAGGTAGGAGTTTTCGGCAATTCGTCAAACAGAAATGTGCAAAATATGACAAAAAATGCCTAACTACCTATTTGATCGCCGCGCAAAATATTTGCAGTGATCCTTAACTTGACTCTAGCTATTATTTTAAGAGTAATAATTAATAAAAAAATGATCATACATCAACATAGTGTTATCTATACAAAAATCGCAATTTTCCTAAGGTTGTTCGAGTAGAAATGACATTAAGAAGGTCAAATTAACTAACTATTTATTTGATCGATACATGGATTGACAATGCTTAATATTTCAAGATAACTAATAAATAAAAAATTAGGATACTTCAACAATGGATTATATATTCAATAGGTAGGAGTTTTCGGCAATTCGTCAAAAAGAAATGAGCAAAATATGACAAAAAATGCCTAACTACCTATTTGATCGCCGCGCAAAACATTTGCAGTGATCCTTAACTTGACTCTAGCTATTATTTGAAGAGTAATAATTAATAAAAAAAATGATACTACATCAACATAGTGTTATCTATACAAACGTCGCAATTTTCCTAAGGTTGTTCGAGTAGAAATGACTTTAAGAAGGTAAAATTAACTAACTACCTATTTGATCGATACATGGATTGACAATGCTTAATATTTCAAGATAAATAATAAATAAAAAATTAAGGTGCTGCAACAAAGGATTATATATTCAATAGGTAGGAGTTTTCGGCAATTGGTCAAACAGAAATGAGCATAATATGACAAAAAATGCCTAACTACCTATTTGATCGCCGCGCAAAACATTTGCAGTGATCCTTAACTTGACTCTAGCTATTATTTGAAGAGTAATAATTAATAAAAAAAATGATACTACATCAACATAGTGTTATCTATACAAACGTCGCAATTTTCCTAAGGTTGTTCGAGTAGAAATGACTTTAAGAAGGTAAAATTAACTAACTACCTATTTGATCGATACATGGATTGACAATGCTTAATATTTCAAGATAAATAATAAATAAAAAATTAAGGTGCTGCAACAAAGGATTATATATTCAATAGGTAGGAGTTTTCGGCAATTGGTCAAACAGAAATGAGCATAATATGACAAAAAATGCCTAACTACCTATTTGATCGCCGCGCAAAACATTTGCAGTGATCCTTAACTTGACTCTAGCTATTATTTGAAGAGTAATAATTAATAAAAAAATGATCATACATCAACATAGTGTTATCTATACAAAAGTCGCAATTTTCCTATGGTTGTTCGAGTAGAAATGACTTTAAGAAGGTAAAATTAACTAACTACCTATTTGATCGATACATGGATTGACAATGCTTAATATTTCAAGATAAATAATAAATAAAAAATTAAGGAGCTGCAACAAAGGATTATATATTCAATAGGTAGGAGTTTTCGGCAATTGGTCAAACAGAAATGAGCATAATATGACAAAAAATGCCTAACTACCTATTTGATCGCCGTGCAAAACATTTGCAGTGACCCTTAACTTGACTCTAGCTATTATTTGAAGCGTAATAATTAATAAAAAAATGATCATACATCAACATAGTGTTATCTATACAAAAGTCGCAATTTTCCTAAGGCTGTTCGAGTAAAAATGACTTTAAGAACGTCAAATTAACTAACTACCTATTTGATCGATACATGGATTGACAATGCTTAATATTTCAAGATAACTAATAAATAAAAAATTAAGGTACTTCAACAAAGGATTATATATTCAATAGGTAGGAGTTTTCGGCAATTGGTCAAACAGAAATGAGCAAAATATGACAAAAAATGCCTAACTACCTATTTGATCGCCGCGCAAAACATTTGCAGTGATCCTTAACTTGACTCTAGCTATTATTTGAAACGTAATACTAAATAAAAAAATGATCATACATCAACATAGTGTTATCTATACAAAAGTCGTAATTTTCCTAAAGTTCTTCGAGTAGAAATGACTTTAGGAAGGTCAAATTAACTAACTACCTATTAGATCGATACATGGATTGACAATGCTTATTATTTCAAGATAACTAATAAATACAAAATTAGGGTACTTCAACAATGGATTATATATTCAATAGGTAGGAGTTTTCGGCAATTCGTCAAACAGAATTGAGCAAAATATGACAAAAAATGCCAAACAAACTATTTGATCGCCGCGCAAAAAATTTGCAGGGATCCTTAACTTGACTCTACCAGTTAATTGAAGCGTAATAATTAATAAAAAAAATGATTATACATCAACATAGTGTTATCTATACAAAAGTCACAATTTTCATAAGGTTCTTCGAGTAGAAATGACTTTAAGAAGGTAAAATTAACTAACTACCTATTTGATCGATACATGGATTGACAATGCTTAAAATTTCAAGATAACGAATAAATAAAAAATTGGGATACTTCAAGAAAGGATTATATATTCAATAGGTAGGAGTTTTCGGCAATTCGTCAAACAGAAATGAGCAAAATATGACAAAAAATGCCTAACTACCTATTTGATCTCCGCGCAAAACATTTGCAGTGATCTTTAACTTGAGTCTTGCTATTATTTGAAGCGTAACAATTAATAAAAAAATGATCATACATCAACATAATGTTATCTATACAAAAGTCGTAATTTTCTTAATGTTCTTCGAGTAGAAATGACTTTAGGAAGGTCAAATTAACTAACTACCTATTTGATCGATACATGGATTGACAATGCTTAATATTTCAAGATAACTAATAAATAAAAAATTAGGGTACTTTAACAAAGGATTATATATTCATTAGGTAGGAGTTTTCGGCAATTCGTCAAACAGAAATGAGCAAAATATGACAAAAAATGCCTAACTACCTATTTGATCGCCGCGCAAAATATTTGCAGTGATCCTTAACTTGACTCTATCTATTATTTTAAGAGTAATAATTAATAAAAAAATGATCATACATCAACATAGTGTTATCTATACAAAAGTCTCATTTTCCTAAGGTTGTTCGAGTAGAAATGACTTTAAGAAGGTCAAATTAACTAACTACCTATTTGATCGATACATGGATTGACAATGCTTAATATTTCAAGATAACTAATAAATAAAAAATTAGGATACTTCAACAAAGGATTATATATTCGATAGATAGGAGTTTTCGGCAATTGGTCACACAGAAATGAGCAAAATATGACAAAAAAATGCCTAACTACCGATTTGATCGCCGCGCAAAACATTTGCAGTGATCCTCAACTTGAATTTTGCTATTATTTGAAGTGTAATAATAAATAAAAAAATGATCATACATCAACATAGTGTTATCTATACAAAAGTCGCAATTTTCCTAATGTTCTTCGAGTAGAAATGACTTTAAGAAGGTCAAATTAACTAACTACCTATTTGATCGATACATGGATTGACAATGCTTAATATTTCAAGATAAATAATAAATAAAAAATTAAGGTGCTGCAACAAAGGATTATATATTCAATAGGTAGGAGTTTTCGGCAATTGGTCAAACAGAAATGAGCATAATATGACAAAAAATGCCTAACTACCTATTTGATCGCCGCGCAAAACATTTGCAGTGACCCTTAACTTGACTCTAGCTATTATTTGAAGCGTAATAATTAATAAAAAAATGATCATACATCAACATAGTGTTATCTATACAAAAGTCGCAATTTTCCTAAGGTTGTTCGAGTAGAAATGAATTTAAGAAGGTCAAATTAACTAACTACTTATTTGATCGATACATGGATTGACAATGCTTAATATTTCAAGATAACTAATAAATAAAAAATTAGGATACTTCAACAATGGATTATATATTCAATAGGTAGGAGTTTTCGGCAATTCGTCAAACAGAAATGAGCAAAATATGACAAAAAATGCCTAACTACCTATTTGATCGCCGCGCAAAACATTTGCAGTGATCTTTAACTTGACTCTTGCTATTATTTGAAGCGTAACAATTAATAAAAAAATGATCATACATCAACATAATGTTATCTATACAAAAGTCGTAATTTTCTTAATGTTCTTCGAGTAGAAATGACTTTAGGAAGAGCAAATTAACTAACTACCTATTTGATCGATACATGGATTGACAATGCTTAAAATTTCAAGATAACTAATAAATAAAAAATTAAGGTACTTCAACAAAGGATTATATATTCAATAGGAAGGAGTTTTCGGCAATTCGTCAAACAGAAATGTGCAAAATATGACAAACAATGCCTAACTACCTATTTGATCGCCGCGCAAAACATTTGCAGTGATCCTTAACTTGACTCTAGCTATTATTTGAAGAGTAATAATTAATAAAAAATGATCATACATCAACATAGTGTTATCTATACAAAAGTCTCATTTTTTCCTAAGGTTGTTCGAGTAGAAATGACTTTAAGAAGGTCAAATTAACTAACTACTTATTTGATCGATACATGGATTGACAATGCTTAATATTTCAAGATAACTAATAAATAAAAAATTAGGATACTTCAACAATGGATTATATATTCAATAGGTAGGAGTTTTCGGCAATTCGTCAAACAGAAATGAGCAAAATATGACAAAAAATGCCTAACTACCTATTTGATCGCCGCGCAAAACATTTGCAGTGATCCTTAACTTGACTCTAGCTATTATTTGAAGAGTAATAATTAATAAAAAAAATGATCATACATCAACATAGTGTTATCTATATAAACGTCGCAATTTTCCTAAGGTTGTTCGAGTAGAAATGACATTAAGAAGGTCAAATTAACTAACTACCTATTTGATCGATACATGGATTGACAATGCTTAATATTTCAAGATAACAAATAAATAAAAAATTAGGATACTTCAACAATGGATTATATATTAAATAGGTAGTAGTTTTCGGCAATTCGTCAAACAGAAATGAGCAAAATATGACAAAAAATGCCTAACTACCTATTTGATCGCCGCGCAAAACATTTGCAGTGATCCTTAACTTGACTCTAGCTATTATTTGAAGAGTAATAATTAATAAAAAAATGATCATACATCAACATAGTGTTATCTATACAAAAGTCGCAATTTTCCTAAGGTTGTTCGAGTAGAAATGACATTAAGAAGGTCAAATTAACTAACTACTTATTTGATCGATACATGGATTGACAATGCTTAATATTTCAAGATAAATAATAAATAAAAAATTAAGGTGCTGCAACAAAGGATTATATATTCAATATGTAGGAGTTTTCGGCAATTGGTCAAACAGAAATGAGCATAATATGACAAAAAATGCCTAACTACCTATTTGATCGCCGCGCAAAACATTTGCAGTGACCCTTAACTTGACTCTAGCTATTATTTGAAGGGTAATAATTAATAAAAAAATGATCATACATCAACATAGTGTTATCTATACAAAAGTCGCAATTTTCCTATGGTTGTTCGAGTAGAAATGACTTTAAGAAGGTAAAATTAACTAACTACCTATTTGATCGATACATGGATTGACAATGCTTAATATTTCAAGATAAATAATAAATAAAAAATTAAGGTGCTGCAACAAAGGATTATATATTCAATAGGTAGGAGTTTTCGGCAATTGGTCAAACAGAAATGAGCATAATATGACAAAAAATGCCTAACTACCTATTTGATCGCCGCGCAAAACATTTGCAGTGACCCTTAACTTGACTCTAGCTATTATTTGAAGCGTAATAATTAATAAAAAAATGATCATACATCAACATAGTGTTATCTATACAAAAGTCGCAATTTTCCTATGGTTGTTCGAGTAGAAATGACTTTAAGAAGGTCAAATTAACAAACTACCTATTTGATCGATACATGGATTGACAATGCTTAATATTTCAAGATAACTAATAAATAAAAAATTAAGGTACTGCAACAAAGGATTATATATTCAATAGGTAGGAGTTTTCGGCAATTGGTCAAACAGAAATGAGCATAATATGACAAAAAATGCCTAACTACCAATTTGATCGCCGCGCAAAACATTTGCAGTGATCCTTGACTTGACTCTAGCTATTATTTGAAGAGTAATAATTAATAAAAAAATGATCATACATCAACATAATGTTATCTATACAAAAGTCGCAATTTTCCTAAGGTTGTTCGAGTAGAAATAACATTAAGAAGGTCAAATTAACTAACTACTTATTTGATCGATACATGGATTGACAATGCTTAATATTTCAAGATAAATAATAAATAAAAAATTAAGGTGCTGCAACAAAGGATTATATATTCAATAGGTAGGAGTTTTCGGCAATTGGTCAAACAGAAATGAGCATAATATGACAAAAAATGCCTAACTACCTATTTGATCGCCGCGCAAAACATTTGCAGTGACCCTTAACTTGACTCTAGCTATTATTTGAAGCGTAATAATTAATAAAAAAATGATCATACATCAACATAGTGTTATCTATACAAAAGTCGCAATTTTCCTAAGGTTGTTCGAGTAGAAATGACTTTAAGAAGGTCAAATTAACTAACTACTTATTTAATCGATACATGGATTGACAATGCTTAATATTTCAAGATAACTAATAAATAAAAAATTAGGATACTTCAACAATGGATTATATATTCAATAGGTAGGAGTTTTCGGCAATTCGTCAAACAGAAATGAGCAAAATATGACAAAAAATGCCTAACAACCTATTTGATCGCCGCGCAAAAAATTTGCAGTGATCCTTAACTTGACTCTAGCTATTATTTGAAGCGTAATAATTAATAAAAAAATGATCATACATCAACATAGTGTTATCTATACAAAAGTCGCAATTTTCCTATGGTTGTTCGAGTAGAAATGACTTTAAGAAGGTCAAATTAACAAACTACCTATTTGATCGATACATGGATTGACAATGCTTAATATTTCAAGATAACTAATAAATAAAAAATTAAGGTACTGCAACAAAGGATTATATATTCAATAGGTAGGAGTTTTCGGCAATTGGTCAAACAGAAATGAGCATAATATGACAAAAAATGCCTAACTACCTATTTGATCGCCGCGCAAAACATTTGCAGTAACCCTTAACTTGACTCTAGCTATTATTTGAAGCGTAATAATTAATAAAAAAATGATCATACATCAACATAGTGTTATCTATACAAAAGTAACAATTTTCATAAGGTTCTTCGAGTAGAAATGACTTTAAGAAGGTAAAATTAACTAACTACCTCTTTGATCGATACATGGATTGACAATGCTTAATATTTCAAGATAACTAATAACTAAAAAATTAGGATACTTCAACAAAGGATTATATATTCAATAGATAGGAGTTTTCGGCAATTGGTCATACAGAAATGAGCAAAATATGACAAAAAATGCCTAACTACCTATTTGATCGCCGCGCAAAACATTTGCAGTGATCGTGAACTTGACTTTTGCTATTATTTGAAGCGTAATAATAAATAAAAAAATGATCATACATCAACATAGTGTTATCTATACAAAAGTCGCAATTTTCCTAATGTTCTTCGAGTAGAAATGACTTTAAGAAGGTCAAATTAACTAACTACCTATTTTATCGATACATGGATTGATAATGCTTAAAATTTCAAGATAACTAATAAATAAAAAATTAAGGTACTTCAACAAAGGATTATATATTCAATAGGTAGGAGTTTTCGGCAATTGGTCAAACAGAAATGAGCATAATATGACAAAAAATGCCTAACTACCTATTTGATCGCCGCGCAAAACATTTGCCGTGACCCTTAACTTGACTCTAGCTATTATTTGAAGCGTAATAATTAATAAAAAAATGATCATACATCAACATAGTGTTATCTATACAAAAGTCACAATTTTCATAAGGTTCTTCGAGTAGAAATGACTTTAAGAAGGTAAAATTAACTAACTACCTATTTGATCGATACATGGATTGACAATGCTTAATATTTCAAGATAACTAATAAATAAAAAATTAGGATACTTCAACAATGGATTATATATTCAATAGGTAGGAGTTTTCGGCAATTCGTCAAACAGAAATGAGCAAAATATGACAAAAAATGCCTAACTACCTATTTGATCGCCGCGCAAAATATTTGCAGTGATCCTTAACTTGACTCTAGCTATTATTTTAAGAGTAATAATTAATAAAAAAAATGATCATACATCAACATAGTGTTATCTATACAAAAGTCTCATTTTTCCTAAGGTTGTTCGAGTAGAAATGACTTTAAGAAGGTCAAATTAACTAACTACCTATTTGATCGATACATGGATTGACAATGCTTAAAATTTCAAGATAACGAATAAATAAAAAATTGGGATACTTCAAGAAAGGATTATATATTCAATAGGTAGGAGTTTTCGGCAATTCGTCAAACAGAAATGAGCAAAATATGACAAAAAATGCCTAACTACCTATTTGATCGCCGCGCAAAACATTTGCAGTGATCTTTAACTTGACTCTTGCTATTATTTGAAGCGTAACAATTAATAAAAAAATGATCATACATCAACATAATGTTATCTATACAAAAGTCGTAATTTTCTTAATGTTCTTCGAGTAGAAATGACTTTAGGAAGAGCAAATTAACTTACTACCTATTTGATCGATACATGGATTGACAATGCTTAATATTTCAAGATAACTAATAAATAAAAAATTAGGGTACTTCAACAAAGGATTATATATTCAATAGGTTGGAGTTTTCGGCAATTCGTCAAACAGAAATGAGCAAAATATGACAAAAAAATGCCTAACTACCTATTTGATCGCCGCGCAAAATATTTGCAGTGATCCTTAACTTGACTCTAGCATTTATTTTAAGAGTAATAATTAATAAAAAAAATGATCATACATCAACATAGTGTTATCTATACAAAAGTCTCATTTTTCCTAAGGTTGTTCGAGTAGAAATGACTTTAAGAAGGTCAAATTAACTAACTACCTCTTTGATCGATACATGGATTGACAATGCTTAATATTTCAAGATAACTAATAACTAAAAAATTAGGATACTTCAACAAAGGATTATATATTCAATAGATAGGAGTTTTCGGCAATTGGTCATACAGAAATGAGCAAAATATGACAAAAAATGCCTAACTACCTATTTGATCGCCGCGCAAAATATTTGCAGTGATCGTGAACTTGACTTTTGTTATTATTTGAAGCGTAATAATAAATAAAAAAATGATCATACATCAACATAGTGTTATCTATACAAAAGTCGCAATTTTCCTAATGTTCTTCGAGTAGAAATGACTTTAAGAAGGTCAAATTAACTAACTACCTATTTTATCGATACATGGATTGATAATGCTTAAAATTTCAAGATAACTAATAAATAAAAAATTAAGGTACTTCAACAAAGGATTATATATTCAATAGGTAGGAGTTTTCGGCAATTGGTCAAACAGAAATGAGCATAATATGACAAAAAATGCCTAACTACCTATTTGATCGCCGCGCAAAACATTTGCAGTGACCCTTAACTTGACTCTAGCTATTATTTGAAGCGTAATAATTAATAAAAAAATGATCATACATCAACATAGTGTTATCTATACAAAAGTCGCAATTTTCCTAAGGTTGTTCGAGTAGAAATGACTTTAAGAAGGTCAAATTAACTAACTACCTCTTTGATCGATACATGGATTGACAATGCTTAATATTTCAAGATAACTAATAACTAAAAAATTAGGATACTTCAACAAAGGATTATATATTCAATAGATAGGAGTTTTCGGCAATTCGTCAAACAGAAATGAGCAAAATATGACTAAAAATGCCTAACAACCTATTTGATCGCCGCGCAAAACATTTGCAGTGATCCTTAACTTGACTCTAGCTATTATTTGAAGCGTAATAATTAATAAAAAAATGATCATACATCAACATAGTGTTATCTATACAAAAGTCGCAATTTTCCTATGGTTGTTCGAGTAGAAATGACTTTAAGAAGGTCAAATTAACAAACTACCTATTTGATCGATACATGGATTGACAATGCTTAATATTTCAAGATAACTAATAAATAAAAAATTAAGGTACTGCAACAAAGGATTATATATTCAATAGGTAGGAGTTATCGGCAATTGGTCAAACAGAAATGAGCATAATATGACAAAAAATGCCTAACTACCTATTTGATCGCCGCGCAAAACATTTGCAGTGACCCTTAACTTGACTCTAGCTATTATTTGAAGCGTAATAATTAATAAAAAAATGATCATACATCAACATAGTGTTATCTATACAAAAGTCACAATTTTCATAAGGTTCTTCGAGTAGAAATGACTTTAAGAAGGTAAAATTAACTAACTACCTATTTGATCGATACATGGATTGACAATGCTTAATATTTCAAGATAACTAATAAATAAAAAATTAGGGTACTTCAACAAAGGATTATATATTCAATAGGTTGGAGTTTTCGGCAATTCGTCAAACAGAAATGACCAAATATGACAAAAAATGCCTAACTACCTATTTGATCGCCGGGCAAAATATTTGCAGTGATCCTTAACTTGACTCTAGCTATTATTTTAAGAGTAATAATTAATAAAAAAATGATCATACATCAACATAGTGTTATCTATACAAAAGTCTCATTTTTCCTAAGGTTGTTCGAGTAGAAATGACTTTAAGAAGGTCAAATTAACTAACTACCTATTTGATCGATACATGGATTGACAATGCTTAAAATTTCAAGATAACGAATAAATAAAAAATTGGGATACTTCAAGAAAGGATTATATATTCAATAGGTAGGAGTTTTCGGCAATTCGTCAAACAGAAATGAGCAAAATATGACAAAAAATGCCTAACTACCTATTTGATCGCCGCGCAAAACATTTGCAGTGATCTTTAACTTGACTCTTGCTATTATTTGAAGCGTAACAATTAATAAAAAAATGATCATACATCAACATAATGTTATCTATACAAAAGTCGTAATTTTCTTAATGTTCTTCGAGTAGAAATGACTTTAGGAAGAGCAAATTAACTAACTACCTATTTGATCGATACATGGATTGACAATGCTTAAAATTTCAAGATAACGAATAAATAAAAAATTGGGATACTTCAAGAAAGGATTATATATTCAATAGGTAGGAGTTTTCGGCAATTCGTCAAACAGAAATGAGCAAAATATGACAAAAAATGCCTAACTACCTATTTGATCGCCGCGCAAAACATTTGCAGTGATCCTTAACTTGACTCTAGCTATTATTTGAAGAGTAATAATTTATAAAAAAATGATCATACATCAACATAATGTTATCTATACAAAAGTCGCAATTTTCCTAAGGTTGTTCGAGTAGAAATGACATTAAGAAGGTCAAATTAACTAACTACTTATTTGATCGATACATGGATTGACAATGCTTAATATTTCAAGATAACTAATAAATAAAAAATTAGGATACTTCAACAATGGATTATATATTCAATAGGTAGGAGTTTTCGGCAATTCGTCAAACAGAAATGAGCAAAATATGACAAAAAATGCCTAACAACCTATTTGATCGCCGCGCAAAACATTTGCAGTGATCCTTAACTTGACTCTAGCTATTATTTGAAGCGTAATAATTAATAAAAAAATGATCATTCATCAACATAGTGTTATCTATACAAAAGTCGCAATTTTCCTATGGTTGTTCGAGTAGAAATGACTTTAAGAAGGTCAAATTAACAAACTACCTATTTGATCGATACATGGATTGACAATGCTTAATATTTCAAGATAACTAATAAATAAAAAATTAAGGTACTGCAACAAAGGATTATATATTCAATAGGTAGGAGTTATCGGCAATTGGTCAAACAGAAATGAGCATAATATGACAAAAAATGCCTAACTACCTATTTGATCGCCGCGCAAAACATTTGCAGTGACCCTTAACTTGACTCTAGCTATTATTTGAAGCGTAATAATTAATAAAAAAATGATCATACATCAACATAGTGTTATCTATACAAAAGTGACAATTTTCATAAGGTTCTTCGAATAGAAATGACTTTAAGAAGGTAAAATTAACTAACTACCTATTTGATCGATACATGGATTGACAATGCTTAATATTTCAAGATAACTAATAAATAAAAAATTAGGGTACTTCAACAAAGGATTATATATTCAATAGGTTGGAGTTTTCGGCAATTCGTCAAACAGAAATGAGCAAAATATGACAAAAAATGCCTAACTACCTATTTGATCGCCGCGCAAAATATTTGCAGTGATCCTTAACTTGACTCTAGCTATTATTTTAAGAGTAATAATTAATAAAAAAATGATCATACATCAACATAGTGTTATCTGTACAAAAGTCTCATTTTCCCTAAGGTTGTTCGAGTAGAAATGACTTTAAGAAGGTCAAATTAACTAACTACCTATTTGATCGATACATGGATTGACAATGCTTAAAATTTCAAGATAACGAATAAATAAAAAATTGGGATACTTCAAGAAAGGATTATATATTCAATAGGTAGGAGTTTTCGGCAATTCGTCAAACAGAAATGAGCAAAATATGACAAACAATGCCTAACTACCTATTTGATCGCCGCGCAAAACATTTGCAGTGATCTTTAACTTGACTCTTGCTATTATTTGAAGCGTAACAATTAATAAAAAAATGATCATACATCAACATAATGTTATCTATACAAAAGTGGTAATTTTCTTAATGTTCTTCGAATAGAAATGACTTTAGGAAGAGCAAATTAACTTACTACCTATTTGATCGATACATGGATTGACAATGCTTAATATTTCAAGATAACTAATAAATAAAAAATTAGGGTACTTCAACAAAGGATTATATATTCAATAGGTTGGAGTTTTCGGCAATTCGTCAAACAGAAATGAGCAAAATATGACAAAAAATGCCTAACTACCTATTTGATCGCCGCGCAAAATATTTGCAGTGATCCTTAACTTGATTCTAGCTATTATTTTAAGAGTAATAATTAAAAAAAAATGATCATACATCAACATAGTGTTATCTATACAAAAGTCTCATTTTTCCTAAGGTTGTTCGAGTAGAAATGACTTTAAGAAGGTCAAATTAACTAACTACCTATTTGATCGATACATGGATTGACAATGCTTAATATTTCAAGATAACTAATAACTAAAAAATTAGGATACTTCAACAAAGGATTATATATTCAATAGATAGGAGTTTTCGGCAATTGGTCATACAGAAATGAGCAAAATATGACAAAAAATGCCTAACTACCTATTTGATCGCCGCGTAAAACATTTGCAGTGATCGTGAACTTGAATTTTGCTATTATTTGAAGCGTAATAATAAATAAAAAAATGATCATACATCAACATAGTGTTATCTATACAAAAGTCGCAATTTTCCTAAGGTTGTTCGAGTAGAAATGACATTAAGAAGGTCAAATTAACTAACTACTTATTTGATCGATACATGGATTGACAATGCTTAATATTTCAAGATAACTAATAAATAAAAAATTAGGATACTTCAACAATGGATTATATATTCAATAGGTAGGAGATTTCGGCAATTGGTCAAACAGAAATGAGCATAATATGACAAAAAATGCCTAACTACCTATCTGATCGCCGCGCAAAACATTTGCAGTGACCCTTAACTTGACTCTAGCTATTATTTGAAGCGTAATAATTAATAAAAAAATGATCATACATCAACATAGTGTTATCTATACAAAAGTCGCAATTTTCCTAAGGTTGTTCGAGTAGAAATGAATTTAAGAAGGTCAAATTAACTAACTACCTATTTGATCGATACATGGATTGACAATGCTTAATATTTCAAGATAACTAATAAATAAAAAATTAAGGTACTTCAACAAAGGATTATATATTCAATAGGTAGGAGTTTTCGGCAATTGGTCAAACAGAAATGAGCAAAATATGACAAAAAATGCCTAACTACCTATTTGATCGCCGGGCAAAACATTTGCAGTGATCCTTAACTTGACTCTAGCTATTATTTGAAACGTAATACTAAATGAAAAAATGATCATACATCAACATAGTGTTATCTATACAAAAGTCTTAATTTTCCTAAGGTTCTTCGAGTAGAAATGACTTTAGGAAGGTCAAATTAACTAACTACCTATTTGATCGATACATGGATTGACAATGCTTATTATTTCAAGATAACTAATAAATACAAAATTAGGGTACTTCAACAATGGATTATATATTCAATAGGTAGGAGTTTTCGGCAATTCGTCAAACAGAATTGAGCAAAATATGACAAAAAATGCCAAACAAACTATTTGATCGCCGCGCAAAAAATTTGCAGTGATCCTTAACTTGACTCTACCAGTTAATTGAAGCGTAATAATTAATAAAAAAATGATTATACATCAACATAGCGTTATCTATACAAAAGTCACAATTTTCATAAGTTTCTTCGAGTAGAAATGACTTTAAGAAGGTAAAATTAACTAACTACCTATTTGATCGATACATGGATTGACAATGCTTAAAATTTCAAGATAACGAATAAATAAAAAATTGGGATACTTCAAGAAAGGATTATATATTCAATAGGTAGGAGTTTTCGGCAATTCGTCAAACAGAAATGAGCAAAATATGACAAAAAATGCCTAACTACCTATTTGATCGCCGCGCAAAACATTTGCAGTGATCTTTAACTTGACTCTTGCTATTATTTGAAGCGTAACAATTAATAAAAAAATGATCATACATCAACATAATGTTATCTATACAAAAGTCGCAATTTTCTTAATGTTCTTCGAGTAGAAATGACTTTAGGAATGTCAAATTAACTAACTACCTATTTGATCGATACATGGATTGACAATGCTTAATATTTCAAGATAACTAAAAAATAAAAAATTAGGGTACTTCAACAAAGGATTATATATTCAATAGGTTGGAGTTTTCGGCAATTCGTCAAACAGAAATGAGCAAAATATGACAAAAAATGCCTAACTACCTATTTGATCGCCGCGCAAAATATTTCCAGTGATCCTTAACTTGACTCTAGCTATTATTTTAAGAGTAATAATTAATAAAAAAATGATCATACATCAACATAGTGTTATCTGTACAAAAGTCTCATTTTTCCTAAGGTTGTTCGAGTAGAAATGACTTTAAGAAGGTCAAATTAACTAACTACCTATTTGATCGATACATGGATTGACAATGCTTAAAATTTCAAGATAACGAATAAATAAAAAATTGGGATACTTCAAGAAAGGATTATATATTCAATAGGTAGGAGTTTTCGGCAATTCGTCAAACAGAAATGAGCAAAATATGACAAAAAATGCCTAACTACCTATTTGATCGCCGCGCAAAACATTTGCAGTGATCTTTAACTTGACTCTTGCTATTATTTGAAGCGTAACAATTAATAAAAAAATGATCATACATCAACATAATGTTATCTATACAAAAGTCGTAATTTTCTTAATGTTCTTCGAATAGAAATGACTTTAGGAAGAGCAAATTAACTTACTACCTATTTGATCGATACATGGATTGACAATGCTTAATATTTCAAGATAACTAATAAATAAAAAATTAGGGTACTTCAACAAAGGATTATATATTCAATAGGTTGGAGTTTTCGGCAATTCGTCAAACAGAAATGAGCAAAATATGACAAAAAATGCCTAACTACCTATTTGATCGCCGCGCAAAATATTTGCAGTGATCCTTAACTTGATTCTAGCTATTATTTTAAGAGTAATAATTAAAAAAAAAATGATCATACATCAACATAGTGTTATCTATACAAAAGTCTCATTTTTCCTAAGGTTGTTCGAGTAGAAATGACTTTAAGAAGGTCAAATTAACTAACTACCTATTTGATCGATACATGGATTGACAATGCTTAATATTTCAAGATAACTAATAACTAAAAAATTAGGATACTTCAACAAAGGATTATATATTCAATAGATAGGAGTTTTCGGCAATTGGTCATACAGAAATGAGCAAAATATGACAAAAAATGCCTAACTACCTATTTGATCGCCGCGCAAAACATTTGCAGTGATCGTGAACTTGAATTTTGCTATTATTTGAAGCGTAATAATAAATAAAAAAATGATCATACATCAACATAGTGTTATCTATACAAAAGTCGCAATTTTCCTAAGGTTGTTCGAGTAGAAATGACATTAAGAAGGTCAAATTAACTAACTACTTATTTGATCGATACATGGATTGACAATGCTTAATATTTCAAGATAACTAATAAATAAAAAATTAGGATACTTCAACAATGGATTATATATTCAATAGGTAGGAGTTTTCGGCAATTCGTCAAACAAAAATGAGCAAAATATGACAAAAAATGCCTAACTACCTATTTGATCGCCGCACAAAACATTTGCAGTGATCCTTAACTTGACTCTAGCTATTATTTGAAGCGTAATAATTAATAAAAAAATGATCATACATCAACATAGTGTTATCTATACAAAAGTCGCAATTTTCCAATGGTTGTTCGAGTAGAAATGACTTTAAGAAGGTCAAATTAACTAACTACCTATTTGATCGATACATGGATTGACAATGCTTAATATTTCAAGATAACTAATAAATAAAAAATTAGGATACTTCAACAATGGATTATATATTCAATAGGTAGGAGTTTTCGGCAATTCGTCAAACAAAAATGAGCAAAATATGACAAAAAATGCCTAACTACCTATTTGATCGCCCAACAAAACATTTGCAGTGATCCTTAACTTGACTCTAGCTATTATTTGAAGAGTAATAATTAATAAAAAAATGATCATACATCAACATAGTGTTATCTATACAAAAGTCGCAATTTTCCTAAGGTTGTTCGAGTAGAAATGACTTTAAGAAGGTCAAATTAACTAACTACCTATTTGATCGATACATGGATTGACAATGCTTAATATTTCAAGATAACTAATAAATAAAAAATTAAGGTACTGCAACAAAGGATTATATATTCAATAGGTAGGAGTTTTCGGCAATTGGTCAAACAGAAATGAGCAAAATATGACAAAAAATGCCTAACTACCTATTTGATCGCCGCGCAAAACATTTGCAGTGATCCTTAACTTGAATCTAGCTATTATTTGAAACGTAATACTAAATAAAAAAATGATCATACATCAACATAGTGTTATCTATACAAAAGTCGTAATTTTCCTAAGGTTCTTCGAGTAGAAATGACTTTAGGAAGGTCAAATTAACTAACTACCTATTTGATCGATACAAGGATTGACAATGCTTATTATTTCAAGATAACTAATAAATACAAAATTAGGGTACTTCAACAATGGATTATATATTCAATAGGTAGGAGTTTTCGGCAATTCGTCAAACAGAATTGAGCAAAATATGACAAAAAATGCCAAACAAACAATTTGATCGCCGCGCAAAAAATTTGCAGTGATCCTTAACTTGACTCTACCAGTTAATTGAAGCGTAATAATTAATAAAAAAATGATTATACATCAACATACTGTTATCTATACAAAAGTCACAATTTTCATAAGGTTCTTCGAGTAGAAATGACTTTAAGAAGTTAAAATTAACTAACTACCTATTTGATCGATACATGGATTGACAATGCTTAAAATTTCAAGATAACGAATAAATAAAAAATTGGGATACTTCAAGAAAGGATTATATATTCAATAGGTAGGAGTTTTCGGCAATTCGTCAAACAGAAATGAGCAAAATATGACAAAAAATGCCTAACTACATATTTGATCGCCGCGCAAAACATTTGCAGTGATCTTTAACTTGACTCTTGCTATTATTTGAAGCATAACAATTAATAAAAAAATGATCATACATCAACATATTATTATCTATACAAAAGTCGTAATTTTCTTAATGTTCTTCGAGTAGAAATGACTTTAGGAAGGTCAAATTAACTAACTACCTATTTGATCGATACATGGATTGACAATGCTTATTATTTCAAGATAACTAATAAATACAAAATTAGGGTACTTCAACAATGGATTATATATTCAATAGGTAGGAGTTTTCGGCAATTCGTCAAACAGAATTGAGCAAAATATGACAAAAAATGCCAAACAAACTATTTGATCGCCGCGCAAAAAATTTGCAGTGATCCTTAACTTGACTCTACCAGTTAATTGAAGCGTAATAATTAATAAAAAAATGATTATACATCAACATACTGTTATCTATACAAAAGTCGCAATTTTCATAAGGTTCTTCGAGTAGAAATGACTTTAAGAAGTTAAAATTAACTAACTACCTGTTTGATCGATACATGGATTGACAATGCTTAAAATTTCAAGATAACGAATAAATAAAAAATTGGGATACTTCAAGAAAGGATTATATATTCAATAGGTAGGAGTTTTCGGCAATTCGTCAAACAGAAATGAGCAAAATATGACAAAAAATGCCTAACTACCTATTTGATCGCCGCGCAAAACATTTGCAGTGATCTTTAACTTGACTCTTGCTATTATTTGAAGCGTAACAATTAATAAAAAAATGATCATACATCAACATAATGTTATCTATACAAAAGTCGTAATTTTCTTAATGTTCTTCGAGTAGAAATGACTTTAGGAAGAGCAAATTAACTAACTACCTATTTGATCGATACATGGATTGACAATGCTTAAAATTTCAAGATAACGAATAAATAAAAAATTGGGATACTTCAAGAAAGGATTATATATTCAATAGGTAGGAGTTTTCGGCAATTCGTCAAACAGAAATGAGCAAAATATGACAAAAAATGCCTAACTACCTATTTGATCGCCGCGCAAAACATTTGCAGTGATCTTTAACTTGACTCTTGCTATTATTTGAAGCGTAACAATTAATAAAAAAATGATCATACATCAACATAATGTTATCTATACAAAAGTCGTAATTTTCTTAATGTTCTTCGAATAGAAATGACTTTAGGAAGAGCAAATTAACTTACTACCTATTTGATCGATACATGGATTGACAATGCTTAATATTTCAAGATAACTAATAAATAAAAAATTAGGGTACTTCAACAAAGGATTATATATTCAATAGGTTGGAGTTTTCGGCAATTCGTCAAACAGAAATGAGCAAAATATGACAAAAAATGCCTAACTACCTATTTGATCGCCGCGCAAAATATTTGCAGTGATCCTTAACTTGATTCTAGCTATTATTTTAAGAGTAATAATTAAAAAAAAAATGATCATACATCAACATAGTGTTATCTATACAAAAGTCTCATTTTTCCTAAGGTTGTTCGAGTAGAAATGACTTTAAGAAGGTCAAATTGACTAACTACCTATTTGATCGATACATGGATTGACAATGCTTAATATTTCAAGATAACTAATAACTAAAAAATTAGGATACTTCAACAAAGGATTATATATTCAATAGATAGGAGTTTTCGGCAATTGGTCATACAGAAATGAGCAAAATATGACAAAAAATGCCTAACTACCTATTTGATCGCCGCGCAAAACATTTGCAGTGATCGTGAACTTGAATTTTGCTATTATTTGAAGCGTAATAATAAATAAAAAAATGATCATACATCAACATAGTGTTATCTATACAAAAGTCGCAATTTTCCTAAGGTTGTTCGAGTAGAAATGACATTAAGAAGGTCAAATTAACTAACTACTTATTTGATCGATACATGGATTGACAATGCTTAATATTTCAAGATAACTAATAAATAAAAAATTAGGATACTTCAACAATGGATTATATATTCAATAGGTAGGAGTTTTCGGCAATTCGTCAAACAAAAATGAGCAAAATATGACAAAAAATGCCTAACTACCTATTTGATCGCCGCACAAAACATTTGCAGTGATCCTTAACTTGACTCTAGCTATTATTTGAAGCGTAATAATTAATAAAAAAATGATCATACATCAACATAGTGTTATCTATACAAAAGTCGCAATTTTCCAATGGTTGTTCGAGTAGAAATGACTTTAAGAAGGTCAAATTAACTAACTACCTATTTGATCGATACATGGATTGACAATGCTTAATATTTCAAGATAACTAATAAATAAAAAATTAGGATACTTCAACAAAGGATTATATATTCAATAGATAAGAGTTTTCGGCAATTGGTCATACAGAAATGAGCAAAATATGACAAAAAATGCCTAACTACCTATTTGATCGCCGCGCAAAACATTTGCAGTGATCGTTAACTTGACTTTTGTTATTATTTGAAGCGTAATAATAAATAAAAAAATGATCATACATCAACATAGTGTTATCTATACAAAAGTCGCAATTTTTCTAATGTTCTTCGAGTAGAAATGACTTTAAGAAGGTCAAATTAACTAACTACCTATTTGATCGATACATGGATTGACAATGCTTAAAATTTCAAGATAACTAATAAATTAAAATTTAAGGTACTTCAACAAAGGATTATATATTCAATAGGTAGGAGTTTTCGGCAATTCGTCAAACAGAAATGAACAAAATATGACAAAAAATGCCTAACTACCTATTTGATCGCCGCGCAAAACATTTGCAGTGATCCTTAACTTGACTCTAGCTATTATTTGAAGAGTAATAATTAATAAAAAAATGATCATACATCAACATAGTGTTATCTATACAAAAGTCGCAATTTTCCTAAGGTTGTTCGAGTAGAAATGACTTTAAGAAGGTCAAATTAACTAACTACCTATTTGATCGATACATGGATTGACAATGCTTAATATTTCAAGATAACTAATAAATAAAAAATTAAGGTACTGCAACAAAGGATTATATATTCAATAGGTAGGAGTTTTCGGCAATTGGTCAAACAGAAATGAGCAAAATATGACAAAAAATGCCTAACTACCTATTTGATCGCCGCGCAAAACATTTGCAGTGATCCTTAACTTGAATCTAGCTATTATTTGAAACGTAATACTAAATAAAAAAATGATCATACATCAACATAGTGTTATCTATACAAAAGTCGTAATTTTCCTAAGGTTCTTCGAGTAGAAATGACTTTAGGAAGGTCAAATTAACTAACTACCTATTTGATCGATACAAGGATTGACAATGCTTATTATTTCAAGATAACTAATAAATACAAAATTAGGGTACTTCAACAATGGATTATATATTCAATAGGTAGGAGTTTTCGGCAATTCGTCAAACAGAATTGAGCAAAATATGACAAAAAATGCCAAACAAACTATTTGATCGCCGCGCAAAAAATTTGCAGTGATCCTTAACTTGACTCTACCAGTTAATTGAAGCGTAATAATTAATAAAAAAATGATTATACATCAACATACTGTTATCTATACAAAAGTCACAATTTTCATAAGGTTCTTCGAGTAGAAATGACTTTAAGAAGTTAAAATTAACTAACTACCTATTTGATCGATACATGGATTGACAATGCTTAAAATTTCAAGATAACGAATAAATAAAAAATTGGGATACTTCAAGAAAGGATTATATATTCAATAGGTAGGAGTTTTCGGCAATTGGTCAAACAGAAATGAGCAAAATATGACAAAAAATGCCTAACTACCTATTTGATCGCCGCGCAAAACATTTGCAGTGATCCTTAACTTGAATCTAGCTATTATTTGAAGCGTAATAATAAATAAAAAAATGATCATACATCAACATAGTGTTATCTATACAAAAGTCGCAATTTTTCTAATGTTCTTCGAGTAGAAATGACTTTAAGAAGGTCAAATTAACTAACTACCTATTTGATCGATACATGGATTGACAATGCTTAAAATTTCAAGATAACTAATAAATTAAAATTTAAGGTACTTCAACAAAGGATTATATATTCAATAGGTAGGAGTTTTCGGCAATTCGTCAAACAGAAATGAACAAAATATGACAAAAAATGCCTAACTACCTATTTGATCGCCGCGCAAAACATTTGCAGTGATCCTTAACTTGACTCTAGCTATTATTTGAAGAGTAATAATTAATAAAAAAATGATCATACATCAACATAGTGTTATCTATACAAAAGTCGCAATTTTCCTAAGGTTGTTCGAGTAGAAATGACATTAAGAAGGTCAAATTAACTAACTACTTATTTGATCGATACATGGATTGACAATGCTTAATATTTCAAGATAACTAATAAATAAAAAATTAGGATACTTCAAGAAAGGATTATATATTCAATAGGTAGGAGTTTTCGGCAATTCGTCAAACAGAAATGAGCAAAATATGACAAAAAATGCCTAACTACCTATTTGATCGCCGCGCAAAACATTTGCAGTGATCTTTAACTTGACTCTTGCTATTATTTGAAGCATAACAATTAATAAAAAAATGATCATACATCAACATAATATTATCTATACAAAAGTCGTAATTTTCTTAATGTTCTTCGAGTAGAAATGACTTTAGGAAGGTCAAATTAACTAACTACCTATTTGATCGATACATGGATTGACAATGCTTATTATTTCAAGATAACTAATAAATACAAAATTAGGGTACTTCAACAATGGATTATATATTCAATAGGTAGGAGTTTTCGGCAATTCGTCAAACAGAATTGAGCAAAATATGACAAAAAATGCCAAACAAACTATTTGATCGCCGCGCAAAAAATTTGCAGTGATCCTTAATTTGACTCTACCAGTTAATTGAAGCGTAATAATTAATAAAAAAATGATTATACATCAACATACTGTTATCTATACAAAAGTCGCAATTTTCATAAGGTTCTTCGAGTAGAAATGACTTTAAGAAGTTAAAATTAACTAACTACCTGTTTGATCGATACATGGATTGACAATGCTTAAAATTTCAAGATAACGAATAAATAAAAAATTGGGATACTTCAAGAAAGGATTATATATTCAATAGGTAGGAGTTTTCGGCAATTCGTCAAACAGAAATGAGCAAAATATGACAAAAAATGCCTAACTACCTATTTGATCGCCGCGCAAAACATTTGCAGTGATCTTTAACTTGACTCTTGCTATTATTAGAAGCATAACAATTAATAAAAAAATGATCATACATCAACATAATATTATCTATACAAAAGTCGTAATTTTCTTAATGTTCTTCGAGTAGAAATGACTTTAGGAAGGTCAAATTAACTAACTACCTATTTGATCGATACATGGATTGACAATGCTTAATATTTCAAGATAACTAATAAATAAAAAATTAGGGTACTTCAACAAAGGATTATATATTCAATAGGTTGGAGTTTTCGGCAATTCGTCAAACAGAAATGAGCAAAATATGACAAAAAATGCCTAACTACCTATTTGATCGCCGCGCAAAATATTTGCAGTGATCCTTAACTTGACTCTAGCTATTATTTTAAGAGTAATAATTAATAAAAAAATGATCATACATCAACATAGTGTTATCTATACAAAAGTCTCATTTTTCCTAAGGTTGTTCGAGTAGAAATGACTTTAAGAAGGTCAAATTAACTAACTACCTATTTGATCGATACATGGATTGACAATGCTTAATATTTCAAGATAACTAATAAATAAAAAATTAGGATACTTCAACAAAGGATTATATATTCAATAGGTAGGAGTTTTAGGCAATTGGTCATACAGAAATGAGCAAAATATGACAAAAAATGCCTAACTACCTATTTGATCGCCGCGCAAAACATTTGCAGTGATCGTTAACTTGACTTTTGCTAATATTTGAAGCGTAATAATAAATAAAAAAATGATCATACAACAACATAGTGTTATCTATACAAAAGTCGCAATATTTCTAATGTTCTTCGAGTAGAAATGACTTTAAGAAGGTCAAATTAACTAACTACCTATTTGATCGATACATGGATTGACAATGCTTAATATTTCAAAATAACTAATAAATAAAAAATTAGGATACTTCAACAAAGGATTATATATTCAATAGATAGGAGTTTTCGGCAATTGGTCATACAGAAATGAGCAAAATATGACAAAAAATGCCTAACTACCTATTTGATCGCCGCGCAAAACATTTGCAGTGATCCTTAACTTGACTTTTGCTATTATTTGAAGCGTAATAATAAATAAAAAAATGATCATACATCAATCTATACAAAAGTCGCAATTTTCCTAATGTTCTTCAAGTATAAATGACTTTAAGAAGGTCAAATTAACTAACTACCTATTTGATCGATACATGGATTGACAATGCTTAAAATTTCAAGATAACTAATAAATAAAAAATTAAGGGTCTTCAACAAAGGATTATATATTCAATATGTAGGAGTTTTCGGCAATTCGTCAAACAGAAATGAGCAAAATATGACAAAAAATGCCTAACTACCTATTTGATCGCCGCGCAAAACATGTGTAGTGATCCTTAACTTGACTCTAGCTATTATTTGAAGAGTAATAATTAATAAAAAAAATGATCATACATCAACATAGTGTTATCTATACAAAAGTCGCAATTTTCCTAAGGTTGTTCGAGTAGAAATGACATTAAGAAGGTCAAATTAACTAACTACTTATTTGATCGATACATGGATTGACAATGCTTAATATTTCAAGATAACTAATAAATAAAAAATTAGGATACTTCAACAATGGATTATATATTCAATAGGTAGGAGTTTTCGGCAATTGGTCAAACAGAAATGAGCAAAATATGACAAAAAATGCCTAACTACCTATTTGATCGCCGCGCAAAAAATTTGCAGTGATCCTTAACTTGAATCTAGCTATTATTTGAAACGTAAAATTTAATAAAAAAAATGATCATACATCAACATAGTGTTATCTATACAAAAGTCGTAATTTTCCTAAGGTTCTTCGAGTAGAAATGACTTTAGGAAGGTCAAATTAACTAACTACCTATTTGATCGATACAAGGATTGACAATGCTTATTATTTCAAGATAACTAATAAATACAAAATTAGGGTACTTCAACAATGGATTATATATTCAATAGGTAGGAGTTTTCGGCAATTCGTCAAACAGAATTGAGCAAAATATGACAAAAAATGCCAAACAAACTATTTGATCGCCGCGCAAAAAATTTGCAGTGATCCTTAACTTGACTCTACCAGTTAATTGAAGCGTAATAATTAATAAAAAAATGATTATACATCAACATAGTGTTATCTATACAAAAGTCACAATTTTCATAAGGTTCTTCGAGTAGAAATGACTTTAAGAAGTTAAAATTAACTAACTACCTATTTGATCGATACATGGATTGACAATGCTTAAAATTTCAAGATAACGAATAAATAAAAAATTGGGATACTTCAAGAAAGGATTATATATTCAATAGGTAGGAGTTTTCGGCAATTCGTCAAACAGAAATGAGCAAAATATGACAAAAAATGCCTAACTACCTATTTGATCGTCGCGCAAAACATTTGCAGTGATCTTTAACTTGACTCTTGCTATTATTTGAAGCATAACAATTAATAAAAGAATGATCATACATCAACATAATATTATCTATACAAAAGTCGTAATTTTCTTAATGTTCTTCGAGTAGAAATGACTTTAGGAAGGTCAAATTAACTAACTACCTATTTGATCGATACATGGATTGACAATGCTTAATATTTCAAGATAACTAATAAATAAAAAATTAGGGTACTTCAACAAAGGATTATATATTCAATAGGTTGGAGTTTTCGGCAATTCGTCAAACAGAAATGAGCAAAATATGACAAAAAATGCCTAACTACCTATTTGATCGCCGCGCAAAATATTTGCAGTGATCCTTAACTTGACTCTAGCTATTATTTTAAGAGTAATAATTAATAAAAAAATGATCATACATCAACATAGTGTTATCTATACAAAAGTCTCATTTTTCCTAAGGTTGTTCGAGTAGAAATGACTTTAAGAAGGTCAAATTAACTATCTACCTATTTGATCGTTACATGGATTGACAATGCTTAATATTTCAAGATAACTAATAAATAAAAAATTAGGATACTTCAACAAAGGATTATATATTCAATAGATAGGAGTTTTCGGCAATTGGTCATACAGAAATGAGCAAAATATGACAAAAAATGCCTAACTACCTATTTGATCGCCGCGCAAAACATTTGCAGTGATCGTTAACTTGACTTTTGCTAATATTTGAAGCGTAATAATAAATAAAAAAATGATCATACAACAACATAGTGTTATCTATACAAAAGTCGCAATTTTTCTAATG
Organism: Rhodomyrtus psidioides; assembly: GCA_021437785.1. Classification (NCBI taxonomy): domain Eukaryota; kingdom Viridiplantae; phylum Streptophyta; class Magnoliopsida; order Myrtales; family Myrtaceae; genus Rhodomyrtus; species Rhodomyrtus psidioides. The sequence continues at coordinate 2,072,095 of JAILYB010000089.1, forward strand.
TTCTTCGAGTAGAAATGACTTTAAGAAGGTCAAATTAACTAACTACCTATTTGATTGATACATGGATTGACAATGCTTAATATTTCAAGATAACTAATAAATAAAAAATTAGGATACTTCAACAAAGGATTATATATTCAATAGATAGGAGTTTTCGGCAATTGGTCATACAGAAATGAGCAAAATATGACAAAAAATGCCTAACTACCTATTTGATCGCCGCGCAAAACATTTGCAGTGATCCTTAACTTGACTTTTGCTATTATTTGAAGCGTAATAATAAATAAAAAAATGATCATACATCAATCTATACAAAAGTCGCAATTTTCCTAATGTTCTTCGAGTAGAAATGACTTTAAGAAGGTCAAATTAACTAACTACCTATTTGATCGATACATGGATTGACAATGCTTAAAATTTCAAGATAACTAATAAATAAAAAATTAAGGGTCTTCAACAAAGGATTATATATTCTATAGGTAGGAGTTTTCGGCAATTCGTCAAACAGAAATGAGCAAAATATGACAAAAAATGCCTAACTACCTATTTGATCGCCGCGCAAAACATGTGTAGTGATCCTTAACTTGACTCTAGCTATTATTTGAAGAGTAATAATTAATAAAAAAAATGATCATACATCAACATAGTGTTATCTATACAAAAGTCGCAATTTTCCTAAGGTTGTTCGAGTAGAAATGACATTAAGAAGGTCAAATTAACTAACTACTTATTTGATCGATACATGGATTGACAATGCTTAATATTTCAAGATAACTAATAAATAAAAAATTAGGATACTTCAACAATGGATTATATATTCAATAGGTAGGAGTTTTCGGCAATTGGTCAAACAGAAATGAGCAAAATATGACAAAAAATGCCTAACTACCTATTTGATCGCCGCGCAAAAAATTTGCAGTGATCCTTAACTTGAATCTAGCTATTATTTGAAACGTAATACTAAATAAAAAAATGATCATACATCAACATAGTGTTATCTATACAAAAGTCGTAATTTTCCTAAGGTTCTTCGAGTAGAAATGACTTTAGGAAGGTCAAATTAACTAACTACCTATTTGATCGATACAAGGATTGACAATGCTTATTATTTCAAGATAACTAATAAATACAAAATTAGGGTACTTCAACAATGGATTATATATTCAATAGGTAGGAGTTTTCGGCAATTCGTCAAACAGAATTGAGCAAAATATGACAAAAAATGCCAAACAAACTATTTGATCGCCGCGCAAAAAATTTGCAGTGATCCTTAACTTGACTCTACCAGTTAATTGAAGCGTAATAATTAATAAAAAAATGATTATACATCAACATAGTGTTATCTATACAAAAGTCACAATTTTCTTAATGTTGTTCGAGTAGAAATGACTTTAAGAAGTTAAAATTAACTAACTACCTATTTGATCGATACATGGATTGACAATGCTTAATATTTCAAGATAACTAATAAATAAAAAATTAGGATACTTCAACAAAGGATTATATATTCAATAGATAGGAGTTTTCGGCAATTGGTCATACAGAAATGAGCAAAATATGACAAAAAATGCCAAACTACCTATTTGATCGCCGCGCAAAACATTTGCAGTGATCGTTAACTTCACTTTTGTTATTATTTGAAGCGTAATAATAAATAAAAAAATGATCATACATCAACATAGTGTTATCTATACAAAAGTCGCAATTTTTCTAATGTTCTTCGACTAGAAATGACTTTAAGAAGGTCAAATTAACTAACTACCTATTTGATCGATACATGGATTGACAATGCTTAAAATTTCAAGATAACTAATAAATTAAAATTTAAGGTACTTCAACAAAGGATTATATATTCAATAGGTAGGAGTTTTCGGCAATTCGTCAAACAGAAATGAACAAAATATGACAAAAAATGCCTAACTACCTATTTGATCGCCGCGCAAAACATTTGCAGTGATCCTTAACTTGACTCTAGCTATTATTTGAAGAGTAATAATTAATAAAAAAATGATCATACATCAACATAGTGTTATCTATACAAAAGTCGCAATTTTCCTAAGGTTGTTCGAGTAGAAATGACATTAAGAAGGTCAAATTAACTAACTACTTATTTGATCGATACATAGATTGACAATGCTTAATATTTCAAGATAACTAATAAATAAAAAATTAGGATACTTCAACAAAGGATTATATATTCAATAGGTAGGAGTTTTCGGCAATTCGTCAAACAGAAATGAGCAAAATATGACAAAAAATGCCTAACTACCTATTTCATCGCCGCGCAAAACATGTGTAGTGATCCTTAACTTGACTCTAGCTATTATTTGAAGAGTAATAATTAATAAAAAAAAATGATCATACATCAACATAGTGTTATCTATACAAAAGTCGCAATTTTCCTAAGGTTGTTCGAGTAGAAATGACATTAAGAAGGTCAAATTAACTAACTACTTATTTGATCGATACATGGATTGACAATGCTTAATATTTCAAGATAACTAATAAATAAAAAATTAGGATACTTCAACAATGGATTATATATTCAATAGGTAGGAGTTTTCGGCAATTGGTCAAACAGAAATGAGCAAAATATGACAAAAAATGCCTAACTACCTATTTGATCGCCGCGCAAAACATTTGCAGTGATCCTTAACTTGAATCTAGCTATTATTTGAAACGTAATACTAAATAAAAAAATGATCATACATCAACATAGTGTTATCTATACAAAAGTCGTAATTTTCCTAAGGTTCTTCGAGTAGAAATGACTTTAGGAAGGTCAAATTAACTAACTACCTATTTGATCGATACAAGGATTGACAATGCTTATTATTTCAAGATAACTAATAAATACAAAATTAGGGTACTTCAACAATGGATTATATATTCAATAGGTAGGAGTTTTCGGCAATTCGTCGAACAGAATTGAGCAAAATATGACAAAAAATGCCAAACAAACTATTTGATCGCCGCGCAAAAAATTTGCAGTGATCCTTAACTTGACTCTACCAGTTAATTGAAGCGTAATAATTAATAAAAAAATGATTATACATCAACATAGTGTTATCTATACAAAAGTCACAATTTTCATAAGGTTCTTCGAGTAGAAATGACTTTAAGAAGTTAAAATTAACTAACTACCTATTTGATCGATACATGGATTGACAATGCTTAAAATTTCAAGATAACGAATAAATAAAAAATTGGGATACTTCAAGAAAGGATTATATATTCAATAGGTAGGAGTTTTCGGCAATTCGTCAAACAGAAATGAGCAAAATATGACAAAAAATGCCTAACTACCTATTTGATCGCCGCGCAAAACATTTGCAGTGATCTTTAACTTGACTCTTGCTATTATTTGAAGCATAACAATTAATAAAAAAATGATCATACATCAACATAATATTATCTATACAAAAGTCGTAATTTTCTTAATGTTCTTCCAGTAGAAATGACTTTAGGAAGGTCAAATTAACTAACTACCTATTTGATCGATACATGGATTGACAATGCTTAATATTTCAAGATAACTAATAAATAAAAAATTAGGGTACTTCAACAAAGGATTATATATTCAATAGGTTGGAGTTTTCGGCAATTCGTCAAACAGAAATGAGCAAAATATGACAAAAAATGCCTAACTACCTATTTGATCGCCGCGCAAAATATTTGCAGTGATCCTTAACTTGACTCTAGCTATTATTTTAAGAGTAATAATTAATAAAAAAAATGATCATACATCAACATAGTGTTATCTATACAAAAGTCTCATTTTTCCTAAGGTTGTTCGAGTAGAAATGACTTTAAGAAGGTCAAATTAACTAACTACCTATTTGATCGATACATGGATTGACAATGCTTAATATTTCAAGATAACTAATAAATAAAAAATTAGGATACTTCAACAAAGGATTATATATTCAATAGAAAGGAGTTTTCGGCAATTCGTCAAACAGAAATGAGCAAAATATGACAAAAAATGCCTAACTACCTATTTGATCGCCGCGCAAAACATTTGCAGTGATCGTTAACTTGACTTTTGCTAATATTTGATGCGTAATAATAAATAAAAAAATGATCATACAACAACATAGTGTTATCTATACAAAAGTCGCAATTTTTCTAATGTTCTTCGAGTAGAAATGACTTTAAGAAGGTCAAATTAACTAACTACCTATTTGATTGATACATGGATTGACAATGCTTAATATTTCAAGATAACTAATAAATAAAAAATTAGGATACTTCAACAAAGGATTATATATTCAATAGATAGGAGTTTTCGGCAATTGGTCATACAGAAATGAGCAAAATATGACAAAAAATGCCTAACTACCTATTTGATCGCCGCGCAAAACATTTGCAGTGATCCTTAACTTGACTTTTGCTATTATTTGAAGCGTAATAATAAATAAAAAAAATGATCATACATCAATCTATACAAAAGTCGCAATTTTCCTAATGTTCTTCGAGTAGAAATGACTTTAAGAAGGTCAAAGTAACTAACTACCTATTTGATCGATACATGGATTGACAATGCTTAAAATTTCAAGATAACTAATAAATAAAAAATTAAGGGTCTTCAACAAAGGATTATATATTCAATAGGTAGGAGTTTTCGGCAATTCGTCAAACAGAAATGAGCAAAATATGACAAAAAATGCCTAACTACCTATTTGATCGGCGCGCAAAACATGTGCAGTGATCCTTAACTTGACTCTAGCTATTATTTGAAGAGTAATAATTAAAAAAAAATGATCATACATCAACATAGTGTTATCTATACAAAAGTCGCAATTTTCCTAAGGTTGTTCGAGTAGAAATGACATTAAGAAGGTCAAATTAACTAACTACTTATTTGATCGATACATGGATTGACAATGCTTAATATTTCAAGATAACTAATAAATAAAAAATTAGGATACTTCAACAATGGATTATATATTCAATAGGTAGGAGTTTTCGGCAATTCGTCAAACAGAAATGAGCAAAATATGACAAAAATTGCCTAACTACCTATTTGATCGCCGCGCAAAACATTTGCAGTGATCCTTAACTTGACTCTAGCTATTATTTGAAGAGTAATAATTAATAAAAAAATGATCATACATCAACATAATGTTATCTATACAAAAGTCGCAATTTTCCTAAGGTTGTTCGAGTAGAAATGACATTAAGAAGGTCAAATTAACTAACTACTTATTTGATCGATACATGGATTGACAATGCTTAATATTTCAAGATAACTAATAAATAAAAAATTAGGATACTTCAACAATGGATTATATATTCAATAGGTAGGAGTTTTCGGCAATTCGTCAAACAGAAATTAGCAAAATTTGACAAAAAATGCCAAACTACCTATTTGATCGCCGCGCAAAACATTTGCAGTGATCCTTAACTTGACTCTAGCTATTATTTGAAGCGTAATAATTAATAAAAAAATGATCATACATCAACATAGTGTTATCTATACAAAAGTCGCAATTTTCCTAAGGTTGTTCGAGTAGAAATGACATTAAGAAGGTCAAATTAACTAACTACTTATTTGATCGATACATAGATTGACAATGCTTAATATTTCAAGATAACTAATAAATAAAAAATTAGGATACTTCAACAAAGGATTATATATTCAATAGGTAGGAGTTTTCGGCAATTCGTCAAACAGAAATGAGCAAAATATGACAAAAAATGCCTAACTACCTATTTGATCGCCGCGCAAAACATGTGTAGTGATCCTTAACTTGACTCTAGCTATTATTTGAAGAGTAATAATTAATAAAAAAAAATGATCATACATCAACATAGTGTTATCTATACAAAAGTCGCAATTTTCCTAAGGTTGTTCGAGTAGAAATGACATTAAGAAGGTCAAATTAACTAACTACTTATTTGATCGATACATGGATTGACAATGCTTAATATTTCAAGATAACTAATAAATAAAAAATTAGGATACTTCAACAATGGATTATATATTCAATAGGTAGGAGTTTTCGGCAATTGGTCAAACAGAAATGAGCAAAATATGACAAAAAATGCCTAACTACCTATTTGATCGCCGCGCAAAACATTTGCAGTGATCCTTAACTTGAATCTAGCTATTATTTGAAACGTAATACTAAATAAAAAAATGATCATACATCAACATAGTGTTATCTATACAAAAGTCGTAATTTTCCTAAGGTTCTTCGAGTAGAAATGACTTTAGGAAGGTCAAATTAACTAACTACCTATTTGATCGATACAAGGATTGACAATGCTTATTATTTCAAGATAACTAATAAATACAAAATTAGGGTACTTCAACAATGGATTATATATTCAATAGGTAGGAGTTTTCGGCAATTCGTCGAACAGAATTGAGCAAAATATGACAAAAAATGCCAAACAAACTATTTGATCGCCGCGCAAAAAATTTGCAGTGATCCTTAACTTGACTCTACCAGTTAATTGAAGCGTAATAATTAATAAAAAAATGATTATACATCAACATAGTGTTATCTATACAAAAGTCACAATTTTCATAAGGTTCTTCGAGTAGAAATGACTTTAAGAAGTTAAAATTAACTAACTACCTATTTGATCGATACATGGATTGACAATGCTTAAAATTTCAAGATAACGAATAAATAAAAAATTGGGATACTTCAAGAAAGGATTATATATTCAATAGGTAGGAGTTTTCGGCAATTCGTCAAACAGAAATGAGCAAAATATGACAAAAAATGCCTAACTACCTATTTGATCGCCGCGCAAAACATTTGCAGTGATCTTTAACTTGACTCTTGCTATTATTTGAAGCATAACAATTAATAAAAAAATGATCATACATCAACATAATATTATCTATACAAAAGTCGTAATTTTCTTAATGTTCTTCCAGTAGAAATGACTTTAGGAAGGTCAAATTAACTAACTACCTATTTGATCGATACATGGATTGACAATGCTTAATATTTCAAGATAACTAATAAATAAAAAATTAGGGTACTTCAACAAAGGATTATATATTCAATAGGTTGGAGTTTTCGGCAATTCGTCAAACAGAAATGAGCAAAATATGACAAAAAATGCCTAACTACCTATTTGATCGCCGCGCAAAATATTTGCAGTGATCCTTAACTTGACTCTAGCTATTATTTTAAGAGTAATAATTAATAAAAAAAATGATCATACATCAACATAGTGTTATCTATACAAAAGTCTCATTTTTCCTAAGGTTGTTCGAGTAGAAATGACTTTAAGAAGGTCAAATTAACTAACTACCTATTTGATCGATACATGGATTGACAATGCTTAATATTTCAAGATAACTAATAAATAAAAAATTAGGATACTTCAACAAAGGATTATATATTCAATAGAAAGGAGTTTTCGGCAATTGGTCATACAGAAATGAGCAAAATATGACAAAAAATGCCTAACTACCTATTTGATCGCCGCGCAAAACATTTGCAGTGATCATTAACTTGACTTTTGCTAATATTTGATGCGTAATAATAAATAAAAAAATGATCATACAACAACATAGTGTTATCTATACAAAAGTCGCAATTTTTCTAATGTTCTTCGAGTAGAAATGACTTTAAGAAGGTCAAATTAACTAACTACCTATTTGATTGATACATGGATTGACAATGCTTAATATTTCAAGATAACTAATAAATAAAAAATTAGGATACTTCAACAAAGGATTATATATTCAATAGATAGGAGTTTTCGGCAATTGGTCATACATAAATGAGCAAAATATGACAAAAAATGCCTAACTACCTATTTGATCGCCGCGCAAAACATTTGCAGTGATCCTTAACTTGACTTTTGCTATTATTTGAAGCGTAATAATAAATAAAAAAAATGATCATACATCAATCTATACAAAAGTCGCAATTTTCCTAATGTTCTTCGAGTAGAAATGACTTTAAGAAGGTCAAAGTAACTAACTACCTATTTGATCGATACATGGATTGACAATGCTTAAAATTTCAAGATAACTAATAAATAAAAAATTAAGGGTCTTCAACAAAGGATTATATATTCAATAGGTAGGAGTTTTCGGCAATTCGTCAAACAGAAATGAGCAAAATATGACAAAAAATGCCTAACTACCTATTTGATCGCCGCGCAAAACATGTGCAGTGATCCTTAACTTGACTCTAGCTATTATTTGAAGAGTAATAATTAATAAAAAAAATGATCATACATCAACATAGTGTTATCTATACAAAAGTCGCAATTTTCCTAAGGTTGTTCGAGTAGAAATGACATTAAGAAGGTCAAATTAACTAACTACTTATTTGATCGATACATGGATTGACAATGCTTAATATTTCAAGATAACTAATAAATAAAAAATTAGGATACTTCAACAATGGATTATATATTCAATAGGTAGGAGTTTTCGGCAATTCGTCAAACAGAAATGAGCAAAATATGACAAAAAATGCCTAACTACCTATTTGATCGCCGCGCAAAACATTTGCAGTGATCCTTAACTTGACTCTAGCTATTATTTGAAGAGTAATAATTAATAAAAAAATGATCATACATCAACATAATGTTATCTATACAAAAGTCGCAATTTTCCTAAGGTTGTTCGAGTAGAAATGACATTAAGAAGGTCAAATTAACTAACTACTTATTTGATCGATACATGGATTGACAATGCTTAATATTTCAAGATAACTAATAAATAAAAAATTAGGATACTTCAACAATGGATTATATATTCAATAGGTAGGAGTTTTCGGCAATTCGTCAAACAGAAATTAGCAAAATTTGACAAAAAATGCCTAACTACCTATTTGATCGCCGCGCAAAACATTTGCAGTGATCCTTAACTTGACTCTAGCTATTATTTGAAGCGTAATAATTAATAAAAAAATGATCATACATCAACATAGTGTTATCTATACAAAAGTCGCAATTTTCCTATGGTTGTTCGAGTAGAAAAGACTTTAAGAAGGTCAAATTAACTAACTACCTATTTGAGCGATACATGGAATGACAATGCTTAATATTTCAAGATAACTAATAAATAAAAAATTAAGGTACTGCAACAAAGGATTATATATTCAATAGGTAGGAGTTTTCGGCAATTGGTCAAACAGAAATGAGCATAATATGACAAAAAATGCCTAACTACCAATTTGATCGCCGCGCAAAACATTTGCAGTGACCCTTAACTTGACTCTAGCTATTATTAGAAGCGTAATAATTAATAAAAAAATGATCATACATCAACATAGTGTTATCTATACAAAAGTCTCATTTTTCCTAAGGTTGTTCGAGTAGAAATGACTTTAAGAAGGTCAAATTAACTAACTACCTATTTGATCGATACATGGATTGACAATGCTTAATATTTCAAGATAACTAATAAATAAAAAATTAGGATACTTCAACAAAGGATTATATATTCAATAGATAAGAGTTTTCGGCAATTGGTCATACAGAAATGAGCAAAATATGACAAAAAATTCCTAACTACCTATTTGATCGCCGCGCAAAACATTTGCAGTGATCCTTAACTTGACTCTAGCTATTATTTGAAGAGTAATAATTAATAAAAAAATGATCATACATCAACATAGTGTTATCTATACAAAAGTCGCAATTTTCCTAAGGTTGTTCGAGTAGAAATGACATTAAGAAGGTCAAATTAACTAACTACTTATTTGATCGATACATGGATTGACAATGCTTAATATTTCAAGATAACTAATAAATAAAAAATTAGGATACTTCAACAATGGATTATATATTCAATAGGTAGGAGTTTTCGGCAATTCGTCAAACAGAAATGAGCAAAATATGACAAAAAATGCCTAACTACCTATTTGATCGCCGCGCAAAACATTTGCAGTGATCCTTAACTTGACTCTAGCAATTATTTGAAGCGTAATAATTAATAAAAAAATGATCATACATCAACATAGTGATATCTATACAAAAGTCGCAATTTTCCTATGGTTGTTCGAGTAGAAATGACTTTAAGAAGGTCAAATTAACTAACTACCTATTTGAGCGATACATGGAATGACAATGCTTAATATTTCAAGATAACTAATAAATAAAAAATTAAGGTACTGCAACAAAGGATTATATATTCAATAGGTAGGAGTTTTCGGCAATTGGTCAAACAGAAATGAGCATAATATGACAAAAAAATGCCTAACTACCAATTTGATCGCCGCGCAAAACATTTGCAGTGACCCTTAACTTGACTCTAGCTATTATTAGAAGCGTAATAATTAATAAAAAAATGATCATACATCAACATAGTGTTATCTATACAAAAGTCTCATTTTTCCTAAGGTTGTTCGAGTAGAAATGACTTTAAGAAGGTCAAATTAACTAACTACTTATTTGATCGATACATGGATTGACAATGCTTAATATTTCAAGATAACTAATAAATAAAAAATTATGATACTTCAACAATGGATTATATATTCAATAGGTGGGAGTTTTCGGCAATTCGTCAAACAGAAATGAGCAAAATATGACAAAAAATGCCTAACTACCTATTTGATCGCCGCGCAAAACATTTGCAGTGATCCTTAACTTGACTCTAGCTATTATTTGAAGAGTAATAATTAATAAAAAAATGATCATACATCAACATAATGTTATCTATACGAAAGTCGCAATTTTCCTAAGGTTGTTCGAGTAGAAATGACATTAAGAAGGTCAAATTAACTAACTACTTATTTGATCGATACATGGATTGACAATGCTTAATATTTCAAGATAACTAATAAATAAAAAATTAGGATACTTCAACAATGGATTATATATTCAATAGGTAGGAGTTTTCGGCAATTCGTCAAACAGAAATGAGCAAAATATGACAAAAAATGCCTAACTACCTATTTGATCGCCGCGCAAAACATTTGCAGTGATCCTTAACTTGACTCTAGCTATTATTTAAAGAGTAATAATTAATAAAAAAATGATCATACATCAACATAGTGTTATCTATACAAAAGTCGCGATTTTCCTAAGGTTGTTCGAGTAGAAATGACATTAAGAAGGTCAAATTAACTAACTACTTATTTGATCGATACATGGATTGACAATGCTTAATATTTCAAGATAACTAATAAATAAAAAATTAGGATACTTCAAGAAAGGATTATATATTCAATAGGTAGGAGTTTTCGGCAATTCGTCAAACAGAAATGAGCAAAATATGACAAAAAATGCCTAACTACCTATTTGATCGCCGCGCAAAACATTTGCAGTGATCCTTAACTTGACTCTAGCTATTATTTAAAGAGTAATAATTAATAAAAAAATGATCATACATCAACATAGTGTTATCTATACAAAAGTCGCAATTTTCCTAAGGTTGTTCGAGTAGAAATGACATTAAGAAGGTCAAATTAACTAACTACTTATTTGATCGATACATGGATTGACAATGCTTAATATTTCAAGATAACTAATAAATAAAAAATTAGGATACTTCAAGAAAGGATTATATATTCAATAGGTAGGAGTTTTCGGCAATTCGTCAAACAGAAATGAGCAAAATATGACAAAAAATGCCTAACTACCTATTTGATCGCCGCGCAAAACATTTGCAGTGATCTTTAACTTGACTCTTGCTATTATTTGAAGAGTAATAATTAATAAAAAAATGATCATACATCAACATAGTGTTATCTATACAAAAGTCTCATTTTTCCAAAGGTTGTTCGAGTAGAAATGACTTTAAGAAGGTCAAATTAACTAACTACCTATTTGATCGATACATGGATTGACAATGCTTAATATTTCAAGATAACTAATAAATAAAAAATTAGGATACTTCAACAAAGGATTATATATTCAATAGATAGGAGTTTTCGGCAATTGGTCATACAGAAATGAGCAAAATATGACAAAAAATGCCTAACTACCTATTTGATCGCCGCGCAAAACATTTGCAGTGATCGTTAACTTGACTTTTGCTAATATTTGAAGCGTAATAATAAATAAAAAAATGATCATACAACAACATAGTGTTATCTATACAAAAGTCGCAATTTTTCTAATGTTCTTCAAGTAGAAATGACTTTAAGAAGGTCAAATTAACTAACTACTTATTTGATCGATACATGGATTGACAATGCTTAATATTTCAAGATAACTAATAAATAAAAAATTAGGATACTTCAACAATGGATTATATAATGAATAGATAGGAGTTTTCGGCAATTGGTCATACAGAAATGAGCAAAATATGACAAAAAATGCCTAACTACCTATTTGATCGCCGCGCAAAACATTTGCAGTGATCCTTAACTTGACTTTTGCTATTATTTGAAGCGTAATAATAAATAAAAAAATGATCATAAATCAATCTATACAAAAGTCGCAATTTTCCTAATGTTCTTCGAGTAGAAATGACTTTAAGAAGGTCAAATTAACTAACTACCTATTTGATCGATACATGGATTGACAATGCTTAAAATTTCAAGATAACTAATAAATAAAAAATTAAGGGTCTTCAACAAAGGATTATATATTCAATAGGTAGGAGTTTTCGGCAATTCGTCAAACAGAAATGAGCAAAATATGACAAAAAATGCCTAACTACCTATTTGATCGCCGCGCAAAACATGTGCAGTGATCCTTAACTTGACTCTAGCTATTATTTGAAGAGTAATAATTAATAAAAAAAAATGATCATACATCAACATAGTGTTATCTATACAAAAGTCGCAATTTTCCTAAGGTTGTTCGAGTAGAAATGACATTAAGAAGGTCAAATTAACTAACTACTTATTTGATCGATACATGGATTGACATTGCTTAATATTTCAAGATAACTAATAAATAAAAAATTAGGATACTTCAACAATGGATTATATATTCAATAGGTAGGAGTTTTCGGCAATTCGTCAAACAGAAATGAGCAAAATATGACAAAAAATGCCTAACTACCTATTTGATCGCCGCGCAAAACATTTGCAGTGATCCTTAACTTGACTCTAGCTATTATTTGAAGAGTAATAATTAATAAAAAAATGATCATACATCAACATAATGTTATCTATACAAAAGTCGCAATTTTCCTAAGGTTGTTCGAGTAGAAATGACATTAAGAAGGTCAAATTAACTAACTACTTATTTGATCGATACATGGATTGACAATGCTTAATATTTCAAGATAACTAATAAATAAAAAATTAGGATACTTCAACAATGGATTATATATTCAATAGGTAGGAGTTTTCGGCAATTCGTCAAACAGAAATGAGCAAAATATGACAAAAAATGCCTAACTACCTATTTGATCGCCGCGCAAAACATTTACAGTGATCCTTAACTTGACTCTAGCTATTATTTGAAGCGTAATAATTAATAAAAAAATGATCATACATCAACATACTGTTATCTATACAAAAGTCGCAATTTTCCTATGGTTGTTCGAGTAGAAATGACTTTAAGAAGGTCAAATTAACTAACTACCTATTTGAGCGATACATGGAATGACAATGCTTAATATTTCAAGATAACTAATAAATAAAAAATTAAGGTACTGCAACAAAGGATTATATATTCAATAGGTAGGAGTTTTCGGCAATTGGTCAAACAGAAATGAGCATAATATGACAAAAAATGCCTAACTACCAATTTGATCGCCGCGCAAAACATTTGCAGTGACCCTTAACTTGACACTAGCTATTATTAGAAGCGTAATAATTAATAAAAAAATGATCATACATCAACATAGTGTTATCTATACAAAAGTCTCATTTTTCCTAAGGTTGTTCGAGTAGAAATGACTTTAAGAAGGTCAAATTAACTAACTACCTATTTGATCGATACATGGATTGACAATGCTTAATATTTCAAGATAACTAATAAATAATAAATTAGGATACTTCAAGAAAGGATTATATATTCAATAGGTAGGAGTTTTCGGCAATTCGTCAAACAGAAATGAGCAAAATATGACAAAAAATGCCTAACTACCTATTTGATCGCCGCGCAAAACATTTGCAGTGATCTTTAACTTGACTCTTGCTATTATTTGAAGCATAACAATTAATAAAAAAATGATCATACATCAACATAATATTATCTATACAAAAGTCGTAATTTTCTTAATGTTCTTCGAGTAGAAATGACTTTAGGAAGGTCAAATTAACTAACTACCTATTTGATCGATACATGGATTGACAATGCTTAATATTTCAAGATAACTAATAAATAAAAAATTAGGGTACTTCAACAAAGGATTATATATTCAATAGGTTGGAGTTTTCGGCAATTCGTCAAACAGAAATGAGCAAAATATGACAAAAAATGCCTAACTACCTATTTGATCGCAGCGCAAAATATTTGCAGTGATCCTTAACTTGACTCTAGCTATTATTTTAAGAGTAATAATTAATAAAAAAATGATCATACATCAACATAGTGTTATCTATACAAAAGTCTCATTTTTCCTAAGGTTGTTCGAGTAGAAATGACTTTAAGAAGGTCAAATTAACTAACTACCTATTTGATCGATACATGGATTGACAATGCTTAATATTTCAAGATAACTAATAAATAAAAAATTAGGATACTTCAACAAAGGATTATATATTCAATAGATAGGAGTTTTCGGCAATTGGTCATACAGAAATGAGCAAAATATGACAAAAAATGCCTAACTACCTATTTGATCGCCGCGCAAAACATTTGCAGTGATCGTTAACTTGACTTTTGCTAATATTTGAAGCGTAATAATAAATAAAAAAATGATCATACAACAACATAGTGTTATCTATACAAAAGTCGCAATTTTTCTAATGTTCTTCGAGTAGAAATGACTTTAAGAAGGTCAAATTAACTAACTACCTATTTGATCGATACATGGATTGACAATGCTTAATATTTCAAGATAACTAATAAATAAAAAATTAGGATAGTTCAACAAAGGATTATATATTCAATAGATAGGAGTTTTCGGCAATTGGTCATACAGAAATGAGCAAAATATGACAAAAAATGCCTAACTACCTATTTGATCGCCGCGCAAAACATTTGCAGTGATCCTTAACTTGACTTTTGCTATTATTTGAAGCGTAATAATAAATAAAAAAAATGATCATACATCAATCTATACAAAAGTCGCAATTTTCCTAATGTTCTTCGAGTAGAAATCACTTTAAGAAGGTCAAATTAACTAACTACCTATTTGATCGATACATGGATTGACAATGCTTAAAATTTCAAGATAACTAATAAATAAAAAATTAAGGGTCTTCAACAAAGGATTATATATTCAATAGGTAGGAGTTTTCGGCAATTCGTCAAATAGAAATGAGCAAAATATGACAAAAAATGCCTAACTACCTATTTGATCGCCGCGCAAAACATTTGCAGTGATCCTTAACTTGACTCTAGCTATTATTTAAAGAGTAATAATTAATAAAAAAATGATCATACATCAACATAGTGTTATCTATACAAAAGTCGCAATTTTCCTAAGGTTGTTCGAGTAGAAATGACATTAAGAAGGTCAAATTAACTAACTACTTATTTGATCGATACATGGATTGACAATGCTTAATATTTCAAGATAACTAATAAATAAAAAATTAGGATACTTCAAGAAAGGATTATATATTCAATAGGTAGGAGTTTTCGGCAATTCGTCAAACAGAAATGAGCAAAATATGACAAAAAATGCCTAACTACCTATTTGATCGCCGCGCAAAACATTTGCAGTGATCTTTAACTTGACTCTTGCTATTATTTGAAGAGTAATAATTAATAAAAAAATGATCATACATCAACATAGTGTTATCTATACAAAAGTCTCATTTTTCCAAAGGTTGTTCGAGTAGAAATGACTTTAAGAAGGTCAAATTAACTAACTACCTATTTGATCGATACATGGATTGACAATGCTTAATATTTCAAGATAACTAATAAATAAAAAATTAGGATACTTCAACAAAGGATTATATATTCAATAGATAGGAGTTTTCGGCAATTGGTCATACAGAAATGAGCAAAATATGACAAAAAATGCCTAACTACCTATTTGATCGCCGCGCAAAACATTTGCAGTGATCGTTAACTTGACTTTTGCTAATATTTGAAGCGTAATAATAAATAAAAAAATGATCATACAACAACATAGTGTTATCTATACAAAAGTCGCAATTTTTCTAATGTTCTTCAAGTAGAAATGACTTTAAGAAGGTCAAATTAACTAACTACTTATTTGATCGATACATGGATTGACAATGCTTAATATTTCAAGATAACTAATAAATAAAAAATTAGGATACTTCAACAATGGATTATATAATGAATAGATAGGAGTTTTCGGCAATTGGTCATACAGAAATGAGCAAAATATGACAAAAAATGCCTAACTACCTATTTGATCGCCGCGCAAAACATTTGCAGTGATCCTTAACTTGACTTTTGCTATTATTTGAAGCGTAATAATAAATAAAAAAATGATCATAAATCAATCTATACAAAAGTCGCAATTTTCCTAATGTTCTTCGAGTAGAAATGACTTTAAGAAGGTCAAATTAACTAACTACCTATTTGATCGATACATGGATTGACAATGCTTAAAATTTCAAGATAACTAATAAATAAAAAATTAAGGGTCTTCAACAAAGGATTATATATTCAATAGGTAGGAGTTTTCGGCAATTCGTCAAACAGAAATGAGCAAAATATGACAAAAAATGCCTAACTACCTATTTGATCGCCGCGCAAAACATGTGCAGTGATCCTTAACTTGACTCTAGCTATTATTTGAAGAGTAATAATTAATAAAAAAAAATGATCATACATCAACATAGTGTTATCTATACAAAAGTCGCAATTTTCCTAAGGTTGTTCGAGTAGAAATGACATTAAGAAGGTCAAATTAACTAACTACTTATTTGATCGATACATGGATTGACATTGCTTAATATTTCAAGATAACTAATAAATAAAAAATTAGGATACTTCAACAATGGATTATATATTCAATAGGTAGGAGTTTTCGGCAATTCGTCAAACAGAAATGAGCAAAATATGACAAAAAATGCCTAACTACCTATTTGATCGCCGCGCAAAACATTTGCAGTGATCCTTAACTTGACTCTAGCTATTATTTGAAGAGTAATAATTAATAAAAAAATGATCATACATCAACATAATGTTATCTATACAAAAGTCGCAATTTTCCTAAGGTT
This sequence comes from Rhodomyrtus psidioides, assembly GCA_021437785.1. Classification (NCBI taxonomy): domain Eukaryota; kingdom Viridiplantae; phylum Streptophyta; class Magnoliopsida; order Myrtales; family Myrtaceae; genus Rhodomyrtus; species Rhodomyrtus psidioides. The sequence goes on from JAILYB010000089.1 coordinate 2,089,302, forward strand.
GTTCGAGTAGAAATGACATTAAGAAGGTCAAATTAACTAACTACTTATTTGATCGATACATGGATTGACAATGCTTAATATTTCAAGATAACTAATAAATAAAAAATTAGGATACTTCAACAATGGATTATATATTCAATAGGTAGGAGTTTTCGGCAATTCGTCAAACAGAAATGAGCAAAATATGACAAAAAATGCCTAACTACCTATTTGATCGCCGCGCAAAACATTTACAGTGATCCTTAACTTGACTCTAGCTATTATTTGAAGCGTAATAATTAATAAAAAAATGATCATACATCAACATACTGTTATCTATACAAAAGTCGCAATTTTCCTATGGTTGTTCGAGTAGAAATGACTTTAAGAAGGTCAAATTAACTAACTACCTATTTGAGCGATACATGGAATGACAATGCTTAATATTTCAAGATAACTAATAAATAAAAAATTAAGGTACTGCAACAAAGGATTATATATTCAATAGGTAGGAGTTTTCGGCAATTGGTCAAACAGAAATGAGCATAATATGACAAAAAATGCCTAACTACCAATTTGATCGCCGCGCAAAACATTTGCAGTGACCCTTAACTTGACACTAGCTATTATTAGAAGCGTAATAATTAATAAAAAAATGATCATACATCAACATAGTGTTATCTATACAAAAGTCTCATTTTTCCTAAGGTTGTTCGAGTAGAAATGACTTTAAGAAGGTCAAATTAACTAACTACCTATTTGATCGATACATGGATTGACAATGCTTAATATTTCAAGATAACTAATAAATAATAAATTAGGATACTTCAAGAAAGGATTATATATTCAATAGGTAGGAGTTTTCGGCAATTCGTCAAACAGAAATGAGCAAAATATGACAAAAAATGCCTAACTACCTATTTGATCGCCGCGCAAAACATTTGCAGTGATCTTTAACTTGACTCTTGCTATTATTTGAAGCATAACAATTAATAAAAAAATGATCATACATCAACATAATATTATCTATACAAAAGTCGTAATTTTCTTAATGTTCTTCGAGTAGAAATGACTTTAGGAAGGTCAAATTAACTAACTACCTATTTGATCGATACATGGATTGACAATGCTTAATATTTCAAGATAACTAATAAATAAAAAATTAGGGTACTTCAACAAAGGATTATATATTCAATAGGTTGGAGTTTTCGGCAATTCGTCAAACAGAAATGAGCAAAATATGACAAAAAATGCCTAACTACCTATTTGATCGCAGCGCAAAATATTTGCAGTGATCCTTAACTTGACTCTAGCTATTATTTTAAGAGTAATAATTAATAAAAAAATGATCATACATCAACATAGTGTTATCTATACAAAAGTCTCATTTTTCCTAAGGTTGTTCGAGTAGAAATGACTTTAAGAAGGTCAAATTAACTAACTACCTATTTGATCGATACATGGATTGACAATGCTTAATATTTCAAGATAACTAATAAATAAAAAATTAGGATACTTCAACAAAGGATTATATATTCAATAGATAGGAGTTTTCGGCAATTGGTCATACAGAAATGAGCAAAATATGACAAAAAATGCCTAACTACCTATTTGATCGCCGCGCAAAACATTTGCAGTGATCGTTAACTTGACTTTTGCTAATATTTGAAGCGTAATAATAAATAAAAAAATGATCATACAACAACATAGTGTTATCTATACAAAAGTCGCAATTTTTCTAATGTTCTTCGAGTAGAAATGACTTTAAGAAGGTCAAATTAACTAACTACCTATTTGATCGATACATGGATTGACAATGCTTAATATTTCAAGATAACTAATAAATAAAAAATTAGGATAGTTCAACAAAGGATTATATATTCAATAGATAGGAGTTTTCGGCAATTGGTCATACAGAAATGAGCAAAATATGACAAAAAATGCCTAACTACCTATTTGATCGCCGCGCAAAACATTTGCAGTGATCCTTAACTTGACTTTTGCTATTATTTGAAGCGTAATAATAAATAAAAAAAATGATCATACATCAATCTATACAAAAGTCGCAATTTTCCTAATGTTCTTCGAGTAGAAATCACTTTAAGAAGGTCAAATTAACTAACTACCTATTTGATCGATACATGGATTGACAATGCTTAAAATTTCAAGATAACTAATAAATAAAAAATTAAGGGTCTTCAACAAAGGATTATATATTCAATAGGTAGGAGTTTTCGGCAATTCGTCAAATAGAAATGAGCAAAATATGACAAAAAATGCCTAACTACCTATTTGATCGCCGCGCAAAACATGTGCAGTGATCCTTAACTTGACTCTAGCTATTATTTGAAGAGTAATAATTAATAAAAAAAATGATCATACATCAACATAGTGTTATCTATACAAAAGTCGCAATTTTCCTAAGGTTGTTCGAGTAGAAATGACATTAAGAAGGTCAAATTGACTAACTACTTATTTGATCGATACATGGATTGACAATGCTTAATATTTCAAGATAACTAATAAATAAAAAATTAGGATACTTCAACAATGGATTATATATTCAATAGGTAGGAGTTTTCGGCAATTCGTCAAACAGAAATGAGCAAAATATGACAAAAAATGCCTAACTACCTATTTGATCGCCGCGCAAAATATTTGTAGTGATCCTTAACTTGACTCTAGCTATTATTTTAAGAGTAATAATTAATAAAAAAATGATCATACATCAACATAGTGTTATCTATACAAAAGTCTCATTTTTCCTAAGGTTGTTCGAGTAGAAATGACTTTAAGAAGGTCAACTTAACTAACTACCTATTTGATCGATACATGGATTGACAATGCTTAATATTTCAAGATAACTAATAAATAAAAAATTAGGATACTTCAACAAAGGATTATATATTTAATAGATAGGAGTTTTCGGCAATTGGTCATACAGAAATGAGCAAAATATGACAAAAAATGCCTAACTACCTATTTGATCGCCGCGCAAAACATTTGCAGTGATCGTTAACTTGACTTTTGCTAATATTTGAAGCGTAATAATAAATAAAAAAATGATCATACAACAACATAGTGTTATCTATACAAAAGTCGCAATTTTTCTAATGTTCTTCAAGTAGAAATGACTTTAAGAAGGTCAAATTAACTAACTACCTATTTGATCGATACATGGATTGACAATGCTTAATATTTCAAGATAACTAATAAATAAAAAATTTGGATACTTCAACAAAGGATTATATATTCAATAGATAGGAGTTTTCGGCAATTGGTCATACAGAAATGAGCAAAATATGACAAAAAATGCCTAACTACCTATTTGATCGCCGCGCAAAACATTTGCAGTGATCCTTAACTTGACTTTTGCTATTATTTGAAGCGTAATAATAAATAAAAAAATGATCATAAATCAATCTATACAAAAGTCGCAATTTTCCTAATGTTCTTCGAGTAGAGATGACTTTAAGAAGGTCAAATTAACTAACTACCTATTTGATCGATACATGGATTGACAATGCTTAAAATTTCAAGATAACTAATAAATAAAAAATTAAGGGTCTTCAACAAAGGATTATATATTCAATAGGTAGGAGTTTTCGGCAATTCGTCAAACAGAAATGAGCAAAATATGACAAAAAATGCCTAACTACCTATTTGATCGCCGCGCAAAACATGTGCAGTGATCCTTAACTTGACTCTAGCTATTATTTGAAGAGTAATAATTAATAAAAAAAAATGATCATACATCAACATAGTGTTATCTATACAAAAGTCGCAATTTTCCTAAGGTTGTTCGAGTAGAAATGACATTAAGAAGGTCAAATTAACTAACTACTTATTTGATCGATACATGGATTGACAATGCTTAATATTTCAAGATAACTAATAAATAAAAAATTAGGATACTTCAACAATGGATTATATATTCAATAGGTAGGAGTTTTCGGCAATTCGTCAAACAGAAATGAGCAAAATATGACAAAAAATGCCTAACTACCTATTTGATCGCCGCGCAAAACATTTGCAGTGATCCTTAACTTGACTCTAGCTATTATTTGAAGAGTAATAATTAATAAAAAAATGATCATACATCAACATAATGTTATCTATACAAAAGTCGCAATTTTCCTAAGGTTGTTCGAGTAGAAATGACATTAAGAAGGTCAAATTAACTAACTACTTATTTGATCGATACATGGATTGACAATGCTTAATATTTCAAGATAACTAATAAATAAAAAATTAGGATACTTCAACAATGGATTATATATTCAATAGGTAGGAGTTTTCGGCAATTCGTCAAACAGAAATGAGCAAAATATGACAAAAAATGCCTAACTACCTATTTGATCGCCGCGCAAAACATTTGCAGTGATCCTTAACTTGACTCTAGCTATTATTTGAAGCGTAATAATTAATAAAAAAAATGATCATACATCAACATACTGTTATCTATACAAAAGTCGCAATTTTCCTATGGTTGTTCGAGTAGAAATGACTTTAAGAAGGTCAAATTAACTAACTACCTATTTGAGCGATACATGGAATGACAATGCTTAATATTTCAAGATAACTAATAAATAAAAAATTAAGGTACTGCAACAAAGGATTATATATTCAATAGGTAGGAGTTTTCGGCAATTGGTCAAACAGAAATGAGCATAATATGACAAAAAATGCCTAACTACCAATTTGATCGCCGCGCAAAACATTTGCAGTGACCCTTAACTTGACACTAGCTATTATTAGAAGCGTAATAATTAATAAAAAAATGATCATACATCAACATAGTGTTATCTATACAAAAGTCTCATTTTTCCTAAGGTTGTTCGAGTAGAAATGACTTTAAGAAGGTCAAATTAACTAACTACCTATTTGATCGATACATGGATTGACAATGCTTAATATTTCAAGATAACTAATAAATAAAAAATTAGGATACTTCAAGAAAGGATTATATATTCAATAGGTAGGAGTTTTCGGCAATTCGTCAAACAGAAATGAGCAAAATATGACAAAAAATGCCTAACTACCTATTTGATCGCCGCGCAAAACATTTGCAGTGATCTTTAACTTGACTCTTGCTATTATTTGAAGCATAACAATTAATAAAAAAATGATCATACATCAACATAATATTATCTATACAAAAGTCGTAATTTTCTTAATGTTCTTCGAGTAGAAATGACTTTAGGAAGGTCAAATTAACTAACTACCTATTTGATCGATACATGGATTGACAATGCTTAATATTTCAAGATAACTAATAAATAAAAAATTAGGGTACTTCAACAAAGGATTATATATTCAATAGGTTGGAGTTTTCGGCAATTCGTCAAACAGAATTGAGCAAAATATGACAAAAAATGCCTAACTACCTATTTGATCGCCGCGCAAAATATTTGCAGTGATCCTTAACTTGACTCTAGCTATTATTTTAAGAGTAATAATTAATAAAAAAATGATCATACATCAACATAGTGTTATCTATACAAAAGTCTCATTTTTCCTAAGGTTGTTCGAGTAGAAATGACTTTAAGAAGGTCAAATTAACTAACTACCTATTTGATCGATACATGGATTGACAATGCTTAATATTTCAAGATAACTAATAAATAAAAAATTAGGATACTTCAACAAAGGATTATATATTCAATAGATAGGAGTTTTCGGCAATTGGTCATACAGAAATGAGCAAAATATGACAAAAAATGCCTAACTACCTATTTGATCGCCGCGCAAAACATTTGCAGTGATCGTTAACTTGACTTTTGCTAATATTTGAAGCGTAATAATAAATAAAAAAATGATCATACAACAACATAGTGTTATCTATACAAAAGTCGCAATTTTTCTAATGTTCTTCGAGTAGAAATGACTTTAAGAAGGTCAAATTAACTAACTACCTATTTGATCGATACATGGATGGACAATGCTTAATATTTCAAGATAACTAATAAATAAAAAATTAGGATACTTCAACAAAGGATTATATATTCAATAGATAGGAGTTTTCGGCAATTGGTCAAACAGAAATGAGCAAAATATGACAAAAAATGCCTAACTACCTATTTGATCGCCGCGCAAAACATTTGCAGTGATCCTTAACTTGACTTTTGCTATTATTTGAAGCGTAATAATAAATAAAAAAAATGATCATACATCAATCTATACAAAAGTCGCAATTTTCCTAATGTTCTTCGAGTAGAAATGACTTTAAGAAGGTCAAATTAACTAACTACCTATTTGATCGATACATGGATTGACAATGCTTAAAATTTCAAGATAACTAATAAATAAAATATTAAGGGTCTTCAACAAAGGATTATATATTCAATAGGTAGGAGTTTTCGGCAATTCGTCAAACAGAAATGAGCAAAATATGACAAAAAATGCCTAACTACCTATTTGATCGCCGCGCAAAACATGTGCAGTGATCCTTAACTTGACTCTAGCTATTATTTGAAGAGTAATAATTAATAAAAAAAAATGATCATACATCAACATAGTGTTATCTATACAAAAGTCGCAATTTTCCTAAGGTTGTTCGAGTAGAAATGACATTAAGAAGGTCAAATTAACTAACTACTTATTTGATCGATACATGGATTGACAATGCTTAATATTTCAAGATAACTAATAAATAAAAAATTAGGATACTTCAACAATGGATTATATATTCAATAGGTAGGAGTTTTCGGCAATTCGTCAAACAGAAATGAGCAAAATATGACAAAAAATGCCTAACTACCTATTTGATCGCCGCGCAAAACATGTGCAGTGATCCTTAACTTGACTCTAGCTATTATTTGAAGAGTAATAATTAATAAAAAAAAATGATCATACATCAACATGGTGTTATCTATACAAAAGTCGCAATTTTCCTAAGGTTGTTCGAGTAGAAATGACATTAAGAAGGTCAAATTAACTAACTACTTATTTGATCGATACATGGATTGACAATGCTTAATATTTCAAGATAACTAATAAATAAAAAAATTAGGATACTTCAACAATGGATTATATATTCAATAGGTAGGAGTTTTCGGCAATTCGTCAAACAGAAATGAGCAAAATATGACAAAAAATGCCTAACTACCTATTTGATCGCCGCGCAAAACATTTGCAGTGATCCTTAACTTGACTCTAGCTATTATTTGAAGAGTAATAATTAATAAAAAAATGATCATACATCAACATACTGTTATCTATACAAAAGTCGCAATTTTCCTATGGTTGTTCGAGTAGAAATGACTTTAAGAAGGTCAAATTAACTAACTACCTATTTGAGCGATACATGGAATGACAATGCTTAATATTTCAAGATAACTAATAAATAAAAAATTAAGGTACTGCAACAAAGGATTATATATTCAATAGGTAGGAGTTTTCGGCAATTGGTCAAACAGAAATGAGCATAATATGACAAAAAATGCCTAACGACCAATTTGATCGCCGCGCAAAACATTTGCAGTGACCCTTAACTTGACACTAGCTATTATTAGAAGCGTAATAATTAATAAAAAAATGATCATACATCAACATAGTGTCATCTATACAAAAGTCTCATTTTTCCTAAGGTTGTTCGAGTAGAAATGACTTTAAGAAGGTCAAATTAACTAACTACCTATTTGATCGATACATGGATTGACAATGCCTAATATTTCAAGATAACTAATAAATAAAAAATTAGGATACTTCAAGAAAGGATTATATATTCAATAGGTAGGAGTTTTCGGCAATTCGTCAAACAGAAATGAGCAAAATATGACAAAAAATGCCTAACTACCTATTTGATCGCCGTGCAAAACATTTGCAGTGATCTTTAACTTGACTCTTGCTATTATTTGAAGCATAACAATTAATAAAAAAATGATCATACATCAACATAATATTATCTATACAAAAGTCGTAATTTTCTTAATGTTCTTCGAGTAGAAATGACTTTAGGAAGGTCAAATTAACTAACTACCTATTTGATCGATACATGGATTGACAATGCTTAATATTTCAAGATAACTAATAAATAAAAAATTAGGGTACTTCAACAAAGGATTATATATTCAATAGGTTGGAGTTTTCGGCAATTCGTCAAACAGAATTGAGCAAAATATGACAAAAAATGCCTAACTACCTATTTGATCGCCGCGCAAAACATTTGCAGTGATCCTTAACTTGACTCTAGCTATTATTTGAAGAGTAATAATTAATAAAAAAATGATCATACATCAACATAATGTTATCTATACAAAAGTCGCAATTTTCCTAAGGTTGTTCGAGTAGAAATGACATTAAGAAGGTCAAATTAACTAACTACTTATTTGATCGATACATGGATTGACAATGCTTAATATTTCAAGATAACTAATAAATAAAAAATTAGGATACTTCAACAATGGATTATATATTCAATAGGTAGGAGTTTTCGGCAATTCGTCAAACAGAAATGAGCAAAATATGACAAAAAATGCCTAACTACCTATTTGATCGACGCGCAAAACATTTGCAGTGATCCTTAACTTGACTCTAGCTATTATTTGAAGCGTAATAATTAATAAAAAAATGATCATACATCAACATACTGTTATCTATACAAAAGTCGCAATTTTCCTATGGTTGTTCGAGTAGAAATGACTTTAAGAAGGTCAAATTAACTAACTACCTATTTGAGCGATACATGGAATGACAATGCTTAATATTTCAAGATAACTAATAAATAAAAAATTAAGGTACTGCAACAAAGGATTATATATTCAATAGGTAGGAGTTTTCGGCAATTGGTCAAACAGAAATGAGCATAATATGACAAAAAATGCCTAACTACCAATTTGATCGCCGCGCAAAACATTTGCAGTGACCCTTAACTTGACACTAGCTATTATTAGAAGCGTAATAATTAATAAAAAAATGATCATACATCAACATAGTGTTATCTATACAAAAGTCTCATTTTTCCTAAGGTTGTTCGAGTAGAAATGACTTTAAGAAGGTCAAATTAACTAACTACCTATTTGATCGATACATGGATTGACAATGCTTAATATTTCAAGATAACTAATAAATAAAAAATTAGGATACTTCAAGAAAGGATTATATATTCAATAGGTAGGAGTTTTCGGCAATTCGTCAAACAGAAATGAGCAAAATATGACAAAAAATGCCTAACTACCTATTTGATCGCCGCGCAAAACATTTGCAGTGATCTTTAACTTGACTCTTGCTATTATTTGAAGCATAACAATTAATAAAAAAATGATCATACATCAACATAATATTATCTATACAAAAGTCGTAATTTTCTTAATGTTCTTCGAGTAGAAATGACTTTAGGAAGGTCAAATTAACTAACTACCTATTTGATCGATACATGGATTGACAATGCTTAATATTTCAAGATAACTAATAAATAAAAAATTAGGGTACTTCAACAAAGGATTATATATTCAATAGGTTGGAGTTTTCGGCAATTCGTCAAACAGAATTGAGCAAAATATGACAAAAAATGCCTAACTACCTATTTGATCGCCGCGCAAAATATTTGCAGTGATCCTTAACTTGACTCTAGCTATTATTTTAAGAGTAATAATTAATAAAAAAATGATCATACATCAACATAGTGTTATCTATACAAAAGTCTCATTTTTCCTAAGGTTGTTCGAGTAGAAATGACTTTAAGAAGGTCAAATTAACTAACTACCTATTTGATCGATACATGGATTGACAATGCTTAATATTTCAAGATAACTAATAAATAAAAAATTAGGATACTTCAACAAAGGATTATATATTCAATAGATAGGAGTTTTCGGCAATTGGTCATACAGAAATGAGCAAAATATGACAAAAAATGCCTAACTACCTATTTGATCGCCGCGCAAAACATTTGCAGTGATCGTTAACTTGACTTTTGCTAATATTTGAAGCGTAATAATAAATAAAAAAATGATCATACAACAACATAGTGTTATCTATACAAAAGTCGCAATTTTTCTAATGTTCTTCGAGTAGAAATGACTTTAAGAAGGTCAAATTAACTAACTACCTATTTGATCGATACATGGATGGACAATGCTTAATATTTCAAGATAACTAATAAATAAAAAATTAGGATACTTCAACAAAGGATTATATATTCAATAGATAGGAGTTTTCGGCAATTGGTCAAACAGAAATGAGCAAAATATGACAAAAAATGCCTAACTACCTATTTGATCGCCGCGCAAAACATTTGCAGTGATCCTTAACTTGACTTTTGCTATTATTTGAAGCGTAATAATAAATAAAAAAAATGATCATACATCAATCTATACAAAAGTCGCAATTTTCCTAATGTTCTTCGAGTAGAAATGACTTTAAGAAGGTCAAATTAACTAACTACCTATTTGATCGATACATGGATTGACAATGCTTAAAATTTCAAGATAACTAATAAATAAAATATTAAGGGTCTTCAACAAAGGATTATATATTCAATAGGTAGGAGTTTTCGGCAATTCGTCAAACAGAAATGAGCAAAATATGACAAAAAATGCCTAACTACCTATTTGATCGCCGCGCAAAACATGTGCAGTGATCCTTAACTTGACTCTAGCTATTATTTGAAGAGTAATAATTAATAAAAAAAAATGATCATACATCAACATAGTGTTATCTATACAAAAGTCGCAATTTTCCTAAGGTTGTTCGAGTAGAAATGACATTAAGAAGGTCAAATTAACTAACTACTTATTTGATCGATACATGGATTGACAATGCTTAATATTTCAAGATAACTAATAAATAAAAAATTAGGATACTTCAACAATGGATTATATATTCAATAGGTAGGAGTTTTCGGCAATTCGTCAAACAGAAATGAGCAAAATATGACAAAAAATGCCTAACTACCTATTTGATCGCCGCGCAAAACATGTGCAGTGATCCTTAACTTGACTCTAGCTATTATTTGAAGAGTAATAATTAATAAAAAAAAATGATCATACATCAACATGGTGTTATCTATACAAAAGTCGCAATTTTCCTAAGGTTGTTCGAGTAGAAATGACATTAAGAAGGTCAAATTAACTAACTACTTATTTGATCGATACATGGATTGACAATGCTTAATATTTCAAGATAACTAATAAATAAAAAATTAGGATACTTCAACAATGGATTATATATTCAATAGGTAGGAGTTTTCGGCAATTCGTCAAACAGAAATGAGCAAAATATGACAAAAAATGCCTAACTACCTATTTGATCGCCGCGCAAAACATTTGCAGTGATCCTTAACTTGACTCTAGCTATTATTTGAAGAGTAATAATTAATAAAAAAATGATCATACATCAACATACTGTTATCTATACAAAAGTCGCAATTTTCCTATGGTTGTTCGAGTAGAAATGACTTTAAGAAGGTCAAATTAACTAACTACCTATTTGAGCGATACATGGAATGACAATGCTTAATATTTCAAGATAACTAATAAATAAAAAATTAAGGTACTGCAACAAAGGATTATATATTCAATAGGTAGGAGTTTTCGGCAATTGGTCAAACAGAAATGAGCATAATATGACAAAAAATGCCTAACTACCAATTTGATCGCCGCGCAAAACATTTGCAGTGACCCTTAACTTGACACTAGCTATTATTAGAAGCGTAATAATTAATAAAAAAATGATCATACATCAACATAGTGTTATCTATACAAAAGTCTCATTTTTCCTAAGGTTGTTCGAGTAGAAATGACTTTAAGAAGGTCAAATTAACTAACTACCTATTTGATCGATACATGGATTGACAATGCCTAATATTTCAAGATAACTAATAAATAAAAAATTAGGATACTTCAAGAAAGGATTATATATTCAATAGGTAGGAGTTTTCGGCAATTCGTCAAACAGAAATGAGCAAAATATGACAAAAAATGCCTAACTACCTATTTGATCGCCGCGCAAAACATTTGCAGTGATCTTTAACTTGACTCTTGCTATTATTTGAAGCATAACAATTAATAAAAAAATGATCATACATCAACATAATATTATCTATACAAAAGTCGTAATTTTCTTAATGTTCTTCGAGTAGAAATGACTTTAGGAAGGTCAAATTAACTAACTACCTATTTGATCGATACATGGATTGACAATGCTTAAAATTTCAAGATAACTAATAAATAAAATATTAAGGGTCTTCAACAAAGGATTATATATTCAATAGGTAGGAGTTTTCGGCAATTCGTCAAACAGAAATGAGCAAAATATGACAAAAAATGCCTAACTACCTATTTGATCGCCGCGCAAAACATGTGCAGTGATCCTTAACTTGACTCTAGCTATTATTTGAAGAGTAATAATTAATAAAAAAAAATGATCATACATTAACATAGTGTTATCTATACAAAAGTCGCAATTTTCCTAAGGTTGTTCGAGTAGAAATGACATTAAGAAGGTCAAATTAACTAACTACTTATTTGATCGATACATGGATTGACAATGCTTAATATTTCAAGATAACTAATAAATAAAAAATTAGGATACTTCAACAATGGATTATATATTCAATAGGTAGGAGTTTTCGGCAATTCGTCAAACAGAAATGAGCAAAATATGACAAAAAATGCCTAACTACCTATTTGATCGCCGCGCAAAACATTTGCAGTGATCCTTAACTTGACTCTAGCTATTATTTGAAGAGTAATAATTAATAAAAAAAAATGATCATACATCAACATGGTGTTATCTATACAAAAGTCGCAATTTTCCTAAGGTTGTTCGAGTAGAAATGACATTAAGAAGGTCAAATTAACTAACTACTTATTTGATCGATACATGGATTGACAATGCTTAATATTTCAAGATAACTAATAAATAAAAAATTAGGATACTTCAACAATGGATTATATATTCAATAGGTAGGAGTTTTCGGCAATTCGTCAAACAGAAATGAGCAAAATATGACAAAAAATGCCTAACTACCTATTTGATCGCCGCGCAAAACATTTGCAGTGATCCTTAACTTGACTCTAGCTATTATTTGAAGAGTAATAATTAATAAAAAAATGATCATACATCAACATACTGTTATCTATACAAAAGTCGCAATTTTCCTATGGTTGTTCGAGTAGAAATGACTTTAAGAAGGTCAAATTAACTAACTACCTATTTGAGCGATACATGGAATGACAATGCTTAATATTTCAAGATAACTAATAAATAAAAAATTAAGGTACTGCAACAAAGGATTATATATTCAATAGGTAGGAGTTTTCGGCAATTGGTCAAACAGAAATGAGCATAATATGACAAAAAATGCCTAACTACCAATTTGATCGCCGCGCAAAACATTTGCAGTGACCCTTAACTTGACACTAGCTATTATTAGAAGCGTAATAATTAATAAAAAAATGATCATACATCAACATAGTGTTATCTATACAAAAGTCTCATTTTTCCTAAGGTTGTTCGAGTAGAAATGACTTTAAGAAGGTCAAATTAACTAACTACCTATTTGATCGATACATGGATTGACAATGCCTAATATTTCAAGATAACTAATAAATAAAAAATTAGGATACTTCAAGAAAGGATTATATATTCAATAGGTAGGAGTTTTCGGCAATTCGTCAAACAGAAATGAGCAAAATATGACAAAAAATGCCTAACTACCTATTTGATCGCCGCGCAAAACATTTGCAGTGATCTTTAACTTGACTCTTGCTATTATTTGAAGCATAACAATTAATAAAAAAATGATCATACATCAACATAATATTATCTATACAAAAGTCGTAATTTTCTTAATGTTCTTCGAGTAGAAATGACTTTAGGAAGGTCAAATTAACTAACTACCTATTTGATCGATACATGGATTGACAATGCTTAATATTTCAAGATAACTAATAAATAAAAAATTAGGGTACTTCAACAAAGGATTATATATTCAATAGGTTGGAGTTTTCGGCAATTCGTCAAACAGAATTGAGCAAAATATGACAAAAAATGCCTAACTACCTATTTGATCGCCGCGCAAAATATTTGCAGTGATCCTTAACTTGACTCTAGCTATTATTTTAAGAGTAATAATTAATAAAAAAATGATCATACATCAACATAGTGTTATCTATACAAAAGTCTCATTTTTCCTAAGGTTGTTCGAGTAGAAATGACTTTAAGAAGGTCAAATTAACTAACTACCTATTTGATCGATACATGGATTGACAATGCTTAATATTTCAAGATAACTAATAAATAAAAAATTAGGATACTTCAACAAAGGATTATATATTCAATAGATAGGAGTTTTGGGCAATTGGTCATACAGAAATGAGCAAAATATGACAAAAAATGCCTAACTACCTATTTGATCGCCGCGCAAAACATTTGCAGTGATCGTTAACTTGACTTTTGCTAATATTTGAAGCGTAATAATAAATAAAAAAATGATCATACAACAACATAGTGTTATCTATACAAAAGTCGCAATTTTTCTAATGTTCTTCGAGTAGAAATGACTTTAAGAAGGTCAAATTAACTAACTACCTATTTGATCGATACATGGATGGACAATGCTTAATATTTCAAGATAACTAATAAATAAAAAATTAGGATACTTCAACAAAGGATTATATATTCAATAGATAGGAGTTTTCGGCAATTGGTCAAACAGAAATGAGCAAAATATGACAAAAAATGCCTAACTACCTATTTGATCGCCGCGCAAAACATTTGCAGTGATCCTTAACTTGACTTTTGCTATTATTTGAAGCGTAATAATAAATAAAAAAAATGATCATACATCAATCTATACAAAAGTCGCAATTTTCCTAATGTTCTTCGAGTAGAAATGACTTTAAGAAGGTCAAATTAACTAACTACCTATTTGATCGATACATGGATTGACAATGCTTAAAATTTCAAGATAACTAATAAATAAAATATTAAGGGTCTTCAACAAAGGATTATATATTCAATAGGTAGGAGTTTTCGGCAATTCGTCAAACAGAAATGAGCAAAATATGACAAAAAATGCCTAACTACCTATTTGATCGCCGCGCAAAACATGTGCAGTGATCCTTAACTTGACTCTAGCTATTATTTGAAGAGTAATAATTAATAAAAAAAAATGATCATACATCAACATAGTGTTATCTATACAAAAGTCGCAATTTTCCTAAGGTTGTTCGAGTAGAAATGACATTAAGAAGGTCAAATTAACTAACTACTTATTTGATCGATACATGGATTGACAATACTTAATATTTCAAGATAACTAATAAATAAAAAATTAGGATACTTCAACAATGGATTATATATTCAATAGGTAGGAGTTTTCGGCAATTCGTCAAACAGAAATGAGCAAAATATGACAAAAAATGCCTAACTACCTATTTGATCGCCGCGCAAAACATGTGCAGTGATCCTTAACTTGACTCTAGCTATTATTTGAAGAGTAATAATTAATAAAAAAAAATGATCATACATCAACATGGTGTTATCTATACAAAAGTCGCAATTTTCCTAAGGTTGTTCGAGTAGAAATGACATTAAGAAGGTCAAATTAACTAACTACTTATTTGATCGATACATGGATTGACAATGCTTAATATTTCAAGATAACTAATAAATAAAAAATTAGGATACTTCAACAATGGATTATATATTCAATAGGTAGGAGTTTTCGGCAATTCGTCAAACAGAAATGAGCAAAATATGACAAAAAATGCCTAACTACCTATTTGATCGCCGCGCAAAACATTTGCAGTGATCCTTAACTTGACTCTAGCTATTATTTGAAGAGTAATAATTAATAAAAAAATGATCATACATCAACATACCGTTATCTATACAAAAGTCGCAATTTTCCTATGGTTGTTCGAGTAGAAATGACTTTAAGAAGGTCAAATTAACTAACTACCTATTTGAGCGATACATGGAATGACAATGCTTAATATTTCAAGATAACTAATAAATAAAAAATTAAGGTACTGCAACAAAGGATTATATATTCAATAGGTAGGAGTTTTCGGCAATTGGTCAAACAGAAATGAGCATAATATGACAAAAAATGCCTAACTACCAATTTGATCGCCGCGCAAAACATTTGCAGTGACCCTTAACTTGACACTAGCTATTATTAGAAGCGTAATAATTAATAAAAAAATGATCATACATCAACATAGTGTTATCTATACAAAAGTCTCATTTTTCCTAAGGTTGTTCGAGTAGAAATGACTTTAAGAAGGTCAAATTAACTAACTACCTATTTGATCGATACATGGATTGACAATGCCTAATATTTCAAGATAACTAATAAATAAAAAATTAGGATACTTCAAGAAAGGATTATATATTCAATAGGTAGGAGTTTTCGGCAATTCGTCAAACAGAAATGAGCAAAATATGACAAAAAATGCCTAACTACCTATTTGATCGCCGCGCAAAACATTTGCAGTGATCTTTAACTTGACTCTTGCTATTATTTGAAGCATAACAATTAATAAAAAAATGATCATACATCAACATAATATTATCTATACAAAAGTCGTAATTTTCTTAATGTTCTTCGAGTAGAAATGACTTTAGGAAGGTCAAATTAACTAACTACCTATTTGATCGATACATGGATTGACAATGCTTAATATTTCAAGATAACTAATAAATAAAAAATTAGGGTACTTCAACAAAGGATTATATATTCAATAGGTTGGAGTTTTCGGCAATTCGTCAAACAGAATTGAGCAAAATATGATAAAAAATGCCTAACTACCTATTTGATCGCCGCGCAAAATATTTGCAGTGATCCTTAACTTGACTCTAGCTATTATTTTAAGAGTAATAATTAATAAAAAAATGATCATACATCAACATAGTGTTATCTATACAAAAGTCTCATTTTTCCTAAGGTTGTTCGAGTAGAAATGACTTTAAGAAGGTCAAATTAACTAACTACCTATTTGATCGATACATGGATTGACAATGCTTAATATTTCAAGATAACTAATAAATAAAAAATTAGGATACTTCAACAAAGGATTATATATTCAATAGATAGGAGTTTTCGGCAATTGGTCATACAGAAATGAGCAAAATATGACAAAAAATGCCTAACTACCTATTTGATCGCCGCGCAAAACATTTGCAGTGATCGTTAACTTGACTTTTGCTAATATTTGAAGCGTAATAATAAATAAAAAAATGATCATACAACAACATAGTGTTATCTATACAAAAGTCGCAATTTTTCTAATGTTCTTCGAGTAGAAATGACTTTAAGAAGGTCAAATTAACTAACTACCTATTTGATCGATACATGGATTGACAATGCTTAATATTTCAAGATAACTAATAAATAAAAAATTAGGATACTTCAACAAAGGATTATATATTCAATAGATAGGAGTTTTCGGCAATTGGTCATACAGAAATGAGCAAAATATGACAAAAAATGCCTAACTACCTATTTGATCGCCGCGCAAAACATTTGCAGTGATCCTTAACTTGACTTTTGCTATTATTTGAAGCGTAATAATAAATAAAAAAAATGATCATACATCAATCTATACAAAAGTCGCAATTTTCCTAATGTTCTTCGAGTAGAAATGACTTTAAGAAGGTCAAATTAACTAACTACCTATTTGATCGATACATGGATTGACAATGCTTAAAATTTCAAGATAACTAATAAATAAAAAATTAAGGGTCTTCAACAAAGGATTATATATTCAATAGGTAGGAGTTTTCGGCAATTCGTCAAACAGAAATGAGCAAAATATGACAAAACATGCCTAACTACCTATTTGATCGCCGCGCAAAACATGTGCAGTGATCCTTAACTTGACTCTAGCTATTATTTGAAGAGTAATAATTAATAAAAAAATGATCATACATCAACATAGTGTTATCTATACAAAAGTCGCAATTTTCCTAAGGTTGTTCGAGTAGAAATGACATTAAGAAGGTCAAATTAACTAACTACTTATTTGATCGATACATGGATTTACAATGCTTAATATTTCAAGATAACTAATAAATAAAAAATTAGGATACTTCAACAATGGATTATATATTCAATAGGTAGGAGTTTTCGGCAATTCGTCAAACAGAAATGAGCAAAATATGACAAAAAATGCCTAACTACCTATTTGATCGCCGCGCAAAATATTTGTAGTGATCCTTAACTTGACTCTAGCTATTATTTTAAGAGTAATAATTAATAAAAAAATGATCATACATCAACATAGTGTTATCTATACAAAAGTCTCATTTTTCCTAAGGTTGTTCGAGTAGAAATGACTTTAAGAAGGTCAAATTAACTAACTACCTATTTGATCGATACATGGATTGACAATGCTTAATATTTCAAGATAACTAATAAATAAAAAATTAGGATACTTCAACAAAGGATTATATATTCAATAGATAGGAGTTTTCGGCAATTGGTCATACAGAAATGAGCAAAATATGACAAAAAATGCCTAACTACCTATTTGATCGCCGCGCAAAACATTTGCAGTGATCGTTAACTTGACTTTTGCTAATATTTGAAGCGTAATAATAAATAAAAAAATGATCATACAACAACATAGTGTTATCTATACAAAAGTCGCAATTTTTCTAATGTTCTTCAAGTAGAAATGACTTTAAGAAGGTCAAATTAACTAACTACCTATTTGATCGATACATGGATTGACAATGCTTAATATTTCAAGATAACTAATAAATAAAAAATTAGGATACTTCAACAAAGGATTATATATTCAATAGATAGGAGTTTTCGGCAATTGGTCATACAGAAATGAGCAAAATATGACAAAAAATGCCTAACTACCTATTTGATCGCCGCGCAAAACATTTGCAGTGATCCTTAACTTGACTTTTGCTATTATTTGAAGCGTAATAATAAATAAAAAAATGATCATAAATCAATCTATACAAAAGTCGCAATTTTCCTAATGTTCTTCGAGTAGAAATGACTTTAAGAAGGTCAAATTAACTAACTACCTATTTGATCGATACATGGATTGACAATGCTTAAAATTTCAAGATACCTAATAAATAAAAAATTAAGGGTCTTCAACAAAGGATTATATATTCAATAGGTAGGAGTTTTCGGCAATTCGTCAAACAGAAATGAGCAAAATATGACAAAAAATGCCTAACTACCTATTTGATCGCCGCGCAAAACATGTGCAGTGATCCTTAACTTGACTCTAGCTATTATTTGAAGAGTAATAATTAATAAAAAAAATGATCATACATCAACATAGTGTTATCTATACAAAAGTCGCAATTTTCCTAAGGTTGTTCGAGTAGAAATGACATTAAGAAGGTCAAATTAACTAACTACTTATTTGATCGATACATGGATTGACAATGCTTAATATTTCAAGATAACTAATAAATAAAAAATTAGGATACTTCCACAATGGATTATATATTCAATAGGTAGGAGTTTTCGGCAATTCGTCAAACAGAAATGAGCAAAATATGACAAAAAATGCCTAACTACCTATTTGATCGCCGCGCAAAACATTTGCAGTGATCCTTAACTTGACTCTAGCTATTATTTTAAGAGTAATAATTAATAAAAAAATGATCATACATCAACATAGTGTTATCTATACAAAAGTCTCATTTTTCCTAAGGTTGTTCGAGTAGAAATGACTTTAAGAAGGTCAAATTAACTAACTACCTATTTGATCGATACATGGATTGACAATGCTTAATATTTCAAGATAACTAATAAATAAAAAATTAGGATACTTCAACAAAGGATTATATATTCAATAGATAGGAGTTTTCGGCAATTGGTCATACAGAAATGAGCAAAATATAACAAAAAATGCCTAACTACCTATTTGATCGCCGCGCAAAACATTTGCAGTGATCGTTAACTTGACTTTTGCTAATATTTGAAGCGTAATAATAAATAAAAAAATTATCATACAACAACATAGTGTTATCTATACAAAAGTCGCAATTTTTCTAATGTTCTTCAAGTAGAAATGACTTTAAGAAGGTCAAATTAACTAACTACCTATTTGATCGATACATGGATTGACAATGCTTAATATTTCAAGATAACTAATAAATAAAAAATTAGGATACTTCAACAAAGGATTATATATTCAATAGATAGGAGTTTTCGGCAATTGGTCATACAGAAATGAGCAAAATATGACAAAAAATGCCTAACTACCTATTTGATCGCCGCGCAAAACATTTGCAGTGATCCTTAACTTGACTTTTGCTATTATTTGAAGCGTAATAATAAATAAAAAAATGATCATAAATCAATCTATACAAAAGTCGCAATTTTCCTAATGTTCTTCGAGTAGAAATGACTTTAAGAAGGTCAAATTAACTAACTACCTATTTGATCGATACATGGATTGACAATGCTTAAAATTTCAAGATAACTAATAAATAAAAAATTAAGGGTCTTCAACAAAGGATTATATATTCAATAGGTAGGAGTTTTCGGCAATTCGTCAAACAGAAATGAGCAAAATATGACAAAAAATGCCTAACTACCTATTTGATCGCCGCGCAAAACATGTGCAGTGATCCTTAACTTGACTCTAGCTATTATTTGAAGAGTAATAATTAATAAAAAAAATGATCATACATCAACATAGTGTTATCTATACAAAAGTCGCAATTTTCCTAAGGTTGTTCGAGTAGAAATGACATTAAGAAGGTCAAATTAACTAACTACTTATTTGATCGATACATGGATTGACAATGCTTAATATTTCAAGATAACTAATAAATAAAAAATTAGGATACTTCCACAATGGATTATATATTCAATAGGTAGGAGTTTTCGGCAATTCGTCAAACAGAAATGAGCAAAATATGACAAAAAATGCCTAACTACCTATTTGATCGCCGCGCAAAACATTTGCAGTGATCCTTAACTTGACTCTAGCTATTATTTGAAGAGTAATAATTAATAAAAAAATGATCATACATCAACATAATGTTATCTATACAAAAGTCGCAATTTTCCTAAGGTTGTTCGAGTAGAAATGAAATTAAGAAGGTCAAATTAACTAACTACTTATTTGATCGATACATGGATTGACAATGCTTAATATTTCAAGATAACTAATAAATAAAAAATTAGGATACTTCAACAATGGATTATATATTCAATAGGTAGGAGTTTTCGGCAATTCGTCAAACAGAAATGAGCAAAATATGACAAAAAATGCCTAACTACCTATTTGATCGCCGCGCAAAACATTTGCAGTGATCCTTAACTTGACTCTAGCTATTATTTGAAGCGTAATAATTAATAAAAAAATGATCATACATCAACATAGTGTTATCTATACAAAAGTCGCAATTTTCCTATGGTTGTTCGAGTAGAAATGACTTTAAGAAGGTCAAATTAACTAACTACCTATTTGAGCGATACATGGAATGACAATGCTTAATATTTCAAGATAACTAATAAATAAAAAATTAAGGTACTGCAACAAAGGATTATATATTCAATAGGTAGGAGTTTTCGGCAATTCGTCAAACAGAAATGAGCATAATATGACAAAAAATGCCTAACTACCAATTTGATCGCCGCGCAAAACATTTGCAGTGACCCTTAACTTGACACTAGCTATTATTAGAAGCGTAATAATTAATAAAAAAATGATCATACATCAACATAGTGTTATCTATACAAAAGTCTCATTTTTCCTAAGGTTGTTCGAGTAGAAA
This sequence comes from Rhodomyrtus psidioides, assembly GCA_021437785.1. NCBI lineage: Eukaryota > Viridiplantae > Streptophyta > Magnoliopsida > Myrtales > Myrtaceae > Rhodomyrtus > Rhodomyrtus psidioides. The sequence goes on from JAILYB010000089.1 coordinate 2,110,998, forward strand.
TGACTTTAAGAAGGTCAAATTAACTAACTACCTATTTGATCGATACATGGATTGACAATGCTTAATATTTCAAGATAACTAATAAATAAAAAATTAGGATACTTCAAGAAAGGATTATATATTCAATAGGTAGGAGTTTTCGGCAATTCGTCAAACAGAAATGAGCATAATATGACAAAAAATGCCTAACTACCAATTTGATCGCCGCGCAAAACATTTGCAGTGACCCTTAACTTGACACTAGCTATTATTAGAAGCGTAATAATTAATAAAAAAATGATCATACATCAACATAGTGTTATCTATACAAAAGTCTCATTTTTCCTAAGGTTGTTCGAGTAGAAATGACTTTAAGAAGGTCAAATTAACTAACTACCTATTTGATCGATACATGGATTGACAATGCTTAATATTTCAAGATAACTAATAAATAAAAAATTAGGATACTTCAAGAAAGGATTATATATTCAATAGGTAGGAATTTTCGGCAATTCGTCAAACAGAAATGAGCAAAATATGACAAAAAATGCCTAACTACCTATTTGATCGCCGCGCAAAACATTTGCAGTGATCTTTAACTTGACTCTTGCTATTATTTGAAGCATAACAATTAATAAAAAAATGATCATACATCAACATAATATTATCTATACAAAAGTCGCAATTTTCCTATGGTTGTTCGAGTAGAAATGACTTTAAGAAGGTCAAATTAACTAACTACCTATTTGAGCGATACATGGAATGACAATGCTTAATATTTCAAGATAACTAATAAATAAAAAATTAAGGTACTGCAACAAAGGATTATATATTCAATAGGTAGGAGTTTTCGGCAATTGGTCAAACAGAAATGAGCATAATATGACAAAAAATGCCTAACTACCAATTTGATCGCCGCGCAAAACATTTGCAGTGACCCTTAACTTGACACTAGCTATTATTAGAAGCGTAATAATTAATAAAAAAATGATCATACATCAACATAGTGTTATCTATACAAAAGTCTCATTTTTCCTAAGGTTGTTCGAGTAGAAATGACTTTAAGAATGTCAAATTAACTAACTACCTATTTGATCGATACATGGAATGACAATGCTTAATATTTCAAGATAACTAATAAATAAAAAATTAGGATACTTCAAGAAAGGATTATATATTCAATAGGTAGGAGTTTTCGGCAATTCGTCAAACAGAAATGAGCATAATATGACAAAAAATGCCTAACTACCAATTTGATCGCCGCGCAAAACATTTGCAGTGACCCTTAACTTGACACTAGCTATTATTAGAAGCGTAATAATTAATAAAAAAATGATCATACATCAACATAGTGTTATCTATACAAAAGTCTCATTTTTCCTAAGGTTGTTCGAGTAGAAATGACTTTAAGAAGGTCAAATTAACTAACTACCTATTTGATCGATACATGGATTGACAATGCTTAATATTTCAAGATAACTAATAAATAAAAAATTAGGATACTTCAAGAAAGGATTATATATTCAATAGGTAGGAGTTTTCGGCAATTCGTCAAACAGAAATGAGCAAAATATGACAAAAAATGCCTAACTACCTATTTGATCGCCGCGCAAAACATTTGCAGTGATCTTTAACTTGACTCTTGCTATTATTTGAAGCATAACAATTAATAAAAAAATGATCATACATCAACATAATATTATCTATACAAAAGTCGCAATTTTCCTATGGTTGTTCGAGTAGAAATGACTTTAAGAAGGTCAAATTAACTAACTACCTATTTGAGCGATACATGGAATGACAATGCTTAATATTTCAAGATAACTAATAAATAAAAAATTAAGGTACTGCAACAAAGGATTATATATTCAATAGGTAGGAGTTTTCGGCAATTGGTCAAACAGAAATGAGCATAATATGACAAAAAATGCCTAACTACCAATTTGATCGCCGCGCAAAACATTTGCAGTGACCCTTAACTTGACACTAGCTATTATTAGAAGCGTAATAATTAATAAAAAAATGATCATACATCAACATAGTGTTATCTATACAAAAGTCTCATTTTTCCTAAGGTTGTTCGAGTAGAAATGACTTTAAGAAGGTCAAATTAACTAACTACCTATTTGATCGATACATGGATTGACAATGCTTAATATTTCAAGATAACTAATAAATAAAAAATTAGGATACTTCAAGAAAGGATTATATATTCAATAGGTAGGAGTTTTCGGCAATTCGTCAAACAGAAATGAGCAAAATATGACAAAAAATGCCTAACTACCTATTTGATCGCCGCGCAAAACATTTGCAGTGATCTTTAACTTGACTCTTGCTATTATTTGAAGCATAACAATTAATAAAAAAATGATCATACATCAACATAATATTATCTATACAAAAGTCGTAATTTTCTTAATGTTCTTCGAGTAGAAATGACTTTAGGAAGGTCAAATTAACTAACTACCTATTTGATCGATACATGGATTGACAATGCTTAATATTTCAAGATAACTAATAAATAAAAAATTAGGGTACTTCAACAAAGGATTATATATTCAATAGGTTGGAGTTTTCGGCAATTCGTCAAACAGAAATGAGCAAAATATGACAAAAAATGCCTAACTACCTATTTGATCGCCGCGCAAAATATTTGCAGTGATCCTTAACTTGACTCTAGCTATTATTTTAAGAGTAATAATTAATAAAAAAATGATCATACATCAACATAGTGTTATCTATACAAAAGTCTCATTTTTCCTAAGGTTGTTCGAGTAGAAATGACTTTAAGAAGGTCAAATTAACTAACTACCTATTTGATCGATACATGGATTGACAATGCTTAATATTTCAAGATAACTAATAAATAAAAAATTAGGATACTTCAACAAAGGATTATATATTCAATAGATAGGAGTTTTCGGCAATTGGTCATACAGAAATGAGCAAAATATGACAAAAAATGCCTAACTACCTATTTGATCGCCGCGCAAAACATTTGCAGTGATCGTTAACTTGACTTTTGCTAATATTTGAAGCGTAATAATAAATAAAAAAATGATCATACAACAACATAGTGTTATCTATACAAAAGTCGCAATTTTTCTAATGTTCTTCGAGTAGAAATGACTTTAAGAAGGTCAAATTAACTAACTACCTATTTGATCGATACATGGATTGACAATGCTTAATATTTCAAAATAACTAATAAATAAAAAATTAGGATACTTCAACAAAGGATTATATATTCAATAGATAGGAGTTTTCGGCAATTGGTCATACAGAAATGAGCAAAATATGACAAAAAAAGCCAAACTACCTATTTGATCGCCGCGCAAAACATTTGCAGTGATCCTTAACTTGACTTTTGCTATTATTTGAAGCGTAATAATAAATAAAAAAAATGATCATACATCAATCTATACAAAAGTCGCAATTTTCCTAATGTTCTTCGAGTAGAAATGACTTTAAGAAGGTCAAATTAACTAACTACCTATTTGATCGATACATGGATTGACATTGCTTAAAATTTCAAGATAACTAATAAATAAAAAATAAAGGGTCTTCAAGAAAGGATTATATATTCAATAGGTAGGAGTTTTCGGCAATTCGTCAAACAGAAATGAGCAAAATATGACAAAAAATGCCTAACTACCTATTTGATCGCCGCGCAAAACATGTGCAGTGATCCTTAACTTGACTCTAGCTATTATTTGAAGAGTAATAATTAATAAAAAAAAATGATCATACATCAACATAGTGTTATCTATACAAAAGTCGCAATTTTCCTAAGGTTGTTCGAGTAGAAATGACATTAAGAAGGTCAAATTAACTAACTACTTATTTGATCGATACATGGATTGACAATGCTTAATATTTCAAGATAACTAATAAATAAAAAATTAGGATACTTCAACAATGGATTATATATTCAATAGGTAGGAGTTTTCGGCAATTCGTCAAACAGAAATGAGCAAAATATGACAAAAAATGCCTAACTACCTATTTGATCGCCGCGCAAAACATTTGCAGTGATCCTTAACTTGACTCTAGCTATTATTTGAAGAGTAATAATTAATAAAAAAATGATCATACATCAACATAATGTTATCTATACAAAAGTCGCAATTTTCCTAAGGTTGTTCGAGTAGAAATGACATTAAGAAGGTCAAATTAACTAACTACTTATTTGATCGATACATGGATTGACAATGCTTAATATTTCAAGATAACTAATAAATAAAAAATTAGGATACTTCAACAATGGATTATATATTCGATAGGTAGGAGTTTTCGGCAATTCGTCAAACAGAAATGAGCAAAATATGACAAAAAATGCCTAACTACCTATTTGATCGCCGCGCAAAACATTTGCAGTGATCCTTAACTTGACTCTAGCTATTATTTGAAGCGTAATAATTAATAAAAAAATGATCATACATCAACATAGTGTTATCTATACAAAAGTCGCAATTTTCCTATGGTTGTTCGAGTAGAAATGACATTAAGAAGGTCAAATTAACTAACTACTTATTTGATCGATACATGGATTGACAATGCTTAATATTTCAAGATAACTAATAAATAAAAAAATAGGATACTTCAACAATGGATTATATATTCAATAGGTAGGAGTTTTCGGCAATTGGTCAAACAGAAATGAGCATAATATGACAAAAAATGCCTAACTACCAATTTGATCGCCGCGCAAAACATTTGCAGTGACCCTTAACTTGACACTAGCTATTATTAGAAGCATAATAATTAATAAAAAAATGATCATACATCAACATAGTGTTATCTATACAAAAGTCGTAATTTTCTTAATGTTTATTCGAGTAGAAATGACTTTAGGAAGGTCAAATTAACTAACTACCTATTTGATCGATACATGGATTGACTCTTGCTATTATTTGAAGCATAACAATTAATAAAAAAATGATCATACATCAACATAATATTATCTACACAAAAGTCGTAATTTTCTTAATGTTCTTCGAGTAGAAATGACTTTAGGAAGGTCAAATTAACTAACTACCTATTTGATCGATACATGGATTGACAATGCTTAATATTTCAAGATAACTAATAAATAAAAAATTAGGGTACTTCAACAAAGGATTATATATTCAATAGGTTGGAGTTTTCGGCAATTCGTCAAACAGAAAAGAGCAAAATATGACAAAAAATGCCTAACTACCTATTTGATCGCCGCGCAAAATATTTGTAGTGATCCTTAACTTGACTCTAGCTATTATTTTAAGAGTAATAATTAATAAAAAAATGATCATACATCAACATAGTGTTATCTATACAAAAGTCTCATTTTTCCTAAGGTTGTTCGAGTAGAAATGACTTTAAGAAGGTCAAATTAACTAACTACCTATTTGATCGATACATGGATTGACAATGCTTAATATTTCAAGATAACTAATAAATAAAAAATTAGGATACTTCAACAAAGGATTATATATTCAATAGATAGGAGTTTTCGGCAATTGGTCATACAGAAATGAGCAAAATATGACAAAAAATGCCTAACTACCTATTTGATCGCCGCGCAAAACATTTGCAGTGATCGTTTACTTGACTTTTGCTAATATTTGAAGCGTAATAATAAATAAAAAAATGATCATACAACAACATAGTGTTATCTATACAAAAGTCGCAATTTTTCTAATGTTCTTCGAGTAGAAATGACTTTAAGAAGGTCAAATTAACTAACTACCTATTTGATCGATACATGGATTGACAATGCTTAATATTTCAAGATAACTAATAAATAAAAAATTAGGATACTTCAACAAAGGATTATATATTCAATAGATAGGAGTTTTCGGCAATTGGTCATACAGAAATGAGCAAAATATGACAAAAAATGCCTAACTACCTATTTGATCGCCGCGCAAAACATTTGCAGTGATCCTTAACTTGACTTTTGCTATTATTTGAAGTGTAATAATAAATAAAAAAATGATCATACATCAATCTATACAAAAGTCGCAATTTTCCTAATGTTCTTCGAGTAGAAATGACTTTAAGAAGGTCAAATTAACTAACTACCTATTTGATCGATACATGGATTGACATTGCTTAATATTTCAAGATAACTAATAAATAAAAAATTAGGATACTTCAAGAAAGGATTATATATTCAATAGGTAGGAGTTTTCGGCAATTCGTCAAACAGAAATGAGCAAAATATGACAAAAAATGCCTAACTACCTATTTGATCGCCGCGCAAAACATTTGCAGTGATCTTTAACTTGACTCTTGCTATTATTTGAAGCATAACAATTAATAAAAAAATGATCATACATCAACATAATATTATCTATACAAAAGTCGTAATTTTCTTAATGTTCTTCGAGTAGAAATGACTTTAGGAAGGTCAAATTAACTAACTACCTATTTGATCGATACATGGATTGACAATGCTTAATATTTCAAGATAACTAATAAATAAAAAATTAGGGTACTTCAACAAAGGATTATATATTCAATAGGTTGGAGTTTTCGGCAATTCGTCAAACAGAAATGAGCAAAATATGACAAAAAATGCCTAACTACCTATTTGATCGCCGCGCAAAATATTTGCAGTGATCCTTAACTTGACTCTAGCTATTATTTTAAGAGTAATAATTAATAAAAAAATGATCATACATCAACATAGTGTTATCTATACAAAAGTCTCATTTTTCCTAAGGTTGTTCGAGTAGAAATGACTTTAAGAAGGTCAAATTAACTAACTACCTATTTGATCGATACATGGATTGACAATGCTTAATATTTCAAGATAACTAATAAATAAAAAATTAGGATACTTCAACAAAGGATTATATATTCAATAGATAGGAGTTTTCGGCAATTGGTCATACAGAAATGAGCAAAATATGACAAAAAATGCCTAACTACCTATTTGATCGCCGCGCAAAACATTTGCAGTGATCGTTAACTTGACTTTTGCTAATATTTGAAGCGTAATAATAAATAAAAAAATGATCATACAACAACATAGTGTTATCTATACAAAAGTCGCAATTTTTCTAATGTTCTTCGAGTAGAAATGACTTTAAGAAGGTCAAATTAACTAACTACCTATTTGATCGATACATGGATTGACAATGCTTAATATTTCAAAATAACTAATAAATAAAAAATTAGGATACTTCAACAAAGGATTATATATTCAATAGATAGGAGTTTTCGGCAATTGGTCATACAGAAATGAGCAAAATATGACAAAAAAAGCCAAACTACCTATTTGATCGCCGCGCAAAACATTTGCAGTGATCCTTAACTTGACTTTTGCTATTATTTGAAGCGTAATAATAAATAAAAAAAATGATCATACATCAATCTATACAAAAGTCGCAATTTTCCTAATGTTCTTCGAGTAGAAATGACTTTAAGAAGGTCATATTAACTAACTACCTATTTGATCGATACATGGATTGACATTGCTTAAAATTTCAAGATAACTAATAAATAAAAAATTAAGGGTCTTCAAGAAAGGATTATATATTCAATAGGTAGGAGTTTTCGGCAATTCGTCAAACAGAAATGAGCAAAATATGACAAAAAATGCCTAACTACCTATTTGATCGCCGCGCAAAACATGTGCAGTGATCCTTAACTTGACTCTAGCTATTATTTGAAGAGTAATAATTAATAAAAAAAAATGATCATACATCAACATAGTGTTATCTATACAAAAGTCGCAATTTTCCTAAGGTTGTTCGAGTAGAAATGACATTAAGAAGGTCAAATTAACTAACTACTTATTTGATCGATACATGGATTGACAATGCTTAATATTTCAAGATAACTAATAAATAAAAAATTAGGATACTTCAACAATGGATTATATATTCAATAGGTAGGAGTTTTCGGCAATTCGTCAAACAGAAATGAGCAAAATATGACAAAAAATGCCTAACTACCTATTTGATCGCCGCGCAAAACATTTGCAGTGATCCTTAACTTGACTCTAGCTATTATTTGAAGAGTAATAATTAATAAAAAAATGATCATACATCAACATAATGTTATCTATACAAAAGTCGCAATTTTCCTAAGGTTGTTCGAGTAGAAATGACATTAAGAAGGTCAAATTAACTAACTACTTATTTGATCGATACATGGATTGACAATGCTTAATATTTCAAGATAACTAATAAATAAAAAATTAGGATACTTCAACAATGGATTATATATTCAATAGGTAGGAGTTTTCGGCAATTCGTCAAACAGAAATGAGCAAAATATGACCAAAAATGCCTAACTACCTATTTGATCGCCGCGCAAAACATTTGCAGTGATCCTTAACTTGACTCTAGCTATTATTTGAAGCGTAATAATTAATAAAAAAATGATCATACATCAACATAGTGTTATCTATACAAAAGTCGCAATTTTCCTATGGTTGTTCGAGTAGAAATGACATTAAGAAGGTCAAATTAACTAACTACTTATTTGATCGATACATGGATTGACAATGCTTAATATTTCAAGATAACTAATAAATAAAAAATTAGGATACTTCAACAATGGATTATATATTCAATAGGTAGGAGTTTTCGGCAATTGGTCAAACAGAAATGAGCATAATATGACAAAAAATGCCTAACTACCAATTTGATCGCCGCGCAAAACATTTGCAGTGACCCTTAACTTCACACTAGCTATTATTAGAAGCGTAATAATTAATAAAAAAATGATCATACATCAACATAGTGTTATCTATACAAAAGTCGTAATTTTCTTAATGTTTATTCGAGTAGAAATGACTTTAGGAAGGTCAAATTAACTAACTACCTATTTGATCGATACATGGATTGACTCTTGCTATTATTTGAAGCATAACAATTAATAAAAAAATGATCATACATCAACATAATATTATCTACACAAAAGTCGTAATTTTCTTAATGTTCTTCGAGTAGAAATGACTTTAGGAAGGTCAAATTAACTAACTACCTATTTGATCGATACATGGATTGACAATGCTTAATATTTCAAGATAACTAATAAATAAAAAATTAGGGTACTTCAACAAAGGATTATATATTCAATAGGTTGGAGTTTTCGGCAATTCGTCAAACAGAAAAGAGCAAAATATGACAAAAAATGCCTAACTACCTATTTGATCGCCGCGCAAAATATTTGCAGTGATCCTTAACTTGACTCTAGCTATTATTTTAAGAGTAATAATTAATAAAAAAATGATCATACATCAACATAGTGTTATCTATACAAAAGTCTCATTTTTCCTAAGGTTGTTCGAGTAGAAATGACTTTAAGAAGGTCAAATTAACTAACTACCTATTTGATCGATACATGGATTGACAATGCTTAATATTTCAAGATAACTAATAAATAAAAAATTAGGATACTTCAACAAAGGATTATATATTCAATAGATAGGAGTTTTCGGCAATTGGTCATACAGAAATGAGCAAAATATGACAAAAAATGCCTAACTACCTATTTGATCGCCGCGCAAAACATTTGCAGTGATCGTTTACTTGACTTTTGCTAATATTTGAAGCGTAATAATAAATAAAAAAATGATCATACAACAACATAGTGTTGTCTATACAAAAGTCGCAATTTTTCTAATGTTCTTCGAGTAGAAATGACTTTAAGAAGGTCAAATTAACTAACTACCTATTTGATCGATACATGGATTGACAATGCTTAATATTTCAAGATAACTAATAAATAAAAAATTAGGATACTTCAACAAAGGATTATATATTCAATAGATAGGAGTTTTCGGCAATTGGTCATACAGAAATGAGCAAAATATGACAAAAAATGCCTAACTACCTATTTGATCGCCGCGCAAAACATTTGCAGTGATCCTTAACTTGACTTTTGCTATTATTTGAAGTGTAATAATAAATAAAAAAAATGATCATACATCAATCTATACAAAAGTCGCAATTTTCCTAATGTTCTTCGAGTAGAAATGACTTTAAGAAGGTCAAATTAACTAACTACCTATTTGATCGATACATGGATTGACATTGCTTAAAATTTCAAGATAACTAATAAATAAAAAATTAAGGGTCTTCAACAAAGGATTATATATTCAATAGGTAGGAGTTTTCGGCAATTCGTCAAACAGAAATGAGCAAAATATGACAAAAAATGCCTAACTACCTATTTGATCGCCGCGCAAAACATGTGCAGTGATCCTTAACTTGACTCTAGCTATTATTTGAAGAGTAATAAATAATAAAAAAAATGATCATACATCAACATAGTGTTATCTATACAAAAGTCGCAATTTTCCTAAGGTTGTTCGAGTAGAAATGACATTAAGATGGTCAAATTAACTAACTACTTATTTGATCGATACATGGATTGACAATGCTTAATATTTCAAGATAACTAATAAATAAAAAATTAGGATACTTCAACAATGGATTATATATTCAATAGGTAGGAGTTTTCGGCAATTCGTCAAACAGAAATGAGCAAAATATGACAAAAAATGCCTAACTACCTATTTGATCGCCGCGCAAAACATTTGCAGTGATCCTTAACTTGACTCTACCTATTATTTGAAGCGTAATAATATAAAAAAAATGATCATACATCAACATAGTGTTATCTATACAAAAGTCGCAATTTTCCTATGGTTGTTCGAGTAGAAATGACTTTAAGAAGGTCAAATTAACTAACTACCTATTTGAGCGATACATGGAATGACAATGCTTAATATTTCAAGATAACTAATAAATAAAAAATTAAGGTACTGCAACAAAGGATTATATATTCAATAGGTAGGAGTTTTCGGCAATTGGTCAAACAGAAATGAGCATAATATGACAAAAAATGCCTAACTACCAATTTGATCGCCGCGCAAAACATTTGCAGTGACCCTTAACTTGACACTAGCTATTATTAGAAGCGTAATAATTAATAAAAAAATGATCATACATCAACATAGTGTTATCTATAGAAAAAGTCTCATTTTTCCTAAGGTTGTTCGAGTAGAAATGACTTTAAGAAGGTCAAATTAACTAACTACCTATTTGATCGATACATGGATTGACAATGCTTAATATTTCAAGATAACCAATAAATAAAAAATTAGGATACTTCAACAAAGGATTATATATTCAATAGATAGGAGTTTTCGGCAATTGGTCATACAGAAATGAGCAAAATATGACAAAATATGCCTAACTACCTATTTGATCGCCGCGCAAAACATTTGCAGTGATCGTTTACTTGACTTTTGCTAATATTTGAAGCGTAATAATAAATAAAAAAATGATCATACAACAACATAGTGTTATCTATACAAAAGTCGCAATTTTTCTAATGTTCTTCGAGTAGAAATGACTTTAAGAAGGTCAAATTAACTAACTACCTATTTGATCGATACATGGATTGACAATGCTTAATATTTCAAGATAACTAATAAATAAAAAATTAGGATACTTCAACAAAGGATTATATATTTAATAGATAGGAGTTTTCGGCAATTGGTCATACAGAAATGAGCAAAATATGACAAAAAATGCCTAACTACCTATTTGATCGCCGCGCAAAACATTTGCAGTGATCCTTAACTTGACTTTTGCTATTATTTGAAGTGTAATAATAAATAAAAAAAATGATCATACATCAATCTATACAAAAGTCGCAATTTTCCTAATGTTCTTCGAGTAGAAATGACTTTAAGAAGGTCAAATTAACTAACTACCTATTTGATCGATACATGGATTGACATTGCTTAAAATTTCAAGATAACTAATAAATAAAAAATTAAGGGTCTTCAACAAAGGATTATATATTCAATAGGTAGGAGTTTTCGGCAATTCGTCAAACAGAAATGAGCAAAATATGACAAAAAATGCCTAACTACCTATTTGATCGCCGCGCAAAACATGTGCAGTGATCCTTAACTTGACTCTAGCTATTATTTGAAGAGTAATAATTAATAAAAAAAAATGATCATACATCAACATAGTGTTATCTATACAAAAGTCGCAATTTTCCTAAGGTTGTTCGAGTAGAAATGACATTAAGATGGTCAAATTAACTAACTACTTATTTGATCGATACATGGATTGACAATGCTTAATATTTCAAGATAACTAATAAATAAAAAATTAGGATACTTCAACAATGGATTATATATTCAATAGGTAGGAGTTTTCGGCAATTCGTCAAACAGAAATGAGCAAAATATGACAAAAAATGCCTAACTACCTATTTGATCGCCGCGCAAAACATTTGCAGTGATCCTTAACTTGACTCTACCTATTATTTGAAGCGTAATAATAAAAAAAAAATGATCATACATCAACATAGTGTTATCTATACAAAAGTCGCAATTTTCCTATGGTTGTTCGAGTAGAAATGACTTTAAGAAGGTCAAATTAACTAACTACCTATTTGAGCGATACATGGAATGACAATGCTTAATATTTCAAGATAACTAATAAATAAAAAATTAAGGTACTGCAACAAAGGATTATATATTCAATAGGTAGGAGTTTTCGGCAATTGGTCAAACAGAAATGAGCATAATATGACAAAAAATGCCTAACTACCAATTTGATCGCCGCGCAAAACATTTGCAGTGACCCTTAACTTGACACTAGCTATTATTAGAAGCGTAATAATTAATAAAAAAATGATCATACATCAACATAGTGTTATCTATACAAAAGTCTCATTTTTCCTAAGGTTGTTCGAGTAGAAATGACTTTAAGAAGGTCAAATTAACTAACTACCTATTTGATCGATACATGCATTGACAATGCTTAATATTTCAAGATAACTAATAAATAAAAAATTAGGATACTTCAACAATGGATTATATATTCAATAGGTAGGTGTTTTCGGCAATTCGTCAAACAGAAATGAGCAAAATATGACAAAAAATGCCTAACTACCTATTTGATCGCCGCGCAAAATATTTGTAGTGATCCTTAACTTGACTCTAGCTATTATTTTAAGAGTAATAATTAATAAAAAAATGATCATACATCAACATAGTGTTATCTATACAAAAGTCTCATTTTTCCTAAGGTTGTTCGAGTAGAAATGACTTTAAGAAGGTCAAATTAACTAACTACCTATTTGATCGATACATGGATTGACAATGCTTAATATTTCAAGATAACTAATAAATAAAAAATTAGGATACTTCAACAAAGGATTATATATTCAATAGATAGGAGTTTTCGGCAATTGGTCATACAGAAATGAGCAAAATATGACAAAAAATGCCTAACTACATATTTGATCGCCGCGCAAAACATTTGCAGTGATCGTTAACTTGACTTTTGCAAATATTTGAAGCGTAATAATAAATAAAAAAATGATCATACAACAACATAGTGTTATCTATACAAAAGCCGCAATTTTTCTAATGTTCTTCAAGTAGAAATGACTTTAAGAAGGTCAAATTAACTAACTACCTATTTGATCGATACATGGATTGACAATGCTTAATATTTCAAGATAACTAATAAATAAAAAATTAGGATACTTCAACAAAGGATTATATATTCAATAGATAGGAGTTTTCGGCAATTGGTCATACAGAAATGAGCAAAATATGACAAAAAATGCCAAACTACCTATTTGATCGCCGCGCAAAACATTTGCAGTGATCCTTAACTTGACTTTTGCTATTATTTAAAGCGTAATAATAAATAAAAAAATGATCATAAATCAATCTATACAAAAGTCGCAATTTTCCTAATGTTCTTCGAGTAGAAATGACTTTAAGAAGGTCAAATTAACTAACTACCTATTTGATCGATACATGGATTGACAATGCTTAAAATTTCAAGATAACTAATAAATAAAAAATTAAGGGTCTTCAACAAAGGATTATATATTCAATAGGTAGGAGTTTTCGGCAATTCGTCAAACAGAAATGAGCAAAATATGACAAAAAATGCCTAACTACCTATTTGATCGCCGCGCAAAACATGTGCAGTGATCCTTAACTTGACTCTAGCTATTATTTGAAGAGTAATAATTAATAAAAAAAATGATCATACATCAACATAGTGTTATCTATACAAAAGTCGCAATTTTCCTAAGGTTGTTCGAGTAGAAATGACATTAAGAAGGTCAAATTAACTAACTACTTATTTGATCGATACATGGATTGACAATGCTTAATATTTCAAGATAACTAATAAATAAAAAATTAGGATACTTCAACAATGGATTATTTATTCAATAGGTAGGAGTTTTCGGCAATTCGTCAAACAGAAATGAGCAAAATATGACAAAAAATGCCTAACTACCTATTTGATCGCCGCGCAAAACATTTGCAGTGATCCTTAACTTGACTCTAGCTATTATTTGAAGAGTAATAATTTATAAAAAAATGATCATACATCAACATAATGTTATCTATACAAAAGTTTGAATTTTCCTAAGGTTGTTCGAGTAGAAATGACATTAAGAAGGTCAAATTAACTAACTACTTATTTGATCGATACATGGATTGACAATGCTTAATATTTCAAGATAACTAATAAATAAAAAATTAGGATACTTCAACAATGGATTATATATTCAATAGGTAGGAGTTTTCGGCAATTCGTCAAACAGAAATGAGCAAAATATGACAAAAAATGCCTAACTACCTATTTGATCGCCGCGCAAAACATTTGCAGTGATCCTTAACTTGACTCTAGCTATTATTTGAAGCGTAATAATTAATAAAAAAATGATCATACATCAACATAGTGTTATCTATACAAAAGTCGCAATTTTCCTATGGTTGTTCGAGTAGAAATGACTTTAAGAAGGTCAAATTAACTAACTACCTATTTGAGCGATACATGGAATGACAATGCTTAATATTTCAAGATAACTAATAAATAAAAAATTAAGGTACTGCAACAAAGGATTATATATTCAATAGGTAGGAGTTTTCGGCAATTGGTCAAACAGAAATGAGCATAATATGACAAAAAATGCCTAACTACCAATTTGATCGCCGCGCAAAACATTTGCAGTGACCCTTAACTTGACACTAGCTATTATTAGAAGCGTAATAATTAATAAAAAAATGATCATACATCAACATAGTGTTATCTATACAAAAGTCTCATTTTTCCTAAGGTTGTTCGAGTAGAAATGACTTTAAGAAGGTCAAATTAACTAACTACCTATTTGATCGATACATGGATTGACAATGCTTAATATTTCAAGATAACTAATAAATAAAAAAATTAGGATACTTCAAGAAAGGATTATATATTCAATAGGTAGGAGTTTTCGGCAATTCGTCAAACAGAAATGAGCAAAATATGACAAAAAATGCCTGACTACCTATTTGATCGCCGCGCAAAACATTTGCAGTGATCTTTAACTTGACTCTTGCTATTATTTGAAGCATAAAAATTAATAAAAAAATGATCATACATCAACATAATATTATCTATACAAAAGTCGTAATTTTCTTAATGTTCTTCGAGTAGAAATGACTTTAGGAAGGTCAAATTAACTAACTACCTATTTGATCGATACATGGATTGACAATGCTTAATATTTCAAGATAACTAATAAATAAAAAATTAGGGTACTTCAACAAAGGATTATATATTCAATAGGTTGGAGTTTTCGGCAATTCGTCAAACAGAAATGAGCAAAATATGACAAAAAATGCCTAACTACCTATTTGATCGCCGCGCAAAATATTTGCAGTGATCCTTAACTTGACTCTAGCTATTATTTTAAGAGTAATAATTAATAAAAAAAATGATCATACATCAACATAGTGTTATCTATACAAAAGTCTCATTTTTCCTAAGGTTGTTCGAGTAGAAATGACTTTAAGAAGGTCAAATTAACTAACTACCTATTTGATCGATACATGGATTGACAATGCTTAATATTTCAAGTTAACTAATGAATAAAAAATTAGGATACTTCAACAAAGGATTATATATTTAATAGATAGGAGTTTTCGGCAATTGGTCATACAGAAATGAGCAAAATATGACAAAAAATGCCTAACTACCTATTTGATCGCCGCGCAAAACATTTGCAGTGATCGTTAACTTGACTTTTGCTAATATTTGAAGCGTAATAATAAATAAAAAAATGATCATACAACAACATAGTGTTATCTATACAAAAGTCGCAATTTTTCTAATGTTCTTCGAGTAGAAATGACTTTAAGAAGGTCAAATTAACTAACTACCTATTTGATCGATACATGGATTGACAATGCTTAATATTTCAAGATAACTAATAAATAAAAAATTAGGATACTTCAACAAAGGATTATATATTCAATAGATAGGAGTTTTCGGCAATTGGTCATACAGAAATGAGCAAAATATGACAAAAAATGCCTAACTACCTATTTGATCGCCGCGCAAAACATTTGCAGTGATCCTTAACTTGACTTTTGCTATTATTTGAAGCGTAATAATAAATAAAAAAAATGATCATACATCAATCTATACAAAAGTCGCAATTTTCCTAATGTTCTTCGAGTAGAAATGACTTTAAGAAGGTCAAATTAACTAACTACCTATTTGATCGATACATGGATTGACATTGCTTAAAATTTCAAGATAACTAATAAATAAAAAATTAAGGGTCTTCAACAAAGGATTATATATTCAATAGGTAGGAGTTTTCGGCAATTCGTCAAACAGAAATGAGCAAAATATGACAAAAAATGCCTAACTACCTATTTGATCGCCGCGCAAAACATGTGCAGTGATCCTTAACTTGACTCTAGCTATTATTTGAAGAGTAATAATTAATAAAAAAAAATGATCATACATCAACATAGTGTTATCTATACAAAAGTCGCAATTTTCCTAAGGTTGTTCGGGTAGAAATGACATTAAGAAGGTCAAATTAACTAACTACTTATTTGATCGATACATGGATTGACAATGCTTAATATTTCAAGATAACTAATAAATAAAAAATTAGGATACTTCAACAATGGATTATATATTCAATAGGTAGGAGTTTTCGGCAATTCGTCAAACAGAAATGAGCAAAATATGACAAAAAATGCCTAACTACCTATTTGATCGCCGCGCAAAACATTTGCAGTGATCCTTAACTTGACTCTAGCTATTATTTGAAGAGTAATAATTAATAAAAAAATGATCATACATCAACATAATGTTATCTATACAAAAGTCGCAATTTTCCTAAGGTTGTTCGAGTAGAAATGACATTAAGAAGGTCAAATTAACTAACTACTTATTTGATCGATACATGGATTGACAATGCTTAATATTTCAAGATAACTAATAAATAAAAAATTAGGATACTTCAACAATGGATTATATATTCAATAGGTAGGAGTTTTCGGCAATTCGTCAAACAGAAATGAGCAAAATATGACAAAAAATGCCTAACTACCTATTTGATCGCCGCGCAAAACATTTGCAGTGATCCTTAACTTGACTCTAGCTATTATTTGAAGCGTAATAATTAATAAAAAAATTATCATACATCAACATAGTGTTATCTATACAAAAGTCGCAATTTTCCTAAGGTTGTTCGAGTAGAAATGACATTAAGATGGTCAAATTAACTAACTACTTATTTGATCGATACATGGATTGACAATGCTTAATATTTCAAGATAACTAATAAATAAAAAATTAGGATACTTCAACAATGGATTATATATTCAATAGGTAGGAGTTTTCGGCAATTCGTCAAACAGAAATGAGCAAAATATGACAAAAAATGCCTAACTACCTATTTGATCGCCGCGCAAAACATTTGCAGTGATCCTTAACTTGACTCTACCTATTATTTGAAGCGTAATAATATAAAAAAAAATGATCATACATCAACATAGTGTTATCTATACAAAAGTCGCAATTTTCCTATGGTTGTTCGAGTAGAAATGACTTTAAGAAGGTCAAATTAACTAACTACCTATTTGAGCGATACATGGAATGACAATGCTTAATATTTCAAGATAACTAATAAATAAAAAATTAAGGTACTGCAACAAAGGATTATATATTCAATAGGTAGGAGTTTTCGGCAATTGGTCAAACAGAAATGAGCATAATATGACAAAAAATGCCTAACTACCAATTTGATCGCCGCGCAAAACATTTGCAGTGACCCTTAACTTGACACTAGCTATTATTAGAAGCGTAATAATTAATAAAAAAATGATCATACATCAACATAGTGTTATCTATACAAAAGTCTCATTTTTCCTAAGGTTGTTCGAGTAGAAATGACTTTAAGAAGGTCAAATTAACTAACTACCTATTTGATCGATACATGGATTGACAATGCTTAATATTTCAAGGTAACTAATAAATAAAAAATTAGGATACTTCAAGAAAGGATTATATATTCAATAGGTAGGAGTTTTCGGCAATTCGTCAAACAGAAATGAGCAAAATATGACAAAAAATGCCTAACTACCTATTTGATCGCCGCGCAAAACATTTGCAGTGATCTTTAACTTGACTCTTGCTATTATTTGAAGCATAACAATTAATAAAAAAATGATCATACATCAACATAATATTATCTATACAAAAGTCGTAATTTTCTTAATGTTCTTCGAGTAGAAATGACTTTAGGAAGGTCAAATTAACTAACTACCTATTTGATCGATACATGGATTGACAATGCTTAATATTTCAAGATAACTAATAAATAAAAAATTAGGGTACTTTGTCGCGACCCTCTTGAGGTTGTCGGGCTCTCGAGGGCTAATGGGCCGTCCTGTCTGGTCGGACGCGGGCCTCTCCCAAGGCCCATTACCCAAATCGCAACGGAGGTATGCGTGATCGACTTTCAGTGTGGTCTAGTGACATGTGCTAACTGTGCATGCCATGGAGTCGCCACCAATCATTTTTTTAGGGTGTGATTGGACCACCCAATCGAATAGTTGGGAGTTTCTATTCAATTCTGCGAGAACCAGAGAAATGGTTTCGGGGACTTAGTTACACCAACAGTCAGAGTTGACGCCCTTTCGGTACCTAAGTTGACTGAATTTTCTAGCCTGAGATTCATGCGGATGAGTAAGGTATGAACCCTAAATCTAGAAATTCATGCAGATAGGAGTGATTATCCTAGCAATCACAATCAGTAATAAAATGCGCAACTCAAGGAATCTAGATATGCAAATAAATCACATGGCATTCCTAGTAAGGCCCTATTTATCAATCACAGCTCAAGAATGATTTAGCTGTCCTAGCCATTCTACACATGATCTAACCTAAGAAAAGCATTAGGAAGCATCGAAGGATTTCGAGAGTACTCACATGGGGTTCGCCGTGCCCTGGTTTGGTCTTGGACGAGCTATCGAGCTCATGCCGACCCGATTATATTTGGGGATCCACTCGGCGTTTTACACCATAAAATCATGTGAAACAAAAACGAAAATATTCAGTAAGGGGAATTTATTGTAGATGGTGGTCGATCTAATTGGACGTCAAGACTAAAAAATATGTAGAAATTTACAAATTAAAATACTCGAATGACATTTTTTTGCCAAATTCAACTCTATGCGTCGTGAAGAAACACATGCAATTGAACTTGAATTTTGACTATTTATGAGTTCAAAATGAAAAGGAAATTAAAATAAAAATATTGACTATTTTTCTATATTTTTACGACATCGAACGCTATTTTTCTTCATTTTTCATGTATTTCTCTATTTTTGGAAAATATTAAAAAATATTAAAAAATATGACAAATTATTTTTTATCAAAAATGGTTCCTTTAGCTTGGTCAAGGCTACCAAAGATGATTTTGTAATGTTTTTAACTTTTTATAGATTTTTTATGAATTTTTTAAAAATAAACTATGAAAGACTGATCAAAAATCAGGTGTCAACATACTTCAACAAAGGATTATATATTCAATAGGTTGGAGTTTTCGGCAATTCGTCAAACAGAAATGAGCAAAATATGACAAAAAATGCCTAACTACCTATTTGATCGCCGCGCAAAACATTTGCAGTGATCGTTAACTTGACTTTTGCTAATATTTGAAGCGTAATAATAAATAAAAAAATGATCATACAACAACATAGTGTTATCTATACAAAAGTCGCAATTTTTCTAATGTTCTTCGAGTAGAAATGACTTTAAGAAGGTCAAATTAACTAACTACCTATTTGATCGATACATGGATTGACAATGCTTAATATTTCAAGATAACTAATAAATAAAAAATTAGGATACTTCAACAAAGGATTATATATTCAATAGATAGGAGTTTTCGGCAATTGGTCATACAGAAATGAGCAAAATATGACAAAAAATGCCTAACTACCTATTTGATCGCCGCGCAAAACATTTGCAGTGATCCTTAACTTGACTTTTGCTATTATTTGAAGCGTAATAATAAATAAAAAAAATGATCATACATCAATCTATACAAAAGTCGCAATTTTCCTAATGTTCTTCGAGTAAAAATGACTTTAAGAAGGTCAAATTAACTAACTACCTATTTGATCGATACATGGATTGACATTGCTTAAAATTTCAAGATAACTAATAAATAAAAAATTAAGGGTCTTCAACAAAGGATTATATATTCAATAGGTAGGAGTTTTCGGCAATTCGTCAAACAGAAATGAGCAAAATATGACAAAAAATGCCTAACTACCTATTTGATCGCCGCGCAAAACATGTGCAGTGATCCTTAACTTGACTCTAGCTATTATTTGAAGAGTAATAATTAATAAAAAAAATGATCATACATCAACATAGTGTTATCTATACAAAAGTCGCAATTTTCCTAAGGTTGTTCGAGTAGAAATGACATTAAGAAGGTCAAATTAACAAACTACTTATTTGATCGATACATGGATTGACAATGCTTAATATTTCAAGATAACTAATAAATAAAAAATTAGGATACTTCAACAATGGATTATATATTCAATAGGTAGGAGTTTTCGGCAATTCGTCAAACAGAAATGAGCAAAATATGACAAAAAATGCCTAACTACCTATTTGATCGCCGCGCAAAACATTTGCAGTGATCCTTAACTTGACTCTAGCTATTATTTGAAGAGTAATAATTAATAAAAAAATGATCATACATCAACATAATGTTATCTATACAAAAGTCGCAATTTTCCTAAGGTTGTTCGAGTAGAAATGACATTAAGAAGGTCAAATTAACTAACTACTTATTTGATCGATACATGGATTGACAATGCTTAATATTTCAAGATAACTAATAAATAAAAAATTAGGATACTTCAACAATGGATTATATATTCAATAGGTAGGAGTTTTCGGCAATTCGTCAAACAGAAATGAGCAAAATATGACAAAAAATGCCTAACTACCTATTTGATCGCCGCGCAAAACATTTGCAGTGATCCTTAACTTGACTCTAGCTATTATTTGAAGCGTAATAATTAATAAAAAAATGATCATACATCAACATAGTGTTATCTATACAAAAGTCGCAATTTTCCTATGGTTGTTCGAGTAGAAATGACTTTAAGAAGGTCAAATTAACTAACTACCTATTTGAGCGATACATGGAATGACAATGCTTAATATTTCAAGATAACTAATAAATAAAAAATTAAGGTACTGCAACAAAGGATTATATATTCAATAGGTAGGAGTTTTCGGCAATTGGTCAAACAGAAATGAGCATAATATGACAAAAAATGCCTAACTACCTATTTGATCGCCGCGCAAAACATTTGCAGTGACCCTTAACTTGACTCTAGCTATTATTAGAAGCGTAATAATTAATAAAAAAATGATCATACATCAACATAGTGTTATCTATACAAAAGTCTCATTTTTCCTAAGGTTGTTCGAGTAGAAATGACTTTAAGAAGGTCAAATTAACTAACTACCTATTTGATCGATACATGGATTGACAATGCTTAATATTTCAAGATAACTAATAAATAAAAAATTAGGATACTTCAACAAAGGATTATATATTCAATAGATAAGAGTTTTCGGCAATTGGTCATACAGAAATGAGCAAAATATGACAAAAAATTCCTAACTACCTATTTGATCGCCGCGCAAAACATTTGCAGTGATCCTTAACTTGACTCTAGCTATTATTTGAAGAGTAATAATTAATAAAAAAAAATGATCATACATCAACATAGTGTTATCTATACAAAAGTCGCAATTTTCCTAAGGTTGTTCGAGTAGAAATGACATTAAGAAGGTCAAATTAACTAACTACTTATTTGATCGATACATGGATTGACAATGCTTAATATTTCAAGATAACTAATAAATAAAAAATTAGGATACTTCAACAATGGATTATATATTCAATAGGTAGGAGTTTTCGGCAATTCGTCAAACAGAAATGAGCAAAATATGACAAAAAATGCCTAACTACCTATTTGATCGCCGCGCAAAACATTTGCAGTGATCCTTAACTTGACTCTAGCTATTATTTGAAGCGTAATAATTAATAAAAAAATGATCATACATCAACATAGTGTTATCTATACAAAAGTCGCAATTTTCCTATGGTTGTTCGAGTAGAAATGACATTAAGAAGGTCAAATTAACTAACTACTTATTTGATCGATACATGGATTGACAATGCTTAATATTTCAAGATAACTAATAAATAAAAAATTAGGATACTTCAACAAAGGATTATATATTCAATAGATAAGAGTTTTCGGCAATTGGTCAAACAGAAATGAGCATAATATGACAAAAAATGCCTAACTACCAATTTGATCGCCGCGCAAAACATTTGCAGTGACCCTTAACTTGACTCTAGCTATTATTAGAAGCGTAATAATTAATAAAAAAATGATCATACATCAACATAGTGTTATCTATACAAAAGTCTCATTTTTCCTAAGGTTGTTCGAGTAGAAATGACTTTAAGAAGGTCAAATTAACTAACTACCTATTTGATCGATACATGGATTGACAATGCTTAATATTTCAAGATAACTAATAAATAAAAAATTAGGATACTTCAACAAAGGATTATATATTCAATAGATAAGAGTTTTCGGCAATTGGTCATACAGAAATGAGCAAAATATGACAAAAAATTCCTAACTACCTATTTGATCGCCGCGCAAAACATTTGCAGTGATCCTTAACTTGACTCTAGCTATTATTTGAAGAGTAATAATTAATAAAAAAAAATGATCATACATCAACATAGTGTTATCTATACAAAAGTCGCAATTTTCCTAAGGTTGTTCGAGTAGAAATGACATTAAGAAGGTCAAATTAACTAACTACTTATTTGATCGATACATGGATTGACAATGCTTAATATTTCAAGATAACTAATAAATAAAAAATTAGGATACTTCAACAATGGATTATATATTCAATAGGTAGGAGTTTTCGGCAATTCGTCAAACAGAAATGAGCAAAATATGACAAAAAATGCCTAACTACCTATTTGATCGCCGCGCAAAACATTTGCAGTGATCCTTAACTTGACTCTAGCTATTATTTGAAGCGTAATAATTAATAAAAAAATGATCATACATCAACATAGTGTTATCTATACAAAAGTCGCAATTTTCCTATGGTTGTTCGAGTAGAAATGACATTAAGAAGGTCAAATTAACTAACTACTTATTTGATCGATACATGGATTGACAATGCTTAATATTTCAAGATAACTAATAAATAAAAAATTAGGATACTTCAACAAAGGATTATATATTCAATAGATAAGAGTTTTCGGCAATTGGTCATACAGAAATGAGCAAAATATGACAAAAAATTCCTAACTACCTATTTGATCGCCGCGCAAAACATTTGCAGTGATCCTTAACTTGACTCTAGCTATTATTTGAAGAGTAATAATTAATAAAAAAAAATGATCATACATCAACATAGTGTTATCTATACAAAAGTCGCAATTTTCCTAAGGTTGTTCGAGTAGAAATGACATTAAGAAGGTCAAATTAACTAACTACTTATTTGATCGATACATGGATTGACAATGCTTAATATTTCAAGATAACTAATAAATAAAAAATTAGGATACTTCAACAATGGATTATATATTCAATAGGTAGGAGTTTTCGGCAATTCGTCAAACAGAAATGAGCAAAATATGACAAAAAATGCCTAACTACCTATTTGATCGCCGCGCAAAACATTTGCAGTGATCCTTAACTTGACTCTAGCTATTATTTGAAGCGTAATAATTAATAAAAAAATGATCATACATCAACATAGTGTTATCTATACAAAAGTCGCAATTTTCCTATGGTTGTTCGAGTAGAAATGACATTAAGAAGGTCAAATTAACTAACTACTTATTTGATCGATACATGGATTGACAATGCTTAATATTTCAAGATAACTAATAAATAAAAAATTAGGATACTTCAACAATGGATTATATATTCAATAGGTAGGAGTTTTCGGCAATTGGTCAAACAGAAATGAGCATAATATGACAAAAAATGCCTAACTACCAATTTGATCGCCGCGCAAAACATTTGCAGTGACCCTTAACTTGACACTAACTATTATTGGAAGCGTAATAATTAATAAAAAAATGATCATACATCAACATAGTGTTATCTATACAAAAGTCTCATTTTTCCTAAGGTTGTTCGAGTAGAAATGACTTTAAGAAGGTCAAATTAACTAACTACCTATTTGATCGATACATGGATTGACAATGCTTAATATTTCAAGGTAACTAATAAATAAAAAATTAGGATACTTCAAGAAAGGATTATATATTCAATAGGTAGGAGTTTTCGGCAATTCGTCAAACAGAAATGAGCAAAATATGACAAAAAATGCCTAACTACCTATTTGATCGCCGCGCAAAACATTTGCAGTGATCTTTAACTTGACTCTTGCTATTATTTGAAGCATAACAATTAATAAAAAAATGATCATACATCAACATAATATTATCTATACAAAAGTCGTAATTTTCTTAATGTTCTTCGAGTAGAAATGACTTTAGGAAGGTCAAATTAACTAACTACCTATTTGATCGATACATGGATTGACAATGCTTAATATTTCAAGATAACTAATAAATAAAAAATTAGGGTACTTCAACAAAGGATTATATATTCAATAGGTTGGAGTTTTCGGCAATTCGTCAAACAGAAATGAGCAAAATATGACAAAAAATGCCTAACTACCTATTTGATCGCCGCGCAAAATATTTGCAGTGATCCTTAACTTGACACTAGCTATTATTAGAAGCGTAATAATTAATAAAAAAATGATCATACATCAACATAGTGTTATCTATACAAAAGTCGCAATTTTCCTAAGGTTGTTCGAGTAGAAATGACATTAAGAAGGTCAAATTAACTAACTACTTATTTGATCGATACATGGATTGACAATGCTTAATATTTCAAGATAACTAATAAATAAAAAATTAGGATACTTCAACAATGGATTATATATTCAATAGGTAGGAATTTTCGGCAATTCGTCAAACAGAAATGAGCAAAATATGACAAAAAATGCCTAACTACCTATTTGATCGCCGCGCAAAACATTTGCAGTGATCCTTAACTTGACTCTAGCTATTATTTGAAGCGTAATAATTAATAAAAAAATGATCATACATCAACATAGTGTTATCTATACAAAAGTCGCAATTTTCCTATGGTTGTTCGAGTAGAAATGACTTTAAGAAGGTCAAATTAACTAACTACCTATTTGAGCGATACATGGAATGACAATGCTTAATATTTCAAGATAACTAATAAATAAAAAATTAAGGTACTGCAACAAAGGATTATATATTCAATAGGTAGGAGTTTTCGGCAATTGGTCAAACAGAAATGAGCATAATATGACAAAAAATGCCTAACTACCTATTTGATCGCCGCGCAAAACATTTGCAGTGACCCTTAACTTGACTCTAGCTATTATTAGAAGCGTAATAATTAATAAAAAAATGATCATACATCAACATAGTGTTATCTATACAAAAGTCTCATTTTTCCTAAGGTTGTTCGAGTAGAAATGACTTTAAGAAGGTCAAATTAACTAACTACCTATTTGATCGATACATGGATTGACAATGCTTAATATTTCAAGATAACTAATAAATAAAAAATTAGGATACTTCAACAAAGGATTATATATTCAATAGATAAGAGTTTTCGGCAATTGGTCATACAGAAATGAGCAAAATATGACAAAAAATTCCTAACTACCTATTTGATCGCCGCGCAAAACATTTGCAGTGATCCTTAACTTGACTCTAGCTATTATTTGAAGAGTAATAATTAATAAAAAAAAATGATCATACATCAACATAGTGTTATCTATACAAAAGTCGCAATTTTCCTAAGGTTGTTCGAGTAGAAATGACATTAAGAAGGTCAAATTAACTAACTACTTATTTGATCGATACATGGATTGACAATGCTTAATATTTCAAGATAACTAATAAATAAAAAATTAGGATACTTCAACAATGGATTATATATTCAATAGGTAGGAGTTTTCGGCAATTCGTCAAACAGAAATGAGCAAAATATGACAAAAAATGCCTAACTACCTATTTGATCGCCGCGCAAAACATTTGCAGTGATCCTTAACTTGACTCTAGCTATTATTTGAAGCGTAATAATTAATAAAAAAATGATCATACATCAACATAGTGTTATCTATACAAAAGTCGCAATTTTCCTATGGTTGTTCGAGTAGAAATGACATTAAGAAGGTCAAATTAACTAACTACTTATTTGATCGATACATGGATTGACAATGCTTAATATTTCAAGATAACTAATAAATAAAAAATTAGGATACTTCAACAAAGGATTATATATTCAATAGATAAGAGTTTTCGGCAATTGGTCAAACAGAAATGAGCATAATATGACAAAAAATGCCTAACTACCAATTTGATCGCCGCGCAAAACATTTGCAGTGACCCTTAACTTGACTCTAGCTATTATTAGAAGCGTAATAATTAATAAAAAAATGATCATACATCAACATAGTGTTATCTATACAAAAGTCTCATTTTTCCTAAGGTTGTTCGAGTAGAAATGACTTTAAGAAGGTCAAATTAACTAACTACCTATTTGATCGATACATGGATTGACAATGCTTAATATTTCAAGATAACTAATAAATAAAAAATTAGGATACTTCAACAAAGGATTATATATTCAATAGATAAGAGTTTTCGGCAATTGGTCATACAGAAATGAGCAAAATATGACAAAAAATTCCTAACTACCTATTTGATCGCCGCGCAAAACATTTGCAGTGATCCTTAACTTGACTCTAGCTATTATTTGAAGAGTAATAATTAATAAAAAAAAATGATCATACATCAACATAGTGTTATCTATACAAAAGTCGCAATTTTCCTAAGGTTGTTCGAGTAGAAATGACATTAAGAAGGTCAAATTAACTAACTACTTATTTGATCGATACATGGATTGACAATGCTTAATATTTCAAGATAACTAATAAATAAAAAATTAGGATACTTCAACAATGGATTATATATTCAATAGGTAGGAGTTTTCGGCAATTCGTCAAACAGAAATGAGCAAAATATGACAAAAAATGCCTAACTACCTATTTGATCGCCGCGCAAAACATTTGCAGTGATCCTTAACTTGACTCTAGCTATTATTTGAAGCGTAATAATTAATAAAAAAATGATCATACATCAACATAGTGTTATCTATACAAAAGTCGCAATTTTCCTATGGTTGTTCGAGTAGAAATGACATTAAGAAGGTCAAATTAACTAACTACTTATTTGATCGATACATGGATTGACAATGCTTAATATTTCAAGATAACTAATAAATAAAAAATTAGGATACTTCAACAAAGGATTATATATTCAATAGATAAGAGTTTTCGGCAATTGGTCATACAGAAATGAGCAAAATATGACAAAAAATTCCTAACTACCTATTTGATCGCCGCGCAAAACATTTGCAGTGATCCTTAACTTGACTCTAGCTATTATTTGAAGAGTAATAATTAATAAAAAAAAATGATCATACATCAACATAGTGTTATCTATACAAAAGTCGCAATTTTCCTAAGGTTGTTCGAGTAGAAATGACATTAAGAAGGTCAAATTAACTAACTACTTATTTGATCGATACATGGATTGACAATGCTTAATATTTCAAGATAACTAATAAATAAAAAATTAGGATACTTCAACAATGGATTATATATTCAATAGGTAGGAGTTTTCGGCAATTCGTCAAACAGAAATGAGCAAAATATGACAAAAAATGCCTAACTACCTATTTGATCGCCGCGCAAAACATTTGCAGTGATCCTTAACTTGACTCTAGCTATTATTTGAAGCGTAATAATTAATAAAAAAATGATCATACATCAACATAGTGTTATCTATACAAAAGTCGCAATTTTCCTATGGTTGTTCGAGTAGAAATGACATTAAGAAGGTCAAATTAACTAACTACTTATTTGATCGATACATGGATTGACAATGCTTAATATTTCAAGATAACTAATAAATAAAAAATTAGGATACTTCAACAATGGATTATATATTCAATAGGTAGGAGTTTTCGGCAATTGGTCAAACAGAAATGAGCATAATATGACAAAAAATGCCTAACTACCAATTTGATCGCCGCGCAAAACATTTGCAGTGACCCTTAACTTGACACTAACTATTATTGGAAGCGTAATAATTAATAAAAAAATGATCATACATCAACATAGTGTTATCTATACAAAAGTCTCATTTTTCCTAAGGTTGTTCGAGTAGAAATGACTTTAAGAAGGTCAAATTAACTAACTACCTATTTGATCGATACATGGATTGACAATGCTTAATATTTCAAGGTAACTAATAAATAAAAAATTAGGATACTTCAAGAAAGGATTATATATTCAATAGGTAGGAGTTTTCGGCAATTCGTCAAACAGAAATGAGCAAAATATGACAAAAAATGCCTAACTACCTATTTGATCGCCGCGCAAAACATTTGCAGTGATCTTTAACTTGACTCTTGCTATTATTTGAAGCATAACAATTAATAAAAAAATGATCATACATCAACATAATATTATCTATACAAAAGTCGTAATTTTCTTAATGTTCTTCGAGTAGAAATGACTTTAGGAAGGTCAAATTAACTAACTACCTATTTGATCGATACATGGATTGACAATGCTTAATATTTCAAGATAACTAATAAATAAAAAATTAGGGTACTTCAACAAAGGATTATATATTCAATAGGTTGGAGTTTTCGGCAATTCGTCAAACAGAAATGAGCAAAATATGACAAAAAATGCCTAACTACCTATTTGATCGCCGCGCAAAATATTTGCAGTGATCCTTAACTTGACACTAGCTATTATTAGAAGCGTAATAATTAATAAAAAAATGATCATACATCAACATAGTGTTATCTATACAAAAGTCTCATTTTTCCTAAGGTTGTTCGAGTAGAAATGACTTTAAGAAGGTCAAATTAACTAACTACCTATTTGATCGATACATGGATTGACAATGCTTAATATTTCAAGAAAACTAATAAATAAAAAATTAGGATACTTCAACAAAGGATTATATATTCAATAGATAGGAGTTTTCGGCAATTGGTCATACAGAAATGAGCAAAATATAACAAAAAATGCCTAACTACCTATTTGATCGCCGCGCAAAACATTTGCAGTGATCGTTAACTTGACTTTTGCTAATATTTGAAGCGTAATAATAAATAAAAAAATGATCATACAACAACATAGTGTTATCTATACAAAAGTCGCAATTTTTCTAATGTTCTTCGAGTAGAAATGACTTTAAGAAGGTCAAATTAACTAACTACCTATTTGATCGATACATGGATTGACAATGCTTAATATTTCAAGATAACTATTAAATAAAAAATTAGGATACTTCAACAAAGGATTATATATTCAATAGATAGGAGTTTTCGGCAATTGGTCATACAGAAATGAGCAAAATATGACAAAAAATGCCTAACTACCTATTTGATCGCCGCGCAAAACATTTGCAGTGATCCTTAACTTGACTTTTGCTATTATTTGAAGCGTAATAATAAATAAAAAAAATGATCATACATCAATCTATACAAAAGTCGCAATTTTCCTAATGTTCTTCGAGTAGAAATGACTTTAAGAAGGTCAAATTAACTAACTACCTATTTGATCGATACATGGATTGACAATGCTTAAAATTTCAAGATAACTAATAAATAAAAAATTAAGGGTCTTCAACAAAGGATTATATATTCAATAGGTAGGAGTTTTCGGCAATTCGTCAAACAGAAATGAGCAAAATATGACAAAAAATGCCTAACTACCTATTTGATCGCCGCGCAAAACATGTGCAGTGATCCTTAACTTGACTCTAGCTATTATTTGAAGAGTAATAATTAATAAAAAAAAATGATCATACATCAACATAGTGTTATCTATACAAAAGTCGCAATTTTCCTAAGGTTGTTCGAGTAGAAATGACATTAAGAAGGTCAAATTAACTAACTACTTATTTGATCGATACATGGATTGACAATGCTTAATATTTCAAGATAACTAATAAATAAAAAATTAGGATACTTCAACAATGGATTATATATTCAATAGGTAGGAGTTTTCGGCAATTCGTCAAACAGAAATGAGCAAAATATGACAAAAAATGCCTAACTACCTATTTGATCGCCGCGCAAAACATTTGCAGTGATCCTTAACTTGACTCTAGCTATTATTTGAAGAGTAATAATTAATAAAAAAATGATCATACATCAACATAATGTTATCTATACAAAAGTCGCAATTTTCCTAAGGTTGTTCGAGTAGAAATGACTTTAAGAAGGTCAAATTAACTAACTACTTATTTGATTGATACATGGATTGACAATGCTTAATATTTCAAGATAACTAATAAATAAAAAATTAGGATACTTCAACAATGGATTATATATTCAATAGGTAGGAGTTTTCGGCAATTCGTCAAACAGAAATGAGCAAAATATGACAAAAAATGCCTAACTACCTATTTGATCGCCGCGCAAAACATTTGCAGTGATCCTTAACTTGACTCTAGCTATTATTTGAAGAGTAATAATTAATAAAAAAAAATGATCATACATCAACATAGTGTTATCTATACAAAAGTCGCAATTTTCCTAAGGTTGTTCGAGTAGAAATGACATTAAGAAGGTCAAATTAACTAACTACTTATTTGATCGATACATGGATTGACAATGCTTAATATTTCAAGATAACTAATAAATAAAAAATTAGGATACTTCAACAATGGATTATATATTCAATAGGTAGGAGTTTTCGGCAATTCGTCAAACAGAAATGAGCAAAATATGACAAAAAATGCCTAACTACCTATTTGATCGCCGCGCAAAACATTTGCAGTGATCCTTAACTTGACTCTAGCTATTATTTGAAGAGTAATAATTAATAAAAAAATGATCATACATCAATCTATACAAAAGTCGCAATTTTCCTAATGTTCTTCGAGTAGAAATGACTTTAAGAAGGTCAAATTAACTAACTACCTATTTGATCGATACATGGATTGACAATGCTTAAAATTTCAAGATAACTAATAAATAAAAAATTAAGGGTCTTCAACAAAGGATTATATATTCAATAGGTAGGAGTTTTCGGCAATTCGTCAAACAGAAATGAGCAAAATATGACAAAAAATGCCTAACTACCTATTTGATCGCCGCGCAAAACATGTGCAGTGATCCTTAACTTGACTCTAGCTATTATTTGAAGAGTAATAATTAATAAAAAAAAATGATCATACATCAACATAGTGTTATCTATACAAAAGTCGCAATTTTCCTAAGGTTGTTCGAGTAGAAATGACATTAAGAAGGTCAAATTAACTAACTACTTATTTGATCGATACATGGATTGACAATGCTTAATATTTCAAGATAACTAATAAATAAAAAATTAGGATACTTCAACAATGGATTATATATTCAATAGGTAGGAGTTTTCGGCAATTCGTCAAACAGAAATGAGCAAAATATGACAAAAAATGCCTAACTACCTATTTGATCGCCGCGCAAAACATTTGCAGTGATCCTTAACTTGACTCTAGCTATTATTTGAAGAGTAATAATTAATAAAAAAATGATCATACATCAACATAATGTTATCTATACAAAAGTCGCAATTTTCCTAAGGTTGTTCGAGTAGAAATGACTTTAAGAAGGTCAAATTAACTAACTACTTATTTGATTGATACATGGATTGACAATGCTTAATATTTCAAGATAACTAATAAGTAAAAAATTAGGATACTTCAACAATGGATTATATATTCAATAGGTAGGAGTTTTCGGCAATTCGTCAAACAGAAATGAGCAAAATATGACAAAAAATGCCTAACTACCTATTTGATCGCCGCGCAAAACATTTGCAGTGATCCTTAACTTGACTCTAGCTATTATTTGAAGAGTAATAATTAATAAAAAAAAATGATCATACATCAACATAGTGTTATCTATACAAAAGTCGCAATTTTCCTAAGGTTGTTCGAGTAGAAATGACATTAAGAAGGTCAAATTAACTAACTACTTATTTGATCGATACATGGATTGACAATGCTTAATATTTCAAGATAACTAATAAATAAAAAATTAGGATACTTCAACAATGGATTATATATTCAATAGGTAGGAGTTTTCGGCAATTCGTCAAACAGAAATGAGCAAAATATGACAAAAAATGCCTAACTACCTATTTGATCGCCGCGCAAAACATTTGCAGTGATCCTTAACTTGACTCTAGCTATTATTTGAAGAGTAATAATTAATAAAAAAATGATCATACATCAACATAATGTTATCTATACAAAAGTCGCAATTTTCCTAAGGTTGTTCGAGTAGAAATGACATTAAGAAGGTCAAATTAACTAACTACTTATTTGATCGATACATGGATTGACAATGCTTAATATTTCAAGATAACTAATAAATAAAAAATTAGGATACTTCAACAATGGATTATATATTCAATAGGTAGGAGTTTTCGGCAATTCGTCAAACAGAAATGAGCAAAATATGACAAAAAATGCCTAACTACCAATTTGATCGCCGCGCAAAACATTTGCAGTGACCCTTAACTTGACACTAGCTATTATTGGAAGCGTAATAATTAATAAAAAAATGATCATACATCAACATAGTGTTATCTATACAAAAGTCTCATTTTTCCTAAGGTTGTTCGAGTAGAAATGACTTTAAGAAGGTCAAATTAACTAACTACCTATTTGATCGATACATGGATTGACAATGCTTAATATTTCAAGGTAACTAATAAATAAAAAATTAGGATACTTCAAGAAAGGATTATATATTCAATAGGTAGGAGTTTTCGGCAATTCGTCAAACAGAAATGAGCAAAATATGACAAAAAATGCCTAACAACCTATTTGATCGCCGCGCAAAACATTTGCAGTGATCTTTAACTTGACTCTTGCTATTATTTGATGCATAACAATTAATAAAAAAATGATCATACATCAACATAATATTATCTATACAAAAGTCGTAATTTTCTTAATGTTCTTCGAGTAGAAATGACTTTAGGAAGGTCAAATTAACTAACTACCTATTTGATCGATACATGGATTGACAATGCTTAATATTTCAAGATAACTAATAAATAAAAAATTAGGGTACTTCAACAAAGGATTATATATTCAATAGGTTGGAGTTTTCGGCAATTCGTCAAACAGAAATGAGCAAAATATGACAAAAAATGCCTAACTACCTATTTGATCGCCGCGCAAAATATTTGCAGTGATCCTTAACTTGACACTAGCTATTATTAGAAGCGTAATAATTAATAAAAAAATGATCATACATCAACATAGTGTTATCTATACAAAAGTCTCATTTTTCCTAAGGTTGTTCGAGTAGAAATGACTTTAAGAAGGTCAAATTAACTAACTACCTATTTGATCGATACATGGATTGACAATGCTTAATATTTCAAGAAAACTAATAAATAAAAAATTAGGATACTTCAACAAAGGATTATATATTCAATAGATAGGAGTTTTCGGCAATTGGTCATACAGAAATGAGCAAAATATGACAAAAAATGCCTAACTACCTATTTGATCGCCGCGCAAAACATTTGCAGTGATCGTTAACTTGACTTTTGCTAATATTTGAAGCGTAATAATAAATAAAAAAATGATCATACAACAACATAGTGTTATCTATACAAAAGTCGCAATTTTTCTAATGTTCTTCGAGTAGAAATGACTTTAAGAAGGTCAAATTAACTAACTACCTATTTGATCGATACATGGATTGACAATGCTTAATATTTCAAGATAACTATTAAATAAAAAATTAGGATACTTCAACAAAGGATTATATATTCAATAGATAGGAGTTTTCGGCAATTGGTCATACAGAAATGAGCAAAATATGACAAAAAATGCCTAACTACCTATTTGATCGCCGCGCAAAACATTTGCAGTGATCCTTAACTTGACTTTTGCTATTATTTGAAGCGTAATAATAAATAAAAAAAATGATCATACATCAATCTATACAAAAGTCGCAATTTTCCTAATGTTCTTCGAGTAGAAATGACTTTAAGAAGGTCAAATTAACTAACTACCTATTTGATCGATACATGGATTGACAATGCTTAAAATTTCAAGATAACTAATAAATAAAAAATTAAGGGTCTTCAACAAAGGATTATATATTCAATAGGTAGGAGTTTTCGGCAATTCGTCAAACAGAAATGAGCAAAATATGACAAAAAATGCCTAACTACCTATTTGATCGCCGCGCAAAACATGTGCAGTGATCCTTAACTTGACTCTAGCTATTATTTGAAGAGTAATAATTAATAAAAAAAAATGATCATACATCAACATAGTGTTATCTATACAAAAGTCGCAATTTTCCTAAGGTTGTTCGAGTAGAAATGACATTAAGAAGGTCAAATTAACTAACTACTTATTTGATCGATACATGGATTGATAATGCTTAATATTTCAAGATAACTAATAAATAAAAAATTAGGATACTTCAACAATGGATTATATATTCAATAGGTAGGAGTTTTCGGCAATTCGTCAAACAGAAATGAGCAAAATATGACAAAAAATGCCTAACTACCTATTTGATCGCCGCGCAAAACATTTGCAGTGATCCTTAACTTGACTCTAGCTATTATTTGAAGAGTAATAATTAATAAAAAAATGATCATACATCAACATAATGTTATCTATACAAAAGTCGCAATTTTCCTAAGGTTGTTCGAGTAGAAATGACTTTAAGAAGGTCAAAATAACTAACTACTTATTTGATTGATACATGGATTGACAATGCTTAATATTTCAAGATAACTAATAAATAAAAAATTAGGATACTTCAACAATGGATTATATATTCAATAGGTAGGAGTTTTCGGCAATTCGTCAAACAGAAATGAGCAAAATATGACAAAAAATGCCTAACTACCTATTTGATCGCCGCGCAAAACATTTGCAGTGATCCTTAACTTGACTCTAGCTATTATTTGAAGAGTAATAATTAATAAAAAAAAATGATCATACATCAACATAGTGTTATCTATACAAAAGTCGCAATTTTCCTAAGGTTGTTCGAGTAGAAATGACATTAAGAAGGTCAAATTAACTAACTACTTATTTGATCGATACATGGATTGACAATGCTTAATATTTCAAGATAACTAATAAATAAAAAATTAGGATACTTCAACAATGGATTATATATTCAATAGGTAGGAGTTTTCGGCAATTCGTCAAACAGAAATGAGCAAAATATGACAAAAAATGCCTAACTACCTATTTGATCGCCGCGCAAAACATTTGCAGTGATCCTTAACTTGACTCTAGCTATTATTTGAAGAGTAATAATTAATAAAAAAATGATCATACATCAATCTATACAAAAGTCGCAATTTTCCTAATGTTCTTCGAGTAGAAATGACTTTAAGAAGGTCAAATTAACTAACTACCTATTTGATCG
Organism: Rhodomyrtus psidioides; assembly: GCA_021437785.1. Lineage (NCBI taxonomy): Eukaryota > Viridiplantae > Streptophyta > Magnoliopsida > Myrtales > Myrtaceae > Rhodomyrtus > Rhodomyrtus psidioides. The sequence continues at coordinate 2,146,963 of JAILYB010000089.1, forward strand.
ATACATGGATTGACAATGCTTAAAATTTCAAGATAACTAATAAATAAAAAATTAAGGGTCTTCAACAAAGGATTATATATTCAATAGGTAGGAGTTTTCGGCAATTCGTCAAACAGAAATGAGCAAAATATGACAAAAAATGCCTAACTACCTATTTGATCGCCGCGCAAAACATGTGCAGTGATCCTTAACTTGACTCTAGCTATTATTTGAAGAGTAATAATTAATAAAAAAAAATGATCATACATCAACATAGTGTTATCTATACAAAAGTCGCAATTTTACTAAGGTTGTTCGAGTAGAAATGACATTAAGAAGGTCAAATTAACTAACTACTTATTTGATCGATACATGGATTGACAATGCTTAATATTTCAAGATAACTAATAAATAAAAAATTAGGATACTTCAACAATGGATTATATATTCAATAGGTAGGAGTTTTCGGCAATTCGTCAAACAGAAATGAGCAAAATATGACAAAAAATGCCTAACTACCTATTTGATCGCCGCGCAAAACATTTGCAGTGATCCTTAACTTGACTCTAGCTATTATTTGAAGAGTAATAATTAATAAAAAAATGATCATACATCAACATAATGTTATCTATACAAAAGTCGCAATTTTCCTAAGGTTGTTCGAGTAGAAATGACTTTAAGAAGGTCAAATTAACTAACTACTTATTTGATTGATACATGGATTGACAATGCTTAATATTTCAAGATAACTAATAAGTAAAAAATTAGGATACTTCAACAATGGATTATATATTCAATAGGTAGAAGTTTTCGGCAATTCGTCAAACAGAAATGAGCAAAATATGACAAAAAATGCCTAACTACCTATTTGATCGCCGCGCAAAACATTTGCAGTGATCCTTAACTTGACTCTAGCTATTATTTGAAGAGTAATAATTAATAAAAAAAATGATCATACATCAACATAGTGTTATCTATACAAAAGTCGCAATTTTCCTAAGGTTGTTCGAGTAGAAATGACATTAAGAAGGTCAAATTAACTAACTACTTATTTGATCGATACATGGATTGACAATGCTTAATATTTCAAGATAACTAATAAATAAAAAATTAGGTTACTTCAACAATGGATTATATATTCAATAGGTAGGAGTTTTCGGCAATTCGTCAAACAGAAATGAGCAAAATATGACAAAAAATGCCTAACTACCTATTTGATCGCCGCGCAAAACATTTGCAGTGATCCTTAACTTGACTCTAGCTATTATTTGAAGAGTAATAATTAATAAAAAAATGATCATACATCAACATAATGTTATCTATACAAAAGTCGCAATTTTCCTAATGTTGTTCGAGTAGAAATGACATTAAGAAGGTCAAATTAACTAACTACTTATTTGATCGATACATGGATTGACAATGCTTAATATTTCAAGATAACTAATAAATAAAAAATTGGGATACTTCAACAATGGATTATATATTCAATAGGTAGGAGTTTTCGGCAATTCGTCAAACAGAAATGAGCAAAATATGACAAAAAATGCCTAACTACCTATTTGATCGCCGCGCAAAACATTTGCAGTGATCCTTAACTTGACTCTAGCTATTATTTGAAGCGTAATAATTAATAAAAAAATGATCATACATCAACATAATGTTATCTATACAAAAGTCGCAATTTTCCTATGGTTGTTCGAGTAGAAATGACTTTAAGAAGGTCAAATTAACTAACTACCTATTTGAGCGATACATGGAATGACAATGCTTAATATTTCAAGATAACTAATAAATAAAAAATTAAGGTACTGCAACAAAGGATTATATATTCAATAGGTAGGAGTTTTCGGCAATTGGTCAAACAGAAATGAGCATAATATGACAAAAAATGCCTAACTACCAATTTGATCGCCGCGCAAAACATTTGCAGTGACCCTTAACTTGACTCTAGCTATTATTAGAAGCGTAATAATTAATAAAAAAATGATCATACATCAACATAGTGTTATCTATACAAAAGTCTCATTTTTCCTAAGGTTGTTCGAGTAGAAATGACTTTAAGAAGGTCAAATTAACTAACTACCTATTTTATCGATACATGGATTGACAATGCTTAATATTTCAAGATAACTCATAAATAAAAAATTAGGATACTTCAACAAAGGATTATATATTCAATAGATAAGAGTTTTCGGCAATTGGTCATACAGAAATGAGCAAAATATGACAAAAAATTCCTAACTACCTATTTGATCGCCGCGCAAAACATTTGCAGTGATCCTTAACTTGACTCTAGCTATTATTTGAAGAGTAATAATTAATAAAAAAATGATCATACATCAACATAGTGTTATCTATACAAAAGTCGCAATTTTCCTAAGGTTGTTCGAGTAGAAATGACATTAAGAAGGTCAAATTAACTAACTACTTATTTGATCGATACATGGATTGACAATGCTTAATATTTCAAGATAACTAATAAATAAAAAATTAGGATACTTCAACAATGGATTATATATTCAATAGGTAGGAGTTTTCGGCAATTCGTCAAACAGAAATGAGCAAAATATGACAAAAAATGCCTAACTACCTATTTTATCGCCGCGCAAAACATTTGCAGTGATCTTTAACTTGACTCTTGCTATTATTTGAAGCATAACATTTAATAAAAAAATGATCATACATCAACATAATATTATCTATACAAAAGTCGTAATTTTCTTAATGTTCTTCGAGTAGAAATGACTTTAGGAAGGTCAAATTAACTAACTACCTATTTGATCGATACATGGATTGACAATGCTTAATATTTCAAGATAACTCATAAATAAAAAATTAGGATACTTCAACAAAGGATTATATATTCAATAGATAAGAGTTTTCGGCAATTGGTCATACAGAAATGAGCAAAATATGACAAAAAATTCCTAACTACCTATTTGATCGCCGCGCAAAACATTTGCAGTGATCCTTAACTTGACTCTAGCTATTATTTTAAGAGTAATAATTAATAAAAAAATGATCATACATCATCATAGTGTTATCTATACAAAAGTCTCATTTTTCCTAAGGTTGTTCGAGTAGAAATGACTTTAAGAAGGTCAAATTAACTAACTACCTATTTGATCGATACATGGATTGACAATGCTTAATATTTCAAGATAACTAATAAATAAAAAATTAGGATACTTCAACAAAGGATTATATATTCAATAGATAGGAGTTTTCGGCAATTGGTCATACAGAAATGAGCAAAATATGACAAAAAATGCCTAACTACCTATTTGATCGCCGCGCAAAACATTTGCAGTGATCTTTAACTTGACTCTTGCTATTATTTGAAGCATAACATTTAATAAAAAAATGATCATACATCAACATAATATTATCTATACAAAAGTCGTAATTTTCTTAATGTTCTTCGAGTAGAAATGACTTTAGGAAGGTCAAATTAACTAACTACCTATTTGATCGATACATGGATTGACAATGCTTAATATTTCAAGATAACTAATAAATAAAAAATTAGGGTACTTCAACAAAGGATTATATATTCAATAGGTTGGAGTTTTCGGCAATTCGTCAAACAGAAATGAGCAAAATATGACAAAAAATGCCTAACTACCTATTTGATCGCCGCGCAAAATATTTGCAGTGATCCTTAACTTGACTCTAGCTATTATTTGAAGAGTAATAATTAATAAAAAAATGATCATACATCAACATAGTGTTATCTATACAAAAGTCGCAATTTTCCTAAGGTTGTTCGAGTAGAAATGACATTAAGAAGGTCAAATTAACTAACTACTTATTTGATCGATACATGGATTGACAATGCTTAATATTTCAAGATAACTAATAAATAAAAAATTAGGATACTTCAACAATGGATTATATATTCAATAGGTAGGAGTTTTCGGCAATTCGTCAAACAGAAATGAGCAAAATATGACAAAAAATACCTAACTACCTATTTGATCGCCGCGCAAAACATTTGCAGTGATCCTTAACTTGACTCTAGCAATTATTTGAAGCGTAATAATTAATAAAAAAATGATCATACATCAACATAGTGATATCTATACAAAAGTCGCAATTTTCCTATGGTTGTTCGAGTAGAAATGACTTTAAGAAGGTCAAATTAACTAACTACCTATTTGAGCGATACATGGAATGAAAATGCTTAATATTTCAAGATAACTAATAAATAAAAAATTAAGGTACTGCAACAAAGGATTATATATTCAATAGGTAGGAGTTTTCGGCAATTGGTCAAACAGAAATGAGCATAATATGACAAAAAAATGCCTAACTACCAATTTGATCTCCGCGCAAAACATTTGCAGTGACCCTTAACTTGACTCTAGCTATTATTAGAAGCGTAATAAATAATAAAAAAATGATCATACATCAACATAGTGTTATCTATACAAAAGTCTCATTTTTCCTAAGGTTGTTCGAGTAGAAATGACTTTAAGAAGGTCAAATTAACTAACTACTTATTTGATCGATACATGGATTGACAATGCTTAATATTTCAAGATAACTAATAAATAAAAAATTAGGATACGTCAACAATGGATTATATATTCAATAGGTAGGAGTTTTCGGCAATTCGTCAAACAGAAATGAGCAAAATATGACAAAAAATGCCTAACTACCTATTTGATCGCCGCGCAAAACATTTGCAGTGATCCTTAACTTTACTCTAGCTATTATTTAAAGAGTAATAATTAATAAAAAAATGATCATACATCAACATAGTGTTATCTATACAAAAGTCGCAATTTTCCTAAGGTTGTTCGAGTAGAAATGACATTAAGAAGGTCAAATTAACTAACTACTTATTTGATCGATACATGGATTGACAATGCTTAATATTTCAAGATAACTAATAAATAAAAAATTAGGATACTTCAAGAAAGGATTATATATTCAATAGGTAGGAGTTTTCGGCAATTCGTCAAACAGAAATGAGCAAAATATGACAAAAAATGCCTAACTACCTATTTGATCGCCGCGCAAAACATTTGCAGTGATCTTTAACTTGACTCTTGCTATTATTTGAAGCATAACAATTAATAAAAAAATGATCATACATCAACATAATATTATCTATACAAAAGTCGTAATTTTCTTAATGTTCTTCGAGTAGAAATGACTTTAGGAAGGTCAAATTAACTAACTACCTATTTGATCGATACATGGATTGACAATGCTTAATATTTCAAGATAACTAATAAATAAAAAATTAGGGTACTTCAACAAAGGATTATATATTGAATAGGTTGGAGTTTTCGGCAATTCGTCAAACAGAAATGAGCAAAATATGACAAAAAATGCCTAACTACCTATTTGATCGCCGCGCAAAATATTTGCAGTGATCCTTAACTTGACTCTAGCTATTATTTTAAGAGTAATAATTAATAAAAAAATGATCATACATCAACATAGTGTTATCTATACAAAAGTCTCATTTTTCCTAAGGTTGTTCGAGTAGAAATGACTTTAAGAAGGTCAAATTAACTAACTACCTATTTGATCGATACATGGATTGACAATGCTTAATATTTCAAGATAACTAATAAATAAAAAATTAGGATACTTCAACAAAGGATTATATATTCAATAGATAGGAGTTTTCGGCAATTGGTCATACAGAAATGAGCAAAATATGACAAAAAATGCCTAACTACCTATTTGATCGCCGCGCAAATCATTTGCAGTGATCGTTAACTTGACTTTTGCTAATATTTGAAGCGTAATAATAATTAAAAAAATGATCATACAACAACATAGTGTTATCTATACAAAAGTCGCAATTTTTCTAATGTTCTTCGAGTAGAAATGACTTTAAGAAGGTCAAATTAACTAACTACCTATTTGATCGATACATGGATTGACAATGCTTAATATTTCAAGATAACTAATAAATAAAAAATTAGGATACTTCAACAAAGGATTATATATTCAATAGATAGGAGTTTTCGGCAATTGGTCATACAGAAATGAGCAAAATATGACAAAAAATGCCTAACTACCTATTTGATCGCCGCGCAAAACATTTGCAGTGATCCTTAACTTGACTTTTGCTATTATTTGAAGCGTAATAATAAATAAAAAAATGATCATACATCAATCTATGCAAAAGTCGCAATTTTCCTAATGTTCTTCGAGTAGAAATGACTTTAAGAAGGTCAAATTAACTAACTACCTATTTGATCGATACATGGATTGACAATGCTTAAAATTTTAAGATAACTAATAAATAAAAAATTAAGGGTCTTCAACAAAGGATTATATAGTCAATAGGTAGGAGTTTTCGGCAATTCGTCAAACAGAAATGAGCAAAATATGACAAAAAATGCCTAACTACCTATTTGATTGCCGCGCAAAACATTTGCAGTGATCCTTAACTTGACTCTAGCTATTATTTGAAGAGTAATAATTAATAAAAAAAATGATCATACATCAACATAGTGTTATCTATACAAAAGTCGCAATTTTCCTAAGGTTGTTCGAGTAGAAATGACATTAAGAAGGTCAAATTAACTAACTACTTATTTGATCGATACATGGATTGACAATGCTTAATATTTCAAGATAACTAATAAATAAAAAATTAGGATACTTCAACAATGGATTATATATTCAATAGGTAGGAGTTTTCGGCAATTCGTCAAACAGAAATGAGCAAAATATGACAAAAAATGGCTAACTACCTATTTGATCGCCGCGCAAAACATTTGCAGTGATCCTTAACTTGACTCTAGCTATTATTTGAAGAGTAATAATTAATAAAAAAATGATCATACATCAACATAATGTTATCTATACAAAAGTCGCAATTTTCCTAAGGTTGTTCGAGTAGAAATGACATTAGGAAGGTCAAATTAACTAACTACTTATTTGATCGATACATGGATTGACAATGCTTAATATTTCAAGATAACTAATAAATAAAAAATTAGGATACTTCAACAATGGATTATATATTCAATAGGTAGGAGTTTTCGGCAATTCGTCAAACAGAAATGAGCAAAATATGACAAAAAATGCCTAACTACCTATTTGATCGCTGCGCAAAATATTTGCAGTGATCCTTAACTTTACTCTAGCTATTATTTAAAGAGTAATAATTAATAAAAAAATGATCATACATCAACATAGTGTTATCTACACAAAAGTCGCAATTTTCCTAAGGTTGTTCGAGTAGAAATGACATTAAGAAGGTCAAATTAACTAACTACTTATTTGATCGATACATGGATTGACAATGCTTAATATTTCAAGATAACTAATAAATAAAAAATTAGGATACTTCAAGAAAGGATTATATATTCAATAGGTAGGAGTTTTCGGCAATTCGTCAAACAGAAATGAGCAAAATATGACAAAAAATGCCTAACTACCTATTTGATCGCCGCGCAAAACATTTGCAGTGATCTTTAACTTGACTCTTGCTATTATTTGAAGCATAACAATTAATAAAAAAATGATCATACATCAACATAATATTATCTATACAAAAGTCGTAATTTTCTTAATGTTCTTCGAGTAGAAATGACTTTAGGAAGGTCAAATTAACTAACTACCTATTTGATCGATACATGGATTGACAATGCTTAATATTTCAAGATAACTAATAAATTAAAAATTAGGGTACTTCAACAAAGGATTATATATTCAATAGGTAGGAGTTTTCGGCAATTCGTCAAACAGAAATGAGCAAAATATGACAAAAAATGCCTAACTACCTATTTGATCACCGCGCAAAACATTTGCAGTGATCCTTAACTTGACTCTAGCTATTATTTGAAGAGTAATAATTAATAAAAAAATGATCATACATCAACATAATGTTATCTATACAAAAGTCGCAATTTTCCTAAGGTTGTTCGAGTAGAAATGACATTAAGAAGGTCAAATTAACTAACTACTTATTTGATCGATACATGGATTGACAATGCTTAATATTTCAAGATAACTAATAAATAAAAAATTAGGGTACTTCAACAATGGATTATATATTCAATAGGTAGGAGTTTTCGGCAATTCGTCAAACAGAAATGAGCAAAATATGACAAAAAATGCCTAACTACCTATTTGATCACCGCGCAAAACATTTGCAGTGATCCTTAACTTGACTCTAGCTATTATTTGAAGAGTAATAATTAATAAAAAAATGATCATACATCAACATAATGTTATCTATACAAAAGTCGCAATTTTCCTAAGGTTGTTCGAGTAGAAATGACTTTAAGAAGGTCAAATTAACTAACTACTTATTTGATTGATACATGGATTGACAATGCTTAATATTTCAAGATAACTAATAAATAAAAAATTAGGATACTTCAACAATGGATTATATATTCAATAGGTAGGAGTTTTCGGCAATTGGTCAAACAGAAATGAGCAAAATATGACAAAAAATGCCTAACTACCTATTTGATCGCCGCGCAAAACATTTGCAGTGACCCTTAACTTTACTCTAGCTATTATTTAAAGAGTAATAATTAATAAAAAAATGATCATACATCAACATAGTGTTATCCATACAAAAGTCGCAATTTTCCTAAGGTTGTTCGAGTAGAAATGACATTAAGAAGGTCAAATTAACTAACTACTTATTTGATCGATACATGGATTGACAATGCTTAATATTTCAAGATAACTAATAAATAAAAAATTAGGATACTTCAAGAAAGGATTATATATTCAATAGGTAGGAGTTTTCGGCAATTCGTCAAACAGAAATGAGCAAAATATGACAAAAAATGCCTAACTACCTATTTGATCGCCGCGCAAAACATTTGCAGTGATCTTTAACTTGACTCTTGCTATTATTTGAAGCATAACAATTAATAAAAAAATGATCATACATCAACATAATATTATCTATACAAAAGTCGTAATTTTCTTAATGTTCTTCGAGTAGAAATGACTTTAGGAAGGTCAAATTAACTAACTACCTATTTGATCGATACATGGATTGACAATGCTTAATATTTCAAGATAACTAATAAATAAAAAATTAGGGTACTTCAACAAAGGATTATATATTCAATAGGTTGGAGTTTTCGGCAATTCGTCAAACAGAAATGAGCAAAATATGACAAAAAATGCCTAACTACCTATTTGATCGCCGCGCAAAATATTTGCAGTGATCCTTAACTTGACTCTAGCTATTATTTTAAGAGTAATAATTAATAAAAAAATGATCATACAACAACATAGTGTTATCTATACAAAAGTCGCAATTTTTCTAATGTTCTTCGAGTAGAAATGACTTTAAGAAGGTCAAATTAACTAACTACCTATTTGATCGATACATGGATTGACAATGCTTAATATTTCAAGATAACTAATAAATAAAAAATTAGGATACTTCAACAAAGGATTATATATTCAATAGATAGGATTTTTCGGCAATTGGTCATACAGAAATGAGCAAAATATGACAAAAAATGCCTAACTACCTATTTGATCGCCGCGCAAAACATTTGCAGTGATTCTTAACTTGACTTTTGCTATTATTTGAAGCGTAATAATAAATAAAAAAATGATCAAACATCAATCTATACAAAAGTCGCAATTTTCCTAATGTTCTTCGAGTAGAAATGACTTTAAGAAGGTCAAATTAACTAACTACCTATTTGATCGATACATGGATTGACAATGCTTAAAATTTTAAGATAATTAATAAATAAAAAATTAAGGGTCTTCAACAAAGGATTATATATTCAATAGGTAGGAGTTTTCGGCAATTCGTCAAACAGAAATGAGCAAAATATAACAAAAAATGCCTAATTACCTATTTGATCGCCGCGCAAAACATTTGCAGTGATCCTTAACTTGACTCTAGCTATTATTTGAAGAGTAATAATTAATAAAAAAAATGATCATACATCAACATAGTGTTATCTATACAAAAGTCGCAATTTTCCTAAGGTTGTTCGAGTAGAAATGACATTAAGAAGGTCAAATTAACTAACTACTTATTTGATCGATACATGGATTGACAATGCTTAATATTTCAAGATAACTAATAAATAAAAAATTAGGATACTTCAACAATGGATTATATATTCAATAGGTAGGAGTTTTCGGCAATTCGTCAAACAGAAATGAGCAAAATATGACAAAAAATGGCTAACTACCTATTTGATCGCCGCGCAAAACATTTGCAGTGATCCTTAACTTGACTCTAGCTATTATTTGAAGAGTAATAATTAATAAAAAAATGATCATACATCAACATAATGTTATCTATACAAAAGTCGCAATTTTCCTAAGGTTGTTCGAGTAGAAATGACATTAGGAAGGTCAAATTAACTAACTACTTATTTGATCGATACATGGATTGACAATGCTTAATATTTCAAGATAACTAACAAATAAAAAATTAGGATACTTCAACAATGGATTATATATTCAATAGGTAGGAGTTTTCGGCAATTCGTCAAACAGAAATGAGCAAAATATGACAAAAAATGCCTAACTACCTATTTGATCGCCGCGCAAAACATTTGCAGTGATCCTTAACTTTACTCTAGCTATTATTTAAAGAGTAATAATTAAAAAAAAATGATCATACATCAACATAGTGTTATCTATACAAAAGTCGCAATTTTCCTAAGGTTGTTCGAGTAGAAATGACATTAAGAAGGTCAAATTAACTAACTACTTATTTGATCGATACATGGATTGACAATGCTTAATATTTCAAGATAACTAATAAATAAAAAATTAGGATACTTCAAGAAAGGATTATATATTCAATAGGTAGGAGTTTTCGGCAATTCGTCAAACAGAAATGAGCAAAATATGACAAAAAATGCCTAACTACCTATTTGATCGCCGCGCAAAACATTTGCAGTGATCTTTAACTTGACTCTTGCTATTATTTGAAGCATAACAATTAATAAAAAAATGATCATACATCAACATAATATTATCTATACAAAAGTCGTAATTTTCTTAATGTTCTTCGAGTAGAAATGACTTTAGGAAGGTCAAATTAACTAACTACCTATTTGATCGATACATGGATTGACAACGCTTAATATTTCAAGATAACTAATAAATAAAAAATTAGGGTACTTCAACAAAGGATTATATATTCAATAGGTTGGAGTTTTCGGCAATTCGTCAAACAGAAATGAACAAAATATGACAAAAAATGCCTAACTACCTATTTGATCGCCGCGCAAAATATTTGCAGTGATCCTTAACTTGACTCTAGCTATTATTTTAAGAGTAATAATTAATAAAAAAATGATCATACATCAACATAGTGTTATATATACAAAAGTCTCATTTTTCCTAAGGTTGTTCGAGTAGAAATGACTTTAAGAAGGTCATATTAACTAACTACCTATTTGATCGATACATGGATTGACAATGCTTAATATTTCAAGATAACTAATAAATAAAAAATTAGGATACTTCAACAAAGGATTATATATTCAATAGATAGGAGTTTTCGGCAATTGGTCATACAGAAATGAGCAAAATATGACAAACAATGCCTAACTACCTATTTGATCGCCGCGCAAAACATTTGCAGTGATCGTTAACTTGACTTTTGCTAATATTTGAAGCGTAATAATAATTAAAAAAATGATCATACAACAACATAGTGTTATCTATACAAAAGTCGCAATTTTTCTAATGTTCTTCGAGTAGAAATGACTTTAAGACGGTCAAATTAACTAACTACCTATTTGATCGATACATGGATTGACAATGCTTAATATTTCAAGATAACTAATAAATAAAAAATTAGGATACTTCAACAAAGGATTATATATTCAATAGATAGGAGTTTTCGGCAATTGGTCATACAGAAATGAGCAAAATATGACAAAAAATGCCTAACTACCTATTTGATCGCCGCGCAAAACATTTGCAGTGATCCTTAACTTGACTTTTGCTATTATTTGAAGCGTAATAATAAATAAAAAAATGATCATACATCAATCTATACAAAAGTCGCAATTTTCCTAATGTTCTTCAAGTAGAAATGACTTTAAGAAGGTCAAATTAACTAACTACCTATTTGATCGATACATGGATTGACAATGCTTAAAATTTTAAGATAACTAATAAATAAAAAATTAAGGGTCTTCAACAAAGGATTATATATTCAATAGGCAGGAGTTTTCGGCAATTCGTCAAACAGAAATGAGCAAAATATGACAAAAAATGCCTAACTACCTATTTGATCGCCGCGCAAAACATTTGCAGTGATCCTTAACTTGACTCTAGCTATTATTTGAAGAGTAATAATTAATAAAAAAAATGATCATACATCAACATAGTGTTATCTATACAAAAGTCGCAATTTTCCTAAGGTTGTTCGAGTAGAAATGACATTAAGAAGGTCAAATTAACTAACTACTTATTTGATCGATACATGGATTGACAATGCTTAATATTTCAAGATAACTAATAAATAAAAAATTAGGATACTTCAACAATGGATTATATATTCAATAGGTAGGAGTTTTCGGCAATTCGTCAAACAGAAATGAGCAAAATATGACAAAAAATGCCTAACTACCTATTTGATCGCCGCGCAAAACATTTGCAGTGATCCTTAACTTGACTCTAGCTATTATTTGAAGAGTAATAATTAATAAAAAAATGATCATACATCAACATAATGTTATCTATACAAAAGTCGCAATTTTCCTAAGGTTGTTCGAGTAGAAATGACATTAGGAAGGTCAAATTAACTAACTACTTATTTGATCGATACATGGATTGACAATGCTTAATATTTCAAGATAACTAATAAATAAAAAATTAGGATACTTCAACAATGGATTATATATTCAATAGGTAGGAGTTTTCGGCAATTCGTCAAACAGAAATGAGCAAAATATGACAAAAAATGCCTAACTACCTATTTGATCGCCGCGCAAAACATTTGCAGTGATCCTTAACTTGACTCTAGCTATTATTTGAAGCGTAATAATTAATAAAAAAATGATCATACATCAACATAGTGTTATCTATACAAAAGTCGCAATTTTCCTATGGTTGCTCGAGTAGAAATGACTTTAAGAAGGTCAAATTAACTAACTACCTATTTGACCGATACATGGAATGACAATGCTTAATATTTCAAGATAACTAATAAATAAAAAATTAAGGTACTGCAACAAAGGATTATATATTCAATAGGTAGGAGTTTTCGGCAATTCGTCAAACAGAAATGAGCAAAATATGACAAAAAATGCCTAACTACCTATTTGATCGCCGCGCAAAACATTTGCAGTGATCCTTAACTTGACTCTAGCTATTATTTGAAGAGTAATAATTAATAAAAAAATGATCATACATCAACATAATGTTATCTATACAAAAGTCGCAATTTTCCTAAGGTTGTTCGAGTAGAAATGACATTAGGAAGGTCAAATTAACTAACTAATTATTTGATCGATACATGGATTGACAATGCTTAATATTTCAAGATAACTAACAAATAAAAAATTAGGATACTTCAACAATGGATTATATATTCAATAGGTAGGAGTTTTCGGCAATTCGTCAAACAGAAATGAGCAAAATATGACAAAAAATGCCTAACTACCTATTTGATCGCCGCGCAAAACATTTGCAGTGATCCTTAACTTTACTCTAGCTATTATTTAAAGAGTAATAATTAAAAAAAAATGATCATACATCAACATAGTGTTATCTATACAAAAGTCGCAATTTTCCTAAGGTTGTTCGAGTAGAAATGACATTAAGAAGGTCAAATTAACTAACTACTTATTTGATCGATACATGGATTGACAATGCTTAATATTTCAAGATAACTAATAAATAAAAAATTAGGATACTTCAAGAAAGGATTATATATTCAATAGGTAGGAGTTTTCGGCAATTCGTCAAACAGAAATGAGCAAAATATGACAAAAAATGCCTAACTACCTATTTGATCGCCGCGCAAAACATTTGCAGTGATCTTTAACTTGACTCTTGCTATTATTTGAAGCATAACAATTAATAAAAAAATGATCATACATCAACATAATATTATCTATACAAAAGTCGTAATTTTCTTAATGTTCTTCGAGTAGAAATGACTTTAGGAAGGTCAAATTAACTAACTACCTATTTGATCGATACATGGATTGACAACGCTTAATATTTCAAGATAACTAATAAATAAAAAATTAGGGTACTTCAACAAAGGATTATATATTCAATAGGTTGGAGTTTTCGGCAATTCGTCAAACAGAAATGAACAAAATATGACAAAAAATGCCTAACTACCTATTTGATCGCCGCGCAAAATATTTGCAGTGATCCTTAACTTGACTCTAGCTATTATTTTAAGAGTAATAATTAATAAAAAAATGATCATACATCAACATAGTGTTATATATACAAAAGTCTCATTTTTCCTAAGGTTGTTCGAGTAGAAATGACTTTAAGAAGGTCATATTAACTAACTACCTATTTGATCGATACATGGATTGACAATGCTTAATATTTCAAGATAACTAATAAATAAAAAATTAGGATACTTCAACAAAGGATTATATATTCAATAGATAGGAGTTTTCGGCAATTGGTCATACAGAAATGAGCAAAATATGACAAACAATGCCTAACTACCTATTTGATCGCCGCGCAAAACATTTGCAGTGATCGTTAACTTGACTTTTGCTAATATTTGAAGCGTAATAATAATTAAAAAAATGATCATACAACAACATAGTGTTATCTATACAAAAGTCGCAATTTTTCTAATGTTCTTCGAGTAGAAATGACTTTAAGACGGTCAAATTAACTAACTACCTATTTGATCGATACATGGATTGACAATGCTTAATATTTCAAGATAACTAATAAATAAAAAATTAGGATACTTCAACAAAGGATTATATATTCAATAGATAGGAGTTTTCGGCAATTGGTCATACAGAAATGAGCAAAATATGACAAAAAATGCCTAACTACCTATTTGATCGCCGCGCAAAACATTTGCAGTGATCCTTAACTTGACTTTTGCTATTATTTGAAGCGTAATAATAAATAAAAAAATGATCATACATCAATCTATACAAAAGTCGCAATTTTCCTAATGTTCTTCGAGTAGAAATGACTTTAAGAAGGTCAAATTAACTAACTACCTATTTGATCGATACATGGATTGACAATGCTTAAAATTTTAAGATAAATAATAAATAAAAAATTAAGGGTCTTCAACAAAGGATTATATATTCAATAGGTAGGAGTTTTCGGCAATTCGTCAAACAGAAATGATCAAAATATGACAAAAAATGCCTAACTACCTATTTGATCGCCGCGCAAAACATGTGCAGTGATCCTTAACTTGACTCTAGCTATTATTTGAAGAGTAATAATTAATAAAAAAAAATGATCATACATCAACATAGTGTTATCTATACAAAAGTCGCAATTTTCCTAAGGTTGTTCGAGTAGAAATGACATTAAGAAGGTCAAATTAACTAACTACTTATTTGATCGATACATGGATTGACAATGCTTAATATTTCAAGATAACTAATAAATAAAAAATTAGGATACTTCAACAATGGATTATATATTCAATAGGTAGGAGTTTTCGGCAATTCGTCAAACAGAAATGAGCAAAATATGACAAAAAATGCCTAACTACCTATTTGATTGCCGCGCAAAACATTTGCAGTGATCCTTAACTTGACTCTAGCTATTATTTGAAGAGTAATAATTAATAAAAAAATGATCATACATCAACATAATGTTATCTATACAAAAGTCGCAATTTTCCTAAGGTTGTTCGAGTAGAAATGACATTAAGAAGGTCAAATTAACTAACTACTTATTTGATCGATACATGGATTGACAATGCTTAATATTTCAAGATAACTAATAAATAAAAAATTAGGATACTTCAACAATGGATTATATATTCAATAGGTAGGAGTTTTCGGCAATTCGTCAAACAGAAATGAGCAAAATATGACAAAAAATGCCTAACTACCTATTTGATCGCCGCGCAAAACATTTGCAGTGATCCTTAACTTGACTCTAGCTATTATTTGAAGCGTAATAATTAATAAAAAAATGATCATACATGAACATAGTGTTATCTATACAAAAGTCGCAATTTTCCTATTGTTGTTCGAGCAGAAATAACTTTAAGAAGGTCAAATTAACTAACTACCTATTTGAGCGATACATGGAATGACAATGCTTAATATTTCAAGATAACTAATAAATAAAAAATTAAGGTACTGCAACAAAGGATTATATATTCAATAGGTAGGAGTTTTCGGCAATTGGTCAAACAGAAATGAGCATAATATGACAAAAAATGCCTAACTACCAATTTGATCGCCGCGCAAAACATTTGCAGTGACCCTTAACTTGACTCTAGCTATTATTAGAAGCGTAATAATTAATAAAAAAATGATCATACATCAACATAGTGTTATCTATACAAAAGTCAAATTTTTCCTAAGGTTGTTCGAGTAGAAATGACTTTAAGAAGGTCAAATTAACTAACTACCTATTTGATCGATACATGGATTGACAATGCTTAATATTTCAAGATAACTAATAAATAAAAAATTAGGATACTTCAACAAAGGATTATATATTCAATAGGTAGGAGTTTTCGGCAATTGGTCATACAGAAATGAGCAAAATATGACAAAAAATGCCTAACTACCTATTTGATCGCCGCGCAAAACATTTGCAGTGATCCTTAACTTGACTTTTGCTATTATTTGAAGCGTAATAATAAATAAAAAAATGATCATACATCAATCTATACAAAAGTCGCAATTTTCCTAATGTTCTTCGAGTAGAAATGACTTTAAGAAGGTCAAATTAACTAACTACCTATTTGATCGATACATGGATTGACAATGCTTAAAATTTTAAGATAACTAATAAATAAAAAATTAAGGGTCTTCAACAAAGGATTATATATTCAATAGGTAAGAGTTTTCGGCAATTCGTCAAACAGAAATGAGCAAAATATGACAAAAAATGCCTAACTACCTATTTGATCGCCGAGCAAAACATGTGCAGTGATCCTTAACTTGACTCTAGCTATTATTTGAAGAGTAATAATTAATAAAAAAATGATCATACATCAACATAGTGTTATCTATACAAAAGTCGCAATTTTCCTAAGGTTGTTCGAGTAGAAATGACATTAAGAAGGTCAAATTAACTAACTACTTATTTGATCGATACATGGATTGACAATGCTTAATATTTCAAGATAACTAATAAATAAAAAATTAGGATACTTCAACAATGGATTATATATTCAATAGGTAGGAGTTTTCGGCAATTCGTCAAACAGAAATGAGCAAAATATGACAAAAAATGCCTAACTACCTATTTGATCGCCGCGCAAAACATTTGCAGTGATCCTTAACTTGACTCTAGCTATTATTTGAAGAGTAATAATTAATAAAAAAATGATCATACATCAACATAATGTTATCTATACAAAAGTCGCAATTTTCCTAAGGTTGTTCGAGTAGAAATGACATTAAGAAGGTCAAATTAACTAACTACTTATTTGATCGATACATGGATTGACAATGCTTAATATTTCAAGATAACTAATAAATAAAAAATTAGGATACTTCAACAATGGATTATATATTCAATAGGTAGGAGTTTTCGGCAATTCGTCAAACAGAAATGAGCAAAATATGACAAAAAATGCCTAACTACCTATTTGATCGCCGCGCAAAACATTTGCAGTGATCCTTAACTTGACTCTAGCTATTATTTGGAGCATAATAATTAATAAAAAAAGTGATCATACATCAACATAGTGTTATCTATACAAAAGTCGCAATTTTCCTATTGTTGTACGAGTAGAAATGACTTTAAGAAGGTCAAATTAACTAACTACCTATTTGAGCGATACATGGAATGACAATGCTTAATATTTCAAGATAACTAATAAATAAAAAATTAAGGTACTGCAACAAAGGATTATATATTCAATAGGTAGGAGTTTTCGGCAATTGGTCAAACAGAAATGAGCATAATATGACAAAAAATGCCTAACTACCAATTTGATCGCCGCGCAAAACATTTGCAGTGACCCTTAACTTGACTCTAGCTATTATTAGAAGCGTAATAATTAATAAAAAAATGATCATACATCAACATAATGTTATCTATACAAAAGTCAAATTTTTCCTAAGGTTGTTCGAGTAGAAATGACTTTAAGAAGGTCAAATTAACTAACTACCTATTTGATCGATACATGGATTGACAATGCTTAATATTTCAAGATAACTAATAAATAAAAAATTAGGATACTTCAACAATGGATTATATATTCAATAGGTAGGAGTTTTCGGCAATTCGTCAAACAGAAATGAGCAAAATATGACAAAAAATGCCTAACTACCTATTTGATCGCCGCGCAAAACATTTGCAGTGATCCTTAACTTGACTCTAGCAATTATTTGAAGCGTAATAATTAATAAAAAAATGATCATACATCAACATAGTGATATCTATACAAAAGTCGCAATTTTCCTATGGTTGTTCGAGTAGAAATGACTTTAAGAAGGTCAAATTAACTAACTACCTATTTGAGCGATACATGGAATGACAATGCTTAATATTTCAAGATAACTAATAAATAAAAAATTAAGGTACTGCAACAAAGGATTATATATTCAATAGGTAGGAGTTTTCGGCAATTGGTCAAACAGAAATGAGCATAATATGACAAAAAATGCCTAACTACCAATTTGATCGCCGCGCAAAACATTTGCAGTGACCCTTAACTTGACTCTAGCTATTATTAGAAGCGTAATAATTAATAAAAAAATGATCATACATCAACATAGTGTTATCTATACAAAAGTCAAATTTTTCCTAAGGTTGTTCGAGTAGAAATGACTTTAAAAGGTCAAATTAACTAACTACCTATTTGATCGATACATGGATTGACAATGCTTAATATTTCAAGATAACTAATAAATAAAAAATTAGGATACTTCAACAAAGGATTATATATTCAATAGGTAGGAGTTTTCGGCAATTGGTCATACAGAAATGAGCAAAATATGACAAAAAATGCCTAACTACCTATTTGATCGCCGCGCAAAACATTTGCAGTGATCCTTAACTTGACTCTAGCTATTATTTGAAGAGTAATAATTAATAAAAAAAAATGATCATACATCAACATAGTGTTATCTATACAAAAGTCGCAATTTTCCTAAGGTTGTTCGAGTAGAAATGACATTAAGAAGGTCAAATTAACTAACTACTTATTTGATCGATACATGGATTGACAATGCTTAATATTTCAAGATAACTAATAAATAAAAAATTAGGATACTTCAACAATGGATTATATATTCAATAGGTAGGAGTTTTCGGCAATTCGTCAAACAGAAATGAGCAAAATCTGACAAAAAATGCCTAACTACCTATTTGATTGCCGCGCAAAACATTTGCAGTGATCCTTAACTTGACTCTAGCTATTATTTGAAGAGTAATAATTAATAAAAAAATGATCATACATCAACATAATGTTATCTATACAAAAGTCGCAATTTTCCTAAGGTTGTTCGAGTAGAAATGACATTAAGAAGGTCAAATTAACTAACTACTTATTTGATCGATACATGGATTGACAATGCTTAATATTTCAAGATAACTAATAAATAAAAAATTAGGATACTTCAACAATGGATTATATATTCAATAGGTAGGAGTTTTCGGCAATTCGTCAAACAGAAATGAGCAAAATATGACAAAAAATGCCTAACTACCTATTTGATCGCCGCGCAAAACATTTGCAGTGATCCTTAACTTGACTCTAGCTATTATTTGAAGCGTAATAATTAATAAAAAAATGATCATACATGAACATAGTGTTATCTATACAAAAGTCGCAATTTTCCTATGGTTGTTCGAGCAGAAATAACTTTAAGAAGGTCAAATTAACTAACTACCTATTTGAGCGATACATGGAATGACAATGCTTAATATTTCAAGATAACTAATAAATAAAAAATTAAGGTACTGCAACAAAGGATTATATATTCAATAGGTAGGAGTTTTCGGCAATTGGTCAAACAGAAATGAGCATAATATGACAAAAAATGCCTAACTACCAATTTGATCGCCGCGCAAAACATTTGCAGTGACCCTTAACTTGACTCTAGCTATTATTAGAAGCGTAATAATTAATAAAAAAATGATCATACATCAACATAGTGTTATCTATACAAAAGTCAAATTTTTCCTAAGGTTGTTCGAGTAGAAATGACTTTAAGAAGGTCAAATTAACTAACTACCTATTTGATCGATACATGGATTGACAATGCTTAATATTTCAAGATAACTAATAAATAAAAAATTAGGATACTTCAACAAAGGATTATATATTCAATAGGTAGGAGTTTTCGGCAATTGGTCATACAGAAATGAGCAAAATATGACAAAAAATGCCTAACTACCTATTTGATCGCCGCGCAAAACATTTGCAGTGATCCTTAACTTGACTTTTGCTATTATTTGAAGCGTAATAATAAATAAAAAAATGATCATACATCAATCTATACAAAAGTCGCAATTTTCCTAATGTTCTTCGAGTAGAAATGACTTTAAGAAGGTCAAATTAACTAACTACCTATTTGATCGATACATGGATTGACAATGCTTAAAATTTTAAGATAACTAATAAATAAAAAATTAAGGGTCTTCAACAAAGGATTATATATTCAATAGGTAGGAGTTTTCGGCAATTCGTCAAACAGAAATGAGCAAAATATGACAAAAAATGCCTAACTACCTATTTGATCGCCGCGCAAAACATGTGCAGTGATCCTTAACTTGACTCTAGCTATTATTTGAAGAGTAATAATTAATAAAAAAATGATCCTACATCAACATAGTGTTATCTATACAAAAGTTGCAATTTTCCTAAGGTTGTTCGAGTAGAAATGACATTAAGAAGGTCAAATTAACTAACTACTTATTTGATCGATACATGGATTGACAATGCTTAATATTTCAAGATAACTAATAAATAAAAAATTAGGATACTTCAACAATGGATTATATATTCAATAGGTAGGAGTTTTCGGCAATTCGTCAAACAGAAATGAGCAAAATATGACAAAAAATGCCTAACTACCTATTTGATCGCCGCGCAAAACATTTGCGGTGATCCTTAACTTGACTCTAGCTATTATTTGAAGAGTAATAATTAATAAAAAAATGATCATACATCAACATAATGTTATCTATACAAAAGTCGCAATTTTCCTAAGGTTGTTCGAGTAGAAATGACATTAAGAAGGTCAAATTAACTAACTACTTATTTGATCGATACATGGATTGACAATGCTTAATATTTCAAGATAACTAATAAATAAAAAATTAGGATACTTCAACAATGGATTATATATTCAATAGGTAGGAGTTTTCGGCAATTCGTCAAACAGAAATGAGCAAAATATGACAAAAAATGCCTAACTACCTATTTGATCGCCGCGCAAAACATTTGCAGTGATCCTTAACTTGACTCTAGCTATTATTTGGAGCATAATAATTAATAAAAAAAGTGATCATACATCAACATAGTGTTATCTATACAAAAGTCGCAATTTTCCTATTGTTGTACGAGTAGAAATGACTTTAAGAAGGTCAAATTAACTAACTACCTATTTGAGCGATACATGGAATGACAATGCTTAATATTTCAAGATAACTAATAAATAAAAAATTAAGGTACTGCAACAAAGGATTATATATTCAATAGGTAGGAGTTTTCGGCAATTGGTCAAACAGAAATGAGCATAATATGACAAAAAATGCCTAACTACCAATTTGATCGCCGCGCAAAACATTTGCAGTGACCCTTAACTTGACTCTAGCTATTATTAGAAGCGTAATAATTAATAAAAAAATGATCATACATCAACATAGTGTTATCTATACAAAAGTCAAATTTTTCCTAAGGTTGTTCGAGTAGAAATGACTTTAAGAAGGTCAAATTAACTAACTACCTATTTGATCGATACATGGATTGACAATGCTTAATATTTCAAGATAACTAATAAATAAAAAATTAGGATACTTCAACAATGGATTATATATTCAATAGGTAGGAGTTTTCGGCAATTCGTCAAACAGAAATGAGCAAAATATGACAAAAAATGCCTAACTACCTATTTGATCGCCGCGCAAAACATTTGCAGTGATCCTTAACTTGACTCTAGCAATTATTTGAAGCGTAATAATTAATAAAAAAATGATCATACATCAACATAGTGATATCTATACAAAAGTCGCAATTTTCCTATGGTTGTTCGAGTAGAAATGACTTTAAGAAGGTCAAATTAACTAACTACCTATTTGAGCGATACATGGAATGACAATGCTTAATATTTCAAGATAACTAATAAATAAAAAATTAAGGTACTGCAACAAAGGATTATATATTCAATAGGTAGGAGTTTTCGGCAATTGGTCAAACAGAAATGAGCATAATATGACAAAAAATGCCTAACTACCAATTTGATCGCCGCGCAAAACATTTGCAGTGACCCTTAACTTGACTCTAGCTATTATTAGAAGCGTAATAATTAATAAAAAAATGATCATACATCAACATAGTGTTATCTATACAAAAGTCAAATTTTTCCTAAGGTTGTTCGAGTAGAAATGACTTTAAGAAGGTCAAATTAACTAACTACCTATTTGATCGATACATGGATTGACAATGCTTAATATTTCAAGATAACTAATAAATAAAAAATTAGGATACTTCAACAAAGGATTATATATTCAATAGGTAGGAGTTTTCGGCAATTGGTCATACAGAAATGAGCAAAATATGACAAAAAATGCCTAACTACCTATTTGATCGCCGCGCAAAACATTTGCAGTGATCCTTAACTTGACTTTTGCTATTATTTGAAGCGTAATAATAAATAAAAAAATGATCATACATCAATCTATACAAAAGTCGCAATTTTCCTAATGTTCTTCGAGTAGAAATGACTTTAAGAAGGTCAAATTAACTAACTACCTATTTGATCGATACATGGATTGACAATGCTTAAAATTTTAAGATAACTAATAAATAAAAAATTAAGGGTCTTCAACAAAGGATTATATATTCAATAGGTAGGAGTTTTCGGCAATTCGTCAAACAGAAATGAGCAAAATATGACAAAAAATGCCTAACTACCTATTTGATCGCCGCGCAAAACATGTGCAGTGATCCTTAACTTGACTCTAGCTATTATTTGAAGAGTAATAATTAATAAAAAAAATGATCATACATCAACATAGTGTTATCTATACAAAAGTCGCAATTTTCCTAAGGTTGTTCGAGTAGAAATGACATTAAGAAGGTCAAATTAACTAACTACTTATTTGATCGATACATGGATTGACAATGCTTAATATTTCAAGATAACTAATAAATAAAAAATTAGGATACTTCAACAATGGATTATATATTCAATAGGTAGGAGTTTTCGGCAATTCGTCAAACAGAAATGAGCAAAATATGACAAAAAATGCCTAACTACCTATTTGATCGCCGCGCAAAACATTTGCAGTGATCCTTAACTTGACTCTAGCTATTATTTGAAGAGTAATAATTAATAAAAAAATGATCATACATCAACATAATGTTATCTATACAAAAGTCGCAATTTTCCTAAGGTTGTTCGAGTAGAAATGACATTAAGAAGGTCAAATTAACTAACTACTTATTTGATCGATACATGGATTGACAATGCTTAATATTTCAAGATAACTAATAAATAAAAAATTAGGATACTTCAACAATGGATTATATATTCAATAGGTAGGAGTTTTCGGCAATTCGTCAAACAGAAATGAGCAAAATATGACAAAAAATGCCTAACTACCTATTTGATCGCCGCGCAAAACATTTGCAGTGATCCTTAACTTGACTCTAGCTATTATTTGAAGCATAATAATTAATAAAAAAAGTGATCATACATCAACATAGTGTTATCTATACAAAAGTCGCAATTTTCCTATGGTTGTACGAGTAGAAATGACTTTAAGAAGGTCAAATTAACTAACTACCTATTTGAGCGATACATGGAATGACAATGCTTAATATTTCAAGATAACTAATAAATAAAAAATTAAGGTACTGCAACAAAGGATTATATATTCAATAGGTAGGAGTTTTCGGCAATTGGTCAAACAGAAATGAGCATAATATGACAAAAAATGCCTAACTACCAATTTGATCGCCGCGCAAAACATTTGCAGTGACCCTTAACTGGACTCTAGCTATTATTAGAAGCGTAATAATTAATAAAAAAATGATCATACATCAACATAGTGTTATCTATACAAAAGTCAAATTTTTCCTAAGGTTGTTCGAGTAGAAATGACTTTAAGAAGGTCAAATTAACTAACTACCTATTTGATCGATACATGGATTGACAATGCTTAATATTTCAAGATAACTAATAAATAAAAAATTAGGATACTTCAACAAAGGATTATATATTCAATAGATAGGAGTTTTCGGCAATAGGTCATACAGAAATGAGCAAAATATGACAAAAAATGCCTAACTACCTATTTGATCGCCGCGCAAAACATTTGCAGTGATCCTTAACTTGACTTTTGCTATTATTTGAAGCGTAATAATAAATAAAAAAATGATCATACATCAATCTATACAAAAGTCGCAATTTTCCTAATGTTCTTCGAGTAGAAATGACTTTAAGAAGGTCAAATTAACTAACTACCTATTTGATCGATACATGGATTGACAATGCTTAAAATTTTAAGATAAATAATAAATAAAAAATTAAGGGTCTTCAACAAAAGATTATATATTCAATAGGTAGGAGTTTTCGGCAATTCGTCAAACAGAAATGATCAAAATATGACAAAAAATGCCTAACTACCTATTTGATCGCCGCGCAAAACATGTGCAGTGATCCTTAACTTGACTCTAGCTATTATTTGAAGAGTAATAATTAATAAAAAAATGATCATACATCAACATAATGTTATCTATACAAAAGTCGCAATTTTCCTAAGGTTGTTCGAGTAGAAATGACATTAAGAAGGTCAAATTAACTAACTACTTATTTGATCGATACATGGATTGACAATGCTTAATATTTCAAGATAACTAATAAATAAAAAATTAGGATACTTCAACAATGGATTATATATTCAATAGGTAGGAGTTTTCGGCAATTCGTCAAACAGAAATGAGCAAAATATGACAAAAAATGCCTAACTACCTATTTGATTGCCGCGCAAAACATTTGCAGTGATCCTTAACTTGACTCTAGCTATTATTTGAAGAGTAATAATTAATAAAAAAATGATCATACATCAACATAATGTTATCTATACAAAAGTCGCAATTTTCCTAAGGTTGTTCGAGTAGAAATGACATTAAGAAGGTCAAATTAACTAACTACTTATTTGATCGATACATGGATTGACAATGCTTAATATTTCAAGATAACTAATAAATAAAAAATTAGGATACTTCAACAATGGATTATATATTCAATAGGTAGGAGTTTTCGGCAATTCGTCAAACAGAAATGAGCAAAATATGACAAAAAATGCCTAACTACCTATTTGATCGCCGCGCAAAACATTTGCAGTGATCCTTAACTTGACTCTAGCTATTATTTGAAGCGTAATAATTAATAAAAAAATGATCATACATCAACATAGTGTTATCTATACAAAAGTCGCAATTTTCCTATGGTTGTTCGAGCAGAAATGACTTTAAGAAGGTCAAATTAACTAACTACCTATTTGAGCGATACATGGAATGACAATGCTTAATATTTCAAGATAACTAATAAATAAAAAATTAAGGTACTGCAACAAAGGATTATATATTCAATAGGTAGGAGTTTTCGGCAATTGGTCAAACAGAAATGAGCATAATATGACAAAAAATGCCTAACTACCAATTTGATCGCCGCGCAAAACATTTGCAGTGACCCTTAACTTGACTCTAGCTATTATTAGAAGCGTAATAATTAATAAAAAAATGATCATACATCAACATAGTGTTATCTATACAAAAGTCAAATTTTTCCTAAGGTTGTTCGAGTAGAAATGACTTTAAGAAGGTCAAATTAACTAACTACCTATTTGATCGATACATGGATTGACAATGCTTAATATTTCAAGATAACTAATAAATAAAAAATTAGGATACTTCAACAAAGGATTATATATTCAATAGGTAGGAGTTTTCGGCAATTGGTCATACAGAAATGAGCAAAATATGACAAAAAATGCCTAACTACCTATTTGATCGCCGCGCAAAACATTTGCAGTGATCCTTAACTTGACTTTTGCTATTATTTGAAGCGTAATAATAAATAAAAAAATGATCATACATCAATCTATACAAAAGTCGCAATTTTCCTAATGTTCTTCGAGTAGAA
This sequence comes from Rhodomyrtus psidioides, assembly GCA_021437785.1. Classification (NCBI taxonomy): domain Eukaryota; kingdom Viridiplantae; phylum Streptophyta; class Magnoliopsida; order Myrtales; family Myrtaceae; genus Rhodomyrtus; species Rhodomyrtus psidioides. The sequence continues at coordinate 2,173,407 of JAILYB010000089.1, forward strand.
ATGACTTTAAGAAGGTCAAATTAACTAACTACCTATTTGATCGATACATGGATTGACAATGCTTAAAATTTTAAGATAACTAATAAATAAAAAATTAAGGGTCTTCAACAAAGGATTATATTTTCAATAGGTAGGAGTTTTCGGCAATTCGTCAAACAGATATGAGCAAAATATGACAAAAAATGCCTAACTACCTATTTGATCGCCGCGCAAAACATGTGCAGTGATCCTTAACTTGACTCTAGCTATTATTTGAAGAGTAATAATTAATAAAAAAAATGATCATACATCAACATAGTGTTATCTATACAAAAGTCGCAATTTTCCTAAGGTTGTTCGAGTAGAAATGACATTAAGAAGGTCAAATTAACTAACTACTTATTTGATCGATACATGGATTGACAATGCTTAATATTTCAAGATAACTAATAAATAAAAAATTAGGATACTTCAACAATGGATTATATATTCAATAGGTAGGAGTTTTCGGCAATTCGTCAAACAGAAATGAGCAAAATATGACAAAAAATGCCTAACTACCTATTTGATCGCCGCGCAAAACATTTGCAGTGATCCTTAACTTGACTCTAGCTATTATTTGAAGCATAATAATTAATAAAAAAAGTGATCATACATCAACATAGTGTTATCTATACAAAAGTCGCAATTTTCCTATGGTTGTACGAGTAGAAATGACTTTAAGAAGGTCAAATTAACTAACTACCTATTTGAGCGATACATGGAATGACAATGCTTAATATTTCAAGATAACTAATAAATAAAAAATTAAGGTACTGCAACAAAGGATTATATATTCAATAGGCAGGAGTTTTCGGCAATTGGTCAAACAGAAATGAGCATAATATGACAAAAAATGCCTAACTACCAATTTGATCGCCGCGCAAAACATTTGCAGTGACCCTTAACTTGACTCTAGCTATTATTAGAAGCGTAATAATTAATAAAAAAATGATCATACATCAACATAGTGTTATCTATACAAAAGTCAAATTTTTCCTAAGGTTGTTCGAGTAGAAATGACTTTAAGAAGGTCAAATTAACTAACTACCTATTTGATCGATACATGGATTGACAATGCTTAATATTTCAAGATAACTAATAAATAAAAAATTAGGATACTTCAACAATGGATTATATATTCAATAGGTAGGAGTTTTCGGCAATTCGTCAAACAGAAATGAGCAAAATATGACAAAAAATGCCTAACTACCTATTTGATCGCCGCGCAAAACATTTGCAGTGATCCTTAACTTGACTCTAGCAATTATTTGAAGCGTAATAATTAATAAAAAAATGATCATACATCAACATAGTGATATCTATACAAAAGTCGCAATTTTCCTATGGTTGTTCGAGTAGAAATGACTTTAAGAAGGTCAAATTAACTAACTACCTATTTGAGCGATACATGGAATGACAATGCTTAATATTTCAAGATAACTAATAAATAAAAAATTAAGGTACTGCAACAAAGGATTATATATTCAATAGGTAGGAGTTTTCGGCAATTGGTCAAACAGAAATGAGCATAATATGACAAAAAAATGCCTAACTACCAATTTGATCGCCGCGCAAAACATTTGCAGTGACCCTTAACTTGACTCTAGCTATTATTAGAAGCGTAATAATTAATAAAAAAATGATCATACATCAACATAGTGTTATCTATACAAAAGTCTCATTTTTCCTAAGGTTGTTCGAGTAGAAATGACTTTAAGAAGGTCAAATTAACTAACTACCTATTTGATCGATACATGGATTGACAATGCTTAATATTTCAAGATAACTAATAAATAAAAAATTAGGATACTTCAACAAAGGATTATATATTCAATAGATAAGAGTTTTCGGCAATTGGTCATACAGAAATGAGCAAAATATGACAAAAAATTCCTAACTACCTATTTGATCGCCGCGCAAAACATTTGCAGTGATCCTTAACTTGACTCTAGCTATTATTTGAAGAGTAATAATTAATAAAAAAAATGATCATACATCAACATAGTGTTATCTATACAAAATTCGCAATTTTCCTAAGGTTGTTCGAGTAGAAATGACATTAAGAAGGTCAAATTAACTAACTACTTATTTGATCGATACATGGATTGACAATGCTTAATATTTCAAGATAACTAATAAATAAAAAATTAGGATACTTCAACAATGGATTATATATTCAATAGGTAGGAGTTTTCGGCAATTCGTCAAACAGAAATGAGCAAAATATGACAAAAAATGCCTAACTACCTATTTGATCGCTGCGCAAAATATTTGCAGTGATCCTTAACTTTACTCTAGCTATTATTTAAAGAGTAATAATTAATAAAAAAATGATCATACATCAACATAGTGTTATCTATACAAAAGTCGCAATTTTCCTAAGGTTGTTCGAGTAGAAATGACATTAAGAAGGTCAAATTAACTAACTACTTATTTGATCGATACATGGATTGACAATGCTTAATATTTCAAGATAACTAATAAATAAAAAATTAGGATACTTCAAGAAAGGATTATATATTCAATAGGTAGGAGTTTTCGGCAATTCGTCAAACAGAAATGAGCAAAATATGACAAAAAATGCCTAACTACCTATTTGATCGCCGCGCAAAACATTTGCAGTGATCTTTAACTTGACTCTTGCTATTATTTGAAGCATAACAATTAATAAAAAAATGATCATACATCAACATAATATTATCTATACAAAAGTCGTAATTTTCTTAATGTTCTTCGAGTAGAAATGACTTTAGGAAGGTCAAATTAACTAACTACCTATTTGATCGATACATGGATTGACAATGCTTAATATTTCAAGATAACTAATAAATTAAAAATTAGGGTACTTCAACAAAGGATTATATATTCAATAGGTAGGAGTTTTCGGCAATTCGTCAAACAGAAATGAGCAAAATAAGACAAAAAATGCCTAACTACCTATTTGATCACCGCGCAAAACATTTGCAGTGATCCTTAACTTGACTCTAGCTATTATTTGAAGAGTAATAATTAATAAAAAAATGATCATACATCAACATAATGTTATCTATACAAAAGTCGCAATTTTCCTAAGGTTGTTCGAGTAGAAATGACATTTAGAAGGTCAAATTAACTAACTACTTATTTGATCGATACATGGATTGACAATGCTTAATATTTCAAGATAACTAATAAATAAAAAATTAGGATACTTCAACAAAGGATTATATATTCAATAGATAAGAGTTTTCGGCAATTGGTCATACAGAAATGAGCAAAATATGACAAAAAATTCCTAACTACCTATTTGATCGCCGCGCAAAACATTTGGAGTGATCCTTAACTTGACTCTAGCTATTATTTGAAGAGTAATAATTAATAAAAAAATGATCATACATCAACATAATGTTATCTATACAAAAGTCGCAATTTTCCTAAGGTTGTTCGAGTAGAAATGACTTTAAGAAGGTCAAATTAACTAACTACTTATTTGATTGATACATGGATTGACAATGCTTAATATTTCAAGATAACTAATAAATAAAAAATTAGGATACTTCAACAATGGATTATATATTCAATAGGTAGGAGTTTTCGGCAATTGGTCAAACAGAAATGAGCATAATATGACAAAAAATGCCTAACTACCAATTTGATCGCCGCGCAAAACATTTGCAGTGACCCTTAACTGGACTCTAGCTATTATTAGAAGCGTAATAATTAATAAAAAAATGATCATACATCAACATAGTGTTATCTATACAAAAGTCAAATTTTTCCTAAGGTTGTTCGAGTAGAAATGACTTTAAGAAGGTCAAATTAACTAACTACCTATTTGATCGATACATGGATTGACAATGCTTAATATTTCAAGATAACTAATAAATAAAAAATTAGGATACTTCAACAAAGGATTATATATTCAATAGATAGGAGTTTTCGGCAATTGGTTATACAGAAATGAGCAAAATATGACAAAAAATGCCTAACTACCTATTTGATCGCCGCGCAAAACATTTGCAGTGATCCTTAACTTGACTTTTGCTATTATTTGAAGCGTAATAATAAATAAAAAAATGATCATACATCAATCTATACAAAAGTCGCAATTTTCCTAATGTTCTTCGAGTAGAAATGACTTTAAGAAGGTCAAATTAACTAACTACCTATTTGATCGATACATGGATTGACAATGCTTAAAATTTTAAGATAAATAATAAATAAAAAATTAAGGGTCTTCAACAAAGGATTATATATTCAATAGGTAGGAGTTTTCGGCAATTCGTCAAACAGAAATGATCAAAATATGACAAAAAATGCCTAACTACCTATTTGATCGCCACGCAAAACATGTGCAGTGATCCTTAACTTGACTCTAGCTATTATTTGAAGACTAATAATTAATAAAAAAAATGATCATACATCAACATAGTGTTATCTATACAAAAGTCGCAATTTTCCTAAGGTTGTTCGAGTAGAAATGACATTAAGAAGGTCAAATTAACTAACTACTTATTTGATCGATACATGGATTGACAATGCTTAATATTTCAAGATAACTAATAAATAAAAAATTAGGATACTTCAACAATGGATTATATATTCAATAGGTAGGAGTTTTCGGCAATTCGTCAAACAGAAATGAGCAAAATATGACAAAAAATGCCTAACTACCTATTTGATTGCCGCGCAAAACATTTGCAGTGATCCTTAACTTGACTCTAGCTATTATTTGAAGAGTAATAATTAATAAAAAAATGATCATACATCAACATAATGTTATCTATACAAAAGTGGCAATTTTCCTAAGGTTGTTCGAGTAGAAATGACATTAAGAAGGTCAAATTAACTAACTACTTATTTGATCGATACATGGATTGACAATGCTTAATATTTCAAGATAACTAATAAATAAAATATTAGGATACTTCAAGAAAGGATTATATATTCAATAGGTAGGAGTTTTCGGCAATTCGTCAAACAGAAATGAGCAAAATATGACAAAAAATGCCTAACTACCTATTTGATCGCCGCGCAAAACATTTGCAGTGATCTTTAACTTGACTCTTGCTATTATTTGAAGCGTAACAATTAATAAAAAAATGATCATACATCAACATAGTGTTATCTATACAAAAGTCGCAATTTTCCTAAGGTTGTTCGAGTAGAAATGACATTAAGAAGGTCAAATTAACTAACTACTTATTTGATCGATACATGGATTGACAATGCTTAATATTTCAAGATAACTAATAAATAAAAAATTAGGATACTTCAACAATGGATTATATATTCAATAGGAAGGAGTTTTCGGCAATTCGTCAAACAGAAATGAGCAAAATATGACAAAAAATGCCTAACTACCTATTTGATCGCCGCGCAAAACATTTGCAGTGATCCTTAACTTGACTCTAGCTATTATTTGAAGAGTAATAATTAATAAAAAAATGATCATACATCAACATAATGTTATCTATACAAAAGTCGCAATTTTCCTAAGGTTGTTCGAGTAGAAATGACATTAAGAAGGTCAAATTAACTAACTACTTATTTGATCGATACATGGATTGACAATGCTTAATATTTCAAGATAACTAATAAATAAAAAATTAGGATACTTCAACAATGGATTATATATTCAATAGGTAGGAGTTTTCGGCAATTCGTCAAACAGAAATGAGCAAAATATGACAAAAAATGCCTAACTACCTATTTGATCGCCGCGCAAAACATTTGCAGTGATCCTTAACTTGACTCTAGCTATTATTTGGAGCATAATAATTAATAAAAAAAGTGATCATACATCAACATAGTGTTATCTATACAAAAGTCGCAATTTTCCTATGGTTGTACGAGTAGAAATGACTTTAAGAAGGTCAAATTAACTAACTACCTATTTGAGCGATACATGGAATGACAATGCTTAATATTTCAAGATAACTAATAAATAAAAAATTAAGGTACTGCAACAAAGGATTATATATTCAATAGGTAGGAGTTTTCGGCAATTGGTCAAACAGAAATGAGCATAATATGACAAAAAATGCCTAACTACCAATTTGATCGCCGCGCAAAACATTTGCAGTGACCCTTAACTTGACTCTAGCTATTATTAGAAGCGTAATAATTATTAAAAAAATGATCATACATCAACATAGTGTTATCTATACAAAAGTCAAATTTTTCCTAAGGTTGTTCGAGTAGAAATGACTTTAAGAAGGTCAAATTAACTAACTACCTATTTGATCGATACATGGATTGACAATGCTTAATATTTCAAGATAACTAATAAATAAAAAATTAGGATACTTCAACAATGGATTATATATTCAATAGGTAGGAGTTTTCGGCAATTCGTCAAACAGAAATGAGCAAAATATGACAAAAAATGCCTAACTACCTATTTGATCGCCGCGCAAAACATTTGCAGTGATCCTTAACTTGACTCTAGCAATTATTTGAAGCGTAATAATTAATAAAAAAATGATCATACATCAACATAGTGATATCTATACAAAAGTCGCAATTTTCCTATGGTTGTTCGAGTAGAAATGACTTTAAGAAGGTCAAATTAACTAACTACCTATTTGAGCGATACATGGAATGACAATGCTTAATATTTCAAGATAACTAATAAATAAAAAATTAAGGTACTGCAACAAAGGATTATATATTCAATAGGTAGGAGTTTTCGGCAATTGGTCAAACAGAAATGAGCATAATATGACAAAAAATGCCTAACTACCAATTTGATCGCCGCGCAAAACATTTGCAGTGACCCTTAACTTGACTCTAGCTATTATTAGAAGCGTAATAATTAATAAAAAAATGATCATACATCAACATAGTGTTATCTATACAAAAGTCAAATTTTTCCTAAGGTTGTTCGAGTAGAAATGACTTTAAGAAGGTCAAATTAACTAACTACCTATTTGATCGATACATGGATTGACAATGCTTAATATTTCAAGATAACTAATAAATAAAAAATTAGGATACTTCAACAAAGGATTATATATTCAATAGGTAGGAGTTTTCGGCAATTGGTCATACAGAAATGAGCAAAATATGACAAAAAATGCCTAACTACCTATTTGATCGCCGCGCAAAACATTTGCAGTGATCCTTAACTTGACTTTTGCTATTATTTGAAGCGTAATAATAAATAAAAAAATGATCATACATCAATCTATACAAAAGTCGCAATTTTCCTAATGTTCTTCGAGTAGAAATGACTTTAAGAAGGTCAAATTAACTAACTACCTATTTGATCGATACATGGATTGACAATGCTTAAAATTTTAAGATAACTAATAAATAAAAAATTAAGGGTCTTCAACAAAGGATTATATATTCAATAGGTAGGAGTTTTCGGCAATTCGTCAAACAGAAATGAGCAAAATATGACAAAAAATGCCTAACTACCTATTTGATCGCCGCGCAAAACATGTGCAGTGATCCTTAACTTGACTCTAGCTATTATTTGAAGAGTAATAATTAATAAAAAAAATGATCATACATCAACATAGTGTTATCTATACAAAAGTCGCAATTTTCCTAAGGTTGTTCGAGTAGAAATGACATTAAGAAGGTCAAATTAACTAACTACTTATTTGATCGATACATGGATTGACAATGCTTAATATTTCAAGATAACTAATAAATAAAAAATTAGGATACTTCAACAATGGATTATATATTCAATAGGTAGGAGTTTTCGGCAATTCGTCAAACAGAAATGAGCAAAATATGACAAAAAATGCCTAACTACCTATTTGATCGCCGCGCAAAACATTTGCAGTGATCCTTAACTTGACTCTAGCTATTATTTGAAGAGTAATAATTAATAAAAAAATGATCATACATCAACATAATGTTATCTATACAAAAGTCGCAATTTTCCTAAGGTTGTTCGAGTAGAAATGACATTAAGAAGGTCAAATTAACTAACTACTTATTTGATCGATACATGGATTGACAATGCTTAATATTTCAAGATAACTAATAAATAAAAAATTAGGATACTTCAACAATGGATTATATATTCAATAGGTAGGAGTTTTCGGCAATTCGTCAAACAGAAATGAGCAAAATATGACAAAAAATGCCTAACTACCTATTTGATCGCCGCGCAAAACATTTGCAGTGATCCTTAACTTGACTCTAGCTATTATTTGAAGCATAATAATTAATAAAAAAAGTGATCATACATCAACATAGTGTTATCTATACAAAAGTCGCAATTTTCCTATGGTTGTACGAGTAGAAATGACTTTAAGAAGGTCAAATTAACTAACTACCTATTTGAGCGATACATGGAATGACAATGCTTAATATTTCAAGATAACTAATAAATAAAAAATTAAGGTACTGCAACAAAGGATTATATATTCAATAGGTAGGAGTTTTCGGCAATTGGTCAAACAGAAATGAGCATAATATGACAAAAAATGCCTAACTACCAATTTGATCGCCGCGCAAAACATTTGCAGTGACCCTTAACTGGACTCTAGCTATTATTAGAAGCGTAATAATTAATAAAAAAATGATCATACATCAACATAGTGTTATCTATACAAAAGTCAAATTTTTCCTAAGGTTGTTCGAGTAGAAATGACTTTAAGAAGGTCAAATTAACTAACTACCTATTTGATCGATACATGGATTGACAATGCTTAATATTTCAAGATAACTAATAAATAAAAAATTAGGATACTTCAACAAAGGATTATATATTCAATAGATAGGAGTTTTCGGCAATTGGTCATACAGAAATGAGCAAAATATGACAAAAAATGCCTAACTACCTATTTGATCGCCGCGCAAAACATTTGCAGTGATCCTTAACTTGACTTTTGCTATTATTTGAAGCGTAATAATAAATAAAAAAATGATCATACATCAATCTATACAAAAGTCGCAATTTTCCTAATGTTCTTCGAGTAGAAATGACTTTAAGAAGGTCAAATTAACTAACTACCTATTTGATCGATACATGGATTGACAATGCTTAAAATTTTAAGATAAATAATAAATAAAAAATTAAGGGTCTTCAACAAAGGATTATATATTCAATAGGTAGGAGTTTTCGGCAATTCGTCAAACAGAAATGATCAAAATATGACAAAAAATGCCTAACTACCTATTTGATCGCCACGCAAAACATGTGCAGTGATCCTTAACTTGACTCTAGCTATTATTTGAAGACTAATAATTAATAAAAAAAATGATCATACATCAACATAGTGTTATCTATACAAAAGTCGCAATTTTCCTAAGGTTGTTCGAGTAGAAATGACATTAAGAAGGTCAAATTAACTAACTACTTATTTGATCGATACATGGATTGACAATGCTTAATATTTCAAGATAACTAATAAATAAAAAATTAGGATACTTCAACAATGGATTATATATTCAATAGGTAGGAGTTTTCGGCAATTCGTCAAACAGAAATGAGCAAAATATGACAAAAAATGCCTAACTACCTATTTGATTGCCGCGCAAAACATTTGCAGTGATCCTTAACTTGACTCTAGCTATTATTTGAAGAGTAATAATTAATAAAAAAATGATCATACATCAACATAATGTTATCTATACAAAAGTCGCAATTTTCCTAAGGTTGTTCGAGTAGAAATGACATTAAGAAGGTCAAATTAACTAACTACTTATTTGATCGATACATGGATTGACAATGCTTAATATTTCAAGATAACTAATAAATAAAAAATTAAGGTACTGCAACAAAGGATTATATATTCAATAGGTAGGAGTTTTCGGCAATTGGTCAAACAGAAATGAGCATAATATGACAAAAAATGCCTAACTACCAATTTGATCGCCGCGCAAAACATTTGCAGTGACCCTTAACTTGACTCTAGCTATTATTAGAAGCGTAATAATTAATAAAAAAATGATCATACATCAACATAGTGTTATCTATACAAAAGTCAAATTTTTCCTAAGGTTGTTCGAGTAGAAATGACTTTAAGAAGGTCAAATTAACTAACTACCTATTTGATCGATACATGGATTGACAATGCTTAATATTTCAAGATAACTAATAAATAAAAAATTAGGATACTTCAACAAAGGATTATATATTCAATAGGTAGGAGTTTTCGGCAATTGGTCATACAGAAATGAGCAAAATATGACAAAAAATGCCTAACTACCTATTTGATCGCCGCGCAAAACATTTGCAGTGATCCTTAACTTGACTTTTGCTATTATTTGAAGCGTAATAATAAATAAAAAAATGATCATACATCAATCTATACAAAAGTCGCAATTTTCCTAATGTTCTTCGAGTAGAAATGACTTTAAGAAGGTCAAATTAACTAACTACCTATTTGATCGATACATGGATTGACAATGCTTAAAATTTTAAGATAACTAATAAATAAAAAATTAAGGGTCTTCAACAAAGGATTATATATTCAATAGGTAGGAGTTTTCGGCAATTCGTCAAACAGAAATGAGCAAAATATGACAAAAAATGCCTAACTACCTATTTGATCGCCGCGCAAAACATGTGCAGTGATCCTTAACTTGACTCTAGCTATTATTTGAAGAGTAATAATTAATAAAAAAAATGATCATACATCAACATAGTGTTATCTATACAAAAGTCGCAATTTTCCTAAGGTTGTTCGAGTAGAAATGACATTAAGAAGGTCAAATTAACTAACTACTTATTTGATCGATACATGGATTGACAATGCTTAATATTTCAAGATAACTAATAAATAAAAAATTAGGATACTTCAACAATGGATTATATATTCAATAGGTAGGAGTTTTCGGCAATTCGTCAAACAGAAATGAGCAAAATATGACAAAAAATGCCTAACTACCTATTTGATCGCCGCGCAAAACATTTGCAGTGATCCTTAACTTGACTCTAGCTATTATTTGAAGCATAATAATTAATAAAAAAATTGATCATACATCAACATAGTGTTATCTATACAAAAGTCGCAATTTTCCTATGGTTGTACGAGTAGAAATGACTTTAAGAAGGTCAAATTAACTAACTACCTATTTGAGCGATACATGGAATGACAATGCTTAATATTTCAAGATAACTAATAAATAAAAAATTAAGGTACTGCAACAAAGGATTATATATTCAATAGGTAGGAGTTTTCGGCAATTGGTCAAACAGAAATGAGCATAATATGACAAAAAATGCCTAACTACCAATTTGATCGCCGCGCAAAACATTTGCAGTGACCCTTAACTTGACTCTAGCTATTATTAGAAGCGTAATAATTAATAAAAAAATGATCATACATCAACATAGTGTTATCTATACAAAAGTCAAATTTTTCCTAAGGTTGTTCGAGTAGAAATGACTTTAAGAAGGTCAAATTAACTAACTACCTATTTGATCGATACATGGATTGACAATGCTTAATATTTCAAGATAACTAATAAATAAAAAATTAGGATACTTCAACAATGGATTATATATTCAATAGGTAGGAGTTTTCGGCAATTCGTCAAACAGAAATGAGCAAAATATGACAAAAAATGCCTAACTACCTATTTGATCGCCGCGCAAAACATTTGCAGTGATCCTTAACTTGACTCTAGCAATTATTTGAAGCGTAATAATTAATAAAAAAATGATCATACATCAACATAGTGATATCTATACAAAAGTCGCAATTTTCCTATGGTTGTTCGAGTAGAAATGACTTTAAGAAGGTCAAATTAACTAACTACCTATTTGAGCGATACATGGAATGACAATGCTTAATATTTCAAGATAACTAATAAATAAAAAATTAAGGTACTGCAACAAAGGATTATATATTCAATAGGTAGGAGTTTTCGGCAATTGGTCAAACAGAAATGAGCATAATATGACAAAAAAATGCCTAACTACCAATTTGATCGCCGCGCAAAACATTTGCAGTGACCCTTAACTTGACTCTAGCTATTATTAGAAGCGTAATAATTAATAAAAAAATGATCATACATCAACATAGTGTTATCTATACAAAAGTCTCATTTTTCCTAAGGTTGTTCGAGTAGAAATGACTTTAAGAAGGTCAAATTAACTAACTACCTATTTGATCGATACATGGATTGACAATGCTTAATATTTCAAGATAACTAATAAATAAAAAATTAGGATACTTCAACAAAGGATTATATATTCAATAGATAAGAGTTTTCGGCAATTGGTCATACAGAAATGAGCAAAATATGACAAAAAATTCCTAACTACCTATTTGATCGCCGCGCAAAACATTTGCAGTGATCCTTAACTTGACTCTAGCTATTATTTGAAGAGTAATAATTAATAAAAAAAATGATCATACATCAACATAGTGTTATCTATACAAAATTCGCAATTTTCCTAAGGTTGTTCGAGTAGAAATGACATTAAGAAGGTCAAATTAACTAACTACTTATTTGATCGATACATGGATTGACAATGCTTAATATTTCAAGATAACTAATAAATAAAAAATTAGGATACTTCAACAATGGATTATATATTCAATAGGTAGGAGTTTTCGGCAATTCGTCAAACAGAAATGAGCAAAATATGACAAAAAATGCCTAACTACCTATTTCATCGCCGCGCAAAACATTTGCAGTGATCCTTAACTTGACTCTAGCAATTATTTGAAGCGTAATAATTAATAAAAAAATGATCATACATCAACATAGTGATATCTATACAAAAGTCGCAATTTTCCTTTGGTTGTTCGAGTAGAAATGACTTTAAGAAGGTCAAATTAACTAACTACCTATTTGAGCGATACATGGAATGACAATGCTTAATATTTCAAGATAACTAATAAATAAAAAATTAAGGTACTGCAACAAAGGATTATATATTCAATAGGTAGGAGTTTTCGGCAATTGGTCAAAGAGAAATGAGCATAATATGACAAAACAATGCCTAACTACCAATTTGATCGCCGCGCAAAACATTTGCAGTGACCCTTAACTTGACTCTAGCTATCATTAGAAGCGTAATAATTAATAAAAAAATGATCATACATCAACATAGTGTTATCTATACAAAAGTCTCATTTTTCCTAAGGTTGTTCGAGTAGAAATGACTTTAAGAAGGTCAAATTAACTAACTACCTATTTGATCGATACATGGATTGACAATGCTTAATATTTCAAGATAACTAATAAATAAAAAATTAGGATACTTCAACAAAGGATTATATATTCAATAGATAAGAGTTTTCGGCAATTGGTCATACAGAAATGAGCAAAATATGACAAAAAATTCCTAACTACCTATTTGATCGCCGCGCAAAACATTTGCAGTGATCCTTAACTTAACTCTAGCTATTATTTGAAGAGTAATAATTAATAAAAAAAATGATCATACATCAACATAGTGTTATCTATACAAAAGTCGCAATTTTCCTAAGGTTGTTCGAGTAGAAATGACATTAAGAAGGTCAAATTAACTAACTACTTATTTGATCGATACATGGATTGACAATGCTTAATATTTCAAGATAACTAATAAATAAAAAATTAGGATACTTCAACAATGGATTATATATTCAATAGGTAGGAGTTTTCGGCAATTCGTCAAACAGAAATGAGCAAAATATGACAAAAAATGCCTAACTACCTATTTGATCGCCGCGCAAAACATTTGCAGTGATCCTTAACTTGACTCTAGCAATTATTTGAAGCGTAATAATTAATAAAAAAATGATCATACATCAACATAGTGATATCTATACAAAAGTCGCAATTTTCCTATGGTTGTTCGAGTAGAAATGACTTTAAGAAGGTCAAATTAACTAACTACCTATTTGAGCGATACATGGAATGACAATGCTTAATATTTCAAGATAACTAATAAATAAAAAATTAAGGTACTGCAACAAAGGATTATATATTCAATAGGTAGGAGTTTTCGGCAATTGGTCAAACAGAAATGAGCATAATATGACAAAAAAATGCCTAACTACCAATTTGATCGCCGCGCAAAACATTTGCAGTGACCCTTAACTTGACTCTAGCAATTATTAGAAGCGTAATAATTAATAAAAAAATGATCATACATCAACATAGTGTTATCTATACAAAAGTCTCATTTTTCCTAAGGTTGTTCGAGTAGAAATGACTTTAAGAAGGTCAAATTAACCAACTACCTATTTGATCGATACATGGATTGACAATGCTTAATATTTCAAGATAACTAATAAATAAAAAATTAGGATACTTCAACAAAGGATTATATATTCAATAGATAAGAGTTTTCGGCAATTGGTCATACAGAAATGAGCAAAATATGACAAACAATTCCTAACTACCTATTTGATCGCCGCGCAAAACATTTGCAGTGATCCTTAACTTGACTCTAGCTATTATTTGAAGAGTAATAATTAATAAAAAAAAGTGATCATACATCAACATAGTGTTATCTATACAAAAGTCTCATTTTTCCTAAGGTTGTTCGAGTAGAAATGACTTTAAGAAGGTCAAATTAACTAACTACCTATTTGATCGATACATGGATTGACAATGCTTAATATTTCAAGATAACTAATAAATAAAAAATTAGGATACTTCAACAAAGGATTATATATTCAATAGATAAGAGTTTTCGGCAATTGGTCATACAGAAATGAGCAAAATATGACAAAAAATTCCTAACTACCTATTTGATCGCCGCGCAAAACATTTGCAGTGATCCTTAACTTGACACTAGCTTTTATTTGAAGAGTAATAATTAATAAAAAAAATGATCATACATCAACATAGTGTTATCTATACAAAAGTCGCAATTTTCCTAAGGTTGTTCGAGTAGAAATGACATTAAGAAGGTCAAATTAACTAACTACTTATTTGATCGATACATGGATTGACAATGCTTAATATTTCAAGATAACTAATAAATAAAAAATTAGGATACTTCAACAATGGATTATATATTCAATAGGTAGGAGTTTTCGGCAATTCGTCAAACAGAAATGAGCAAAATATGACAAAAAATGCCTAACTACCTATTTGATCGCCGCGCAAAACATTTGCAGTGATCCTTAACTTGACTCTAGCTATTATTTCAAGAGTAATAATTAATAAAAAAATGATCATACATCAACATAGTGTTATCTATACAAAAGTCGCAATTTTCCTAAGGTTGTTCGAGTAGAAATGACATTAAGAAGGTCAAATTAACTAACTACTTATTTGATCGATACATGGATTGACAATGCTTAATATTTCAAGATAACTAATAAATAAAAAATTAGGATACTTCAACAATGGATTATATATTCAATAGGTAGGAGTTTTCGGCAATTCGTCATACAGAAATGAGCAAAATATGACAAAAAATGCCTAACTACCTATTTGATCGCCGCGCAAAACATTTGCAGTGATCCTTAACTTGACTCTAGCTATTATTTGAAGAGTAATAATTAATAAAAAAATGATCATACATCAACATAATGTTATCTATACAAAAGTCGCAATTTTTCTAATGTTCTTCGAGTAGAAATGACTTTAAGAAGGTCAAATTAACTAACTACCTATTTGATAGATACATGGATTGACAATGCTTAATATTTCAAGATAACTAATAAATAAAAAATTAGGATACTTCAACAATGGATTATATATTCAATAGATAGGAGTTTTCGGCAATTGGTCATACAGAAATGAGCAAAATATGACAAAAAATGCCTAACTACCTATTTGATCGCCGCGCAAAACATTTGCAGTGATCCTTAACTTGACTTTTGCAAGTATTTGAAGCGTAATAATAAATAAAAAAATGATCATACATCAATCTATACAAAAGTCGCAATTTTCCTAATGTTCTTCGAGTAGAAATGACTTTAAGAAGGTCAAATTAACTAACTACCTATTTGATCGATACATGGATTGACAATGCTTAAAATTTCAAGATAACTAATAAATAAAAAATTAAGGGTCTTCAACAAAGGATTATATATTCAATAGGTAGGAGTTTTCGGCAATTCGTCAAACAGAAATGAGCAAAATATGACAAAAAATGCCTAACTACCTATTTGATCGCCGCGCAAAACATGTGCAATGATCCTTAACTTGACTCTAGCTATTATT
This sequence comes from Rhodomyrtus psidioides, assembly GCA_021437785.1. NCBI lineage: Eukaryota > Viridiplantae > Streptophyta > Magnoliopsida > Myrtales > Myrtaceae > Rhodomyrtus > Rhodomyrtus psidioides. Next base: position 2,189,499 of record JAILYB010000089.1, read on the forward strand.
TGAAGAGTAATAATTAATAAAAAAAAATGATCATACATCAACATAGTGTTATCTATACAAAAGTCGCAATTTTCCTAAGGTTGTTCGAGTAGAAATGACATTAAGAAGGTCAAATTAACTAACTACTTATTTGATCGATACATGGATTGACAATGCTTAATATTTCAAGATAACTAATAAATAAAAAATTAGGATACTTCAACAATGGATTATATATTCAATAGGTAGGAGTTTTCGGCAATTCGTCAAACAGAAATGAGCAAAATATGACAAAAAATGCCTAACTACCTATTTCATCGCCGCGCAAAACATTTGCAGTGATCCTTAACTTGACTCTAGCAATTATTTGAAGCGTAATAATTAATAAAAAAAATGATCATACATCAACATAGTGATATCTATACAAAAGTCGCAATTTTCCTATGGTTGTTCGAGTAGAAATGACTTTAAGAAGGTCAAATTAACTAACTACCTATTTGAGCGATACATGGAATGACAATGCTTAATATTTCAAGATAACTAATAAATAAAAAATTAAGGTACTGCAACAAACGATTATATATTCAATAGGTAGGAGTTTTCGGCAATTGGTCAAACAGAAATGAGCATAATATGACAAAAAAATGCCTAACTACCAATTTGATCGCCGCGCAAAACATTTGCAGTGACCCTTAACTTGACTCTAGCTATTATTAGAAGCGTAATAATTAATAAAAAAATGATCATACATCAACATAGTGTTATCTATACAAAAATCAAATTTTTCCTAAGGTTGTTCGAGTAGAAATGACTTTAAGAAGGTCAAATTAACTAACTACCTATTTGATCGATACATGGATTGACAATGCTTAATATTTCAAGATAACTAATAAATAAAAAATTAGGATACTTCAACAATGGATTATATATTCAATAGGTAGGAGTTTTCGGCAATTCGTCAAACAGAAATGAGCAAAATATGACAAAAAATGCCTAACTACCTATTTGATCGCCGCGCAAAACATTTGCAGTGATCCTTAACTTGACTCTAGCAATTATTTGAAGCGTAATAATTAATAAAAAAATGATCATACATCAACATAGTGATATCTATACAAAAGTCGCAATTTTCCTATGGTTGTTCGAGTAGAAATGACTTTAAGAAGGTCAAATTAACTAACTACCTATTTGAGCGATACATGGAATGACAATGCTTAATATTTCAAGATAACTAATAAATAAAAAATTAAGGTACTGCAACAAAGGATTATATATTCAATAGGTAGGAGTTTTCGGCAATTGGTCAAACAGAAATGAGCATAATATGACAAAAAAATGCCTAACTACCAATTTGATCGCCGCGCAAAACATTTGCAGTGACCCTTAACTTGACTCTAGCTATTATTAGAAGCGTAATAATTAATAAAAAAATGATCATACATCAACATAGTGTTATCTATACAAAAGTCTCATTTTTCCTAAGGTTGTTCGAGTAGAAATGACTTTAAGAAGGTCAAATTAACTAACTACCTATTTGATCGATACATGGATTGACAATGCTTAATATTTCAAGATAACTAATAAATAAAAAATTAGGATACTTCAACAAAGGATTATATATTCAATAGATAAGAGTTTTCGGCAATTGGTCATACAGAAATGAGCAAAATATGACAAAAAATTCCTAACTACCTATTTGATCGCCGCGCAAAACATTTGCAGTGATCCTTAACTTGACTCTAGCTATTATTTGAAGAGTAATAATTAATAAAAAAAATGATCATACATCAACATAGTGTTATCTATACAAAATTCGCAATTTTCCTAAGGTTGTTCGAGTAGAAATGACATTAAGAAGGTCAAATTAACTAACTACTTATTTGATCGATACATGGATTGACAATGCTTAATATTTCAAGATAACTAATAAATAAAAAATTAGGATACTTCAACAATGGATTATATATTCAATAGGTAGGAGTTTTCGGCAATTCGTCAAACAGAAATGAGCAAAATATGACAAAAAATGCCTAACTACCTATTTCATCGCCGCGCAAAACATTTGCAGTGATCCTTAACTTGACTCTAGCAATTATTTGAAGCGTAATAATTAATAAAAAAATGATCATACATCAACATAGTGATATCTATACAAAAGTCGCAATTTTCCTTTGGTTGTTCGAGTAGAAATGACTTTAAGAAGGTCAAATTAACTAACTACCTATTTGAGCGATACATGGAATGACAATGCTTAATATTTCAAGATAACTAATAAATAAAAAATTAAGGTACTGCAACAAAGGATTATATATTCAATAGGTAGGAGTTTTCGGCAATTGGTCAAAGAGAAATGAGCATAATATGACAAAACAATGCCTAACTACCAATTTGATCGCCGCGCAAAACATTTGCAGTGACCCTTAACTTGACTCTAGCTATCATTAGAAGCGTAATAATTAATAAAAAAATGATCATACATCAACATAGTGTTATCTATACAAAAGTCTCATTTTTCCTAAGGTTGTTCGAGTAGAAATGACTTTAAGAAGGTCAAATTAACTAACTACCTATTTGATCGATACATGGATTGACAATGCTTAATATTTCAAGATAACTAATAAATAAAAAATTAGGATACTTCAACAAAGGATTATATATTCAATAGATAAGAGTTTTCGGCAATTGGTCATACAGAAATGAGCAAAATATGACAAAAAATTCCTAACTACCTATTTGATCGCCGCGTAAAACATTTGCAGTGATCCTTAACTTAACTCTAGCTATTATTTGAAGAGTAATAATTAATAAAAAAAATGATCATACATCAACATAGTGTTATCTATACAAAAGTCGCAATTTTCCTAAGGTTGTTCGAGTAGAAATGACATTAAGAAGGTCAAATTAACTAACTACTTATTTGATCGATACATGGATTGACAATGCTTAATATTTCAAGATAACTAATAAATAAAAAATTAGGATACTTCAACAATGGATTATATATTCAATAGGTAGGAGTTTTCGGCAATTCGTCAAACAGAAATGAGCAAAATATGACAAAAAATGCCTAACTACCTATTTGATCGCCGCGCAAAACATTTGCAGTGATCCTTAACTTGACTCTAGCAATTATTTGAAGCGTAATAATTAATAAAAAAATGATCATACATCAACATAGTGATATCTATACAAAAGTCGCAATTTTCCTATGGTTGTTCGAGTAGAAATGACTTTAAGAAGGTCAAATTAACTAACTACCTATTTGAGCGATACATGGAATGACAATGCTTAATATTTCAAGATAACTAATAAATAAAAAATTAAGGTACTGCAACAAAGGATTATATATTCAATAGGTAGGAGTTTTCGGCAATTGGTCAAACAGAAATGAGCATAATATGACAAAAAAATGCCTAACTACCAATTTGATCGCCGCGCAAAACATTTGCAGTGACCCTTAACTTGACTCTAGCAATTATTAGAAGCGTAATAATTAATAAAAAAATGATCATACATCAACATAGTGTTATCTATACAAAAGTCTCATTTTTCCTAAGGTTGTTCGAGTAGAAATGACTTTAAGAAGGTCAAATTAACCAACTACCTATTTGATCGATACATGGATTGACAATGCTTAATATTTCAAGATAACTAATAAATAAAAAATTAGGATACTTCAACAAAGGATTATATATTCAATAGATAAGAGTTTTCGGCAATTGGTCATACAGAAATGAGCAAAATATGACAAACAATTCCTAACTACCTATTTGATCGCCGCGCAAAACATTTGCAGTGATCCTTAACTTGACTCTAGCTATTATTTGAAGAGTAATAATTAATAAAAAAAAGTGATCATACATCAACATAGTGTTATCTATACAAAAGTCTCATTTTTCCTAAGGTTGTTCGAGTAGAAATGACTTTAAGAAGGTCAAATTAACTAACTACCTATTTGATCGATACATGGATTGACAATGCTTAATATTTCAAGATAACTAATAAATAAAAAATTAGGATACTTCAACAAAGGATTATATATTCAATAGATAAGAGTTTTCGGCAATTGGTCATACAGAAATGAGCAAAATATGACAAAAAATTCCTAACTACCTATTTGATCGCCGCGCAAAACATTTGCAGTGATCCTTAACTTGACACTAGCTTTTATTTGAAGAGTAATAATTAATAAAAAAAATGATCATACATCAACATAGTGTTATCTATACAAAAGTCGCAATTTTCCTAAGGTTGTTCGAGTAGAAATGACATTAAGAAGGTCAAATTAACTAACTACTTATTTGATCGATACATGGATTGACAATGCTTAATATTTCAAGATAACTAATAAATAAAAAATTAGGATACTTCAACAATGGATTATATATTCAATAGGTAGGAGTTTTCGGCAATTCGTCAAACAGAAATGAGCAAAATATGACAAAAAATGCCTAACTACCTATTTGATCGCCGCGCAAAACATTTGCAGTGATCCTTAACTTGACTCTAGCTATTATTTCAAGAGTAATAATTAATAAAAAAATGATCATACATCAACATAGTGTTATCTATACAAAAGTCGCAATTTTCCTAAGGTTGTTCGAGTAGAAATGACATTAAGAAGGTCAAATTAACTAACTACTTATTTGATCGATACATGGATTGACAATGCTTAATATTTCAAGATAACTAATAAATAAAAAATTAGGATACTTCAACAATGGATTATATATTCAATAGGTAGGAGTTTTCGGCAATTCGTCATACAGAAATGAGCAAAATATGACAAAAAATGCCTAACTACCTATTTGATCGCCGCGCAAAACATTTGCAGTGATCCTTAACTTGACTCTAGCTATTATTTGAAGAGTAATAATTAATAAAAAAATGATCATACATCAACATAATGTTATCTATACAAAAGTCGCAATTTTTCTAATGTTCTTCGAGTAGAAATGACTTTAAGAAGGTCAAATTAACTAACTACCTATTTGATAGATACATGGATTGACAATGCTTAATATTTCAAGATAACTAATAAATAAAAAATTAGGATACTTCAACAATGGATTATATATTCAATAGATAGGAGTTTTCGGCAATTGGTCATACAGAAATGAGCAAAATATGACAAAAAATGCCTAACTACCTATTTGATCGCCGCGCAAAACATTTGCAGTGATCCTTAACTTGACTTTTGCAAGTATTTGAAGCGTAATAATAAATAAAAAAATGATCATACATCAATCTATACAAAAGTCGCAATTTTCCTAATGTTCTTCGAGTAGAAATGACTTTAAGAAGGTCAAATTAACTAACTACCTATTTGATCGATACATGGATTGACAATGCTTAAAATTTCAAGATAACTAATAAATAAAAAATTAAGGGTCTTCAACAAAGGATTATATATTCAATAGGTAGGAGTTTTCGGCGATTCGTCAAACAGAAATGAGCAAAATATGACAAAAAATGCCTAACTACCTATTTGATCGCCGCGCAAAACATGTGCAATGATCCTTAACTTGACTCTAGCTATTATTTGAAGAGTAATAATTAATAAAAAAAAATGATCATACATCAACATAGTGTTATCTATACAAAAGTCGCAATTTTCCTAAGGTTGTTCGAGTAGAAATGACATTAAGAAGGTCAAATTAACTAACTACTTATTTGATCGATACATGGATTGACAATGCTTAATATTTCAAGATAACTAATAAATAAAAAATTAGGATACTTCAACAATGGATTATATATTCAATAGGTAGGAGTTTTCGGCAATTCGTCAAACAGAAATGAGCAAAATATGACAAAAAATGCCTAACTACCTATTTCATCGCCGCGCAAAACATTTGCAGTGATCCTTAACTTGACTCTAGCAATTATTTGAAGCGTAATAATTAATAAAAAAAATGATCATACATCAACATAGTGATATCTATACAAAAGTCGCAATTTTCCTATGGTTGTTCGAGTAGAAATGACTTTAAGAAGGTCAAATTAACTAACTACCTATTTGAGCGATACATGGAATGACAATGCTTAATATTTCAAGATAACTAATAAATAAAAAATTAAGGTACTGCAACAAACGATTATATATTCAATAGGTAGGAGTTTTCGGCAATTGGTCAAACAGAAATGAGCATAATATGACAAAAAAATGCCTAACTACCAATTTGATCGCCGCGCAAAACATTTGCAGTGACCCTTAACTTGACTCTAGCTATTATTAGAAGCGTAATAATTAATAAAAAAATGATCATACATCAACATAGTGTTATCTATACAAAAGTCTCATTTTTCCTAAGGTTGTTCGAGTAGAAATGACTTTAAGAAGGTCAAATTAACTAACTACCTATTTGATCGATACATGGATTGACAATGCTTAATATTTCAAGATAACTAATAAATAAAAAATTAGGATACTTCAACAAAGGATTATATATTCAATAGATAAGAGTTTTCGGCAATTGGTCATACAGAAATGAGCAAAATATGACAAAAAATTCCTAACTACCTATTTGATCGCCGCGCAAAACATTTGCAGTGATCCTTAACTTGACACTAGCTTTTATTTGAAGAGTAATAATTAATAAAAAAAATGATCATACATCAACATAGTGTTATCTATACAAAAGTCGCAATTTTCCTAAGGTTGTTCGAGTAGAAATGACATTAAGAAGGTCAAATTAACTAACTACATATTTGATCGATACATGGATTGACAATGCTTAATATTTCAAGATAACTAATAAATAAAAAATTAGGATACTTCAACAATGGATTATATATTCAATAGGTAGGAGTTTTCGGCACTTCGTCAAACAGAAATGAGCAAAATATGACAAAAAATGCCTAACTACCTATTTGATCGCCGCGCAAAACATTTGCAGTGATCCTTAACTTGACTCTAGCTATTATTTAAAGAGTAATAATTAATAAAAAAATGATCATACATCAACATAGTGTTATCTATACAAAAGTCGCAATTTTCCTAAGGTTGTTCGAGTAGAAATGACATTAAGAAGGTCAAATTAACTAACTACTTATTTGATCGATACATGGATTGACAATGCTTAATATTTCAAGATAACTAATAAATAAAAAATTAGGATACTTCAACAATGGATTATATATTCAATAGGTAGGAGTTTTCGGCAATTGGTCAAACAGAAATGAGCATAATATGACAAAAAAATGCCTAACTACCAATTTGATCGCCGCGCAAAACATTTGCAGTGACCCTTAACTTGACTCTAGCAATTATTAGAAGCGTAATAATTAATAAAAAAATGATCATACATCAACATAGTGTTATCTATACAAAAGTCTCATTTTTCCTAAGGTTGTTCGAGTAGAAATGACTTTAAGAAGGTCAAATTAACCAACTACCTATTTGATCAATACATGGATTGACAATGCTTAATATTTCAAGATAACTAATAAATAAAAAATTAGGATACTTCAACAAAGGATTATATATTCAATAGATAAGAGTTTTCGGCAATTGGTCATACAGAAATGAGCAAAATATGACAAACAATTCCTAACTACCTATTTGATCGCCGCGCAAAACATTTGCAGTGATCCTTAACTTGACTCTAGCTATTATTTGAAGAGTAATAATTAATAAAAAAAAGTGATCATACATCAACATAGTGTTATCTATACAAAAGTCTCATTTTTCCTAAGGTTGTTCGAGTAGAAATGACTTTAAGAAGGTCAAATTAACTAACTACCTATTTGATCGATACATGGATTGACAATGCTTAATATTTCAAGATAACTAATAAATAAAAAATTAGGATACTTCAACAAAGGATTATATATTCAATAGATAAGAGTTTTCGGCAATTGGTCATACAGAAATGAGCAAAATATGACAAAAAATTCCTAACTACCTATTTGATCGCCGCGCAAAACATTTGCAGTGATCCTTAACTTGACACTAGCTTTTATTTGAAGAGTAATAATTAATAAAAAAAATGATCATACATCAACATAGTGTTATCTATACAAAAGTCGCAATTTTCCTAAGGTTGTTCGAGTAGAAATGACATTAAGAAGGTCAAATTAACTAACTACTTATTTGATCGATACATGGATTGACAATGCTTAATATTTCAAGATAACTAATAAATAAAAAATTAGGATACTTCAACAATGGATTATATATTCAATAGGTAGGAGTTTTCGGCAATTCGTCAAACAGAAATGAGCAAAATATGACAAAAAATGCCTAACTACCTATTTGATCGCCGCGCAAAACATTTGCAGTGATCCTTAACTTGACTCTAGCTATTATTTCAAGAGTAATAATTAATAAAAAAAATGATCATACATCAACATAGTGTTATCTATACAAAAGTCGCAATTTTCCTAAGGTTGTTCGAGTAGAAATGACATTAAGAAGGTCAAATTAACTAACTACTTATTTGATCGATACATGGATTGACAATGCTTAATATTTCAAGATAACTAATAAATAAAAAATTAGGATACTTCAACAATGGATTATATATTCAATAGGTAGTAGTTTTCGGCAATTCGTCATACAGAAATGAGCAAAATATGACAAAAAATGCCTAACTACCTATTTGATCGCCGCGCAAAACATTTGCAGTGATCCTTAACTTGACTCTAGCTATTATTTGAAGAGTAATAATTAATAAAAAAATGATCATACATCAACATAATGTTATCTATACAAAAGTCGCAATTTTTCTAATGTTCTTCGAGTAGAAATGACTTTAAGAAGGTCAAATTAACTAACTACCTATTTGATAGATACATGGATTGACAATGCTTAATATTTCAAGATAACTAATAAATAAAAAATTAGGATACTTCAACAATGGATTATATATTCAATAGATAGGAGTTTTCGGCAATTGGTCATACAGAAATGAGCAAAATATGACAAAAAATGCCTAACTACCTATTTGATCGCCGCGCAAAACATTTGCAGTGATCCTTAACTTGACTTTTGCAAGTATTTGAAGCGTAATAATAAATAAAAAAATGATCATACATCAATCTATACAAAAGTCGCAATTTTCCTAATGTTCTTCGAGTAGAAATGACTTTAAGAAGGTCAAATTAACTAACTACCTATTTGATCGATACATGGATTGACAATGCTTAAAATTTCAAGATAACTAATAAATAAAAAATTAAGGGTCTTCAACAAAGGATTATATATTCAATAGGTAGGAGTTTTCGGCAATTCGTCAAACAGAAATGAGCAAAATATGACAAAAAATGCCTAACTACCTATTTGATCGCCGCGCAAAACATGTGCAATGATCCTTAACTTGACTCTAGCTATTATTTGAAGAGTAATAATTAATAAAAAAAAATGATCATACATCAACATAGTGTTATCTATACAAAAGTCGCAATTTTCCTAAGGTTGTTCGAGTAGAAATGACATTAAGAAGGTCAAATTAACTAACTACTTATTTGATCGATACATGGATTGACAATGCTTAATATTTCAAGATAACTAATAAATAAAAAATTAGGATACTTCAACAATGGATTATATATTCAATAGGTAGGAGTTTTCGGCAATTCGTCAAACAGAAATGAGCAAAATATGACAAAAAATGCCTAACTACCTATTTCATCGCCGCGCAAAACATTTGCAGTGATCCTTAACTTGACTCTAGCAATTATTTGAAGCGTAATAATTAATAAAAAAATGATCATACATCAACATAGTGATATCTATACAAAAGTCGCAATTTTCCTATGGTTGTTCGAGTAGAAATGACTTTAAGAAGGTCAAATTAACTAACTACCTATTTGAGCGATACATGGAATGACAATGCTTAATATTTCAAGATAACTAATAAATAAAAAATTAAGGTACTGCAACAAAGGATTATATATTCAATAGGTAGGAGTTTTCGGCAATTGGTCAAACAGAAATGAGCATAATATGACAAAAAAATGCCTAACTACCAATTTGATCGCCGCGCAAAACATTTGCAGTGACCCTTAACTTGACTCTAGCTATTATTAGAAGCGTAATAATTAATAAAAAAATGATCATACATCAACATAGTGTTATCTATACAAAAGTCTCATTTTTCCTAAGGTTGTTCGAGTAGAAATGACTTTAAGAAGGTCAAATTAACTAACTACCTATTTGATCGATACATGGATTGACAATGCTTAATATTTCAAGATAACTAATAAATAAAAAATTAGGATACTTCAACAAAGGATTATATATTCAATAGATAAGAGTTTTCGGCAATTGGTCATACAGAAATGAGCAAAATATGACAAAAAATTCCTAACTACCTATTTGATCGCCGCGCAAAACATTTGCAGTGATCCTTAACTTGACACTAGCTTTTATTTGAAGAGTAATAATTAATAAAAAAAATGATCATACATCAACATAGTGTTATCTATACAAAAGTCGCAATTTTCCTAAGGTTGTTCGAGTAGAAATGACATTAAGAAGGTCAAATTAACTAACTACATATTTGATCGATACATGGATTGACAATGCTTAATATTTCAAGATAACTAATAAATAAAAAATTAGGATACTTCAACAATGGATTATATATTCAATAGGTAGGAGTTTTCGGCACTTCGTCAAACAGAAATGAGCAAAATATGACAAAAAATGCCTAACTACCTATTTGATCGCCGCGCAAAACATTTGCAGTGATCCTTAACTTGACTCTAGCTATTATTTAAAGAGTAATAATTAATAAAAAAATGATCATACATCAACATAGTGTTATCTATACAAAAGTCGCAATTTTCCTAAGGTTGTTCGAGTAGAAATGACATTAAGAAGGTCAAATTAACTAACTACTTATTTGATCGATACATGGATTGACAATGCTTAATATTTCAAGATAACTAATAAATAAAAAATTAGGATACTTCAACAATGGATTATATATTCAATAGGTAGGAGTTTTCGGCAATTCGTCAAACAGAAATGAGCAAAATATGACAAAAAATGCCTAACTACCTATTTGATCGCCGCGCAAAACATTTGCAGTGATCCTTAACTTGCCTCTAGCTATTTTTTGAAGAGTAATAATTAATAAAAAAATGACCATACATCAACATAATGTTATCTATACAAAAGTCGCAATTTTCCTAAGGTTGTTCGAGTAGAAATGACATTAAGAAGGTCAAATTAACTAACTACTTATTTGATCGATACATGGATTGACAATGCTTAATATTTCAAGATAACTAATAAATAAAAAATTAGGATACTTCAACAATGGATTATATATTCAATAGGTAGGAGTTTTCGGCAATTCGTCAAACAGAAATGAGCAAAATATGACAAAAAATGCCTAACTACCTATTTCATCGCCGCGCAAAACATTTGCAGTGATCCTTAACTTGACTCTAGCAATTATTTGAAGCGTAATAATTAATAAAAAAATGATCATACATCAACATAGTGATATCTATACAAAAGTCGCAATTTTCCTATGGTTGTTCGAGTAGAAATGACTTTAAGAAGGTCAAATTAACAAACTACCTATTTGAGCGATACATGGAATGACAATGCTTAATATTTCAAGATAACTAATAAATAAAAAATTAAGGTACTGCAACAAAGGATTATATATTCAATAGGTAGGAGTTTTCGGCAATTGGTCAAACAGAAATGAGCATAATATGACAAAAAAATGCCTAACTACCAATTTGATCGCCGCGCAAAACATTTGCAGTGACCCTTAAATTGACTCTAGCTATTATTAGAAGCGTAATAATTAATAAAAAAAAATGATCATACATCAACATAGTGTTATCTATACAAAAGTCTCATTTTTCCTAAGGTTGTTCGAGTAGAAATGACTTTAAGAAGGTCAAATTAACTAACTACCTATTTGATCGATACATGGATTGACAATGCTTAATATTTCAAGATAACTAATAAATAAAAAATTAGGATACTTCAACAAAGGATTATATATTCAATAGATAAGAGTTTTCGGCAATTGGTCATACAGAAATGAGCAAAATATGACAAAAAATTCCTAACTACCTATTTGATCGCCGCGCAAAACATTTGCAGTGATCCTTAACTTGACACTAGCTTTTATTTGAAGAGTAATAATTAATAAAAAAAATGATCATACATCAACATAGTGTTATCTATACAAAAGTCGCAATTTTCCTAAGGTTGTTCGAGTAGAAATGACATTAAGAAGGTCAAATTAACTAACTACTTATTTGATCGATACATGGATTGACAATGCTTAATATTTCAAGATAACTAATAAATAAAAAATTAGGATACTTCAACAATGGATTATATATTCAATAGGTAGGAGTTTTCGGCAATTCGTCAAACAGAAATGAGCAAAATATGACAAAAAATGCCTAACTACCTATTTGATCGCCGCGCAAAACATTTGCAGTGATCCTTAACTTGACTCTAGCTATTATTTAAAGAGTAATAATTAATAAAAAAATGATCATACATCAACATAGTGTTATCTATACAAAAGTCGCAATTTTCCTAAGGTTGTTCGAGTAGAAATGACATTAAGGAGGTCAAATTAACTAACTACTTATTTGATCGATACATGGATTGACAATGCTTAATATTTCAAGATAACTAATAAATAAAAAATTAGGATACTTGAACAATGGATTATATATTCAATAGGTAGGAGTTTTCGGCAATTCGTCAAACAGAAATGAGCAAAATATGACAAAAAATGCCTAACTACCTATTTGATCGCCGCGCAAAACATTTGCAGTGATCCTTAACTTGACTCTAGCTATTATTTGAAGAGTAATAATTAATAAAAAAATGATCATACATCAACATAATGTTATCTATACAAAAGTCGCAATTTTTCTAATGTTCTTCGAGTAAAAATGACTTTAAGAAGGTCAAATTAACTAACTACCTATTTGATCGATACATGGATTGACAATGCTTAATATTTCAAGATAACTAATAAATAAAAAATTAGGATACTTCAACAATGGATTATATATTCAATAGATAGGAGTTTTCGGCAATTGGTCATACAGAAATGAGCAAAATATGACAAAAAATACCTAACTACCTATTTGATCGCCGCGCAAAACATTTGCAGTGATCCTTAACTTGACTTTTGCTATTATTTGAAGCGTAATAATAAATAAAAAAATGATCATACATCAATCTATACAAAAGTCGCAATTTTCCTAATGTTCTTCGAGTAGAAATGACTTTAAGAAGGTCAAATTAACTAACTACCTACTTGATCGATACATGGATTGACAATGCTTAAAATTTCAAGATAACTAATAAATAAAAAATTAAGGGTCTTCAACAAAGGATTATATATTCAATAGGTAGGAGTTTTCGGCAATTCGTCAAACAGAAATGAGCATAATATGACAAAAAATGCCTAACTACCTATTTGATCGCCGCGCAAAACATTTGCAGTGATCCTTAACTTGACTCTAGCTATTATTTGAAGAGTAATAATTAATAAAAAAATGATCATACATAAACATAGTGTTATCTATACAAAAGTCTCATTTTTCCTAAGGTTGTTCGAGTAGAAATGACTTTAAGAAGGTCAAATTAACTAACTACCTATTTGATCGATACATGGATTGAAAATGCTTAATATTTCAAGATAACTAATAAATAAAAAATTAGGATACTTCAACAAAGGATTATATATTCAATAGATAAGAGTTTTCGGCAATTGGTCATACAGAAATGAGCAAAATATGACAAAAAATTCCTAACTACCTATTTGATCGCCGCGCAAAACATTTGCAGTGATCCTTAACTTGACTCTAGCTATTATTTGAAGAGTAATAATTAATAAAAAAAGTGATCATACATCAACATAGTGTTATCTATACAAAATTCGCAATTTTCCTAAGGTTGTTCGAGTAGAAATGACATTAAGAAGGTCAAATTAACTAACTACTTATTTGATCGATACATGGATTGACAATGCTTAATATTTCAAGATAACTAATAAATAAAAAATTAGGATACTTCAACAATGGATTATATATTCAATAGGTAGGAGTTTTCGGCAATTCGTCAAACAGAAATGAGCAAAATATGACAAAAAATGCCTAACTACCTATTTCATCGCCGCGCAAAACATTTGCAGTGATCCTTAACTTGACACTAGCAATTATTTGAAGCGTAATAATTAATAAAAAAATGATCATACATCAACATAGTGTTATCTATACAAAAGTCTCATTTTTTCTAAGGTTGTTCGAGTAGAAATGACTTTAAGAAGGTCAAATTAACTAACTACCTATTTGATCGATACATGGATTGACAATGCTTAATATTTCAAGATAACTAATAAATAAAAAATTAAGGTACTGCAACAAAGGATTATATATTCAATAGGTAGGAGTTTTCGGCAATTGGTCAAACAGAAATGAGCATAATATGACAAAAAATGCCTAACTACCAATTTGATCGCCGCGCAAAACATTTGCAGTGACCCTTAACTTGACTCTAGCTATTAATAGAAGCGTAATAATTAATAAAAAAATGATCATACATCAACATAGTGTTATCTATACAAAAGTCTCATTTTTTCTAAGGTTGTTCGAGTAGAAATGACTTTAAGAAGGTCAAATTAACTAACTACCTATTTGATCGATACATGGATTGACAATGCTTAATATTTCAAGATAACTAATAAATAAAAAATTAGGATACTTCAACAAAGGATTATATATTCAATAGATAAGAGTTTTCGGCAATTGGTCATACAGAAATGAGCAAAATATGACAAAAAATTCCTAACTACCTATTTGATCGCCGCGCAAAACATTTGCAGTGATCCTTAACTTGACTCTAGCTATTATTTGAAGAGTAATAATTAATAAAAAAAATGATCATACATCAACATAGTGTTATCTATACAAAAGTCGCAATTTTCCTAAGGTTGTTCGAGTAGAAATGACATTAAGAAGGTCAAATTAACTAACTACTTATTTGATCGATACATGGATTGACAATGCTTAATATTTCAAGATAACTAATAAATAAAAAATTAGGATACTTCAACAATGGATTATATATTCAATAGGTAGGAGTTTTCGGCAATTCGTCAAACAGAAATGAGCAAAATATGACAAAAAATACCTAACTACCTATTTGATCGCCGCGCAAAACATTTGTAGTGATCCTTAACTTGACTCTAGCAATTATTTGAAGCGTAATAATTAATAAAAAAATGATCATACATCAACATAGCGTTATCTATACAAAAGTCGCAATTTTCCTAAGGTTGTTCGAGTAGAAATGACATTAAGAAGGTCAAATTAACTAACTACTTATTTGATCGATACATGGATTGACAATGCTTAATATTTCAAGATAACTAATAAATAAAAAATTAGGATACTTCAACAATGGATTATATATTCAATAGGTAGGAGTTTTCGGCAATTCGTCAAACAGAAATGAGCAAAATATGACAAAAAATGCCTAACTACCTATTTGATCGCCGCGCAAAACATTTGCAGTGATCCTTAACTTGACTCTAGCTATTATTTGAAGCGTAATAATTAATAAAAAAATGATCATACATCAACATAGTGTTATCTATACAAAAGTCGCAATTTTCCTAAGGTTGTTCGAGTAGAAATGACATTAAGAAGGTCAAATTAACTAACTACTTATTTGATCGATACATGGATTGACAATGCTTAATATTTCAAGATAACTAATAAATAAAAAATTAGGATACTTCAACAATGGATTATATATTCAATAGGTAGGAGTTTTCGGCAATTCGTCAAACAGAAATGAGCAAAATATGACAAAAAATGCCTAACTACCTATTTGATCGCCGCGCAAAACATTTGCAGTGATCCTTAACTTGACTCTAGCTATTATTTGAAGCGTAATAATTAATAAAAAAATGATCATACATCAACATAGTGTTATCTATACAAAAGTCACAATTTTCCTATGGTTGTTCGAGTAGAAATGACTTTAAGAAGGTCAAATTAACTAACTACCTATTTGAGCGATACATGGAATGACAATGCTTAATATTTCAAGATATCTAATAAATAAAAAATTAAGGTACTGCAACAAAGGATTATATATTCAATAGGTAGGAGTTTTCGGCAATTGGTCAAACAGAAATGAGCATAATATGACAAAAAATGCCTAACTACCAATTTGATCGCCGCGCAAAACATTTGCAGTGACCCTTAACTTGACTCTAGCTATTATTAGAAGCGTAATAATTAATAAAAAAATGATCATACATCAACATAGTGTTATCTATACAAAAGTCTCATTTTTCCTAAGGTTGTTCGAGTAGAAATGACTTTAAGAAGGTCAAATTAACTAACTACCTATTTGATCGATACATGGATTGACAATGCTTAATATTTCAAGATAACTAATAAATAAAAAATTAGGATACTTCAACAAAGGATTATATATTCAATAGATAAGAGTTTTCGGCAATTGGTCATACAGAAATGAGCAAAATATGACAAAAAATTCCTAACTACCTATTTGATCGCCGCGCAAAACATTTGCAGTGATCCTTAACTTGACTCTAGCTATTATTTGAAGAGTAATAATTAATAAAAAAAGTGATCATACATCAACATAGTGTTATCTATACAAAATTCGCAATTTTCCTAAGGTTGTTCGAGTAGAAATGACATTAAGAAGGTCAAATTAACTAACTACTTATTTGATCGATACATGGATTGACAATGCTTAATATTTCAAGATAACTAATAAATAAAAAATTAGGATACTTCAACAATGGATTATATATTCAATAGGTAGGAGTTTTCGGCAATTCGTCAAACAGAAATGAGCAAAATATGACAAAAAATGCCTAACTACCTATTTCATCGCCGCGCAAAACATTTGCAGTGATCCTTAACTTGACTCTAGCAATTATTTGAAGCGTAATAATTAATAAAAAAATGATCATACATCAACATAGAGATATCTATACAAAAGTCGCAATTTTCCTATGGTTGTTCGAGTAGAAATGACTTTAAGAAGGTCAAATTAACTAACTACCTATTTGAGCGATACATGGAATGACAATGCTTAATATTTCAAGATAACTAACAAATAAAAAATTGAGGTACTGCAACAAAGGATTATATATTCAATAGGTAGGAGTTTTCGGCAATTGGTCAAACAGAAATGAGCATAATATGACAAAAAATGCCTAACTACCAATTTGATCGCCGCGCAAAACATTTGCAGTGACCCTTAACTTGACTCTAGCTATTATTAGAAGCGTAATAATTAATAAAAAAATGATCATACATCAACATAGTGTTATCTATACAAAAGTCTCATTTTTCCTAAGGTTGTTCGAGTAGAAATGACTTTAAGAAGGTCAAATTAACTAACTACCTATTTGATCGATACATGGATTGACAATGCTTAATATTTCAAGATAACTAATAAATAAAAAATTAGGATACTTCAACAAAGGATTATATATTCAATAGATAAGAGTTTTCGGCAATTGGTCATACAGAAATGAGCAAAATATGACAAAAAATTCCTAACTACCTATTTGATCGCCGCGCAAAACATTTGCAGTGATCCTTAACTTGACTCTAGCTATTATTTGAAGAGTAATAATTAATAAAAAAATGATCATACATCAACATAGTGTTATCTATACAAAAGTCGCAATTTTCCTAAGGTTGTTCGAGTAGAAATGACATTAAGAAGGTCAAATTAACTAACTACTTATTTGATCGATACATGGATTGACAATGCTTAATATTTCAAGATAACTAATAAATAAAAAATTAGGATACTTCAACAATGGATTATATATTCAATAGGTAGGAGTTTTCGGCAATTCGTCAAACAGAAATGAGCAAAATATGACAAAAAATACCTAACTACCTATTTGATCGCCGCGCAAAACATTTGTAGTGATCCTTAACTTGACTCTAGCAATTATTTGAAGCGTAATAATTAATAAAAAAATGATCATACATCAACATAGTGATATCTATACAAAAGTCGCAATTTTCCTATGGTTGTTCGAGTAGAAATGACTTTAAGAAGGTCAAATTAACTAACTACCTATTTGAGCGATACATGGATTGACAATGCTTAATATTTCAAGATAACTAATAAATAAAAAATTAAGGTACTGCAACAAAGGATTATATATTCAATAGGTAGGAGTTTTCGGCAATTGGTCAAACAGAAATGTGCATAATATGACAAAAAAATGCCTAACTACCAATTTGATCGCCGCGCAAAACATTTGCAGTGACCCTTAACTTGACTCTAGCTATTATTAGAAGCGTAATAATTAATAAAAAAATGATCATACATCAACATAGTGTTATCTATACAAAAGTCTCATTTTTCCTAAGGTTGTTCGAGTAGAAATGACTTTAAGAAGGTCAAATTAACTAACTACCTATTTGATCGATACATGGATTGACAATACTTAATATTTCAAGATAACTAATAAATAAAAAATTAGGATACTTCAACAAAGGATTATATATTCAATAGATAAGAGTTTTCGGCAATTGGTCATACAGAAATGAGCAAAATCTGAAAAAAAATTCCTAACTACCTATTTGATCGCCGCGCAAAACATTTGCAGTAATCCTTAACTTGACTCTAGCTATTATTTGAAGAGTAATAATTAATAAAAAAATGATCATACATCAACATAATGTTATCTATACAAAAGTCGCAATTTTCCTAAGGTTGTTCGAGTAGAAATGACATTAAGAAGGTCAAATTAACTAACTACTTATTTGATCGATACATGGATTGACAATGCTTAATATTTCAAGATAACTAATAAATAAAAAATTAGGATACTTCAACAATGGATTATATATTCAATAGGTAGGAGTTTTCGGCAATTCGTCAAACAGAAATGAGCAAAATATGACAAAAAATGCCTAACTACCTATTTGATCGCCGCGCAAAACATTTGCAGTGATCCTTAACTTGACTCTAGCTATTATTTAAAGAGTAATAATTAATAAAAAAATGATCATACATCAACATAGTGTTATCTATACAAAAGTCGCAATTTTCCTAAGGTTGTTCGAGTAGAAATGACATTAAGAAGGTCAAATTAACTAACTACTTATTTGATCGATACATGGATTGACAATGCTTAATATTTCAAGATAACTAATAAATAAAAAATTAGGATACTTCAACAATGGATTATATATTCAATAGGTAGGAGTTTTCGGCAATTCGTCAAACAGAAATGAGCAAAATATGACAAAAAATGCCTAACTACCTATTTGATCGCCGCGCAAAACATTTGCAGTGATCCTTAACTTGACTCTAGCTATTATTTGAAGCGTAATAATTAATAAAAAAATGATCATACATCAACATAGTGTTATCTATACAAAAGTCGCAATTTTCCTAAGGTCGTTCGAGTAGAAATGACATTAAGAAGGTCAAATTAACTAACTACTTATTTGATCGATACATGGATTGACAATGCTTAATATTTCAAGATAACTAATAAATAAAAAATTAGGATACTTCAACAATGGATTATATATTCAATAGGTAGGAGTTTTCGGCAATTCGTCAAACAGAAATGAGCAAAATATGACAAAAAATGCCTAACTACCTATTTGATCGCCGCGCAAAACATTTGCAGTGATCCTTAACTTGACTCTAGCTATTATTTGAAGCGTAATAATTAATAAAAAAATGATCATACATCAACATAGTGTTATCTATACAAAAGTCACAATTTTCCTATGGTTGTTCGAGTAGAAATGACTTTAAGAAGGTCAAATTAACTAACTACCTATTTGAGCGATACATGGAATGACAATGCTTAATATTTCAAGATATCTAATAAATAAAAAATTAAGGTACTGCAACAAAGGATTATATATTCAATAGGTAGGTGTTTTCGGCAATTGGTCAAACAGAAATTAGCATAATATGACAAAAAATGCCTAACTACCTATTTGATCGCCGCGCAAAACATTTGCAGTAACCCTTAACTTGACTCTAGCTATTATTAGAAGCGTAATAATTAATAAAAAAATGATCATACATCAACATAGTGTTATCTATACAAAAGTCTCATTTTTCCTAAGGTTGTTCGAGTAGAAATGACTTTAAGAAGGTCAAATTAACTAACTACCTATTTGATCGATACATGGATTGACAATGCTTAATATTTCAAGATAACTAATAAATAAAAAATTAGGATACTTCATCAAAGGATTATATATTCAATAGATAAGAGTTTTCGGCAATTGGTCATACAGAAATGAGCAAAATATGACAAAAAATGCCTAACTACCTATTTGATCGCCGCGCAAAACATTTGCAGTGATCCTTAACTTGACTCTAGCTATTATTTGAAGAGTAATAATTAATAAAAAAATGATCATACATCAACATAGTGTTATCTATACCAAAGTCGCAATTTTCCTAAGGTTGTTCGGGTAGAAATGACATTAAGAAGGTCAAATTAACTAACTACTTATTTGATCGATACATGGATTGACAATGCTTAATATTTCAAGATAACTAATAAATAAAAAATTAGGATACTTCAACACTGGATTATATATTCAATAGGTAGGAGTTTTCGGCAATTCGTCAAACAGAAATGAGCAAAATATAACAAAAAATGCCTAACTACCTATTTGATCGCCGCGCAAAACATTTGCAGTGATCCTTAACTTGACTCTAGCTATTATTTGAAGAGTAATAATTAATAAAAAAATGATCATACATCAACATAGTGTTATCTATACAAAAGTCGCAATTTTCCTAAGGTTGTTCTAGTAGAAATGACATTAAGAAGATCATATTAACTAACTACTTATTTGATCGATACATGGATTGACAATGCTTAATATTTCAAGATAACTATTAAATAAAAAATTAGGATACTTCAACAATGGATTATATATTCAATAGGTAGGAGTTTTCGGCAATTCGTCAAACAGAAATGAGCAAAATATGACAAAAAATGCCTAACTACCTATTTGATCGCCGCGCAAAATATTTGCAGTGATCCTTAACTTGACTCTAGCTATTATTTAAAGAGTAATAATTAATAAAAAAATGATCATACATCAACATAGTGTTATCTATACAAAAGTCGCAATTTTCCTAAGGTTGTTCGAGTAGAAATGACATTAAGAAGGTCAAATTAACTAACTACTTATTTGATCGATACATGGATTGACAATGCTTAATATTTCAAGATAACTAATAAATAAAAAATTAGGATACTTCAACAATGGATTATATATTCAATAGGTAGGAGTTTTCGGCAATTCGTCAAACAGAAATGAGCAAAATATGACAAAAAATGCCTAACTACCTATTTGATCGCCGCGCAAAACATTTGCAGTGATCCTTAACTTGACTCTAGCTATTATTTGAAGCGTAATAATTAATAAAAAAATGATCATACATCAACATAGTGTTATCTATACAAAAGTCGCAATTTTCCTAAGGTTGTTCGAGTAGAAATGACATTAAGAAGGTCAAATTAACTAACTACTTATTTGATCGATACATGGATTGACAATGCTTAATATTTCAAGATAACTAATAAATAAAAAATTAGGATACTTCAACAATGGATTATATATTCAATAGGTAGGAGTTTTCGGCAATTCGCCAAACAGAAATGAGCAAAATATGACAAAAAATGCCTAACTACCTATTTGATCTCCGCGCAAAACATTTGCAGTGATCCTTAACTTGACTCTAGCTATTATTTGAAGCGTAATAATTAATAAAAAAATGATCATACATCAACATAGTGTTATCTATACAAAAGTCACAATTTTCCTATGGTTGTTCGAGTAGAAATGACTTTAAGAAGGTCAAATTAACTAACTACCTATTTGAGCGATACATGGAATGACAATGCTTAATATTTCAAGATAACTAATAAATAAAAAATTAAGGTACTGCAACAAAGGATTATATATTCAATAGGTAGGAGTTTTCGGCAATTGGTCAAACAGAAATGAGCATAATATGACAAAAAATGCCTAACTACCTATTTGATCGCCGCGCAAAACATTTGCAGTAACCCTTAACTTGACTCTAGCTATTATTAGAAGCGTAATAATTAATAAAAAAATGATCATACATCAACATAGTGTTATCTATACAAAAGTCTCATTTTTCCTATGGTTGTTCGAGTAGAAATGACTTTAAGAAGGTCAAATTAACTAACTACCTATTTGATCGATACAAGGATTGACAATGCTTAATATTTCAAGATAACTAATAAATAAAAAAATTAGGATACTTCAACAAAGGATTATATATTCAATAGATAAGAGTTTTCGGCAATTGGTCATACAGAAATGAGCAAAATATGACAAAAAATGCTTAACTACCTATTTGATCGCCGCGCAAAACATTTGCAGTGATCCTTAACTTGACTCTAGCTATTATTTGAAGAGTAAAAATTAATAAAAAAAATGATCATACATCAACATAGTGTTATCTATACCAAAGTCGCAATTTTCCTAAGGTTGTTCGGGTAGAAATGACATTAAGAAGGTCAAATTAACTAACTACTTATTTGATCGATACATGGATTGACAATGCTTAATATTTCAAGATAACTAATAAATAAAAAATTAGGATACTTCAACAATGGATTATATATTCAATAGGTAGGAGTTTTCGGCAATTCGTCAAACAGAAATGAGCAAAATATGACAAAAAATGCCTAACTACCTATTTGATCGCCGCGCAAAACATTTGCAGTGATCCTTAACTTGACTCTAGCTATTATTTGAAGAGTAATAATTATTAAAAAAATGATCATACATCAACATAGTGTTATCTATACAAAAGTCGCAATTTTCCTAAGGTTGTTCTAGTAGAAATGACATTAAGAAGATCATATTAACTAACTACTTATTTGAACGATACATGGATTGACAATGCTTAATATTTCAAGATAACTATTAAATAAAAAATTAGGATACTTCAACAATGGATTATATATTCAATAGGTAGGAGTTTTCGGCAATTCGTCAAACAGAAATGAGCAAAATATGACAAAAAATGCCTAACTACCTATTTGATCGCCGCGCAAAACATTTGCAGTGACCCTTAACTTGACTCTAGCTATTATTAGAAGCGTAATAATTAATAAAAAAATGATCATACATCAACATAGTGTTATCTATACAAAAGTCGCAATTTTCCTAAGGTTGTTCGAGTAGAAATGAATTTAAGAACGTCAAATTAACTAACTACCTATTTGATCGATACATGGATTGACAATGCTTAATATTTCAAGATAACTAATAAATAAAAAATTTAGGTACTTCAACAAAGGATTATATATTCAATTGGTAGGAGTTTTCGGCAATTGGTCAAACAGAAATGAGCAAAATATGACAAAAAATGCCTAACTACCTATTTGATCGCCGCGCAAAACATTTGCAGTGATCCTTAACTTGACTCTAGCTATTATTTGAAACGTAATACTAAATAAAAAAATGATCATACATCAACATACTGTTATCTATACAAAAGTCGTAATTTTCCTAAGGTTCTTCGAGTAGAAATGACTTTAGGAAGGTCAAATTAACTAACTACCTATTTGATCGATACATGGATTGACAATGCTTATTATTTCAAGATAACTAATAAATACAAAATTAGGGTACTTCAACAATGGATTATATATTCAATAGGTAGGAGTTTTCGGCAATTCGTCAAACAGAATTGAGCAAAATATGACAAAAAATGCCAAAGAAACTATTTTATCGCCGCGCAAAAAATTTGCAGTGATCCTTAACTTGACTCTACCAGTTAATTGAAGCGTAATAATTAATAAAAAAATGATTATACATCAACATAGTGTTATCTATGCAAAATTCACAATTTTCATAATGTTCTTCAAGTAGAAATGACTTTAAGAAGGTCAAATTAACTAACTACTTATTTGATCGATACATGGATTGACAATGCTTAATATTTCAAGATAACTAATAAATAAAAAATTAGGATACTTCAACAATGGATTATATATTCAATAGGTAGGAGTTTTCAGCAATTCGTCAAACAGAAATGAGCAAAATATGACAAAAAATGCCTAACTACCTATTTGATCGCCGCGCAAAACATTTGCAGTGATCCTTAACTTGACTCTAGCTATTATTTGAAGCGTAATAATTAATAAAAAAATGATCATACATCAACATAGTGTTATCTATACAAAAGTCGCAATTTTCCTATGGTTGTTCGAGTAGAAATGACTTTAAGAAGGTCAAATTAACTAACTACCTATTTGAGCGATACATGGAATGACAATGCTTAATATTTCAAGATAACTAATAAATAAAAAATTAACGTACTGCAACAAAGGATTATATATTCAATAGGTAGGAGTTTTCGGCAATTGGTCAAACATAAATGAGCATAATAAGACAAAAAATGCCTAACTACCTATTTGATCGCCGCGCAAAACATTTGCAGTGACCCTTAACTTGACTCTAGCTATTATTAGAAGCGTAATAATTAATAAAAAAATGATCATACATCAACATAGTGTTATTTATACAAAAGTCTCATTTTTCCTACGGTTGTTCGAGCAGAAATGACTTTAAGAACGTCAAATTAACTAACTACCTATTTGATCGATACATGGATTGACAATGCTTAATATTTCAAGATAACTAATAAATAAAAAATTAGGATACTTCAACAATGGATTATATATTCAATAGGTAGGAGTTTTCGACAATTCGTCAAACAGAAATGAGGAAAATATGACAAAAAATGCCTAACTACCTATTTGATCGCCGCGCAAAACATTTGCAGTGATCCTTAACTTGACTCTAGCTATTATTTGAAGCGTAATAATTAATAAAAAAATGATCATACATCAACATAGTGTTATCTATACAAAAGTCGCAATTTTCCTATGGTTGTTCGAGTAGAAATGACTTTAAGAAGGTCAAATTAACTAACTACCTATTTGAGCGATACATGGAATGACAATGCTTAATATTTCAAGATAACTAATAAATAAAAAATTAAGGTACTGCAACAAAGGATTATATATTCAATAGGTAGGAGTTTTCGGCAATTGGTCAAACAGAAATGAGCATAATATGACAAAAAATGCCTAACTACCTATTTGATCGCCGCGCAAAACATTTGCAGTGACCCTTAACTTGACTCTAGCTATTATTAGAAGCGTAATAATTAATAAAAAAATGATCATACATCAACATAGTGTTATCTATACAAAAGTCGCAATTTTCCTAAGGTTGTTCGAGTAGAAATGAATTTAAGAACGTCAAATTAACTAACTACCTATTTGATCGATACATGGATTGCCAATGCTTAATATTTCAAGATAACTAATAAATAAAAAATTTAGGTACTTCAACAAAGGATTATATATTCAATTGGTAGGAGTTTTCGGCAATTGGTCAAACAGAAATGAGCAAAATATGACAAAAAATGCCTAACTACCTATTTGATCGCCGCGCAAAACATTTGCAGTGATCCTTAACTTGACTCTAGCTATTATTTGAAACGTAATACTAAATAAAAAAATGATCATACATCAACATAGTGTTATCTATACAAAAGTCGTAATTTTCCTAAGGTTCTTCGAGTAGAAATGACTTTAGGAAGGTCAAATTAACTAACTACCTATTTGATCGATACATGGATTGACAATGCTTATTATTTCAAGATAACTAATAAATAAAAAATTAGGGTACTTCAACAATGGATTATATATTCAATAGGTAGGAGTTTTCGGCAATTCGTCAAACAGAATTGAGCAAAATATGACAAAAAATGCCAAACAAACTATTTGATCGCCGCGCAAAAATTTTGCAGTGATCGTTAACTTGACTCTACCAGTTAATTGAAGCGTAATAATTAATAAAAAAATGATTATACATCAACATAGTGTTATCTATACAAAAGTCACAATTTTCATAAGGTTCTTCGAGTAGAAATGACTTTAAGAAGGTAAAATTAACTAACTACCTATTTGATCGATACATGGATTGACAATGCTTAAAATTTCAAGATAACGAATAAATAAAAAATTGGGATACTTCAAGAAAGGTTTATATATTCAATAGGTAGGAGTTTTCGGCAATTCGTCAAACAGAAATGAGCAAAATATGACAAAAAATGCCTAACTACCTATTTGATCGCCGTGCAAAAGATTAGCAGTGATCTTTAAGTTGACACTTGCTATTATTTGAAGCGTAACATTTAATAAAAAAATGATCATACATCAACATAATGTTATCTATACAAAAGTCGCAATTTTCTTAATGTTCTTCGAGTAGAAATGACTTTAGGAAGGTCAAATTAACTAACTACCTATTTGATCGATACATGGATTGACAATGCTTAATATTTCAAGATAACTAATAAATAAAAAATTAGGGTACTTCAACAATGGATTATATATTCAATAGGTAGGAGTTTTCGGCAATTCGTCAAACAGAATTGAGCAAAATATGACAAAAAATGCCAAACAAACTATTTGATCGCCGCGCAAAAAATTTGCAGTGATCGTTAACTTGACTCTACCAGTTAATTGAAGCGTAATAATTAATAAAAAAATGATTATACATCAACATAGTGTTATCTATACAAAAGTCACAATTTTCATAAGGTTCTTCGAGTAGAAATGACTTTAAGAAGGTAAAATTAACTAACTACCTATTTGATCGATACATGGATTGACAATGCTTAAAATTTCAAGATAACGAATAAATAAAAAATTGGGATACTTCAAGAAAGGTTTATATATTCAATAGGTAGGAGTTTTCGGCAATTCGTCAAACAGAAATGAGCAAAATATGACAAAAAATGCCTAACTACCTATTTGATCGCCGTGCAAAAGATTAGCAGTGATCTTTAAGTTGACACTTGCTATTATTTGAAGCGTAACATTTAATAAAAAAATGATCATACATCAACATAATGTTATCTATACAAAAGTCGCAATTTTCTTAATGTTCTTCGAGTAGAAATGACTTTAGGAAGGTCAAATTAACTAACTACCTATTTGATCGATACATGGATTGACAATGCTTAATATTTCAAGATAACTAATAAATAAAAAATTAGGGTACTTCAACAAAGGATTATATATTCAATAGGTTGGAGTTTTCGGCAATTCGTCAAACAGAAATGAGCAAAATATGACAAAAAATGCGTAACTACCTATTTGATCGCCGCGCAAAATATTTGCAGTGATCCTTAACTTGACTCTAGCTATTATTTTAAGAGTAATAATTAATAAAAAAATGATCATACATCAACATAGTGTTATCTATACAAAAGTCTCATTTTTCCTAAGGTTGTTCGAGTAGAAATGACTTTAAGAAGGTCAAATTAACTAACTACCTATTTGATCGATACATGGATTGACAATGCTTAATATTTCAAGATAACGAATAAATAAAAAATTAGGATGCTTCAACAAAGGATTATATATTCAATAGATAGGAGTTTTCGGCAATTCGTCATACAGAAATGAGCAAAATATGACAAAAAATGCCTAACTACCAATTTGATCGCCGCGCAAAACATTTGCAGTGATCGTTAACTTGACTTTTGCTATTATTTGAACCGTAATAATAAATAAAAAAATGATCGTACATCAACATAGTGTTATCTATACAAAAGTCGCAATTTTCCTAATGTTCTTCGAGTAGAAATGACTTTAAGAAGGTCAAATTAACTAACTACCTATTTGATCGATACATGGATTGACAATGCTTAAAATTTCAAGATAACTAATAAATAAAAAATTAAGGTACTTCAACAAAGGATTATATATTCAATAGGTAGGAGTTTTCGGCAATTCGTCAAACAGAAATGAGCAAAATATGACAAAAAATGCCTAACTACCTATTTGATCGCCGCGCAAAACATTTGCAGTGATCCTTAACTTGACTCTAGCTATTATTTGAAGAGTAATAATTAATAAAAAAATGATCATACATCAACATAGTGTTATCTATACAAAAGTCGCAATTTTCCTAAGGTTGTTCGAGTAGAAATGACATTAATAAGGTCAAATTAACTAACTACTTATTTGATCGATACATGGATTGACAATGCTTAATATTTCAAGATCACTAATAAATAAAAAATTAGGATACTTAAACAATGGATTATATATTCAATAGGTAGGAGTTTTCGGCAATTCGTCAAACTGAAATGAGCAAAATATGACAAAAAATGCCTAACTACCTATTTGATCGCCGCGCAAAACATTTGCAGTGATCCTTAACTTGACTCTAGCTATTATTTGAAGAGTAATAATTAATAAAAAAATGATCATACATCAACATAGTGTTATCTATACAAAAGTCGCAATTTTCCTAAGGTTGTTCGAGTAGAAATGACATTAAGAAGGTCAAATTAACTAACTACTTATTTGATCGATACATGGATCGACAATGCTTAATATTTCAAGATAACTAATAAATAAAAAATTAGGATACTTCAACAATGGATTATATATTCAATAGGTAGGAGTTTTCGGCAATTCGTCAAACAGAAATGAGCAAAATATGACAAAAAATGCCTAACTACCTATTTGATCGCCGCGCAAAACATTTGCAGTGATCCTTAACTTGACTCTAGCTATTATTTGAAGCGTAATAATTAATAAAAAAATGATCATACATCAACATAGTGTTATCTATACAAAAGTCGCAATTTTCCTAATGTTCTTCGAGTAGAAATGACTTTAAGAAGGTCAAATTAACTAACTACCTATTTGATCGATACATGGATTGACAATGCTTAAAATTTCAAGATAACTAATAAATAAAAAATTAAGGTACTTCAACAAAGGATTATATATTCAATAGGTAGGAGTTTTCGGCAATTCGTCAAACAGAAATGAGCAAAATATGACAAAAAATGCCTAACTACCTATTTGATCGCCGCGCAAAACATTTGCAGTGATCCTTAACTTGACTCTAGCTATTATTTGAAGAGTAATAATTAATAAAAAAATGATCATACATCAACATAGTGTTATCTATACAAAAGTCGCAATTTTCCTAAGGTTGTTCGAGTAGAAATGACATTAAGAAGGTCAAATTAACTAACTACTTATTTGATCGATACATGGATTGACAATGCTTAATATTTCAAGATAAATAATAAATAAAAAATTAGGATACTTAAACAATGGATTATATATTCAATAGGTAGGAGTTTTCGGCAATTCGTCAAACTGAAATGAGCAAAATATGACAAAAAATGCCTAACTACCTATTTGATCGCCGCGCAAAACATTTGCAGTGATCCTTAACTTGACTCTAGCTATTATTTGAAGAGTAATAATTAATAAAAAAATGATCATACATCAACATAGTGTTATCTATACAAAAGTCGCAATTTTCCTAAGGTTGTTCGAGTAGAAATGACATTAAGAAGGTCAAATTAACTAACTACTTATTTGATCGATACATGGATTGACAATGCTTAATATTTCAAGATAACTAATAAATAAAAAATTAGGATACTTAAACAATGGATTATATATTCAATAGGTAGGAGTTTTCGGCAATTCGTCAAACAGAAATGAGCAAAATATGACAAAAAATGCCTAACTACCTATTTGATCGCCGCGCAAAACATTTGCAGTGATCCTTAACTTGACTCTAGCTATTATTTGAAGAGTAATAATTAATAAAAAAATGATCATACATCAACATAGTGTTATCTATACAAAAGTCGCAATTTTCCTAAGGTTGTTCGAGTAGAAATGACATTAAGAAGGTCAAATTAACTAACTACTTATTTGATCGATACATGGATTGACAATGCTTAATATTTCAAGATAACTAATAAATAAAAAATTAGGATACTTCAACAATGGATTATATATTCAATAGGTAGGAGTTTTCGGCAATTCGTCATACAGAAATGAGCAAAATATGACAAAAAATGCCTAACTACCTATTTGATCGCCGCGCAAAACATTTGCAGTGATCCTTAACTTGACTCTAGCTATTATTTGAAGCGTAATAATTAATAAAAAAATGATCATACATCAACATAGTGTTATCTATACAAAAGTCGCAATTTTCCTATGGTTGTTCGAGTAGAAATGACTTTAAGAAGGTCAAATTAACTAACTACCTATTTGATCGATACATGGATTGACAATGCTTAATATTTCAAGATAACTAATAAATATAAAATTAAGGTACTGCAACAAAGGATTATATAATCAATAGGTAGGAGTTTTCGGCAATTCGTCAAACAGAAATGAGCAAAATATGACAAAAAATGCCTAACTACCTATTTGATCGCCGCGCAAAACATTTGCAGTGATCCTTAACTTGACTCTAGCTATTATTTGAAGAGTGATAATTAATAAAAAAATGATCATACATCAACATAGTGTTATCTATACAAAAGTCGCAATTTTCCTAAGGTTGTTCGAGTAGAAATGACATTAAGAAGGTCAAATTAACTAACTACTTATTTGATCGATACATGGATTGACAATGCTTAATATTTCAAGATAACTAATAAATAAAAAATTAGGATACTTAAACAATGGATTATATATTCAATAGGTAGGAGTTTTCAGCAATTCGTCAAACTGAAATGAGCAAAATATGACAAAAAATGCCTAACTACCTATTTGATCGCCGCGCAAAACATTTGCAGTGATCCTTAACTTGACTCTAGCTATTATTTGAAGAGTAATAATTAATAAAAAAATGATCATACATCAACATAGTGTTATCTATACAAAAGTCGCAATTTTCCTAAGGTTGTTCGAGTAGAAATGACATTAAGAAGGTCAAATTAACTAACTACTTATTTGATCGATACATGGATTGACAATGCTTAATATTTCAAGATAACTAATAAATAAAAAATTAGGATACTTAAACAATGGATTATATATTCAATAGGTAGGAGTTTTCGGCAATTCGTCAAACTGAAATGAGCAAAATATGACAAAAAATGCCTAACTACCTATTTGATCGCCGCGCAAAACATTTGCAGTGATCCTTAACTTGACTCTAGCAATTATTTGAAGAGTAATAATTAATAAAAAAATGATCATACATCAATATAGTGTTATCTATACAAAAGTCGCAATTTTCCTAAGGTTGTTCTAGTAGAAATGACATTAAGAAGGTCAAATTAACTAACTACTTTTTTGATCGATACATGGATTGACAATGCTTAATATTTCAAGATAACTAATAAATAAAAAATTAGGATACTTCAACAATGGATTATATATTCAATAGGTAGGAGTTTTCGGCAATTCGTCAAACAGAAATGAGCAAAATATGACAAAAAATGCCTAACTACCTATTTGATCGCCGCGCAAAACATTTGCAGTGATCCTTAACTTGACTCTAGCTATTATTTGAAGAGTAATAATTAATAAAAAAATGATCATACATCAACATAGTGTTATCTATACAAAAGTCGCAATTTTCCTAAGGTTGTTCGAGTAGAAATGACATTAAGAAGGTCAAATTAACTAACTACTTATTTGATCGATACATGGATTGACAATGCTTAATATTTCAAGATAACTAATAAATAAAAAATTAGGATACTTCAACAATGGATTATATATTCAATAGGTAGGAGTTTTCGGCAATTGGTCATACAGAAATGAGCAAAATATGACAAAAAATGCCTAACTACCTATTTGATCGCCGCGCAAAACATTTGCAGTGATCCTTAACTTGACTCTAGCTATTATTTGAAGCGTAATAATTAATAAAAAAATGATCATACATCAACATAGTGTTATCTATACAAAAGTCGCAATTTTCCTATGGTTGTTCGAGTAGAAATGACTTTAAGAAGGTCAAATTAACTAACTACCTATTTGATCGATACATGGATTGACAATGCTTAATATTTCAAGATAACTAATAAATATAAAATTAAGGTACTGCAACAAAGGATTATATAATCAATAGGTAGGAGTTTTCGGCAATTCGTCAAACAGAAATGAGCAAAATATGACAAAAAATGCCTAACTACCTATTTGATCGCCGCGCAAAACATTTGCAGTGATCCTTAACTTGACTCTAGCTATTATTTGAAGAGTAATAATTAATAAAAAAATGATCATACATCAACATAGTGTTATCTATACAAAAGTCGCAATTTTCCTAAGGTTGTTCGAGTAGAAATGACATTAAGAAGGTCAAATTAACTAACTACTTATTTGATCGATACATGGATTGACAATGCTTAATATTTCAAGATAACTAATAAATAAAAAATTAGGATACTTAAACAATGGATTATATATTCAATAGGTAGGAGTTTTCGGCAATTCGTCAAACTGAAATGAGCAAAATATGACAAAAAATGCCTAACTACCTATTTGATCGCCGCGCAAAACATTTGCAGTGATCCTTAACTTGACTCTAGCTATTATTTGAAGAGTAATAATTAATAAAAAAATGATCATACATCAACATAGTGTTATCTATACAAAAGTCGCAATTTTCCTAAGGTTGTTCGAGTAGAAATGACATTAAGAAGGTCAAATTAACTAACTACTTATTTGATCGATACATGGATTGACAATGCTTAATATTTCAAGATAACTAATAAATAAAAAATTAGGATACTTAAACAATGGATTATATATTCAATAGGTAGGAGTTTTCGGCAATTCGTCAAACTGAAATGAGCAAAATATGACAAAAAATGCCTAACTACCTATTTGATCGCCGCGCAAAACATTTGCAGTGATCCTTAACTTGACTCTAGCAATTATTTGAAGAGTAATAATTAATAAAAAAATGATCATACATCAATATAGTGTTATCTATACAAAAGTCGCAATTTTCCTAAGGTTGTTCGAGTAGAAATGACATTAAGAAGGTCAAATTAACTAACTACTTATTTGATCGATACATGGATTGACAATGCTTAATATTTCAAGATAACTAATAAATAAAAAATTAGGATACTTCAACAATGGATTATATATTCAATAGGTAGGAGTTTTCGGCAATTCGTCAAACAGAAATGAGCAAAATATGACAAAAAATGCCTAACTACCTATTTGATCGCCGCGCAAAACATTTGCAGTGATCCTTAACTTGACTCTAGCTATTATTTGAAGAGTAATAATTAATAAAAAAATGATCATACATCAACATAGTGTTATCTATACAAAAGTCGCAATTTTCCTAAGGTTGTTCGAGTAGAAATGACATTAAGAAGGTCAAATTAACTAACTACTTATTTGATCGATACATGGATTGACAATGCTTAATATTTCAAGATAACTAATAAATAAAAAATTAGGATACTTCAACAATGGATTATATATTCAATAGGTAGGAGTTTTCGGCAATTCGTCATACAGAAATGAGCAAAATATGACAAAAAATGCCTAACTACCTATTTGATCGCCGCGCAAAACATTTGCAGTGATCCTTAACTTGACTCTAGCTATTATTTGAAGCGTAATAATTAATAAAAAAATGATCATACATCAACATAGTGTTATCTATACAAAAGTCGCAATTTTCCTAATGTTCTTCGAGTAGAAATGACTTTAAGAAGGTCAAATTAACTAACTACCTATTTGATCGATACATGGATTGACAATGCTTAATATTTCAAGATAACTAATAAATATAAAATTAAGGTACTGCAACAAAGGATTATATAATCAATAGGTAGGAGTTTTCGGCAATTCGTCAAACAGAAATGAGCAAAATATGACAAAAAATGCCTAACTACCTATTTGATCGCCGCGCAAAACATTTGCAGTGATCCTTAACTTGACTCTAGCTATTATTTGAAGAGTGATAATTAATAAAAAAATGATCATACATCAACATAGTGTTATCTTTACAAAAGTCGCAATTTTCCTAAGGTTGTTCGAGTAGAAATGACATTAAGAAGGTCAAATTAACTAACTACTTATTTGATCGATACATGGATTGACAATGCTTAATATTTCAAGATAACTAATAAATAAAAAATTAGGATACTTAAACAATGGATTATATATTCAATAGGTAGGAGTTTTCAGCAATTCGTCAAACTGAAATGAGCAAAATATGACAAAAAATGCCTAACTACCTATTTGATCGCCGCGCAAAACATTTGCAGTGATCCTTAACTTGACTCTAGCTATTATTTGAAGAGTAATAATTAATAAAAAAATGATCATACATCAACATAGTGTTATCTATACAAAAGTCGCAATTTTCCTAAGGTTGTTCGAGTAGAAATGACATTAAGAAGGTCAAATTAACTAACTACTTATTTGATCGATACATGGATTGACAATGCTTAATATTTCAAGATAACTAATAAATAAAAAATTAGGATACTTAAACAATGGATTATATATTCAATAGGTAGGAGTTTTCGGCAATTCGTCAAACTGAAATGAGCAAAATATGACAAAAAATGCCTAACTACCTATTTGATCGCCGCGCAAAACATTTGCAGTGATCCTTAACTTGACTCTAGCAATTATTTGAAGAGTAATAATTAATAAAAAAATGATCATACATCAATATAGTGTTATCTATACAAAAGTCGCAATTTTCCTAAGGTTGTTCGAGTAGAAATGACATTAAGAAGGTCAAATTAACTAACTACTTATTTGATCGATACATGGATTGACAATGCTTAATATTTCAAGATAACTAATAAATAAAAAATTAGGATACTTCAACAATGGATTATATATTCAATAGGTAGGAGTTTTCGGCAATTCGTCAAACAGAAATGAGCAAAATATGACAAAAAATGCCTAACTACCTATTTGATCGCCGCGCAAAACATTTGCAGTGATCCTTAACTTGACTCTAGCTATTATTTGAAGAGTAATAATTAATAAAAAAATGATCATACATCAACATAGTGTTATCTATACAAAAGTCGCAATTTTCTTAAGGTTGTTCGAGTAGAAATGACATTAAGAAGGTCAAATTAACTAACTACTTATTTGATCGATACATGGATTGACAATGCTTAATATTTCAAGATAACTAATAAATAAAAAATTAGGATACTTCAACAATGGATTATATATTCAATAGGTAGGAGTTTTCGGCAATTCGTCATACAGAAATGAGCAAAATATGACAAAAAATGCCTAACTACCTATTTGATCGCCGCGCAAAACATTTGCAGTGATCCTTAACTTGACTCTAGCTATTATTTGAAGCGTAATAATTAATAAAAAAATGATCATACATCAACATAGTGTTATCTATACAAAAGTCGCAATTTTCCTATGGTTGTTCGAGTAGAAATGACTTTAAGAAGGTCAAATTAACTAACTACCTATTTGATCGATACATGGATTGACAATGCTTAATATTTCAAGATAACTAATAAATATAAAATTAAGGTACTGCAACAAAGGATTATATAATCAATAGGTAGGAGTTTTCGGCAATTGGTCAAACAGAAATGAGCATAATATGACAAAAAATGCCTAACTACCTAATTGATCGCCGCGCAAAACATTTGCAGTGACCCTTAACTTGACTCTAGCTATTATTTGAAGCGTAATAATTAATAAAAAAATGATCATACATCAACATAGTGTTATCTATAAAAAAGTCGCAATTTTCCTAAGATTGTACGAGTAGAAATGAATTTAAGAACGTCAAATTAACTAACTACCTATTTGATCGATACATGGATTGACAATGCTTAATATTTCAAGATAACTAATAAATAAAAAATTAGGATACTTCAACAATGGATTATATATTCAATAGGTAGGAGTTTTCGGCAATTCGTCAAACAGAAATGAGCAAAATATGACAAAAAATGCGTAACTACCTATTTGATCGCCGCGCAAAACATTTGCAGTGATCCTTAACTTGACTCTAGCTATTATTTGAAGAGTAATAATTAATAAAAAAATGATCATACATCAACATAGTGTTATCTATACAAAAGTCGCAATTTTCCTAAGGTTGTTCGAGTAGAAATGACATTAAGAAGGTAAAATTAACTAACTACTTATTTGATCGATACATGGATTGACAATGCTTAATATTTCAAGATAACTAATAAATAAAAAATTAGGATACTTAAACAATGGATTATATATTCAATAGGTAGGAGTTTTCGGCAATTCGTCAAACTGAAATGAGCAAAATATGACAAAAAATGCCTAACTACCTATTTGATCGCCGCGCAAAACATTTGCAGTGATCCTTAACTTGACTCTATCTATTATTTGAAGAGTAATAATTAATAAAAAATGATCATACATCAACATAGTGTTATCTATACAAAAGTCGCAATTTTCCTAAGGTTGTTCGAGTAGAAATGACATTAAGAAGGTCAAATTAACTAACTACTTATTTGATCGATACATGGATTGACAATGCTTAATATTTCAAGATAACTAATAAATAAAAAATTAGGATACTTAAACAATGGATTATATATTCAATAGGAAGGAGTTTTCGGCAATTCGTCAAACTGAAATGAGCAAAATATGACAAAAAATGCCTAACTACCTATTTGATCGCCGCGCAAAACATTTGCAGTGATCCTTAACTTGACTCTAGCAATTATTTGAAGAGTAATAATTAATAAAAAAATGATCATACATCAATATAGTGTTATCTATACAAAAGTCGCAATTTTCCTAAGGTTGTTCGAGTAGAAATGACATTAAGAAGGTCAAATTAACTAACTACTTATTTGATCGATACATGGATTGACAATGCTTAATATTTCAAGATAACTAATAAATAAAAAATTAGGATACTTCAACAATGGATTATATATTCAATAGGTAGGAGTTTTCGGCAATTCGTCAAACAGAAATGAGCAAAATATGACAAAAAATGCCTAACTACCTATTTGATCGCCGCGCAAAACATTTGCAGTGATCCTTAACTTGACTCTAGCTATTATTTGAAGAGTAATAATTAATAAAAAAATGATCATACATCAACATAGTGTTATCTATACAAAAGTCGCAATTTTCCTAAGGTTGTTCGAGTAGAAATGACATTAAGAAGGTCAAATTAACTAACTACTTATTTGATCGATACATGGATTGACAATGCTTAATATTTCAAGATAACTAATAAATAAAAAATTAGGATACTTCAACAATGGATTATATATTCAATAGGTAGGAGTTTTCGGCAATTCGTCATACAGAAATGAGCAAAATATGACAAAAAATGCCTAACTACCTATTTGATCGCCGCGCAAAACATTTGCAGTGATCCTTAACTTGACTCTAGCTATTATTTGAAGCGTAATAATTAATAAAAAAATGATCATACATCAACATAGTGTTATCTATACAAAAGTCGCAATTTTCCTATGGTTGTTCGAGTAGAAATGACTTTAAGAAGGTCAAATTAACTAACTACCTATTTGATCGATACATGGATTGACAATGCTTAATATTTCAAGATAACTAATAAATATAAAATTAAGGTACTGCAACAAAGGATTATATAATCAATAGGTAGGAGTTTTCGGCAATTGGTCAAACAGAAATGAGCATAATATGACAAAAAATGCCTAACTACCTATTTGATCGCCGCGCAAAACATTTGCAGTGACCCTTAACTTGACTCTAGCTATTATTTGAAGCGTAATAATTAATAAAAAAATGATCATACATCAACATAGTGTTATCTATAAAAAAAGTCGCAATTTTCCTAAGGTTGTACGAGTAGAAATGAATTTAAGAACGTCAAATTAACTAACTACCTATTTGATCGATACATGGATTGACAATGCTTAATATTTCAAGATAACTAATAAATAAAAAATTAGGATACTTCAACAATGGATTATATATTCAATAGGTAGGAGTTTTCGGCAATTCGTCAAACAGAAATGAGCAAAATATGACAAAAAATGCCTAACTACCTATTTGATCGCCGCGCAAAACATTTGCAGTGATCCTTAACTTGACTCTAGCTATTATTTGAAGAGTAATAATTAATAAAAAAATGATCATACATCAACATAGTGTTATCTATACAAAAGTCGCAATTTTCCTAAGGTTGTTCGAGTAGAAATGACATTAAGAAGGTCAAATTAACTAACTACTTATTTGATCGATACATGGATTGACAATGCTTAATATTTCAAGATAACTAATAAATAAAAAATTAGGATACTTAAACAATGGATTATATATTCAATAGGTAGGAGTTTTCGGCAATTCGTCAAACTGAAATGAGCAAAATATGACAAAAAATGCCTAACTACCTATTTGATCGCCGCGTAAAACATTTGCAGTGATCCTTAACTTGACTCTAGCTATTATTTGAAGAGTAATAATTAATAAAAAAATGATCATACATCAATATAGTGTTATCTATACAAAAGTCGCAATTTTCCTAAGGTTGTTCGAGTAGAAATGACATTAAGAAGGTCAAATTAACTAACTACTTATTTGATCGATACATGGATTGACAATGCTTAATATTTCAAGATAACTAATAAATAAAAAATTAGGATACTTCAACAATGGATTATATATTCAATAGGTAGGAGTTTTCGGCAATTCGTCAAACGAAAATGAGCAAAATATGACAAAAAATGCCTAACTACCTATTTGATCGCCGCGCAAAACAATTGCAGTGATCCTTAACTTGACTCTAGCTATTATTTGAAGAGTAATAATTAATAAAAAAATGATCATACATCAACATAGTGTTATCTATACAAAAGTCGCAATTTTCCTAAGGTTGTTCGAGTAGAAATGACATTAAGAAGGTCAAATTAACTAACTACTTATTTGATCGATACATGGATTGACAATGCTTAATATTTCAAGATAACTAATAAATAAAAAATTAGGATACTTCAACAATGGATTATATATTCAATAGGTAGGAGTTTTCGGCAATTCGTCATACAGAAATGAGCAAAATATGACAAAAAATGCCTAACTACCTATTTGATCGCCGCGCAAAACATTTGCAGTGATCCTTAACTTGA
This sequence comes from Rhodomyrtus psidioides, assembly GCA_021437785.1. Lineage (NCBI taxonomy): Eukaryota > Viridiplantae > Streptophyta > Magnoliopsida > Myrtales > Myrtaceae > Rhodomyrtus > Rhodomyrtus psidioides. The sequence goes on from JAILYB010000089.1 coordinate 2,228,476, forward strand.
CTCTAGCTATTATTTGAAGCGTAATAATTAATAAAAAAATGATCATACATCAACATAGTGTTATCTATACAAAAGTCGCAATTTTCCTATGGTTGTTCGAGTAGAAATGACTTTAAGAAGGTCAAATTAACTAACTACCTATTTGATCGATACATGGATTGACAATGCTTAATATTTCAAGATAACTAATAAATAAAAAATTAAGGTACTGCAACAAAGGATTATATAATCAATAGGTAGGAGTTTTCGGCAATTGGTCAAACAGAAATGAGCATAATATGACAAAAAATGCCTAACTACCTATTTGATCGCCGCGCAAAACATTTGCAGTGACCCTTAACTTGACTCTAGCTATTATTTGAAGCGTAATAATTAATAAAAAAATGATCATACATCAACATAGTGTTATCTATAAAAAAGTCGCAATTTTCCTAAGGTTGTACGAGTAGAAATGAATTTAAGAACGTCAAATTAACTAACTACCTATTTGATCGATACATGGATTGACAATGCTTAATATTTCAAGATAACTAATAAATAAAAAATTAGGATACTTCAACAAAGGATTATATATTTAATAGATAGGAGTTTTCGGCAATTCGTCAAACAGAAATGAGCAAAATATGACAAAAAATGCCTAACTACCTATTTGATCGCCGCGCAAAATATTTGCAGTGATCCTTAACTTGACTCTAGCTATTATTTGAAACGTAATACTAAATAAAAAAATGATCATACATCAACATAGTGTTATCTATACAAAAGTCGTAATTTTCCTAAGGTTCTTCGAGTAGAAATGACTTTAGGAAGGTCAAATTAACTAACTACCTATTTGATCGATACAAGGATTGACAATGCTTATTATTTCAAGATAACTAATAAATACAAAATTAGGGTACTTCAACAATGGATTATATATTCAATAGGTAGGAGTTTTCGGCAATTCGTCAAACAGAATTGAGCAAAATATGACAAAAAATGCCAAACAAACTATTTGATCGCCGCGCAAAAAATTTACGGTGATCCTTAACTTGACTCTACCAGTTAATTGAAGCGTAATAATTAATAAAAAATGATTATACATCAACATAGTGTTATCTATACAAAAGTCACAATTTTCATAAGGTTCTTCGAGTAGAAATGACTTTAAGAAGGTAAAATTAACTAACTACCTATTTGATCGATACATGGATTGACAATGCTTAAAATTTCAAGATAACGAATAAATAAAAAATTGGGATACTTCAAGAAAGGATTATATATTCAATAAGTAGGAGTTTTCGGCAATTCTTCAAACAGAAATGAGCAAAATATGACAAAAAATGCCTAACTACCTATTTGATCGCCGCGCAAAACATTTGCAGTGATCTTTAACTTGACTCTTGATATTATTTGAAGCGTAACAATTAATAAAAAAATGATCATACATCAACATAGTGTTATCTATATAAAAGTCGCAATTTTCCTAAGGTTGTTCGAGTAGAAATGACATTAAGAAGGTCAAATTAACTAACTACTTATTTGATCGATACATGGATTGACAATGCTTAATATTTCAAGATAACTAATAAATAAAAAATTAGGATACTTCAACAATGGATTATATATTCAATAGGTAGGAGTTTTCGGCAATTCGTCAAACAGAAATGAGCAAAATATGACAAAAAATGCCTAACTACCTATTTGATCGCCGCGCAAAACATTTGCAGTGATCCTTAACTTGACTCTAGCTATTATTTGAAACGTAATAATTAATAAAAAAATGATCATACATCAACATAGTGTTATCTATACAAAAGTCGCAATTTTCCTATGGTTGTTCGATTAGAAATGACTTTAAGAAGGTCAAATTAACTAACTACCTATTTGATCGATACATGGATTGACAATGCTTAATATTTCAAGATAACTAATAAATAAAAAATTAAGGTACTTCAACAAAGGATTATATATTCAATAGGTAGGAGTTTTCGGCAATTGGTCAAACAGAAATGAGCAAAATATGACAAAAAATGCCTAACTACCTATTTGATCGCCACGCAAAACATTTGCAGTGATCCTTAACTTGACTCTAGCTATTATCTGAAACGTAATAATAAATAAAAAAATGATCATACATCAACATAGTGTTATCTATACAAAAGTCGTAATTTTCCTAAGGTTCTTCGAGTAGAAATGACTTTAGGAAGGTCAAATTAACTAACTACCTATTTGATCGATACATGGATTGAAAATGCTTAAAATTTCAAGATAACGAATAAATAAAAAATTGGGATACTTCAAGAAAGGATTATATATTCAATAGGTAGGAGTTTTCGGCAATTCGTCAAACAGAAATGAGCAAAATATGACAAAAAATGCCTAACTACCTATTTGATTGCCGCGCCAAACATTTGCAGTGATCTTTAACTTGAATCTTGCTATTATTTGAAACGTAATACTAAATAAAAAAATGATCATACATCAACATAGTGTTATCTATACAAAAGTCGTAATTTTCCTAAGGTTCTTCGAGTAGAAATGACTTTAGGAAGGTCAAATTAACTAACTACCTATTTGATCGATACATGGATTGACAATGCTTATTATTTCAAGATAACTAATAAATACAAAATTGGGATACTTCAAGAAAGGATTATATATTCAATAGGTAGGAGTTTTCTGCAATTCGTCAAACAGAAATGAGCAAAATATGACAAAAAATGCCTAACTACCTATTTGATCGCCGCGCAAAACATTTGCAGTGATCCTTAACTTGACTCTAGCTATTATTTGAAACGTAATACTAAATAAAAAAATGATCATACATCAACATAGTGTTATCTATACAAAAGTCGTAATTTTCCTAAGGTTCTTCGAGTAGAAATGACTTTAAGAAGGTCAAATTAACTAACTACCTATTTGATCGATACATGGATTGACAATGCTTATTATTTCAAGATAACTAATAAATACAAAATTAGGGTACTTCAACAATGGATTATATATTCAATAGGTAGGAGTTTTCGGCAATTGGTCAAACAGAAATGAGCAAAATATGACAAAAAATGCCTAACTACCTATTTGATCGCCACGCAAAACATTTGCAGTGATCCTTAACTTGACTCTAGCTATTATCTGAAACGTAATAATTAATAAAAAAATGATTATACATCAACATAGTGTTATCTATACAAAAGTCACAATTTTCATAAGGTTCTTCGAGTAGAAATGACTTTAAGAAGGTAAAATTAACTAACTACCTATTTGATCGATACATGGATTGAAAATGCTTAAAATTTCAAGATAACGAATAAATAAAAAATTGGGATACTTCAAGAAAGGATTATATATTCAATAGGTAGGAGTTTTCGGCAATTCGTCAAACAGAAATGATCAAAATATGACAAAAAATGCCTAACTACCTATTTGATCGCCGCGCAAAACATTTGCAGTGATCTTTAACTTGAATCTTGCTATTATTTGAAACGTAATACTAAATAAAAAAATGATCATACATCAACATAGTGTTATCTATACAAAAGTCGTCATTTTCCTAAGTTTCTTCGAGTTGAAATGACTTTAGGAAGGTCAAATTAACTAACTACCTATTTGATCGATACATGGATTGACAATGCTTATTATTTCAAGATAACTAATAAATACAAAATTGGGATACTTCAAGAAAGGATTATATATTCAATAAGTAGGAGTTTTCGGCAATTCGTCAAACAGAAATGAGCAAAATATGACAAAAAATGCCTAACTACCTATTTGATCGCCGCGCAAAACATTTGCAGTGATCTTTAACTTGACTCTTGATATTATTTGATGCGTAACAATTAATAAAAAAATGATCATACATCAACATAGTGTTATCTATATAAAAGTCGCAATTTTCCTAAGGTTGTTCGAGTAGAAATGACATTAAGAAGGTCAAATTAACTAACTACTTATTTGATCGATACATGGATTGACAATGCTTAATATTTCAAGATAACTAATAAATAAAAAATTAGGATACTTCAACAATGGATTATATATTCAATAGGTAGGAGTTTTCGGCAATTCGTCAAACAGAAATGAGCAAAATATGACAAAAAATGCCTAACTACCTATTTGATCGCCCCGCAAAACATTTGCAGTGATCCTTAACTTGACTCTAGCTATTATTTGAAGCGTAATAATTAATAAAAAAATGATCATACATCAACATAGTGTTATCTATACAAAAGTCGCAATTTTCCTATGGTTGTTCGAGTAGAAATGACTTTAAGAAGGTCAAATTAACTAACTACCTATTTGATGGATACATGGATTGACAATGCTTCATATTTCAAGATAACTAATAAATAAAAAATTAAGGTACTGCAACAAAGGATTATATATTCAATAGGTAGGAGTTTACGGCAATTGGTCAAACAGAAATGAGCATAATATGACAAAAAATGCCTAACTACCTATTTGATCGCCCCGCAAAACATTTGCAGTGACCCTTAACTTGACTCTAGCTATTATTTGAAGCGTAATAATTAATAAAAAAATGATCATACATCAACATAGTGTTATCTATACAAAAGTCGCAATTTTCCTAAGGTTGTTCGAGTAGAAATGAATTTAAGAATGTCAAATTAACTAACTACCTATTTGATCGATACATGGATTGACAATGCTTAATATTTCAAGATAACTAATAAATAAAAAATTAAGGTACTTCAACAAAGGATTATATATTCAATAGGTAGGAGTTTTCGGCAATTGGTCAAACAGAAATGAGCAAAATATGACAAAAAATGCCTAACTACCTATTTGATCGCCGCGCAAAACATTTGCAGTGATCCTTAACTTGACTCTAGCTATTATTTGAAACGTAATACTAAATAAAAAAATGATCATACATCAACATAGTGTTATCTATACAAAAGTCGTAATTTTCCTAAGGTTCTTCGAGTAGAAATGACTTTAGGAAGGTCAAATTAACTAACTACCTATTTGATCGATACATGGATTGAAAATGCTTAAAATTTCAAGATAACGAATAAATAAAAAATTGGGATACTTCAAGAAAGGATTATATATTCAATAGGTAGGAGTTTTCGGCAATTCGTCAAACAGAAATGAGCAAAATATGACAAAAAATGCCTAACTACCTATTTGATTGCCGCGCAAAACATTTGCAGTGATCTTTAACTTGAATCTTGCTATTATTTGAAACGTAATACTAAATAAAAAAATGATCATACATCAACATAGTGTTATCTATACAAAAGTCGTAATTTTCCTAACGTTCTTCGAGTAGAAATGACTTTAGGAAGGTCAAATTAACTAACTACCTATTTGATCGATACATGGATTGACAATGCTTATTATTTCAAGATAACTAATAAATACAAAATTGGGATACTTCAAGAAAGGATTATATATTCAATAGGTAGGAGTTTTCGGCAATTCGTCAAACAGAAATGAGCATAATATGACAAACAATGCCTAACTACCTATTTGATCGCCGCGCAAAACATTTGCAGTGACCCTTAACTTGACTCTAGCTATTATTTGAAGCGTAATAATTAATAAAAAAATGATCATACATCAACATAGTGTTATCTATACAAAAGTCGCAATTTTCCTAAGGTTGTTCGAGTAGAAATGAATTTAAGAACGTCAAATTAACTAACTACCTATTTGATCGATACATGGATTGACAATGCTTAATATTTCAAGATAACTAATAAATAAAAAATTAAGGAACTTCAACAAAGGATTATATATTCAATAGGTAGGAGTTTTTGGCAATTGGTCAAACAGAAATGAGCAAAATATGACAAAAAATGCCTAACTACCTATTTGATCGCCGCGCAAAACATTTGCAGTGATCTTTAACTTGAATCTTGCTATTATTTGAAACGTAATACTAAATAAAAAAATGATCATACATCAACATAGTGTTATCTATACAAAAGTCGTCATTTTCCAAAGGTTCTTCGAGTAGAAATGACTTTAGGAAGTTCAAATTAACTAACTACCTATTTGATCGATACATGGATTGACAATGCTTATTATTTCAAGATAAATAATAAATACAAAATTGGGATACTTCAAGAAAGGATTATATATTCAATAAGTAGGAGTTTTCGGCAATTCGTCAAACAGAAATGAGCAAAATATGACAAAAAATGCCTAACTACCTATTTGATCGCCGCGCAAAACATTTGCAGTGATCTTTAACTTGACTCTTGATATTATTTGATGCGTAACAATTAATAAAAAAATGATCATACATCAACATAGTGTTATCTATATAAAAGTCGCAATTTTCCTAAGGTTATTCGAGTAGAAATGACATTAAGAAGGTCAAATTAACTAACTACTTATTTGATCGATACATGGATTGACAATGCTTAATATTTCAAGATAACTAATAAATAAAAAATTAGGATACTTCAACAATGGATTATATATTCAATAGGTAGGAGTTTTCGGCAATTCGTCAAACAGAAATGAGCAAAATATGACAAAAAATGCCTAACTACCTATTTGATCGCCGCGCAAAACATTTGCAGTGATCCTTAACTTGACTCTAGCTATTATTTGAAGCGTAATAATTAATAAAAAAATGATCATACATCAACATAGTGTTATCTATACAAAAGTCGCAATTTTCCTATGGTTGTTCGAGTAGAAATGACTTTAAGAAGGTCAAATTAACTAACTACCTATTTGATGGATACATGGATTGACAATGCTTCATATTTCAAGATAACTAATAAATAAAAAATTAAGGTACTGCAACAAAGGATTATATATTCAATAGGTAGGAGTTTACGGCAATTGGTCAAACAGAAATGAGCATAATATGACAAAAAATGCATAACTACCTATTTGATCGCCCCTCAAAACATTTGCAGTGACCCTTAACTTGACTCTAGCTATTATTTGAAGCGTAATAATTAATAAAAAAATGATCATACATCAACATAGTGTTATCTATACAAAAGTCGCAATTTTCCTAAGGTTGTTCGAGTAGAAATGAATTTAAGAATGTCAAATTAACTAACTACCTATTTGATCGATACATGGATTGACAATGCTTAATATTTCAAGATAACTAATAAATAAAAAATTAAGGTACTTCAACAAAGGATTATATATTCAATAGGTAGGAGTTTTCGGCAATTGGTCAAACAGAAATGAGCAAAATATGACAAAAAATGCCTAACTACCTATTTGATCGCCGCGCAAAACATTTGCAGTGATCCTTAACTTGACTCTAGCTATTATTTGAAACGTAATACTAAATAAAAAAATGATCATACATCAACATAGTGTTATCTATACAAAAGTCGTAATTTTCCTAAGGTTCTTCGAGTAGAAATGACTTTAGGAAGGTCAAATTAACTAACTACCTATTTGATCGATACATGGATTGAAAATGCTTAAAATTTCAAGATAACGAATAAATAAAAAATTGGGATACTTCAAGAAAGGATTATATATTCAATAGGTAGGAGTTTTCGGCAATTCGTCAAACAGAAATGAGCAAAATATGACAAAAAATGCCTAACTACCTATTTGATTGCCGCGCAAAACATTTGCAGTGATCTTTAACTTGAATCTTGCTATTATTTGAAACGTAATACTAAATAAAAAAATGATCATACATCAACATAGTGTTATCTATACAAAAGTCGTAATTTTCCTAACGTTCTTCGAGTAGAAATGACTTTAGGAAGGTCAAATTAACTAACTACCTATTTGATCGATACATGGATTGACAATGCTTATTATTTCAAGATAACTAATAAATACAAAATTGGGATACTTCAAGAAAGGATTATATATTCAATAGGTAGGAGTTTTCTGCAATTCGTCAAACAGAAATGAGCAAAATATGACAAAAAATGCCTAACTACCTATTTGATCGCCGCGCAAAACATTTGCAGTGATCCTTAACTTGACTCTAGCTATTATTTGAAACGTAATACTAAATAAAAAAATGATCATACATCAACATAGTGTTATCTATACAAAAGTCGTAATTTTCCTAAGGTTCTTCGAGTAGAAATGACTTTAAGAAGGTCAAATTAACTAACTACCTATTTGATCGATACATGGATTGACAATGCTTATTATTTCAAGATAACTAATAAATACAAAATTAGGGTACTTCAACAATGGATTATATATTCAATAGGTAGGAGTTTTCGGCAATTCGTCAAACAGAATTGAGCAAAATATGACAAAAAATGCCAAAAAAACTATTTGATCGCCGCGCAAAAAATTTGCGGTGATCGTTAACTTGACTCTACCAGTTAATTGAAGCGTAATAATTAATAAAAAAATGATTATACATCAACATAGTGTTATCTATACAAAAGTCACAATTTTCATAAGGTTCTTCGAGTAGAAATGACTTTAAGAAGGTAAAATTAACTAACTACCTATTTGATCGATACATGGATTGAAAATGCTTAAAATTTCAAGATAACGAATAAATAAAAAATTGGGATACTTCAAGAAAGGATTATATATTCAATAGGTAGGAGTTTTCGGCAATTCGTCAAACAGAAATGATCAAAATATGACAAAAAATGCCTAACTACCTATTTGATCGCCGCGCAAAACATTTGCAGTGATCTTTAACTTGAATCTTGCTATTATTTGAAACGTAATACTAAATAAAAAAATGATCATACATCAACATAGTGTTATCTATACAAAAGTCGTAATTTTCCTAAGGTTCTTCGAGTAGAAATGACTTTAGGAAGGTCAAATTAACTAACTACCTATTTGATCGATACATGGATTGACAATGCTTATTATTTCAAGATAACTAATAAATACAAAATTAGGGTACTTCAACAATGGATTATATATTCAATAGGTAGGAGTTTTCGGCAATTCGTCAAACAGAATTGAGCAAAATATGACAAAAAATGCCAAACAAACTATTTGATCGCCGCGCAAAAAATTTGCGGTGATCCTTAACTTGACTCTACCAGTCAATTGAAGCGTAATAATTAATAAAAAATGATTATACATCAACATAGTGTTATCTATACAAAAGTCACAATTTTCATAAGGTTCTTCGAGTAGAAATGACTTTAAGAAGGTAAAATTAACTAACTACCTATTTGATCGATACATGGATTGACAATGCTTAAAATTTCAAGATAACGAATAAATAAAAAATTGGGATACTTCAAGAAAGGATTATATATTCAATAGGTAGGAGTTTTCGGCAATTCGTCAAACAGAAATGAGCAAAATATGACAAAAAATGCCTAACTACCTATTTGATCGCCGCGCAAAACATTTGCAGTGATCTTTAACTTGACTCTTGCTATTATTTGAAGCGTAACAATTAATAAAAACATGATCATACATCAACATAGTGTTATCTATACAAAAGTCGCAATTTTCCTAAGGTTGTTCGAGTAGAAATGACATTAAGAAGGTCAAATTAACTAACTACTTATTTGATCGATACATGGATTGACAATGCTTAATATTTCAAGATAACTAATAAATAAAAAAATTAGGATACTTCAACAATGGATTATATATTCAATAGGTAGGAGTTTTCGGCAAATCGTCAAACAGAAATGAGCAAAATATGACAAAAAATGCCCAACTACCTATTTGATCGCCGCGCAAAACATTTGCAGTGATCCTTAACTTGACTCTAGCTATTATTTGAAGCGTAATAATTGATAAAAAAATGATCATACATCAACATAGTGTTATCTATACAAAAGTCGCAATTTTCCTATGGTTGTTCGAGTAGAAATGACTTTAAGAAGGTCAAATTAACTAACTACCTATTTGATCGATACATGGATTGACAATGCTTCATATTTCAAGATAACTAATAAATAAAAAATTAAGGTACTGCAACAAAGGATTATATATTCAATAGGTAGGAGTTTTATGCAATTGGTCAAACAGAAATGAGCATAATATGACAAAAAATGCCTAACTACCTATTTGATCGCCGCGCAAAACATTTGCAGTGACCCTTAACTTGACACTAGCTATTATTTGAAGCGTAATAATTAATAAAAAAATGATCATACATCAACATAGTGTTATCTATACAAAAGTCGCAATTTTCCTAAGGTTGTTCGAGTAGAAATGAATTTAAGAACGTCAAATTAACTAACTACCTATTTGATCGATACATGGATTGACAATGCTTAATATTTCAAGATAACTAATAAATAAAAAATTAAGGAACTTCAACAAAGGATTATATATTCAATAGATAGGAGTTTTTGGCAATTGGTCAAACAGAAATGAGCAAAATATGACAAAAAATGCCTAACTACCTATTTGATCGCCGCGCAAAACATTTGCAGTGATCCTTAACTTGACTCTAGCTATTATTTGAAACGTAATACTAAATAAAAAAATGATCATACATCAACATAATGTTATCTATACAAAAGTCGCAATTTTCTTAATGTTCTTCAAGTAGAAATGACTTTAGGAAGGTCAAATTAACTAACTACCTATTTGATCGATACATGGATTGACAATGCTTAATATTTCAAGATAACTAATAAATAAAAAATTTGGGTACTTCAACAAAGGATTATATATTCAATAGGTTGGAGTTTTCGGCAATTGGTCAAACAGAAATGAGCATAATATGACAAAAAATGCCTAACTACCTATTTGATCGCCGCGCAAAATATTTGCAGTGATCCTTAACTTGACTCTAGCTATTATTTGAAGAGTAATAATTTAAAAAAAATGATCATACATCAACATAGTGTTATCTATACAAAAGTCGCAATTTTCCTAAGGTTGTTCGAGTAGAAATGACATTAAGAAGGTCAAATTAACTAACTACTTATTTGATCGATACATGGATTGACAATGCTTAATATTTCAAGATAACTAATAAATAAAAAATTAGGATACTTAACTTGACTCTACCAGTTAATTGAAGCGTAATAATTAATAAAAAATGATTATACAACAACATAGTGTTATCTATACAAAAGTCACAATTTTCATAAGGTTCTTCGAGTAGAAATGACTTTAAGAAGGTAAAATTAACTAACTACCTATTTGATCGATACATGGATTGACAATGCTTAAAATTTCAAGATAACGAATAAATAAAAAATTGGGATACTTCAAGAAAGGATTATATATTCAATAGGTAGGAGTTTTCGGCAATTCGTCAAACAGAAATGAGCAAAATATGACAAAAAATGCCTAACTACCTATTTGATCGCCGCGCAAAACATTTGCAGTGATCTTTAACTTGACTCTTGCTATTATTTGAAGCGTAACAATTAATAAAAAAATGATCATACATCAACATAGTGTTATCTATACAAAAGTCGCAATTTTCCTAAGGTTGTTCGAGTAGAAATGACATTAAGAAGGTCAAATTAACTAACTACTTATTTGATCGATACATGGATTGACAATGCTTAATATTTCAAGATAACTATTAAATAAAAAATTTGGATACTTCAACAATGGATTATATATTCAATAGGTAGGAGTTTTCGGCAATTCGTCAAACATAAATGAGCAAAATATGACAAAAAATGCCTAACTACCTATTTGATCGCCGCGCAAAACATTTGCAGTGATCCTTAACTTGACTCTAGCTATTATTTGAAGAGTAATAATTAATAAAAAAATGATCATACATCAACATAGTGTTATCTATACAAAAGTCGCAATTTTCCTATGGTTGTTCGAGTAGAAATGACTTCAAGAAGGTCAAATTAACTAACTACCTATTTGATCGATACATGGATTGACAATGCTTCATATTTCAAGATAACTAATAAATAAAAAATTAAGGTACTGCAACAAAGGATTATATATTCAATAGGTAGGAGTTTTCGGCAATTGGTCAAACAGAAATGAGCATAATATGACAAAAAATGCCTAACTACCTATTTGATCGCCGCGCAAAACATTTGCAGTGACCCTTAACTTGACTCTAGCTATTATTTGAAGCGTAATAATTAATAAAAAAATGATCATACATCAACATAGTGTTATCTATACAAAAGTCGAAATTTTCCTAAGGTTCTTCGAGTAGAACTGACTTTAGGAAGGTCAAATTAACTAACTACCTATTTGATCGATACATGGATTGACAATGCTTATTATTTCAAGATAACTAATAAATACAAAATTAGGGTACTTCAACAATGGATTATATATTCAATAGGTAGGAGTTTTCGGCAATTCGTCAAACAGAATTGAGCAAAATATGACAAAAAATGCCAAACAAACTATTTGATCGCTCCGCAAAAAATTTGCGGCGATCCTTAACTCTACTCTACCAGTTAATTGAAGCGTAATAATTAATAAAAAATGATTATACATCAACATAGTGTTATCTATACAAAAGTCACAATTTTCATAAGGTTCTTCGAGTAGAAATGACTTTAAGAAGGTAAAATTAACTAACTACCTATTTGATCGATACATGGATTGACAATGCTTAAAATTTCAAGATAACGAATAAATAAAAAATTGGGATACTTCAAGAAAGGATTATATATTCAATAGGTAGGAGTTTTCGGCAATTCGTCAAACAGAAATGAGCAAAATATGACAAAAAATGCCTAACTACCTATTTGATCGCCGCGCAAAACATTTGCAGTGATCTTTAACTTGACTCTTGCTATTATTTGAAGCGTAACAATTAATAAAAAAATGATCATACATCAACATAGTGTTATCTATACAAAAGTCGCAATTTTCCTAAGGTTGTTCGAGTAGAAATGACATTAAGAAGGTCAAATTAACTAACTACTTATTTGATCGATACATGGATTGACAATGCTTAATATTTCAAGATAACTAATAAATAAAAAATTTGGATACTTCAACAATGGATTATATATTCAATAGGTAGGAGTTTTCGGCAATTCGTCAAACATAAATGAGCAAAATATGACAAAAAATGCCTAACTACCTATTTGATCGCCGCGCAAAACATTTGCAGTGATCCTTAACTTGACTCTAGCTATTATTTGAAGAGTAATAATTAATAAAAAAATGATCATACATCAACATAGTGTTATCTATACAAAATTCGCAATTTTCCTATGGTTGTTCGAGTAGAAATGACTTTAAGAAGGTCAAATTAACTAACTACCTATTTGATCGATACATGGATTGACAATGCTTCATATTTCAAGATAACTAATAAATAAAAAATTAAGGTACTGCAACAAAGGATTATATATTCAATAGGTAGGAGTTTTCGGCAATTGGTCAAACAGAAATGAGCATAATATGACAAACAATGCCTAACTACCTATTTGATCGCCGCGCAAAACATTTGCAGTGACCCTTAACTTGACTCTAGCTATTATTTGAAGCGTAATAATTAATAAAAAAATGATCATACATCAACATAGTGTTATCTATACAAAAGTCGCAATTTTCCTAAGGTTGTTCGAGTAGAAATGAATTTAAGAACGTCAAATTAACTAACTACCTATTTGATCGATACATGGATTGACAATACTTAATATTTCAAGATAACTAATAAATAAAAAATTAAGGTACTTCAACAAAGGATTATATATTCAATAGGTAGGAGTTTTCGGCAATTGGTCAAACAGAAATGAGCAAAATATGACAAAAAATGCCTAACTACCTATTTGATCGCCGCGCAAAACATTTGCAGTGATCCTTAACTTGACTCTAGCTATTATTTGAAACGTAATACTAAATAAAAAAAATGATCATACATCAACATAGTGTTATCTATACAAAAGTCGTAATTTTCCTAAGGTTCTTCGAGTAGAAATGACTTTAGGAAGGTCAAATTAACTAACTACCTATTTGTTCGATACATGGATTGACAATGCTTAAAATTTCAAGATAACGAATAAATAAAAAATTGGGATACTTCAAGAAAGGATTATATATTCAATAGGTAGGAGTTTTCGGCAATTGGTCAAACAGAAATGAGCAAAATATGACAAAAAATGCCTAACTACCTATTTGATCGCCGCGCAAAACATTTGCAGTGATCTTTAACTTGACTCTTGCTATTATTTGAAGCGTAACAATTAATAAAAAAATGATCATACATCAACATAGTGTTATCTATACAAAAGTCGCAATTTTCCTAAGGTTGTTCGAGTAGAAATGACATTAAGAAGGTCAAATTAACTAACTACTTATTTGATCGATACATGGATTGACAATGCTTAATATTTCAAGATAACTAATAAATAAAAAATTTGGATACTTCAACAATGGATTATATATTCAATAGGTAGGAGTTTTCGGCAATTCGTCAAACATAAATGAGCAAAATATGACAAAAAATGCCTAACTACCTATTTGATCGCCGCGCAAAACATTTGCAGTGATCCTTAACTTGACTCTAGCTATTATTTGAAGAGTAATAATTAATAAAAAAATGATCATACATCAACATAGTGTTATCTATACAAAATTCGCAATTTTCCTATGGTTGTTCGAGTAGAAATGACTTTAAGAAGGTCAAATTAACTAACTACCTATTTGATCGATACATGGATTGACAATGCTTCATATTTCAAGATAACTAATAAATAAAAAATTAAGGTACTGCAACAAAGGATTATATATTCAATAGGTAGGAGTTTTCGGCAATTGGTCAAACAGAAATGAGCATAATATGACAAACAATGCCTAACTACCTATTTGATCGCCGCGCAAAACATTTGCAGTGACCCTTAACTTGACTCTAGCTATTATTTGAAGCGTAATAATTAATAAAAAAATGATCATACATCAACATAGTGTTATCTATACAAAAGTCGCAATTTTCCTAAGGTTGTTCGAGTAGAAATGAATTTAAGAACGTCAAATTAACTAACTACCTATTTGATCGATACATGGATTGACAATACTTAATATTTCAAGATAACTAATAAATAAAAAATTAAGGTACTTCAACAAAGGATTATATATTCAATAGGTAGGAGTTTTCGGCAATTGGTCAAACAGAAATGAGCAAAATATGACAAAAAATGCCTAACTACCTATTTGATCGCCGCGCAAAACATTTGCAGTGATCCTTAACTTGACTCTAGCTATTATTTGAAACGTAATACTAAATAAAAAAAATGATCATACATCAACATAGTGTTATCTATACAAAAGTCGTAATTTTCCTAAGGTTCTTCGAGTAGAAATGACTTTAGGAAGGTCAAATTAACTAACTACCTATTTGTTCGATACATGGATTGACAATGCTTAAAATTTCAAGATAACGAATAAATAAAAAATTGGGATACTTCAAGAAAGGATTATATATTCAATAGGTAGGAGTTTTCGGCAATTGGTCAAACAGAAATGAGCAAAATATGACAAAAAATGCCTAACTACCTATTTGATCGCCGCGCAAAACATTTGCAGTGATCTTTAACTTGACTCTTGCTATTATTTGAAGCGTAACAATTAATAAAAAAATGATCATACATCAACATAGTGTTATCTATACAAAAGTCGCAATTTTCCTAAGGTTGTTCGAGTAGAAATGACATTAAGAAGGTCAAATTAACTAACTACTTATTTGATCGATACATGGATTGACAATGCTTAATATTTCAAGATAACTATTAAATAAAAAATTTGGATACTTCAACAATGGATTATATATTCAATAGATAGGAGTTTTCGGCAATTCGTCAAATATAAATGAGCAAAATATGACAAAAAATGCCTAACTACCTATTTGATCGCCGCGCAAAACATTTGCAGTGATCCTTAACTTGACTCTAGCTATTATTTGAAGAGTAATAATTAATAAAAAAAAATGATCATACATCAACATAGTGTTATCTATACAAAAGTCGCAATTTTCCTATGGTTGTTCGAGTAGAAATGACTTCAAGAAGGTCAAATTAACTAACTACCTATTTGATCGATACATGGATTGACAATGCTTCATATTTCAAGATAACTAATAAATAAAAAATTAAGGTACTGCAACAAAGGATTATATATTCAATAGGTAGGAGTTTTCGGCAATTGGTCAAACAGAAATGAGCATAATATGACAAAAAATGCCTAACTACCTATTTGATCGCCGCGCAAAACATTTGCAGTGACCCTTAACTTGACTCTAGCTATTATTTGAAGCGTAATAATTAATAAAAAAATGATCATACATCAACATAGTGTTATCTATACAAAAGTCGAAATTTTCCTAAGGTTCTTCGAGTAGAACTGACTTTAGGAAGGTCAAATTAACTAACTACCTATTTGATCGATACATGGATTGACAATGCTTATTATTTCAAGATAACTAATAAATACAAAATTAGGGTACTTCAACAATGGATTATATATTCAATAGGTAGGAGTTTTCGGCAATTCGTCAAACAGAATTGAGCAAAATATGACAAAAAATGCCAAACAAACTATTTGATCGCTCCGCAAAAAATTTGCGGCGATCCTTAACTTGACTCTACCAGTTAATTGAAGCGTAATAATTAATAAAAAATGATTATACATCAACATAGTGTTATCTATACAAAAGTCACAATTTTCATAAGGTTCTTCGAGTAGAAATGACTTTAAGAAGGTAAAATTAACTAACTACCTATTTGATCGATACATGGATTGACAATGCTTAAAATTTCAAGATAACGAATAAATAAAAAATTGGGATACTTCAAGAAAGGATTATATATTCAATAGGTAGGAGTTTTCGGCAATTCGTCAAACAGAAATGAGCAAAATATGACAAAAAATGCCTAACTACCTATTTGATCGCCGCGCAAAACATTTGCAGTGATCTTTAACTTGACTCTTGCTATTATTTGAAGCGTAACAATTAATAAAAAAATGATCATACATCAACATAGTGTTATCTATACAAAAGTCGCAATTTTCCTAAGGTTGTTCGAGTAGAAATGACATTAAGAAGGTCAAATTAACTAACTACTTATTTGATCGATACATGGATTGACAATGCTTAATATTTCAAGATAACTAATAAATAAAAAATTTGGATACTTCAACAATGGATTATATATTCAATAGGTAGGAGTTTTCGGCAATTCGTCAAACATAAATGAGCAAAATATGACAAAAAATGCCTAACTACCTATTTGATCGCCGCGCAAAACATTTGCAGTGATCCTTAACTTGACTCTAGCTATTATTTGAAGAGTAATAATTAATAAAAAAATGATCATACATCAACATAGTGTTATCTATACAAAATTCGCAATTTTCCTATGGTTGTTCGAGTAGAAATGACTTTAAGAAGGTCAAATTAACTAACTACCTATTTGATCGATACATGGATTGACAATGCTTCATATTTCAAGATAACTAATAAATAAAAAATTAAGGTACTGCAACAAAGGATTATATATTCAATAGGTAGGAGTTTTCGGCAATTGGTCAAACAGAAATGAGCATAATATGACAAACAATGCCTAACTACCTATTTGATCGCCGCGCAAAACATTTGCAGTGACCCTTAACTTGACTCTAGCTATTATTTGAAGCGTAATAATTAATAAAAAAATGATCATACATCAACATAGTGTTATCTATACAAAAGTCGCAATTTTCCTAAGGTTGTTCGAGTAGAAATGAATTTAAGAACGTCAAATTAACTAACTACCTATTTGATCGATACATGGATTGACAATACTTAATATTTCAAGATAACTAATAAATAAAAAATTAAGGTACTTCAACAAAGGATTATATATTCAATAGGTAGGAGTTTTCGGCAATTGGTCAAACAGAAATGAGCAAAATATGACAAAAAATGCCTAACTACCTATTTGATCGCCGCGCAAAACATTTGCAGTGATCCTTAACTTGACTCTAGCTATTATTTGAAACGTAATACTAAATAAAAAAAATGATCATACATCAACATAGTGTTATCTATACAAAAGTCGTAATTTTCCTAAGGTTCTTCGAGTAGAAATGACTTTAGGAAGGTCAAATTAACTAACTACCTATTTGTTCGATACATGGATTGACAATGCTTAAAATTTCAAGATAACGAATAAATAAAAAATTGGGATACTTCAAGAAAGGATTATATATTCAATAGGTAGGAGTTTTCGGCAATTGGTCAAACAGAAATGAGCAAAATATGACAAAAAATGCCTAACTACCTATTTGATCGCCGCGCAAAACATTTGCAGTGATCTTTAACTTGACTCTTGCTATTATTTGAAGCGTAACAATTAATAAAAAAATGATCATACATCAACATAGTGTTATCTATACAAAAGTCGCAATTTTCCTAAGGTTGTTCGAGTAGAAATGACATTAAGAAGGTCAAATTAACTAACTACTTATTTGATCGATACATGGATTGACAATGCTTAATATTTCAAGATAACTATTAAATAAAAAATTTGGATACTTCAACAATGGATTATATATTCAATAGATAGGAGTTTTCGGCAATTCGTCAAATATAAATGAGCAAAATATGACAAAAAATGCCTAACTACCTATTTGATCGCCGCGCAAAACATTTGCAGTGATCCTTAACTTGACTCTAGCTATTATTTGAAGAGTAATAATTAATAAAAAAAAATGATCATACATCAACATAGTGTTATCTATACAAAAGTCGCAATTTTCCTATGGTTGTTCGAGTAGAAATGACTTCAAGAAGGTCAAATTAACTAACTACCTATTTGATCGATACATGGATTGACAATGCTTCATATTTCAAGATAACTAATAAATAAAAAATTAAGGTACTGCAACAAAGGATTATATATTCAATAGGTAGGAGTTTTCGGCAATTGGTCAAACAGAAATGAGCATAATATGACAAAAAATGCCTAACTACCTATTTGATCGCCGCGCAAAACATTTGCAGTGACCCTTAACTTGACTCTAGCTATTATTTGAAGCGTAATAATTAATAAAAAAATGATCATACATCAACATAGTGTTATCTATACAAAAGTCGAAATTTTCCTAAGGTTCTTCGAGTAGAACTGACTTTAGGAAGGTCAAATTAACTAACTACCTATTTGATCGATACATGGATTGACAATGCTTATTATTTCAAGATAACTAATAAATACAAAATTAGGGTACTTCAACAATGGATTATATATTCAATAGGTAGGAGTTTTCGGCAATTCGTCAAACAGAATTGAGCAAAATATGACAAAAAATGCCAAACAAACTATTTGATCGCTCCGCAAAAAATTTGCGGTGATCCTTAACTTGACTCTACCAGTTAATTGAAGCGTAATAATTAATAAAAAATGATTATACATCAACATAGTGTTATCTATACAAAAGTCACAATTTTCATAAGGTTCTTCGAGTAGAAATGACTTTAAGAAGGTAAAATTAACTAACTACCTATTTGATCGATACATGGATTGACAATGCTTAAAATTTCAAGATAACGAATAAATAAAAAATTGGGATACTTCAAGAAAGGATTATATATTCAATAGGTAGGAGTTTTCGGCAATTCGTCAAACAGAAATGAGCAAAATATGACAAAAAATGCCTAACTACCTATTTGATCGCCGCGCAAAACATTTGCAGTGATCTTTAACTTGACTCTTGCTATTATTTGAAGCGTAACAATTAATAAAAAAATGATCATACATCAACATAGTGTTATCTATACAAAAGTCGCAATTTTCCTAAGGTTGTTCGAGTAGAAATGACATTAAGAAGGTCAAATTAACTAACTACTTATTTGATCGATACATGGATTGACAATGCTTAATATTTCAAGATAACTAATAAATAAAAAATTTGGATACTTCAACAATGGATTATATATTCAATAGGTAGGAGTTTTCGGCAATTCGTCAAACATAAATGAGCAAAATATGACAAAAAATGCCTAACTACCTATTTGATCGCCGCGCAAAACATTTGCAGTGATCCTTAACTTGACTCTAGCTATTATTTGAAGAGTAATAATTAATAAAAAAATGATCATACATCAACATAGTGTTATCTATACAAAATTCGCAATTTTCCTATGGTTGTTCGAGTAGAAATGACTTTAAGAAGGTCAAATTAACTAACTACCTATTTGATCGATACATGGATTGACAATGCTTCATATTTCAAGATAACTAATAAATAAAAAATTAAGGTACTGCAACAAAGGATTATATATTCAATAGGTAGGAGTTTTCGGCAATTGGTCAAACAGAAATGAGCATAATATGACAAACAATGCCTAACTACCTATTTGATCGCCGCGCAAAACATTTGCAGTGACCCTTAACTTGACTCTAGCTATTATTTGAAGCGTAATAATTAATAAAAAAATGATCATACATCAACATAGTGTTATCTATACAAAAGTCGCAATTTTCCTAAGGTTGTTCGAGTAGAAATGAATTTAAGAACGTCAAATTAACTAACTACCTATTTGATCGATACATGGATTGACAATGCTTAATATTTCAAGATAACTAATAAATAAAAAATTAAGGTACTTCAACAAAGGATTATATATTCAATAGGTAGGAGTTTTCGGCAATTGGTCAAACAGAAATGAGCAAAATATGACAAAAAATGCCTAACTACCTATTTGATCGCCGCGCAAAACATTTGCAGTGATCCTTAACTTGACTCTAGCTATTATTTGAAACGTAATACTAAATAAAAAAAATGATCATACATCAACATAGTGTTATCTATACAAAAGTCGTAATTTTCCTAAGGTTCTTCGAGTAGAAATGACTTTAGGAAGGTCAAATTAACTAACTACCTATTTGTTCGATACATGGATTGACAATGCTTAAAATTTCAAGATAACGAATAAATAAAAAATTGGGATACTTCAAGAAAGGATTATATATTCAATAGGTAGGAGTTTTCGGCAATTGGTCAAACAGAAATGAGCAAAATATGACAAAAAATGCCTAACTACCTATTTGATCGCCGCGCAAAACATTTGCAGTGATCTTTAACTTGACTCTTGCTATTATTTGAAGCGTAACAATTAATAAAAAAATGATCATACATCAACATAGTGTTATCTATACAAAAGTCGCAATTTTCCTAAGGTTGTTCGAGTAGAAATGACATTAAGAAGGTCAAATTAACTAACTACTTATTTGATCGATACATGGATTGACAATGCTTAATATTTCAAGATAACTATTAAATAAAAAATTTGGATACTTCAACAATGGATTATATATTCAATAGATAGGAGTTTTCGGCAATTCGTCAAATATAAATGAGCAAAATATGACAAAAAATGCCTAACTACCTATTTGATCGCCGCGCAAAACATTTGCAGTGATCCTTAACTTGACTCTAGCTATTATTTGAAGAGTAATAATTAATAAAAAAAAATGATCATACATCAACATAGTGTTATCTATACAAAAGTCGCAATTTTCCTATAGTTGTTCGAGTAGAAATGACTTCAAGAAGGTCAAATTAACTAACTACCTATTTGATCGATACATGGATTGACAATGCTTCATATTTCAAGATAACTAATAAATAAAAAATTAAGGTACTGCAACAAAGGATTATATATTCAATAGGTAGGAGTTTTCGGCAATTGGTCAAACATAAATGAGCATAATATGACAAAAAATGCCTAACTACCTATTTGATCGCCGCGCAAAACATTTGTAGTGACCCTTAACTTGACTCTAGCTATTATTTGAAGCGTAATAATTAATAAAAAAATGATCATACATCAACATAGTGTTATCTATACAAAAGTCGAAATTTTCCTAAGGTTCTTCGAGTAGAACTGACTTTAGGAAGGTCAAACTAACTAACTACCTATTTGATCGATACATGGATTGACAATGCTTATTATTTCAAGATAACTAATAAATACAAAATTAGGGTACTTCAACAATTGATTATATATTCAATAGGTAGGAATTTTCGGCAATTCGTCAAACAGAATTGAGCAAAATATGACAAAAAATGCCAAACAAACTATTTGATCGCTGCGCAAAAAATTTGCGGTGATCCTTAACTTGACTCTACCAGTTAATTGAAGCGTAATAATTAATAAAAAATGATTATACATCAACATAGTATTATCTATACAAAAGTCACAATTTTCATAAGGTTCTTCGAGTAGAAATGACTTTAAGAAGGTAAAATTAACGAACTACCTATTTGATCGATACATGGATTGACAATGCTTAAAATTTCAAGATAACGAATAAATAAAAAATTGGGATACTTCAAGAAAGGATTATATATTCAATAGGTAGGAGTTTTCGGCAATTCGTCAAACAGAAATGAGCAAAATATGACAAAAAATGCCTAACTACCTATTTGATCGCCGCGCAAAACATTTGCAGTGATCTTTAACTTGACTCTTGCTATTATTTGAAGCGTAACAATTAATAAAAAAATGATCATACATCAACATAGTGTTATCTATACAAAAGTCGCAATTTTCCTAAGGTTGTTCGAGTAGAAATGACATTAAGAAGGTCAAATTAACTAACTACTTATTTGATCGATACATGGATTGACAATGCTTAATATTTCAAGATAACTAATAAATAAAAAATTTGGATACTTCAACAATGGATTATATATTCAATAGGTAGGAGTTTTCGGCAATTCGTCAAACATAAATGAGCAAAATATGACAAAAAATGCCTAACTACCTATTTGATCGCCGCGCAAAACATTTGCAGTGATCCTTAACTTGACTCTAGCTATTATTTGAAGAGTAATAATTAATAAAAAAAAATGATCATACATCAACATAGTGTTATCTATACAAAAGTCGCAATTTTCCTATGGTTGTTCGAGTAGAAATGACTTTAAGAAGGTCAAATTAACTAACTACCTATTTGATCGATTCATGGATTGACAATGCTTAATATTTCAAGATAACTAATAAATAAAAAATTTGGATACTTCAACAATGGATTATATATTCAATAGGTAGGAGTTTTCGGCAATTCGTCAAACATAAATGAGCAAAATATGACAAAAAATGCCTAACTACCTATTTGATCGCCGCGCAAAACATTTGCAGTGATCCTTAACTTGACTCTAGCTATTATTTGAAGAGTAATAATTAATAAAAAAATGATCATACATCAACATAGTGTTATCTATACAAAAGTCGCAATTTTCCTATGGTTGTTCGAGTAGAAATGACTTTAAGAAGGTCAAATTAACTAACTACCTATTTGATCGATACATGGATTGACAATGCTTCATATTTCAAGATAACTAATAAATAGAAAATTAAGGTACTGCAACAAAGGATTATATATTCAATAGGTAGGAGTTTTCGGCAATTGGTCAAACAGAAATGAGCATAATATGACAAACAATGCCTAACTACCTATTTGATCGCCGCGCAAAACATTTGCAGTGACCCTTAACTTGACTCTAGCTATTATTTGAAGCGTAATAATTAATAAAAAAATGATCATACATCAACATAGTGTTATCTATACAAAAGTCGCAATTTTCCTAAGGTTGTTCGAGTAGAAATGAATTTAAGAACTTCAAATTAACTAACTACCTATTTGATCGATACATGGATTGACAATGCTTAATATTTCAAGATAACTAATAAATAAAAAATTAAGGTACTTCAACAAAGGATTATATATTCAATAGGTAGGAGTTTTCGGCAATTGATCAAACAGAAATGAGCAAAATATGACAAAAAATGCCTAACTACCTATTTGATCGCCGCGCAAAACATTTGCAGTGATCCTTAACTTGACTCTAGCTATTATTTGAAACGTAATACTAAATAAAAAAATGATCATACATCAACATAGTGTTATCTATACAAAAGTCGTAATTTTCCTAAGGTTCTTCGAGTAGAAATGACTTTAGGAAGATCAAATTAACTAACTACCTATTTGTTCGATACATGGATTGACAATGCTTATTATTTCAAGATAACTAATAAATACAAAATTATTGTACTTCAACAATGGATTATATATTCAATAGGTAGGAGTTTTCGGCAATTCGTCAAACAGAATTGAGCAAAATATGACAAAAAATGCCAAACAAACTATTTGATCGCCGCGCAAAAAATTTGCGGTGATCCTTAACTTGACTCGACCAGTTAATTGAAGCGTAATAATTAATAAAAAAATGATTATACATCAACATAGTGTTATCTATACAAAAGTCACAATTTTCATAAGGTTCTTCGAGTAGAAATGACATTAAGAAGGTCAAATTAACTAACTACTTATTTGATCGATACATGGATTGACAATGCTTAATATTTCAAGATAACTAATAAATAAAAAATTTGGATACTTCAACAATGGATTATATATTCAATAGGTAGGAGTTTTTGGCAATTCGTCAAACATAAATGAGCAAAATATGACAAAAAATGCCTAACTACCTATTTGATCGCCGCGCAAAACATTTGCAGTGATCCTTAACTTGACTCTAGCTATTATTTGAAACGTAATAATTAATAAAAAAATGATCATACATCAACATAGTGTTATCTATACAAAAGTCGCAATTTTCCTATGGTTGTTCGAGTAGAAATGACTTTAAGAAGGTCAAATTAACTAACTACCTATTTGATCGATACATGGATTGACAATGCTTCATATTTCAAGATAACTAATAAATAAAAAATTAAGGTACTGCAACAAAGGATTATATATTCAATAGGTAGGAGTTTTCGGCAATTGGTCAAACAGAAATGAGCATAATATGACAAACAATGCCTAACTACCTATTTGATCGCCGCGCAAAAAATTTGCAGTGATCCTTAACTTGACTCTAGCTATTATTTGAAGAGTAATAATTAATAAAAAAATGATCATACATCAACATAGTGTTATCTATACAAAAGTCGCAATTTTCCTAAGGTTGTTCGAGTAGAAATGACATTAAGAAGGTCAAATTAACTAACTACTTATTTGATCGATACATAGATTGACAATGCTTAATATTTCAAGATAACTAATAAATAAAAAATTAGGATACTTCTACAAAGGATTATATATTCAATAGAAGGAGTTTTCGGCAATTGGTCATACAGAAATGAGCAAAATATGACAAAAAATGCCTAACTACCTATTTGATCGCCGCGCAAAACATTTGCAGTGATCGTTAACTTGACTTTTGCTATTATTTGAAGCGTAATAATAAATAAAAAAATGATCATACATCAACATAGTGTTATCTATACAAAAGTCGCAATTTTCCTAATGTTCTTCGAGTAGAAATGACTTTAAGAACGTCAAATTAACTAACTACCTATTTGATCGATACATGGATTGACAATGCTTAAAATTTCAAGATAACTAATAAATAAAAAATTAAGGTACTTCAACAAAGGATTATATATTCAATAGGTAGGAGTTTTCGGCAATTCGTCAAACAGAAATGAGCAAAATATGACAAAAAATGCCTAACTACCTATTTGATCGCCGCGCAAAACATTTGCAGTGATCCTTAACTTGACTCTAGCTATTATTTGAAACGTAATAATTAATAAAAAATGATCATACATCAACATAGTGTTATCTATACAAAAGTCGCAATTTTCCTATGGTTGTTCGAGTAGAAATGACTTTAAGAAGGTCAAATTAACTAACTACCTATTTGATCGATACATGGATTGACAATGCTTCATATTTCAAGATAACTAATAAATAAAAAATTAAGGTACTGCAACAAAGGATTATATATTCAATAGGTAGGAGTTTTCGGCAATTGGTCAAACAGAAATGAGCATAATATGACAAACAATGCCTAACTACCTATTTGATCGCCGCGCAAAACATTTGCAGTGATCCTTAACTTGACTCTAGCTATTATTTGAAGAGTAATAATTAATAAAAAAATGATCATACATCAACATAGTGTTATCTATACAAAAGTCGCAATTTTCCTAAGGTTGTTCGAGTAGAAATGACATTAAGAAGGTCAAATTAACTAACTACTTATTTGATCGATACATAGATTGACAATGCTTAATATTTCAAGATAACTAATAAATAAAAAATTAGGATACTTCTACAAAGGATTATATATTCAATAGAAGGAGTTTTCGGCAATTGGTCATACAGAAATGAGCAAAATATGACAAAAAATGCCTAACTACCTATTTGATCGCCGCGCAAAACATTTGCAGTGATCGTTAACTTGACTTTTGCTATTATTTGAAGCGTAATAATAAATAAAAAAATGATCATACATCAACATAGTGTTATCTATACAAAAGTCGCAATTTTCCTAATGTTCTTCGAGTAGAAATGACTTTAAGAACGTCAAATTAACTAACTACCTATTTGATCGATACATGGATTGACAATGCTTAAAATTTCAAGATAACTAATAAATAAAAAATTAAGGTACTTCAACAAAGGATTATATATTCAATAGGTAGGAGTTTTCGGCAATTCGTCAAACAGAAATGAGCAAAATATGACAAAAAATGCCTAACTACCTATTTGATCGCCGCGGAAAACATTTGCAGTGATCCTTAACTTGACTCTAGCTATTATTTGAAACGTAAAACTAAATAAAAAAATGATCATACATCAACATAGTGTTATCTATACAAAAGTCGCAATTTTCCTATGGTTGTTCGAGTAGAAATGACTTTAAGAAGGTCAAATTAACTAACTACCTATTTGATCGATACATGGATTGACAATGCTTCATATTTCAAGATAACTAATAAATAAAAAATTAGGATACTTCAACAATGGATTATATATTCAATAGGTAGGAGTTTTCGGCAATTCGTCAAACAGAAATATGCAAAATATGACAAAAAATGCCTAACTACCTATTTGATCGCCGCGCAAAACATTTGCAGTGATCCTTAACTTGACTCTAGATATTATTTGAAGCGTAATAATTAATAAAAAAATGATCATACATCAACATAGTGTTATCTATACAAAAGTCGCAATTTTCCTATGGTTGTTCGAGTAGAAATGACTTTAAGAAGGTCAAATTAACTAACTACCTATTTGATCGATACATGGATTGACAATGCTTCATATTTCAAGATAACTAATAAATAAAAAATTAAGGTACTGCAACAAAGGATTATATATTCAATAGGTAGGAGTTTTCGGCAATTGGTCAAACAGAAATGAGCAAAATATGACAAAAAATGCCTAACTACCTATTTGATCGCCGCGCAAAACATTTGCAGTGACCCTTAACTTGACTCTAGCTATTATTTGAAGCGTAATAATTAATAAAAAAATGATCATACATCAACATAGTGTTATTTATACAAAAGTCGCAATTTTCCTAAGGTTGTTCGAGTAGAAACGACTTTAAGAACGTAAAATTAACTAACTACCTATTTGATCGATACATGGATTGACAATGCTTAATATTTCAAGATAACTAATAAATAAAAAATTAAGGTACTTCAACAAAGGATTATATATTCAATAGGTAGGAGTTTTCGGCAATTGGTCAAACAGAAATGAGCAAAATATGACAAAAAATGCCTAACTACCTATTTGATCGCCGCGGAAAACATTTGCAGTGATCCTTAACTTGACTCTAGCTATTATTTGAAACGTAAAACTAAATAAAAAAATGATCATACATCAACATAGTGTTATCTATACAAAAGTCGCAATTTTCCTATGGTTGTTCGAGTAGAAATGACTTCAAGAAGGTCAAATTAACTAACTACCTATTTGATCAATACATGGATTGACAATGCTTCATATTTCAAGATAACTAATAAATAAAAAATTAAGGTACTGCAACAAAGGATTATATATTCAATAGGTAGGAGTTTTCGGCAATTGGTCAAACAGAAATGAGCATAATATGACAAAAAATGCCTAACTACCTATTTGATCGCCGCGCAAAACATTTGCAGTGACCCTTAACTTGACTCTAGCTATTATTTGAAGCGTAATAATAAATAAAAAAATGATCATACATCAACATAGTGTTATCTATACAAAAGTCGCAATTTTCCTAATGTTCTTCGAGTAGAAATGACTTTAAGAACGTCAAATTAACTAACTACCTATTTGATCGATACATGGATTGACAATGCTTAAAATTTCAAGATAACTAATAAATAAAAAATTAAGGTACTTCAACAAAGGATTATATATTCAATAGGTAGGAGTTTTCGGCAATTCGTCAAACAGAAATGAGCAAAATATGACAAAAAATGCCTAACTACCTATTTGATCGCCGCGCAAAACATTTGCAGTGATCCTTAACTTGACTCTAGCTATTATTTGAAACGTAATAATTAATAAAAAATGATCATACATCAACATAGTGTTATCTATACAAAAGTCGCAATTTTCCTATGGTTGTTCGAGTAGAAATGACTTTAAGAAGGTCAAATTAACTAACTACCTATTTGATCGATACATGGATTGACAATGCTTCATATTTCAAGATAACTAATAAATAAAAAATTAAGGTACTGCAACAAAGGATTATATATTCAATAGGTAGGAGTTTTCGGCAATTGGTCAAACAGAAATGAGCATAATATGACAAACAATGCCTAACTACCTATTTGATCGCCGCGCAAAACATTTGCAGTGATCCTTAACTTGACTCTAGCTATTATTTGAAGAGTAATAATTAATAAAAAAATGATCATACATCAACATAGTGTTATCTATACAAAAGTCGCAATTTTCCTAAGGTTGTTCGAGTAGAAATGACATTAAGAAGGTCAAATTAACTAACTACTTATTTGATCGATACATAGATTGACAATGCTTAATATTTCAAGATAACTAATAAATAAAAAATTAGGATACTTCTACAAAGGATTATATATTCAATAGAAGGAGTTTTCGGCAATTGGTCATACAGAAATGAGCAAAATATGACAAAAAATGCCTAACTACCTATTTGATCGCCGCGCAAAACATTTGCAGTGATCGTTAACTTGACTTTTGCTATTATTTGAAGCGTAATAATAAATAAAAAAATGATCATACATCAACATAGTGTTATCTATACAAAAGTCGCAATTTTCCTAATGTTCTTCGAGTAGAAATGACTTTAAGAACGTCAAATTAACTAACTACCTATTTGATCGATACATGGATTGACAATGCTTAAAATTTCAAGATAACTAATAAATAAAAAATTAAGGTACTTCAACAAAGGATTATATATTCAATAGGTAGGAGTTTTCGGCAATTCGTCAAACAGAAATGAGCAAAATATGACAAAAAATGCCTAACTACCTATTTGATCGCCGCGGAAAACATTTGCAGTGATCCTTAACTTGACTCTAGCTATTATTTGAAACGTAAAACTAAATAAAAAAATGATCATACATCAACATAGTGTTATCTATACAAAAGTCGCAATTTTCCTATGGTTGTTCGAGTAGAAATGACTTTAAGAAGGTCAAATTAACTAACTACCTATTTGATCGATACATGGATTGACAATGCTTCATATTTCAAGATAACTAATAAATAAAAAATTAGGATACTTCAACAATGGATTATATATTCAATAGGTAGGAGTTTTCGGCAATTCGTCAAACAGAAATATGCAAAATATGACAAAAAATGCCTAACTACCTATTTGATCGCCGCGCAAAACATTTGCAGTGATCCTTAACTTGACTCTAGATATTATTTGAAGCGTAATAATTAATAAAAAAATGATCATACATCAACATAGTGTTATCTATACAAAAGTCGCAATTTTCCTATGGTTGTTCGAGTAGAAATGACTTTAAGAAGGTCAAATTAACTAACTACCTATTTGATCGATACATGGATTGACAATGCTTCATATTTCAAGATAACTAATAAATAAAAAATTAAGGTACTGCAACAAAGGATTATATCTTCAATAGGTAGGAGTTTTCGGCAATTGGTCAAACAGAAATGAGCAAAATATGACAAAAAATGCCTAACTACCTATTTGATCGCCGCGCAAAACATTTGCAGTGACCCTTAACTTGACTCTAGCTATTATTTGAAGCGTAATAATTAATAAAAAATAATCATACATCAACATAGTGTTATTTATACAAAAGTCGCAATTTTCCTAAGGTTGTTCGAGTAGAAACGACTTTAAGAACGTAAAATTAACTAACTACCTATTTGATCGATACATGGATTGACAATGCTTAATATTTCAAGATAACTAATAAATAAAAAATTAAGGTACTTCAACAAAGGATTATATATTCAATAGGTAGGAGTTTTCGGCAATTGGTCAAACAGAAATGAGCAAAATATGACAAAAAATGCCTAACTACCTATTTGATCGCCGCGGAAAACATTTGCAGTGATCCTTAACTTGACTCTAGCTATTATTTGAAACGTAAAACTAAATAAAAAAATGATCATACATCAACATAGTGTTATCTATACAAAAGTCGCAATTTTCCTATGGTTGTTCGAGTAGAAATGACTTCAAGAAGGTCAAATTAACTAACTACCTATTTGATCAATACATGGATTGACAATGCTTCATATTTCAAGATAACTAATAAATAAAAAATTAAGGTACTGCAACAAAGGATTATATATTCAATAGGTAGGAGTTTTCGGCAATTGGTCAAACAGAAATGAGCAAAATATGACAAAAAATGCCTAACTACCTATTTGATCGCCGCGGAAAACATTTGCAGTGATCCTTAACTTGACTCTAGCTATTATTTGAAACGTAAAACTAAATAAAAAAATGATCATACATCAACATAGTGTTATCTATACAAAAGTCGCAATTTTCCTATGGTTGTTCGAGTAGAAATGACTTCAAGAAGGTCAAATTAACTAACTACCTATTTGATCAATACATGGATTGACAATGCTTCATATTTCAAGATAACTAATAAATAAAAAATTAAGGTACTGCAACAAAGGATTATATATTCAATAGGTAGGAGTTTTCGGCAATTGGTCAAACAGAAATGAGCATAATATGACAAAAAATGCCTAACTACCTATTTGATCGCCGCGCAAAACATTTGCAGTGACCCTTAACTTGACTCTAGCTATTATTTGAAGAGTAATAATTAATAAAAAAAAATGATCATACATCAACATAGTGTTATCTATACAAAAGTCGCAATTTTCCTATGGTTGTTCGAGTAGAAATGACTTTAAGAAGGTCAAATTAACTAACTACCTATTTGATCGATACATGGATTGACAATGCTTCATATTTCAAGATAACTAATAAATAAAAAATTAAGGTACTGCAACAAAGGATTATATATTCAATAGGTAGGAGTTTTCGGCAATTGGTCAAACAGAAATGAGCATAATATGACAAACAATGCCTAACTACCTATTTGATCGCCGCGCAAAACATTTGCAGTGACCCTTAACTTGACTCTAGCTATTATTTGAAGCGTAATAATTAATAAAAAAATGATCATACATCAACATAGTGTTATCTATACAAAAGTCGCAATTTTCCTAAGGTTGTTCGAGTAGAAATGAATTTAAGAACTTCAAATTAACTAACTACCTATTTGATCGATACATGGATTGACAATGCTTAATATTTCAAGATAACTAATAAATAAAAAATTAAGGTACTTCAACAAAGGATTATATATTCAATAGGTAGGAGTTTTCGGCAATTGATCAAACAGAAATGAGCAAAATATGACAAAAAATGCCTAACTACCTATTTGATCGCCGCGCAAAACATTTGCAGTGATCCTTAACTTGACTCTAGCTATTATTTGAAACGTAATACTAAATAAAAAAATGATCATACATCAACATAGTGTTATCTATACAAAAGTCGTAATTTTCCTAAGGTTCTTCGAGTAGAAATGACTTTAGGAAGATCAAATTAACTAACTACCTATTTGTTCGATACATGGATTGACAATGCTTATTATTTCAAGATAACTAATAAATACAAAATTATTGTACTTCAACAATGGATTATATATTCAATAGGTAGGAGTTTTCGGCAATTCGTCAAACAGAATTGAGCAAAATATGACAAAAAATGCCAAACAAACTATTTGATCGCCGCGCAAAAAATTTGCGGTGATCCTTAACTTGACTCGACCAGTTAATTGAAGCGTAATAATTAATAAAAAAATGATTATACATCAACATAGTGTTATCTATACAAAAGTCACAATTTTCATAAGGTTCTTCGAGTAGAAATGACATTAAGAAGGTCAAATTAACTAACTACTTATTTGATCGATACATGGATTGACAATGCTTAATATTTCAAGATAACTAATAAATAAAAAATTTGGATACTTCAACAATGGATTATATATTCAATAGGTAGGAGTTTTCGGCAATTCGTCAAACATAAATGAGCAAAATATGACAAAAAATGCCTAACTACCTATTTGATCGCCGCGCAAAACATTTGCAGTGATCCTTAACTTGACTCTAGCTATTATTTGAAACGTAATAATTAATAAAAAAATGATCATACATCAACATAGTGTTATCTATACAAAAGTCGCAATTTTCCTATGGTTGTTCGAGTAGAAATGACTTTAAGAAGGTCAAATTAACTAACTACCTATTTGATCGATACATGGATTGACAATGCTTCATATTTCAAGATAACTAATAAATAAAAAATTAAGGTACTGCAACAAAGGATTATATATTCAATAGGTAGGAGTTTTCGGCAATTGGTCAAACAGAAATGAGCATAATATGACAAACAATGCCTAACTACCTATTTGATCGCCGCGCAAAACATTTGCAGTGATCCTTAACTTGACTCTAGCTATTATTTGAAGAGTAATAATTAATAAAAAAATGATCATACATCAACATAGTGTTATCTATACAAAAGTCGCAATTTTCTTAAGGTTGTTCGAGTAGAAATGACATTAAGAAGGTCAAATTAACTAACTACTTATTTGATCGATACATAGATTGACAATGCTTAATATTTCAAGATAACTAATAAATAAAAAATTAGGATACTTCTACAAAGGATTATATATTCAATAGAAGGAGTTTTCGGCAATTGGTCATACAGAAATGAGCAAAATATGACAAAAAATGCCTAACTACCTATTTGATCGCCGCGCAAAACATTTGCAGTGATCGTTAACTTGACTTTTGCTATTATTTGAAGCGTAATAATAAATAAAAAAATGATCATACATCAACATAGTGTTATTTATACAAAAGTCGCAATTTTCCTAATGTTCTTCGAGTAGAAATGACTTTAAGAACGTCAAATTAACTAACTACCTATTTGATCGATACATGGATTGACAATGCTTAAAATTTCAAGATAACTAATAAATAAAAAATTAAGGTACTTCAACAAAGGATTATATATTCAATAGGTAGGAGTTTTCGGCAATTCGTCAAACAGAAATGAGCAAAATATGACAAAAAATGCCTAACTACCTATTTGATCGCCGCGGAAAACATTTGCAGTGATCCTTAACTTGACTCTAGCTATTATTTGAAACGTAAAACTAAATAAAAAAATGATCATACATCAACATAGTGTTATCTATACAAAAGTCGCAATTTTCCTATGGTTGTTCGAGTAGAAATGACTTTAAGAAGGTCAAATTAACTAACTACCTATTTGATCGATACATGGATTGACAATGCTTCATATTTCAAGATAACTAATAAATAAAAAATTAGGATACTTCAACAATGGATTATATATTCAATAGGTAGGAGTTTTCGGCAATTCGTCAAACAGAAATATGCAAAATATGACAAAAATGCCTAACTACCTATTTGATCGCCGCGCAAAACATTTGCAGTGATCCTTAACTTGACTCTAGATATTATTTGAAGCGTAATAATTAATAAAAAAATGATCATACATCAACATAGTGTTATCTATACAAAAGTCGCAATTTTCCTATGGTTGTTCGAGTAGAAATGACTTTAAGAAGGTCAAATTAACTAACTACCTATTTGATCGATACATGGATTGACAATGCTTAAAATTTCAAGATAACTAATAAATAAAAAATTAAGGTACTGCAACAAAGGATTATATATTCAATAGGTAGGAGTTTTCGGCAATTGGTCAAACAGAAATGAGCAAAATATAACAAAAAATGCCTAACTACCTATTTGATCGCCGCGCAAAACATTTGCAGTGACCCTTAACTTGACTCTAGCTATTATTTGAAGCGTAATAATTAATAAAAAAATGATCATACATCAACATAGTGTTATTTATACAAAAGTCGCAATTTTCCTAAGGTTGTTCGAGTAGAAACGACTTTAAGAACGTAAAATTAACTAACTACCTATTTGATCGATACATGGATTGACAATGCTTAATATTTCAAGATAACTAATAAATAAAAAATTAAGGTACTTCAACAAAGGATTATATATTCAATAGGTAGGAGTTTTCGGCAATTGGTCAAACAGAAATGAGCAAAATATGACAAAAAATGCCTAACTACCTATTTGATCGCCGCGGAAAACATTTGCAGTGATCCTTAACTTGACTCTAGCTATTATTTGAAACGTAAAACTAAATAAAAAAATGATCATACATCAACATAGTGTTATCTATACAAAAGTCGCAATTTTCCTATGGTTGTTCGAGTAGAAATGACTTCAAGAAGGTCAAATTAACTAACTACCTATTTGATCAATACATGGATTGACAATGCTTCATATTTCAAGATAACTAATGAATAAAAAATTAAGGTACTGCAACAAAGGATTATATATTCAATAGGTAGGAGTTTTCGGCAATTGGTCAAACAGAAATGAGCATAATATGACAAAAAATGCCTAACTACCTATTTGATCGCCGCGCAAAACATTTGCAGTGACCCTTAACTTGACTCTAGCTATTATTTGAAGAGTAATAATTAATAAAAAAATATGATCATACATCAACATAGTGTTATCTATACAAAAGTCGCAATTTTCCTATGGTTGTTCGAGTAGAAATGACTTTAAGAAGGTCAAATTAACTAACTACCTATTTGATCGATACATGGATTGACAATGCTTCATATTTCAAGATAACTAATAAATAAAAAATTAAGGTACTGCAACAAAGGATTATATATTCAATAGGTAGGAGTTTTCGGCAATTGGTCAAACAGAAATGAGCATAATATGACAAACAATGCCTAACTACCTATTTGATCGCCGCGCAAAACATTTGCAGTGACCCTTAACTTGACTCTAGCTATTATTTGAAGCGTAATAATTAATAAAAAAATGATCATACATCAACATAGTGTTATCTATACAAAAGTCGCAATTTTCCTAAGGTTCTTCGAGTAGAAATGAATTTAAGAACTTCAAATTAACTAACTACCTATTTGATCGATACATGGATTGACAATGCTTAATATTTCAAGATAACTAATAAATAAAAAATTAAGGTACTTCAACAAAGGATTATATATTCAATAGGTAGGAGTTTTCGGCAATTGGTCAAACAGAAATGAGCAAAATATGACAAAAAATGCCTAACTACCTATTTGATCGCCGCGGAAAACATTTGCAGTGATCCTTAACTTGACTCTAGCTATTATTTGAAACGTAAAACTAAATAAAAAAATGATCATACATCAACATAGTGTTATCTATACAAAAGTCGCAATTTTCCTATGGTTGTTCGAGTAGAAATGACTTCAAGAAGGTCAAATTAACTAACTACCTATTTGATCAATACATGGATTGACAATGCTTCATATTTCAAGATAACTAATGAATAAAAAATTAAGGTACTGCAACAAAGGATTATATATTCAATAGGTAGGAGTTTTCGGCAATTGGTCAAACAGAAATGAGCATAATATGACAAAAAATGCCTAACTACCTATTTGATCGCCGCGCAAAACATTTGCAGTGACCCTTAACTTGACTCTAGCTATTATTTGAAGCGTAATAATTAATAAAAAAATGATCATACATCAACATAGTGTTATCTATACAAAAGTCGCAATTTTCCTAAGGTTGTTCGAGTAGAAATGAATTTAAGAACTTCAAATTAACTAACTACCTATTTGATCGATACATGGATTGACAATGCTTAATATTTCAAGATAACTAATAAATAAAAAATTTGGATACTTCAACAATGGATTATATATTCAATAGGTAGGAGTTTTCGGCAATTCGTCAAACATAAATGAGCAAAATATGACAAAAAATGCCTAACTACCTATTTGATCGCCGCGCAAAACATTTGCAGTGATCCTTAACTTGACTCTAGCTATTATTTGAAACGTAAAACTAAATAAAAAAATGATCATACATCAACATAGTGTTATCTATACAAAAGTCGCAATTTTCCTATGGTTGTTCGAGTAGAAATGACTTCAAGAAGGTCAAATTAACTAACTACCTATTTGATCAATACATGGATTGACAATGCTTCATATTTCAAGATAACTAATAAATAAAAAATTAAGGTACTGCAACAAAGGATTATATATTCAATAGGTAGGAGTTTTCGGCAATTGGTCAAACAGAAATGAGCATAATATGACAAAAAATGCCTAACTACCTATTTGATCGCCGCGCAAAACATTTGCAGTGACCCTTAACTTGACTCTAGCTATTATTTGAAGAGTAATAATTAATAAAAAAAAATGATCATACATCAACATAGTGTTATCTATACAAAAGTCGCAATTTTCCTATGGTTGTTCGAGTAGAAATGACTTTAAGAAGGTCAAATTAACTAACTACCTATTTGATCGATACATGGATTGACAATGCTTCATATTTCAAGATAACTAATAAATAAAAAATTAAGGTACTGCAACAAAGGATTATATATTCAATAGGTAGGAGTTTTCGGCAATTGGTCAAACAGAAATGAGCATAATATGACAAACAATGCCTAACTACCTATTTGATCGCCGCGCAAAACATTTGCAGTGACCCTTAACTTGACTCTAGCTATTATTTGAAGCGTAATAATTAATAAAAAAATGATCATACATCAACATAGTGTTATCTATACAAAAGTCGCAATTTTCCTAAGGTTGTTCGAGTAGAAATGAATTTAAGAACTTCAAATTAACTAACTACCTATTTGATCGATACATGGATTGACAATGCTTAATATTTCAAGATAACTAATAAATAAAAAATTAAGGTACTTCAACAAAGGATTATATATTCAATAGGTAGGAGTTTTCGGCAATTGATCAAACAGAAATGAGCAAAATATGACAAAAAATGCCTAACTACCTATTTGATCGCCGCGCAAAACATTTGCAGTGATCCTTAACTTGACTCTAGCTATTATTTGAAACGTAATACTAAATAAAAAAATGATCATACATCAACATAGTGTTATCTATACAAAAGTCGTAATTTTCCTAAGGTTCTTCGAGTAGAAATGACTTTAGGAAGATCAAATTAACTAACTACCTATTTGTTCGATACATGGATTGACAATGCTTATTATTTCAAGATAACTAATAAATACAAAATTATTGTACTTCAACAATGGATTATATATTCAATAGGTAGGAGTTTTCGGCAATTTGTCAAACAGAATTGAGCAAAATATGACAAAAAATGCCAAACAAACTATTTGATCGCCGCGCAAAAAATTTGCGGTGATCCTTAACTTGACTCGACCAGTTAATTGAAGCGTAATAATTAATAAAAAAATGATTATACATCAACATAGTGTTATCTATACAAAAGTCACAATTTTCATAAGGTTCTTCGAGTAGAAATGACATTAAGAAGGTCAAATTAACTAACTACTTATTTGATCGATACATGGATTGACAATGCTTAATATTTCAAGATAACTAATAAATAAAAAATTTGGATACTTCAACAATGGATTATATATTCAATAGGTAGGAGTTTTCGGCAATTCGTCAAACATAAATGAGCAAAATATGACAAAAAATGCCTAACTACCTATTTGATCGCCGCGCAAAACATTTGCAGTGATCCTTAACTTGACTCTAGCTATTATTTGAAACGTAATAATTAATAAAAAAATGATCATACATCAACATAGTGTTATCTATACAAAAGTCGCAATTTTCCTATGGTTGTTCGAGTAGAAATGACTTTAAGAAGGTCAAATTAACTAACTACCTATTTGATCGATACATGGATTGACAATGCTTCATATTTCAAGATAACTAATAAATAAAAAATTAAGGTACTGCAACAAAGGATTATATATTCAATAGGTAGGAGTTTTCGGCAATTGGTCAAACAGAAATGAGCATAATATGACAAACAATGCCTAACTACCTATTTGATCGCCGCGCAAAACATTTGCAGTGATCCTTAACTTGACTCTAGCTATTATTTGAAGAGTAATAATTAATAAAAAAATGATCATACATCAACATAGTGTTATCTATACAAAAGTCGCAATTTTCCTAAGGTTGTTCGAGTAGAAATGACATTAAGAAGGTCAAATTAACTAACTACTTATTTGATCGATACATAGATTGACAATGCTTAATATTTCAAGATAACTAATAAATAAAAAATTAGGATACTTCTACAAAGGATTATATATTCAATAGAAG
Organism: Rhodomyrtus psidioides; assembly: GCA_021437785.1. Lineage (NCBI taxonomy): Eukaryota > Viridiplantae > Streptophyta > Magnoliopsida > Myrtales > Myrtaceae > Rhodomyrtus > Rhodomyrtus psidioides. Next base: position 2,266,886 of record JAILYB010000089.1, read on the forward strand.
GAGTTTTCGGCAATTGGTCATACAGAAATGAGCAAAATATGACAAAAAATGCCTAACTACCTATTTGATCGCCGCGCAAAACATTTGCAGTGATCGTTAACTTGACTTTTGCTATTATTTGAAGCGTAATAATAAATAAAAAAATGATCATACATCAACATAGTGTTATCTATACAAAAGTCGCAATTTTCCTAATGTTCTTCGAGTAGAAATGACTTTAAGAACGTCAAATTAACTAACTACCTATTTGATCGATACATGGATTGACAATGCTTAAAATTTCAAGATAACTAATAAATAAAAAATTAAGGTACTTCAACAAAGGATTATATATTCAATAGGTAGGAGTTTTCGGCAATTCGTCAAACAGAAATGAGCAAAATATGACAAAAAATGCCTAACTACCTATTTGATCGCCGCGGAAAACATTTGCAGTGATCCTTAACTTGACTCTAGCTATTATTTGAAACGTAAAACTAAATAAAAAAATGATCATACATCAACATAGTGTTATCTATACAAAAGTCGCAATTTTCCTATGGTTGTTCGAGTAGAAATGACTTTAAGAAGGTCAAATTAACTAACTACCTATTTGATCGATACATGGATTGACAATGCTTCATATTTCAAGATAACTAATAAATAAAAAATTAGGATACTTCAACAATGGATTATATATTCAATAGGTAGGAGTTTTCGGCAATTCGTCAAACAGAAATATGCAAAATATGACAAAAATGCCTAACTACCTATTTGATCGCCGCGCAAAACATTTGCAGTGATCCTTAACTTGACTCTAGATATTATTTGAAGCGTAATAATTAATAAAAAAATGATCATACATCAACATAGTGTTATCTATACAAAAGTCGCAATTTTCCTATGGTTGTTCGAGTAGAAATGACTTTAAGAAGGTCAAATTAACTAACTACCTATTTGATCGATACATGGATTGACAATGCTTCATATTTCAAGATAACTAATAAATAAAAAATTAAGGTACTGCAACAAAGGATTATATATTCAATAGGTAGGAGTTTTCGGCAATTGGTCAAACAGAAATGAGCAAAATATGACAAAAAATGCCTAACTACGTATTTGATCGCCGCGCAAAACATTTGCAGTGACCCTTAACTTGACTCTAGCTATTATTTGAAGCGTAATAATTAATAAAAAAATGATCATACATCAACATAGTGTTATTTATACAAAAGTCGCAATTTTCCTAAGGTTGTTCGAGTAGAAACGACTTTAAGAACGTAAAATTAACTAACTACCTATTTGATCGATACATGGATTGACAATGCTTAATATTTCAAGATAACTAATAAATAAAAAATTAAGGTACTTCAACAAAGGATTATATATTCAATAGGTAGGAGTTTTCGGCAATTGGTCAAACAGAAATGAGCAAAATATGACAAAAAATGCCTAACTACCTATTTGATCGCCGCGGAAAACATTTGCAGTGATCCTTAACTTGACTCTAGCTATTATTTGAAACGTAAAACTAAATAAAAAAATGATCATACATCAACATAGTGTTATCTATACAAAAGTCGCAATTTTCCTATGGTTGTTCGAGTAGAAATGACTTCAAGAAGGTCAAATTAACTAACTACCTATTTGATCAATACATGGATTGACAATGCTTCATATTTCAAGATAACTAATAAATAAAAAATTAAGGTACTGCAACAAAGGATTATATATTCAATAGGTAGGAGTTTTCGGCAATTGGTCAAACAGAAATGAGCATAATATGACAAAAAATGCCTAACTACCTATTTGATCGCCGCGCAAAACATTTGCAGTGACCCTTAACTTGACTCTAGCTATTATTTGAAGAGTAATAATTAATAAAAAAAATGATCATACATCAACATAGTGTTATCTATACAAAAGTCGCAATTTTCCTATGGTTGTTCGAGTAGAAATGACTTTAAGAAGGTCAAATTAACTAACTACCTATTTGATCGATACATGGATTGACAATGCTTCATATTTCAAGATAACTAATAAATAAAAAATTAAGGTACTGCAACAAAGGATTATATATTCAATAGGTAGGAGTTTTCGGCAATTGGTCAAACAGAAATGAGCATAATATGACAAACAATGCCTAACTACCTATTTGATCGCCGCGCAAAACATTTGCAGTGACCCTTAACTTGACTCTAGCTATTATTTGAAGCGTAATAATTAATAAAAAAATGATCATACATCAACATAGTGTTATCTATACAAAAGTCGCAATTTTCCTAAGGTTGTTCGAGTAGAAATGAATTTAAGAACTTCAAATTAACTAACTACCTATTTGATCGATACATGGATTGACAATGCTTAATATTTCAAGATAACTAATAAATAAAAAATTAAGGTACTTCAACAAAGGATTATATATTCAATAGGTAGGAGTTTTCGGCAATTGATCAAACAGAAATGAGCAAAATATGACAAAAAATGCCTAACTACCTATTTGATCGCCGCGCAAAACATTTGCAGTGATCCTTAACTTGACTCTAGCTATTATTTGAAACGTAATACTAAATAAAAAAATGATCATACATCAACATAGTGTTATCTATACAAAAGTCGTAATTTTCCTAAGGTTCTTCGAGTAGAAATGACTTTAGGAAGATCAAATTAACTAACTACCTATTTGTTCGATACATGGATTGACAATGCTTATTATTTCAAGATAACTAATAAATACAAAATTATTGTACTTCAACAATGGATTATATATTCAATAGGTAGGAGTTTTCGGCAATTTGTCAAACAGAATTGAGCAAAATATGACAAAAAATGCCAAACAAACTATTTGATCGCCGCGCAAAAAATTTGCGGTGATCCTTAACTTGACTCGACCAGTTAATTGAAGCGTAATAATTAATAAAAAAATGATTATACATCAACATAGTGTTATCTATACAAAAGTCACAATTTTCATAAGGTTCTTCGAGTAGAAATGACATTAAGAAGGTCAAATTAACTAACTACTTATTTGATCGATACATGGATTGACAATGCTTAATATTTCAAGATAACTAATAAATAAAAAATTTGGATACTTCAACAATGGATTATATATTCAATAGGTAGGAGTTTTCGGCAATTCGTCAAACATAAATGAGCAAAATATGACAAAAAATGCCTAACTACCTATTTGATCGCCGCGCAAAACATTTGCAGTGATCCTTAACTTGACTCTAGCTATTATTTGAAACGTAATAATTAATAAAAAAATGATCATACATCAACATAGTGTTATCTATACAAAAGTCGCAATTTTCCTATGGTTGTTCGAGTAGAAATGACTTTAAGAAGGTCAAATTAACTAACTACCTATTTGATCGATACATGGATTGACAATGCTTCATATTTCAAGATAACTAATAAATAAAAAATTAAGGTACTGCAACAAAGGATTATATATTCAATAGGTAGGAGTTTTCGGCAATTGGTCAAACAGAAATGAGCATAATATGACAAACAATGCCTAACTACCTATTTGATCGCCGCGCAAAACATTTGCAGTGATCCTTAACTTGACTCTAGCTATTATTTGAAGAGTAATAATTAATAAAAAAATGATCATACATCAACATAGTGTTATCTATACAAAAGTCGCAATTTTCCTAAGGTTGTTCGAGTAGAAATGACATTAAGAAGGTCAAATTAACTAACTACTTATTTGATCGATACATAGATTGACAATGCTTAATATTTCAAGATAACTAATAAATAAAAAATTAGGATACTTCTACAAAGGATTATATATTCAATAGAAGGAGTTTTCGGCAATTGGTCATACAGAAATGAGCAAAATATGACAAAAAATGCCTAACTACCTATTTGATCGCCGCGCAAAACATTTGCAGTGATCGTTAACTTGACTTTTGCTATTATTTGAAGCGTAATAATAAATAAAAAAATGATCATACATCAACATAGTGTTATCTATACAAAAGTCGCAATTTTCCTAATGTTCTTCGAGTAGAAATGACTTTAAGAACGTCAAATTAACTAACTACCTATTTGATCGATACATGGATTGACAATGCTTAAAATTTCAAGATAACTAATAAATAAAAAATTAAGGTACTTCAACAAAGGATTATATATTCAATAGGTAGGAGTTTTCGGCAATTCGTCAAACAGAAATGAGCAAAATATGACAAAAAATGCCTAACTACCTATTTGATCGCCGCGGAAAACATTTGCAGTGATCCTTAACTTGACTCTAGCTATTATTTGAAACGTAAAACTAAATAAAAAAATGATCATACATCAACATAGTGTTATCTATACAAAAGTCGCAATTTTCCTATGGTTGTTCGAGTAGAAATGACTTTAAGAAGGTCAAATTAACTAACTACCTATTTGATCGATACATGGATTGACAATGCTTCATATTTCAAGATAACTAATAAATAAAAAATTAGGATACTTCAACAATGGATTATATATTCAATAGGTAGGAGTTTTCGGCAATTCGTCAAACAGAAATATGCAAAATATGACAAAAATGCCTAACTACCTATTTGATCGCCGCGCAAAACATTTGCAGTGATCCTTAACTTGACTCTAGATATTATTTGAAGCGTAATAATTAATAAAAAAATGATCATACATCAACATAGTGTTATCTATACAAAAGTCGCAATTTTCCTATGGTTGTTCGAGTAGAAATGACTTTAAGAAGGTCAAATTAACTAACTACCTATTTGATCGATACATGGATTGACAATGCTTCATATTTCAAGATAACTAATAAATAAAAAATTAAGGTACTGCAACAAAGGATTATATATTCAATAGGTAGGAGTTTTCGGCAATTGGTCAAACAGAAATGAGCAAAATATGACAAAAAATGCCTAACTACGTATTTGATCGCCGCGCAAAACATTTGCAGTGACCCTTAACTTGACTCTAGCTATTATTTGAAGCGTAATAATTAATAAAAAAATGATCATACATCAACATAGTGTTATTTATACAAAAGTCGCAATTTTCCTAAGGTTGTTCGAGTAGAAACGACTTTAAGAACGTAAAATTAACTAACTACCTATTTGATCGATACATGGATTGACAATGCTTAATATTTCAAGATAACTAATAAATAAAAAATTAAGGTACTTCAACAAAGGATTATATATTCAATAGGTAGGAGTTTTCGGCAATTGGTCAAACAGAAATGAGCAAAATATGACAAAAAATGCCTAACTACCTATTTGATCGCCGCGGAAAACATTTGCAGTGATCCTTAACTTGACTCTAGCTATTATTTGAAACGTAAAACTAAATAAAAAAATGATCATACATCAACATAGTGTTATCTATACAAAAGTCGCAATTTTCCTATGGTTGTTCGAGTAGAAATGACTTCAAGAAGGTCAAATTAACTAACTACCTATTTGATCAATACATGGATTGACAATGCTTCATATTTCAAGATAACTAATAAATAAAAAATTAAGGTACTCCAACAAAGGATTATATATTCAATAGGTAGGAGTTTTCGGCAATTGGTCAAACAGAAATGAGCATAATATGACAAAAAATGCCTAACTACCTATTTGATCGCCGCGCAAAACATTTGCAGTGACCCTTAACTTGACTCTAGCTATTATTTGAAGAGTAATAATTAATAAAAAAAATGATCATACATCAACATAGTGTTATCTATACAAAAGTCGCAATTTTCCTATGGTTGTTCGAGTAGAAATGACTTTAAGAAGGTCAAATTAACTAACTACCTATTTGATCGATACATGGATTGACAATGCTTCATATTTCAAGATAACTAATAAATAAAAAATTAAAGTACTGCAACAAAGGATTATATATTCAATAGGTAGGAGTTTTCGGCAATTGGTCAAACAGAAATGAGCATAATATGACAAACAATGCCTAACTACCTATTTGATCGCCGCGCAAAACATTTGCAGTGACCCTTAACTTGACTCTAGCTATTATTTGAAGCGTAATAATTAATAAAAAAATGATCATACATCAACATAGTGTTATCTATACAAAAGTCGCAATTTTCCTAAGGTTGTTCGAGTAGAAATGAATTTAAGAACTTCAAATTAACTAACTACCTATTTGATCGATACATGGATTGACAATGCTTAATATTTCAAGATAACTAATAAATAAAAAATTAAGGTACTTCAACAAAGGATTATATATTCAATAGGTAGGAGTTTTCGGCAATTGATCAAACAGAAATGAGCAAAATATGACAAAAAATGCCTAACTACCTATTTGATCGCCGCGCAAAACATTTGCAGTGATCCTTAACTTGACTCTAGCTATTATTTGAAACGTAATACTAAATAAAAAAATGATCATACATCAACATAGTGTTATCTATACAAAAGTCGTAATTTTCCTAAGGTTCTTCGAGTAGAAATCACTTTAGGAAGATCAAATTAACTAACTACCTATTTGTTCGATACATGGATTGACAATGCTTATTATTTCAAGATAACTAATAAATACAAAATTATTGTACTTCAACAATGGATTATATATTCAATAGGTAGGAGTTTTCGGCAATTCGTCAAATAGAATTGAGCAAAATATGACAAAAAATGCCAAACAAACTATTTGATCGCCGCGCAAAAAATTTGCAGTGATCCTTAACTTGACTCGACCAGTTAATTGAAGCGTAATAATTAATAAAAAAATGATTATACATCAACATAGTGTTATCTATACAAAAGTCACAATTTTCATAAGGTTTTTCGAGTAGAAATGACATTAAGAAGGTCAAATTAACTAACTACTTATTTGATCGATACATGGATTGACAATGCTTAATATTTCAAGATAACTAATAAATAAAAAATTTGGATACTTCAACAATGGATTATATATTCAATAGGTAGGAGTTTTCGGCAATTCGTCAAACATAAATGAGCAAAATATGACAAAAAATGCCTAACTACCTATTTGATCGCCGCGCAAAACATTTGCAGTGATCCTTAACTTGACTCTAGCTATTATTTGAAACGTAATAATTAATAAAAAAATGATCATACATCAACATAGTGTTATCTATACAAAAGTCGCAATTTTCCTATGGTTGTTCGAGTAGAAATGACTTTAAGAAGGTCAAATTAACTAACTACCTATTTGATCGATACATGGATTGACAATGCTTCATATTTCAAGATAACTAATAAATAAAAAATTAAGGTACTGCAACAAAGGATTATATATTCAATAGGTAGGAGTTTTCGGCAATTGGTCAAACAGAAATGAGCATAATATGACAAACAATGCCTAACTACCTATTTGATCGCCGCGCAAAACATTTGCAGTGACCCTTAACTTGACTCTAGCTATTATTTGAAGCGTAATAATTAATAAAAAAATGATCATACATCAACATAGTGTTATTTATACAAAAGTCGCAATTTTCCTAAGGTTGTTCGTGTAGAAATGACTTTAAGAACGTAAAATTAACTAACTACCTATTTGATCGATACATGGATTGACAATGCCTAATATTTCAAGATAACTAATAAATAAAAAATTAAGGTACTTCAACAAAGGATTATATATTCAATAGGTAGGAGTTTTCGGCAATTGGTCAAACAGAAATGAGCAAAATATGACAAAAAATGCCTACCTACCTATTTGATCGCCGCGGAAAACATTTGCAGTGATCCTTAACTTGACTCTAGCTATTATTTGAAACGTAAAACTAAATAAAAAAATGATCATACATCAACATAGTGTTATCTATACAAAAGTCGTAATTTTCCTAAGGTTCTTCGAGTAGAAAAGACTTTAGGAAGGTCAAATTAACTAACTATCTATTTGATCGATACATGGATTGACAATGCTTATTATTTCAAGATAACTAATAAATACAAAATTAGGGCAATTCAACAATGGATTATATATTCAATAGATAGGAGTTTTCAGCAATTCGTCAAACAGAATTGAGCAAAATATGACAAAAAATGCCAAACAAACTATTTGATCGCCGCACAAAAAATTTGCAGTGATCCTTAACTTGACTCTACCAGTTATTTTAAGAGTAATAATTAATAAAAAAATGATCATACATCAACATAGTGTTATCTATATAAAAGTCTCATTTTTCCTAAGGTTGTTCGAGTAGAAATGACTTTAAGAAGGTCAAATTAACTAACTACCTATTTGATCGATACATGGATTGACAATGCTTAATATTTCAAGATAACTAATAAATAAAAAATTAGGATACTTCAACAAAGGATTATATATTCAATAGATAGGAGTTTTCGGCAATTGGTCATACAGAAATGAGCAAAATATGACAAAAAATGCCTAACTACCTATTTGATCGCCGCGCAAAACATTTGCAGTGATCGTTAACTTGACTTTTGCTATTATTTGAAGCGTAATAATAAATTAAAAAATGATCAAACATCAACATAGTGTTATCTATACAAAAGTCGCAATTTTCCTAATGTTCTTCGAGTAGAAATGACTTTAAGAAGGTCAAATTAACTAACTACCTATTTGATCGATACATGGATTGACAATGCTTAACATTTCAAGATAACTAATAAATAAAAAATTAAGGTACTTCAACAAAGGATTATATATTCAATAGGTTGGAGTTTTCCGCAATTCGTCAAACAGAAATGAGCAAAATATGACAAAAAATGCCTAACTACCTATTTGATCGCGGCGCAAAATATTTGCGGTGATCCTTAACTTGACTCTAGCAATTATTTTAAGAGTAATAATTAATAAAAAAATGATCATACATCAACACAGTGTTATCTATACAAAAGTCGCAATTTTCTTAATGTTCTTCGAGTAGAAATGACTTTAGGAAGGTCAAATTAACTAACTACCTATTTGATCGATACATGGATTGACAATGCTTAATATTTCAAGATAACTAATAAATAAAAAATTAGGATACTTCAACAAAGGATTATATATTCAATAGGTTGGAGTTTTCGGCAATTCGTCAAACAGAAATGAGCAAAATATGACAAAAAATGCCTAACTACCTATTTGATCGCGGCGCAAAATATTTGCAGTGATCCTTAACTTGACTCTAGCTATTATTTGAAGAGTAATAATTAATAAAAAAATGATCATACATCAACATAGTGTTATCTATACAAAAGTCTCATTTTTCCTAAGGTTGTTCGAGTAGAAATGACATTAAGAAGGTCAAATTAACTAACTACTTATTTGATCGATACATGGATTGACAATGCTTAATATTTCAAGATAACAAATAAATAAAAAATTAGGATACTTCAACAATGGATTATATATTCAATAGGTAGGAGTTTTCGGCAATTCGTCAAACAGAAATGAGCAAAATATGACAAAAAATGCCTAACTACCTATTTGATCGCCCCGCAAAACATTTGCAGTGATCCTTAACTTGACTCTAGATATTATTTGAAGCGTAATAATTAATAAAAAAATGATCATACATTAACATAGTGTTATCTATACAAAAGTCGCAATTTTCCTATGGTTGTTCGAGTAGAAATGAATTTAAGAAGGTCAAATTAACTAACTACCTATTTGATCGATACATGGATTGACAATGCTTAATATTTCAAGATAACTCATAAATAAAAAATTAAGGTACTGCAACAAAGGATTATATATTCAATAGGTAGGAGTTTTCGGCAATTCGTCAAACAGAAATGAGCAAACTATGACAAAAAATGCCTAACTACCTATTTGATCGCCGAGCAAAACATTTGCAGTGATCCTTAACTTGACTCTAGCTATTATTTGAAGAGTAATAATTAATAAAAAAATGATCATACATCAACATAGTGTTATCTATACAAAAGTCGCAATTTTCCTAAGGTTGTTCGAGTAGAAATGACATTAAGAAGGTCAAATTAACTAACTACTTATTTGATCGATACATGGATTGACAATGCTTAATATTTCAAGATAACTAATAAATAAAAAATTAGGAAACTTCAACAATGGATTATATATTCAATAGGTAGGAGTTTTCGGCAATTCGTCAAACAGAAATGAGCAAAATATGACAAAAAATGCCTAACTACCTGTTTGATCGCCGCGCAAAACATTTGCAGTGATCCTTAACTTGACTCTAGATATTATTTGAAGCGTAATAATTAATAAAAAAATGATCATACATCAACATAGTGTTATCTATACAAAAGTCGCAATTTTCCTATTGTTGTTCGAGTAGAAATGACTTTAAGAAGGTCAAATTAACTAACTACCTATTTGATCGATACATGGATTGACAATGCTTAATATTTCAAGATAACTAATAAATAAAAAATTAAGGTACTGCAACAAAGGATTATATATTCAATAGGTAGGAGTTTTCGGCAATTGGTCAAACAGAAATGAGCATAATATGACAAAAAATGCCTAACTACCTATTTGATCGCCGCGCAAAACATTTGCAGTGACCCTTAACTTGACTTTTGCTATTATTTGAAGCGTATTAATAAATAAAAAAATTATCATTCATCAACATAGTATTATCTATACAAAAGTCGCAATTTTCCTAATGTTCTTCGAGTAGAAATGACTTTAAGAAGGTCAAATTAACTAACTACCTATTTGATCGATACATGGATTGACAATGCTTAAAATTTCAAGATAACTAATAAATAAAAAATTAAGGTACTTCAACAAAGGATTATATATTCAATAGGTAGGAGTTTTCGGCAATTCGTCAAACAGAAATGAGCAAAATATGACAAAAAATACCTAACTAACTATTTGATCGCCGCGCAAAACATTTGCAGTGATCCTTAACTTGACTCTAGCTATTATTTGAAGAGTAATAATTAATAAAAAAATGATCATACATCAACATAGTGTTATCTATACAAAAGTCTCAATTTTCCTAAGGTTGTTCGAGTAGAAATGACATTAAGAAGGTCAAATTAACTAACTACTTATTTGATCGATACATGGATTGACAATGCTTAATATTTCAAGATAACAAATAAATAAAAAATTAGGATACTTCAACAATGGATTATATATTCAATAGGTAGGAGTTTTCGGCAATTCGTCAAACAGAAATGAGCAAAATATGACAAAAAATGCCTAACTACCTATTTTATCGCCGCGCAAAACATTTGCAGTGATCCTTAACTTGACTCTAGCTATTATTTGAAGAGTAATAATTAATAAAAAAAATGATCATACATCAACATAGTGTTATCTATACAAAAGTCGCAATTTTCCTAAGTTTGTTCGAGTAGAAATGACATTAAGAAGGTCAAATTAACTAACTACTTATTTGATCGATACATGGATTGACAATGCTTAATATTTCAAGATAACTAATAAATAAAAAATTAGGATACTTCAACAATGGATTATATATTCAATAGGTAGGAGTTTTCGGCAATACGTAAAACAGAAATGAGCAAAATATGACAACAAATGCCTAACTACCTATTTGATCGCCGCGCAAAACATTTGCAGTGATCCTTAACTTGACTCTAGATATTATTTGAAGCGTAATAATTAATAAAAAAAATGATCATACATCAACATAGTGTTATCTATACAAAAGTCGCAATTTTCCTATGGTTGTTCGAGTAGAAATGAATTTAAGAAGGTCAAATTAACTAACTACCTATTTGATCGATACATGGATTGACAATGCTTAATATTTCAAGATAACAAATAAATAAAAAATTAAGGTACTGCAACAAAGGATTATATATTCAATAGGTAGGAGTTTTCGGCAATTGGTCAAACAGAAATGAGCATAATATGACAAAAAATGCCTAACTACCTATTTGATCGCCGCACAAAACATTTGCAGTGACCCTTAACTTGACTCTAGCTATTATTTGAAGCGTAATAATTAATAAAAAAAATGATCATACATCAACATAGTGTTATTTATACAAAAGTCACAATTTTCCTAAGGTTGTTCCAGTAGAAATGACTTTAAGAACGTCAAATTAACTAACTACCTATTTGATCGATACATGGATTGACAATGCTTAATATTTCAAGATAACTAATAAATAAAAAATTAAGGTACTTCAACAAAGGATTATATATTCAATAGGTAGGAGTTTTCGGCAATTGGTCAAACAGAAATGAACAAAATATGACAAAAAATGCCTAACTACCTATTTGATCGCCGAGCAAAACATTTGCAGTGATCCTTAACTTGACTCTAGCTATTATTTGAAGAGTAATAATTAATAAAAAAATGATCATACATCAACATAGTGTTATCTATACAAAAGTCGCAATTTTCCTAAGGTTGTTCGAGTAGAAATGACATTAAGAAGGTCAAATTAACTAACTACTTATTTGATCGATACATGGATTGACAATGCTTAATATTTCAAGATAACAAATAAATAAAAAATTAGGATACTTCAACAATGGATTATATATTCAATAGGTAGGAGTTTTCGGCAATTCGTCAAACAGAAATGAGCAAAATATGACAAAAAATGCCTAACTACCTATTTTATCGCCGCGCAAAACATTTGCAGTGATCCTTAACTTGACTCTAGCTATTATTTGAAGAGTAATAATTAATAAAAAAAATGATCATACATCAACATAGTGTTATCTATACAAAAGTCGCAATTTTCCTAAGTTTGTTCGAGTAGAAATGACATTAAGAAGGTCAAATTAACTAACTACTTATTTGATCGATACATGGATTGACAATGCTTAATATTTCAAGATAACTAATAAATAAAAAATTAGGATACTTCAACAATGGATTATATATTCAATAGGTAGGAGTTTTCGGCAATTCGTCAAACAGAAATGAGCAAAATATGACAAAAAATGCCTAACTACCTATTTTATCGCCGCGCAAAACATTTGCAGTGATCCTTAACTTGACTCTAGCTATTATTTGAAGAGTAATAATTAATAAAAAAAATGATCATACATCAACATAGTGTTATCTATACAAAAGTCGCAATTTTCCTAAGTTTGTTCGAGTAGAAATGACATTAAGAAGGTCAAATTAACTAACTACTTATTTGATCGATACATGGATTGACAATGCTTAATATTTCAAGATAACTAATAAATAAAAAATTAGGATACTTCAACAATGGATTATATATTCAATAGGTAGGAGTTTTCGGCAATACGTAAAACAGAAATGAGCAAAATATGACAACAAATGCCTAACTACCTATTTGATCGCCGCGCAAAACATTTGCAGTGATCCTTAACTTGACTCTAGATATTATTTGAAGCGTAATAATTAATAAAAAAAATGATCATACATCAACATAGTGTTATCTATACAAAAGTCGCAATTTTCCTATGGTTGTTCGAGTAGAAATGAATTTAAGAAGGTCAAATTAACTAACTACCTATTTGATCGATACATGGATTGACAATGCTTAATATTTCAAGATAACAAATAAATAAAAAATTAAGGTACTGCAACAAAGGATTATATATTCAATAGGTAGGAGTTTTCGGCAATTGGTCAAACAGAAATGAGCATAATATGACAAAAAATGCCTAACTACCTATTTGATCGCCGCACAAAACATTTGCAGTGACCCTTAACTTGACTCTAGCTATTATTTGAAGCGTAATAATTAATAAAAAAAATGATCATACATCAACATAGTGTTATTTATACAAAAGTCACAATTTTCCTAAGGTTGTTCCAGTAGAAATGACTTTAAGAACGTCAAATTAACTAACTACCTATTTGATCGATACATGGATTGACAATGCTTAATATTTCAAGATAACTAATAAATAAAAAATTAAGGTACTTCAACAAAGGATTATATATTCAATAGGTAGGAGTTTTCGGCAATTGGTCAAACAGAAATGAACAAAATATGACAAAAAATGCCTAACTACCTATTTGATCGCCGAGCAAAACATTTGCAGTGATCCTTAACTTGACTCTAGCTATTATTTGAAGAGTAATAATTAATAAAAAAATGATCATACATCAACATAGTGTTATCTATACAAAAGTCGCAATTTTCCTAAGGTTGTTCGAGTAGAAATGACATTAAGAAGGTCAAATTAACTAACAACTTATTTGATCGATACATGGATTGACAATGCTTAATATTTCAAGATAACAAATAACTGAAAAATTAGGATACTTCAACAATGGATTATATATTCAATAGGTAGGAGTTTTCGGCAATTCGTCAAACAGAAATGAGCAAAATATGACAAAAAATGCCTAACTACCTATTTGATCGCGGCGCAAAATATTTGCGGTGATCCTTAACTTGACTCTAGCAATTATTTTAAGAATAATAATTAATAAAAAAATGATCATACATCAACATAGTGTTATCTATACAAAAGTCGCAATTTTCTTAATGTTCTTCGAGTAGAAATGACTTTAGGAAGGTCAAATTAACTAACTACCTATTTGATCGATACATGGATTGACAATGCTTAATATTTCAAGATAACTAATAAATAAAAAATTAGGGTACTTCAACAAAGGATTATATATTCAATAGGTTGGAGTTTTCGGCAATTCATCAAACAGAAATGAGCAAAATATAACAAAAAATGCCTAACTACCTATTTGATCGCGGCGCAAAATATTTGCAGTGATCCTTAACTTGACTCTAGCTATTATTTTAAGAGTAATAATTAATAAAAAAATGATCATACATCAACATAGTGTTATCTATACAAAAGTCTCATTTTTCCTAAGGTTGTTCGAGTAGAAATGACTTTAAGAAGGTAAAATTAACTAACTACCTATTCGATCGATACATGGATTGACAATGCTTATTATTTCAAGATAACTAATAAATACAAAATTAGGGTACTTCAACAATGGATTATATATTCAATAGGTATGAGTTTTCGGCAATTCGTCAAACAGAATTGAGCAAAATATGACAAAAAATGCCAAACAAACTATTTGATCGCCGAGCAAAAAATTTGCAGTGATCCTTAACTTGACTCTACCGGCTAATTGAAGCATAATAATTAATAAAAAAATGATTATACATCAACATAGTGTTATCTATACAAAAGTTGCAATTTTCATAAGGTTCTTCGAGTAGAAATGACTTTAAGACGGTAAAATTAACTAACTACCTATTTGATCGATACATGGATTGACAATGCTTAAAATTTCAAGATAACGAATAAATAAAAAATTGGGATACTTCAAGAAAGGATTATATATTCAATAGGTAGGAGTTTTCGGCAATTCGTCAAACAAAAATGAGCAAAATATGACAAAAAATGCCTAACTACCTATTGGATCATCGCGCAAAACATTTGCAGTGATCTTTAACTCGACTCTTGCTATTATTTAAAGCGTAACAATTAAATAAAAAAATGATCATACATCAACATAATGTTATCTATACAAAAGTCGCAATTTTCTTAATGTTCTTCGAGTACAAATGACTTTAGGAAGGTCAAATTAACTAACTACCTATTTGATCGATACATGGATTGACAATGCTTAATATTTCAAGATAAATAATAAATAAAAAATTAGGGTACTTCAACAAAGGATTATATATTCAATAGGTTGGAGTTTTCGGCAATTCGTCAAACAGAAATGAGCAAAATATGACAAAAAATGCCTAACTACCTATTTGATTGCGGCGCAAAATATTTGCAGTGATCCTTAACTTGACTCTAGCTATTATTTTAACAGTAATAATTAATGAAAAAATGATCATACATCAACATAGTGTTATCTATACAAAAGTCTCATTTTTCCTAAGGTTGTTCGAGTAGAAATGACTTTAAGAAGGTCAAATTAACTAACTACTTATTTGATCGATACATGGATTGACAATGCTTAATATTTCAAGATAACAAATAAATAAAAAATTAGTATACTTCAACAATGGATTATATATTCAATAGGTAGGAGTTTTCGGCAATTCGTCAAACAGAAATGAGCAAAATATGACAAAAAATGCCTAACTAATTATTTGATCGCCGCGCAAAACATTTGCAGAGATCCTTAACATGACTCTAGCTATTATTTGAAGCGTAATAATAAATAAAAAAATGATCATACATCAACATAGTGTTATCTACACAAAAGTCGCAATTTTCCTAATGTTCTTCGAGTAGAAATGACTTTAAGAAGGTCAAATTAACTAACTACCTATTTGATCGATACATGGATTGACAATGCTTAAAATTTCAAGATAACTAATAAATAAAAAATTAAGGTACTTCAACAAAGGATTATATATTCAATAGGTAGGAGTTTTCGGCAATTCGTCAAACAGAAATGAGCAAAATATGACAAAAAATGCCTAACTACCTATTTGATCGCCGCGCAAAACATTTGCAGTGATCCTTAACTTGACTCTAGCTATTATTTGAAGAGTAATAATTAATAAAAAAATGATCATACATCAACATAGTGTTATCTATACAAAAGTCTCATTTTTCCTAAGGTTGTTCGAGTAGAAATGACATTAAGAAGGTCAAATTAACTAACTACTTATTTGATCGATACATGGATTGACAATGCTTAATATTTCAAGATAACAAATAAATAAAAAATTAGGATACTTCAACAATGGATTATATATTCAATAGGTAGGAGTTTTCGGCAATTCGTCAAACAGAAATGAGCAAAATATGACAAAAAATGCCTAACTACCTATTTGATCGCCGCGCAAAACATTTGCAGTGATCCTTAACTTGACTCTAGATATTATTTGAAGCGTAATAATTAATAAAAAAATGATCATACATTAACATAGTGTTATCTATACAAAAGTCGAAATTTTCCTATGGTTGTTCGAGTAGAAATGAATTTAAGAAGGTCAAATTAACTAACTACCTATTTGATCGATACATGGATTGACAATGCTTAATATTTCAAGATAACTCATAAATAAAAAATTAAGGTACTGCAACAAAGGATTATATATTCAATAGGTAGGAGTTTTCGGCAATTGGTCAAACAGAAATGAGCATAATATGACAAAAAATGCCTAACTACCTATTTGATCGCCGCGCAAAACATTTGCAGTGACCCTTAACTTGACTCTAGCTATTATTTGAAGCGTAATAATTAATAAAAAAATGATCATACATCAACATAGTGTTATTTATACAAAAGTCGCATTTTTCCTAAGGTTGTTCGAGTAGAAATGACTTTAAGAACGTCAAATTAACTAACTACCTATTTGATCGTTACATGGATTGACAATGCTTAATATTTCAAGATAACAAATAAATAAAAAATTAGGATACTTCAACAATGGATTATATATTTAATAGGTAGGAGTTTTCGGCAATTCGTCAAACAGAAATGAGCAAAATATGACAAAAAATGCATAACTAACTATTTGATCGCCGCGCAAAACATTTGCAGTGATCCTTAACTTGACTCTAGCTATTATTTGAAGAGTAATAATTAATAAAAAAAATGATCATACATCAACATAGTGTTATCTATACAAAAGTCGCAATTTTCCTAAGGTTGTTCGAGTAGAAATGACATTAAGATGGTCAAATTAACTAACTACTTATTTGATCGATACATGGATTGACAATGCTTAATATTTCAAGATAACTAATAAATAAAAAATTAGGACACTTCAACAATGGATTATATATTCAATAGGTAGGAGTTTTCGGCAATTCGTCAAACAGAAATGAGCAAAATATGACAAAAAATGCCTAACTACCTATTTGATCGCCGCGCAAAACATTTGCAGTGATCCTTAACTTGACTCTAGCTATTATTTGAAGAGTAATAATTAATAAAAAAATGATCATACATCAACATAGTGTTATCTATACAAAAGTCGCAATTTTCCTAAGGTTGTTCGAGTAGAAATGACATTAAGAAGGTCAAATTAACTAACTACTTATTTGATCGATACATGGATTGACAATGCTTAATATTTCAAGATAACTAATAAATAAAAAATTAGGAAACTTCAACAATGGATTATATATTCAATAGGTAGGAGTTTTCGGCAATTCGTCAAACAGAAATGAGCAAAATATGACAAAAAATGCCTAACTACCTATTTGATCGCCGCGCAAAACATTTGCAGTGATCCTTAACTTGACTCTAGATATTATTTGAAGCGTAATAATTAATAAAAAAATGATCATACATCAACATAGTGTTATCTATACAAAAGTCGCAATTTTCCTATTGTTGTTCGAGTAGAAATGACTTTAAGAAGGTCAAATTAACTAACTACCTATTTGATCGATACATGGATTGACAATGCTTAATATTTCAAGATAATTAATAAATAAAAAATTAAGGTAATGCAACAAAGGATTATATATTCAATAGGTAGGAGTTTTCGGCAATTGGTCAAACAGAAATGAGCATAATATGACAAAAAATGCCTAACTACCTATTTGATCGCCGCGCAAAACATTTGCAGTGACCCTTAACTTGACTTTTGCTATTATTTGAAGCGTAATAATAAATAAAAAAATTATCATTCATCAACATAGTATTATCTATACAAAAGTCGCAATTTTCCTAATGTTCTTCGAGTAGAAATGACTTTAAGAAGGTCAAATTAACTAACTACCTATTTGATCGATACATGGATTGACAATGCTTAAAATTTCAAGATAACTAATAAATAAAAAATTAAGGTACTTCAACAAAGGATTATATATTCAATAGGTAGGAGTTTTCGGCAATTCGTCAAACAGAAATGAGCAAAATATGACAAAAAATACCTAACTAACTATTTGATCGCCGCGCAAAACATTTGCAGTGATCCTTAACTTGACTCTAGATATTATTTGAAGCGTAATAATTAATAAAAAAATGATCATACATTAACATAGTGTTATCTATACAAAAGTCGCAATTTTCCTATGGTTGTTCGAGTAGAAATGAATTTAAGAAGGTCAAATTAACTAACTACCTATTTGATCGATACATGGATTGACAATGCTTAATATTTCAAGATAACTCATAAATAAAAAATTAAGGTACTGCAACAAAGGATTATATATTCAATAGGTAGGAGTTTTCGGCAATTGGTCAAACAGAAATGAGCATAATATGACAAAAAATGCCTAACTACCTATTTGATCGCCGCGCAAAACATTTGCAGTGACCCTTAACTTGACTCTAGCTATTATTTGAAGCGTAATAATTAATAAAAAAATGATCATACATCAACATAGTGTTATTTATACAAAAGTCGCATTTTTCCTAAGGTTGTTCGAGTAGAAATGACTTTAAGAACGTCAAATTAACTAACTACCTATTTGATCGTTACATGGATTGACAATGCTTAATATTTCAAGATAACAAATAAATAAAAAATTAGGATACTTCAACAATGGATTATATATTTAATAGGTAGGAGTTTTCGGCAATTCGTCAAACAGAAATGAGCAAAATATGACAAAAAATGCATAACTAACTATTTGATCGCCGCGCAAAACATTTGCAGTGATCCTTAACTTGACTCTAGCTATTATTTGAAGAGTAATAATTAATAAAAAAAATGATCATACATCAACATAGTGTTATCTATACAAAAGTCGCAATTTTCCTAAGGTTGTTCGAGTAGAAATGACATTAAGAAGGTCAAATTAACTAACTACTTATTTGATCGATACATGGATTGACAATGCTTAATATTTCAAGATAACTAATAAATAAAAAATTAGGACACTTCAACAATGGATTATATATTCAATAGGTAGGAGTTTTCGGCAATTCGTCAAACAGAAATGAGCAAAATATGACAAAAAATGCCTAACTACCTATTTGATCGCCGCGCAAAACATTTGCAGTGATCCTTAACTTGACTCCAGCTATTATTTGAAGAGTAATAATTAATAAAAAAATGATCATACATCAACATAGTGTTATCTATACAAAAGTCGCAATTTTCCTAAGGTTGTTCGAGTAGAAATGACATTAAGAAGGTCAAATTAACTAACTACTTATTTGATCGATACATGGATTGACAATGCTTAATATTTCAAGATAACTAATAAATAAAAAATTAGGAAACTTCAACAATGGATTATATATTCAATAGGTAGGAGTTTTCGGCAATTCGTCAAACAGAAATGAGCAAAATATGACAAAAAATGCCTAACTACTTGTTTGATCGCCGCGCAAAACATTTGCAGTGATCCTTAACTTGACTCTAGATATTATTTGAAGCGTAATAATTAATAAAAAAATGATCATACATCAACATAGTGTTATCTATACAAAAGTCGCAATTTTCCTATTGTTGTTCGAGTAGAAATGACTTTAAGAAGGTCAAATTAACTAACTACCTATTTGATCGATACATGGATTGACAATGCTTAATATTTCAAGATAACTAATAAATAAAAAATTAAGGTACTGCAACAAAGGATTATATATTCAATAGGTAGGAGTTTTCGGCAATTGGTCAAACAGAAATGAGCATAATATGACAAAAAATGCCTAACTACCTATTTGATCGCCGCGCAAAACATTTACAGTGACCCTTAACTTGACTTTTGCTATTATTTGAAGCGTAATAATAAATAAAAAAATTATCATTCATCAACATAGTATTATCTATACAAAAGTCGCAATTTTCCTAATGTTCTTCGAGTAGAAATGACTTTAAGAAGGTCAAATTAACTAACTACCTATTTGATCGATACATGGATTGACAATGCTTAAAATTTCAAGATAACTAATAAATAAAAAATTAAGGTACTTCAACAAAGGATTATATATTCAATAGGTAGGAGTTTTCGGCAATTCGTCAAACAGAAATGAGCAAAATATGACAAAAAATACCTAACTAACTATTTGATCGCCGCGCAAAACATTTGCAGTGATCCTTAACTTGACTCTAGCTATTATTTGAAGAGTAATAATTAATAAAAAAATGATCATACATCAACATAGTGTTATCTATACAAAAGTCTCAATTTTCCTAAGGTTGTTCGAGTAGAAATGACATTAAGAAGGTCAAATTAACTAACTACTTATTTGATCGATACATGGATTGACAATGCTTAATATTTCAAGATAACAAATAAATAAAAAATTAGGATACTTCAACAATGGATTATATATTCAATAGGTAGGAGTTTTCGGCAATTCGTCAAACAGAAATGAGCAAAATATGACAAAAAATGCCTAACTACCTATTTTATCGCCGCGTAAAACATTTGCAGTGATCCTTAACTTCACTCTAGCTATTATTTGAAGAGTAATAATTTATAAAAAAATGATCATACATCAACATAGTGTTATCTATACAAAAGTCGCAATTTTCCTAAGTTTGTTCGAGTAGAAATGACATTAAGAAGGTCAAATTAACTAACTACTTATTTGATCGATACATGGATTGACAATGCTTAATATTTCAAGATAACTAATAAATAAAAAATTAGGATACTTCAACAATGGATTATATATTCAATAGGTAGGAGTTTTCGGCAATACGTAAAACAGAAATGAGCAACATATGACAAAAAATGCCTAACTACCTATTTGATCGCCGCGCAAAACATTTGCAGTGATCCTTAACTTGACTCTAGATATTATTTGAAGCGTAATAATTAATAAAAAAAATGATCATACATCAACATAGTGTTATCTATACAAAAGTCGCAATTTTCCTATGGTTGTTCGAGTAGAAATGAATTTAAGAAGGTCAAATTAACTAACTACCTATTTGATCGATACATGGATTGACAATGCTTAATATTTCAAGATAACTAATAAATAAAAAATTAAGGTACTGCAACAAAGGATTATATATTCAATAGGTAGGAGTTTTCGGCAATTGGTCAAACAGAAATGAGCAAAATATGACAAAAAATGCCTAACTACCTATTTGATCGCCGCGCAAAACATTTGCAGTGACCCTTAACTTGACTCTAGCTATTATTTGAAGCGTAATAATTAATAAAAAAATGATCATACATCAACATAGTGTTATTTATACAAAAGTCACAATTTTCCTAAGGTTGTTCCAGTAGAAATGACTTTAAGAACGTCAAATTAACTAACTACCTATTTGATCGATACATGGATTGACAATGCTTAATATTTCAAGATAACTAATAAATAAAAAATTAAGGTACTTCAACAAAGGATTATATATTCAATAGGTAGGAGTTTTCGGCAATTGGTCAAACAGAAATGAACAAAATATGACAAAAAATGCCTAACTACCTATTTGATCGCCGAGCAAAACATTTGCAGTGATCCTTAACTTGACTCTAGCTATTATTTGAAGAGTAATAATTAATAAAAAAATGATCATACATCAACATAGTGTTATCTATACAAAAGTCGCAATTTTCCTAAGGTTGTTCGAGTAGAAATGACATTAAGAAGGTCAAATTAACTAACAACTTATTTGATCGATACATGGATTGACAATGCTTAATATTTCAAGATAACAAATAACTGAAAAATTAGGATACTTCAACAATGGATTATATATTCAATAGGTAGGAGTTTTCGGCAATTCGTCAAACAGAAATGAGCAAAATATGACAAAAAATGCCTAACTACCTATTTGATCGCCGCGCAAAACATTTGCAGTGATCCTTAACTTGACTCTAGCTATTATTTGAAGAGTAATAATTAATAAAAAAATGATCATACATCAACATAGTGTTATCTATACAAAAGTCGCAATTTTCCTAAGGTTGTTCGAGTAGAAATGACATTAAGAAGGTCAAATTAACTAACTACTTATTTGATCGATACATGGATTGACAATGCTTAATATTTCAAGATAACAAATAAATAAAAAATTAGGATACTTCAACAATGGATTATATATTCAATAGGTAGGAGTTTTCGGCAATTCGTCAAACAGAAATGAGCAAAATATGACAAAAAATGCCTAACTACCTATTTGATCGCCGCGCAAAACATTTGCAGTGATCCTTAACTTGACTCTAGATATTATTTGAAGCGTAATAATTAATAAAAAAATGATCATACATTAACATAGTGTTATCTATACAAAAGTCGCAATTTTCCTATGGTTGTTCGAGTAGAAATGAATTTAAGAAGGTCAAATTAACTAACTACCTATTTGATCGATACATGGATTGACAATGCTTAATATTTCAAGATAACTCATAAATAAAAAATTAAGGTACTGCAACAAAGGATTATATATTCAATAGGTAGGAGTTTTCGGCAATTGGTCAAACAGAAATGAGCATAATATGACAAAAAATGCCTAACTACCTATTTGATCGCCGCGCAAAACATTTGCAGTGACCCTTAACTTGACTCTAGCTATTATTTGAAGCGTAATAATTAATAAAAAAATGATCATACATCAACATAGTGTTATTTATACAAAAGTCGCATTTTTCCTAAGGTTGTTCGAGTAGAAATGACTTTAAGAACGTCAAATTAACTAACTACCTATTTGATCGTTACATGGATTGACAATGCTTAATATTTCAAGATAACAAATAAATAAAAAATTAGGATACTTCAACAATGGATTATATATTTAATAGGTAGGAGTTTTCGGCAATTCGTCAAACAGAAATGAGCAAAATATGACAAAAAATGCATAACTAACCATTTGATCGCCGCGCAAAACATTTGCAGTGATCCTTAACTTGACTCTAGCTATTATTTGAAGAGTAATAATTAATAAAAAAATGATCATACATCAACATAGTGTTATCTATACAAAAGTCACAATTTTCCTAAGGTTGTTCGAGTAGAAATGACATTAAGAAGGTCAAATTAACTAACTACTTATTTGATCGATACATGGATTGACAATGCTTAATATTTCAAGATAACTAATAAATAAAAAATTAGGACACTTCAACAATGGATTATATATTCAATAGGTAGGAGTTTTCGGCAATTCGTCAAACAGAAATGAGCAAAATATGACAAAAAATGCCTAACTACCTATTTGATCGCCGCGCAAAACATTTGCAGTGATCCTTAACTTGACTCTAGCTATTATTTGAAGAGTAATAATTAATAAAAAAATGATCATACATCAACATAGTGTTATCTATACAAAAGTCGCAATTTTCCTAAGGTTGTTCGAGTAGAAATGACATTAAGAAGGTCAAATTAACTAACTACTTATTTGATCGATACATGGATTGACAATGCTTAATATTTCAAGATAACTAATAAATAAAAAATTAGGAAACTTCAACAATGGATTATATATTCAATAGGTAGGAGTTTTCGGCAATTCGTCAAACAGAAATGAGCAAAATATGACAAAAAATGCCTAACTACCTATTTGATCGCCGCGCAAAACATTTGCAGTGATCCTTAACTTGACTCTAGATATTATTTGAAGCGTAATAATTAATAAAAAAATGATCATACCTCAACATAGTGTTATCTATACAAAAGTCGCAATTTTCCTATTGTTGTTCGAGTAGAAATGACTTTAAGAAGGTCAAATTAACTAACTACCTATTTGATCGATACATGGATTGACAATGCTTAATATTTCAAGATAACTAATAAATAAAAAATTAAGGTACTTCAACAAAGGATTATATATTCAATAGGTAGGAGTTTTCGGCAATTCGTCAAACAGAAATGAGCATAATATGACAAAAAATGCCTAACTACCTATTTGATCGCCGCGCAAAACATTTGCAGTGACCCTTAACTTGACTCTAGCTATTATTTGAAGCGTAATTATTAATAAAAAATTGATCATACATCAACATAGTGTTATTTATACAAAAGTAGCAATTTTCCTAAGGTTGTTCGAGTAGAAATGACTTTAAGAACGTCAAATTAACTAACTACCTATTTGATCGATACATGGATTGACAATGCTTAATATTTCAAGATAACTAATAAATAAATAATTAGGATACTTCAACAAAGGATTATATATTCAATAGATAGGAGTTTTCGGCAATTGGTCATACAGAAATGAGCAAAATAGGACAAAAAATGCCTAACTACCTATTTCATCGCCGCGCAAAACATTTGCAGTGATCCTTAACTTGACTCTAGATATTATTTGAAGCGTAATAATTAATAAAAAAATGATCATACATCAACATAGTGTTATCTATACAAAAGTCGCAATTTTCCTATGGTTGTTCGAGTAGAAATGAATTTAAGAAGGTCAAATTAACTAACTACCTATTTGATCGATACATGGATTGACAATGCTTAATATTTCAAGATAACTCATAAATAAAAAATTAAGGTACTGCAACAAAGGATTATATATTCAATAGGTAGGAGTTTTCGGCAATTGGTCAAACAGAAATGAGCATAATATGACAAAAAATGCCTAACTACCTATTTGATCGCCGCGCAAAACATTTGCAGTGACCCTTAACTTGACTCTAGCTATTATTTGAAGCGTAATAATTAATAAAAAAATGATCATACATCAACATAGTGTTATTTATACAAAAGTCGCATTTTTCCTAAGGTTGTTCGAGTAGAAATGACTTTAAGAACGTCAAATTAACTAACTACCTATTTGATCGTTACATGGATTGACAATGCTTAATATTTCAAGATAACAAATAAATAAAAAATTAGGATACTTCAACAATGGATTATATATTTAATAGGTAGGAGTTTTCGGCAATTCGTCAAACAGAAATGAGCAAAATATGACAAAAAATGCATAACTAACCATTTGATCGCCGCGCAAAACATTTGCAGTGATCCTTAACTTGACTCTAGCTATTATTTGAAGAGTAATAATTAATAAAAAAATGATCATACATCAACATAGTGTTATCTATACAAAAGTCACAATTTTCCTAAGGTTGTTCGAGTAGAAATGACATTAAGAAGGTCAAATTAACTAACTACTTATTTGATCGATACATGGATTGACAATGCTTAATATTTCAAGATAACTAATAAATAAAAAATTAGGACACTTCAACAATGGATTATATATTCAATAGGTAGGAGTTTTCGGCAATTCGTCAAACAGAAATGAGCAAAATATGACAAAAAATGCCTAACTACCTATTTGATCGCCGCGCAAAACATTTGCAGTGATCCTTAACTTGACTCTAGCTATTATTTGAAGAGTAATAATTAATAAAAAAATGATCATACATCAACATAGTGTTATCTATACAAAAGTCGCAATTTTCCTAAGGTTGTTCGAGTAGAAATGACATTAAGAAGGTCAAATTAACTAACTACTTATTTGATCGATACATGAATTGAGAATGCTTAATATTTCAAGATAACTAATAAATAAAAAATTAGGAAACTTCAACAATGGATTATATATTCAATAGGTAGGAGTTTTCGGCAATTCGTCAAACAGAAATGAGCAAAATATGACAAAAAATGCCTAACTACCTATTTGATCGCCGCGCAAAACATTTGCAGTGATCCTTAACTTGACTCTAGATATTATTTGAAGCGTAATAATTAATAAAAAAATGATCATACATCAACATAGTGTTATCTATACAAAAGTCGCAATTTTCCTATTGTTGTTCGAGTAGAAATGACTTTAAGAAGGTCAAATTAACTAACTACCTATTTGATCGATACATGGATTGACAATGCTTAATATTTCAAGATAACTAATAAATAAAAAATTAAGGTACTGCAACAAAGGATTATATATTCAATAGGTAGGAGTTTTCGGCAATTGGTCAAACAGAAATGAGCATAATATGACAAAAAATGCCTAACTACCTATTTGATCGCCGCGCAAAACATTTGCAGTGACCCTTAACTTGACTCTAGCTATTATTTGAAGCGTAATTATTAATAAAAAAATGATCATACATCAACATAGTGTTATTTATACAAAAGTAGCAATTTTCCTAAGGTTGTTCGAGTAGAAATGACTTTAAGAACGTCAAATTAACTAACTACCTATTTGATCGATACATGGATTGACAATGCTTAATATTTCAAGATAACTAATAAATAAATAATTAGGATACTTCAACAAAGGATTATATATTCAATAGATAGGAGTTTTCGGCAATTGGTCATACAGAAATGAGCAAAATAGGACAAAAAATGCCTAACTACCTATTTCATCGCCGCGCAAAACATTTGCAGTGATCGTTAACTTGACTTTTGCTATTATTTGAAGCGTAATAATAAATAAAAAAATTATCATTCATCAACATAGTATTATCTATACAAAAGTCGCAATTTTCCTAATGTTCTTCGAGTAGAAATGACTTTAAGAAGGTCAAATTAACTAACTACCTATTTGATCGATACATGGATTGACAATGCTTAAAATTTCAAGATAACTAATAAATAAAAAATTAAGGTACTTCAACAAAGGATTATATATTCAATAGGTAGGAGTTTTCGGCAATTCGTCAAACAGAAATGAGCAAAATATGACAAAAAATACCTAACTAACTATTTGATCGCCGCGCAAAACATTTGCAGTGATCCTTAACTTGACTCTAGCTATTATTTGAAGAGTAATAATTAATAAAAAAATGATCATACATCAACATAGTGTTATCTATACAAAAGTCTCAATTTTCCTAAGGTTGTTCGAGTAGAAATGACATTAAGAAGGTCAAATTAACTAACTACTTATTTGATCGATACATGGATTGACAATGC
Source organism: Rhodomyrtus psidioides (assembly GCA_021437785.1). Taxonomy (NCBI): domain Eukaryota; kingdom Viridiplantae; phylum Streptophyta; class Magnoliopsida; order Myrtales; family Myrtaceae; genus Rhodomyrtus; species Rhodomyrtus psidioides. Next base: position 2,294,424 of record JAILYB010000089.1, read on the forward strand.
TTAATATTTCAAGATAACAAATAAATAAAAAATTAGTATACTTCAACAATGGATTATATATTCAATAGGTAGGAGTTTTCGGCAATTCGTCAAACAGAAATGAGCAAAATATGACAAAAAATGCCTAACTACCTATTTTATCGCCGCGTAAAACATTTGCAGTGATCCTTAACTTGACTCTAGCTATTATTTGAAGAGTAATAATTAATAAAAAAATGATCATACATCAACATAGTGTTATCTATACAAAAGTCGCAATTTTCCTAAGTTTGTTCGAGTAGAAATGACATTAAGAAGGTCAAATTAACTAACTACTTATTTGATCGATACATGGATTGACAATGCTTAATATTTCAAGATAACTAATAAATAAAAAATTAGGATACTTCAACAATGGATTATATATTCAATAGGTAGGAGTTTTCGGCAATACGTAAAACAGAAATGAGCAACATATGACAAAAAATGCCTAACTACCTATTTGATCGCCGCGCAAAACATTTGCAGTGATCCTTAACTTGACTCTAGATATTATTTGAAGCGTAATAATTAATAAAAAAAATGATCATACATCAACATAGTGTTATCTATACAAAAGTCGCAATTTTCCTATGGTTGTTCGAGTAGAAATGAATTTAAGAAGGTCAAATTAACTAACTACCTATTTGATCGATACATGGATTGACAATGCTTAATATTTCAAGATAACTAATAAATAAAAAATTAAGGTACTGCAACAAAGGATTATATATTCAATAGGTAGGAGTTTTCGGCAATTGGTCAAACAGAAATGAGCATAATATGACAAAAAATGCCTAACTACCTATTTGATCGCCGCGCAAAACATTTGCAGTGACCCTTAACTTGACTCTAGCTATTATTTGAAGCGTAATAATTAATAAAAAAATGATCATACATCAACATAGTGTTATTTATACAAAAGTCACAATTTTCCTAAGGTTGTTCCAGTAGAAATGACTTTAAGAACGTCAAATTAACTAACTACCTATTTGATCGATACATGGATTGACAATGCTTAATATTTCAAGATAACTAATAAATAAAAAATTAAGGTACTTCAACAAAGGATTATATATTCAATAGGTAGGAGTTTTCGGCAATTGGTCAAACAGAAATGAACAAAATATGACAAAAAATGCCTAACTACCTATTTGATCGCCGAGCAAAACATTTGCAGTGATCCTTAACTTGACTCTAGCTATTATTTGAAGAGTAATAATTAATAAAAAAATGATCATACATCAACATAGTGTTATCTATACAAAAGTCGCAATTTTCCTAAGGTTGTTCGAGTAGAAATGACATTAAGAAGGTCAAATTAACTAACAACTTATTTGATCGATACATGGATTGACAATGCTTAATATTTCAAGATAACAAATAACTGAAAAATTAGGATACTTCAACAATGGATTATATATTCAATAGGTAGGAGTTTTCGGCAATTCGTCAAACAGAAATGAGCAAAATATGACAAAAAATGCCTAACTACCTATTTGATCGCCGCGCAAAACATTTGCAGTGATCCTTAACTTGACTCTAGCTATTATTTGAAGAGTAATAATTAATAAAAAAATGATCATACATCAACATAGTGTTATCTATACAAAAGCCGCAATTTTCCTAAGGTTGTTCGAGTAGAAATGACATTAAGAATGTCAAATTAACTAACTACTTATTTGATCGATACATGGATTGACAATGCTTAATATTTCAAGATAACTAATAAATAAAAAATTAGGATACTTCAACAATGGATTATATATTCAATAGGTAGGAGTTTTCGGCAATTCGTAAAACAGAAATGAGCAAAATATGACAAAAAATGCCTAACTACCTATTAGATCGCCGCGCAAAACATTTGCAGTGATCCTTAACTTGACTCTAGATATTATTTGAAGCGTAATAATTAACAAAAAAATGATCATACATCAACATAGTGTTATCTATACAAAAGTCGAAATTTTCCTATGGTTGTTCGAGTAGAAATGACTTTAAGAAGGTCAAATTAACTAACTACCTATTTGATCGATACATGGATTGACAATGCTTAACATTTCAAGATAACTAATAAATAAAAAATTAAGGTACTGCAACAAAGGATTATAAATTCAATAGGTAGGAGTTTTCGGCAATTGGTCAAACAGAAATGAGCATAATATGACAAAAAATGCCTAACTACCTATTTGATCGCCGCGCAAAACATTTGCAGTGACCCTTAACTTGACTCTAGCTATTATTTGAAGAGTAATAATTAATAAAAAAATGATCATACATCAACATAGTGTTATTTATACAAAAGTCGCAATTTTCCTAAAGTTGTTCGAGTAGAAATGACTTTAAGAACGTCAAATTAACTAACTACCTATTTGATCGATACATGGATTGACAATGCTTAAAATTTCAAGATAACGAATAAATAAAAAATTGGGATACTTCAAGAAAGGATTATATATTCAATAGGTAGGAGTTTTCGGCAATTCGTCAAACAGAAATGAGCAAAATATGACAAAAAATGCCTAACTACCTATTTGATCGCCGCGCAAAACATTTGCAGTGATCTTTAACTTGACTCTTGCTATTATTTCAAGCGTAACAATTAATAAAAAAATGATCATACATCAACATAATGTTATCTATACAAAAGTCGCAATTTTCTTAATGTTCTTCGAGTAGAAATGACTTTAGGAAGGTCAAATTAACTAACTACCTATTTGATCGATACATGGATTGACAATGCTTAATATTTCAAGATAACTAATATATAAAAAATTAGCGTACTTCAACAAAGGATTATATATTCAATAGGTTGGAGTTTTCGGCAATTCGTCAAACAGAAATGAGCAAAATATGTCAAAAAATGCATAACTACCTATTTGATCGCGGCGCAAAATATTTACAGTGATCCTTAACTTGACTCTAGCTATTATTTTAAGAGTAATAATTAATAAAAAAATGATCATACATCAACATAGTGTTATCTATACAAAAGTCTCATTTTTCCTAAGGTTGTTCGAGTAGAAATGACTTTAAGAAGGTCAAATTAACTAACTACCTATTTGATCGATACATGGATTGACAATGCTTATTATTTCAAGATAACTAATAAATAAAAAATTAGGATACTTCAACAATGGATTATATATTCAATAGGTAGGAGTTTTCGGCAATTCGTCAAACAGAAATGAGCAAAATATGACAAAAAATGCCTAACTACCTATTTGATCGCCGCGCAAAACATTTGCAGTGATCCTTAACTTGACTCTAGATATTATTTGAAGCGTAATAATTAATAAAAAAATGATCATACATCAACATAATGTTATCTATACAAAAGTCGCAATTTTCCTAAGGTTGTTCGAGTAGAAATGACTTTAAGAAGGTCAAATTAACTAACTACCTATTTGATCGATACATAGATTGACAATGCTTAATATTTCAAGATAACTAATAAATAAAAAATTAAGGTACTGCAACAAAGGATTATATATTCAATAGGTTGGAGTTTTCGGCAATTCGTCATACAGAAATGAGCAAAATATGACAAAAAATGCCTAACTACCTATTTGATCGCCGCGCAAAACATTTGCAGTGATCCTTAACTTGACTCTAGATATTATTTGAACCGTAATAATTAATAAAAAAATGATCATACATCAACATAGTGTTATCTATACAAAAGTCGCAATTTTCCTATGGTTGTTCGAGTAGAAATGACTTTAAGAAGGTCAAATTAACTAACTACCTATTTGAACGATACATGGATTGACAATGCTTAATATTTCAAGATAACTAATAAATAAAAAACTAAGGTACTGCAACAAAGGATTATATATTCAATAGGTAGGAGTTTTCGGCAATTCGTCAAACAGAAATGAGCATAATATGACAAAAAATGCCTAACTACCTATTTGATCGCCACGCAAAACATTTGCAGTGACCCTTAAGTTGACTCTAGCTATTATTTGAAGCGTAATAATTAATAAAAAAATGATCATACCTCAACATAGTGTTATTTATACAAAAGTCGCAATTTTCCTAAGGTTGTTCGAGTAGAAATGACTTTAAGAAGGTCAAATTAACTAACTACCTATTTGATCGATACATGGATTGACAATGCTTAATATTTCAAGATAACTAATAAATAAAAAATTAAGGTACTTCAACAAAGGATTATATATTCAATAGGTAGGAGTTTTCGGCAATTGGTCAAACAGAAATGAACAAAATATGACAAAAAATGCCTAACTACCTATTTGATCGCCGAGCAAAACATTTGCAGTGATCCTTAACTTGACTCTAGATATTATTTGAAGCGTAATAATTAACAAAAAAATGATCATACATCAACATAGTGTTATCTATACAAAAGTCGAAATTTTCCTATGGTTGTTCGAGTAGAAATGACTTTAAGAAGGTCAAATTAACTAACTACCTATTTGATCGATACATGGATTGACAATGCTTAACATTTCAAGATAACTAATAAATAAAAAATTAAGGTACTGCAACAAAGGATTATAAATTCAATAGGTAGGAGTTTTCGGCAATTGGTCAAACAGAAATGAGCATAATATGACAAAAAATGCCTAACTACCTATTTGATCGCCGCGCAAAACATTTGCAGTGACCCTTAACTTGACTCTAGCTATTATTTGAAGAGTAATAATTAATAAAAAAATGATCATACATCAACATAGTGTTATTTATACAAAAGTCGCAATTTTCCTAAAGTTGTTCGAGTAGAAATGACTTTAAGAACGTCAAATTAACTAACTACCTATTTGATCGATACATGGATTGACAATGCTTAAAATTTCAAGATAACGAATAAATAAAAAATTGGGATACTTCAAGAAAGGATTATATATTCAATAGGTAGGAGTTTTCGGCAATTCGTCAAACAGAAATGAGCAAAATATGACAAAAAATGCCTAACTACCTATTTGATCGCCGCGCAAAACATTTGCAGTGATCTTTAACTTGACTCTTGCTATTATTTCAAGCGTAACAATTAATAAAAAAATGATCATACATCAACATAATGTTATCTATACAAAAGTCGCAATTTTCTTAATGTTCTTCGAGTAGAAATGACTTTAGGAAGGTCAAATTAACTAACTACCTATTTGATCGATACATGGATTGACAATGCTTAATATTTCAAGATAACTAATATATAAAAAATTAGCGTACTTCAACAAAGGATTATATATTCAATAGGTTGGAGTTTTCGGCAATTCGTCAAACAGAAATGAGCAAAATATGTCAAAAAATGCATAACTACCTATTTGATCGCGGCGCAAAATATTTACAGTGATCCTTAACTTGACTCTAGCTATTATTTTAAGAGTAATAATTAATAAAAAAATGATCATACATCAACATAGTGTTATCTATACAAAAGTCTCATTTTTCCTAAGGTTGTTCGAGTAGAAATGACTTTAAGAAGGTCAAATTAACTAACTACCTATTTGATCGATACATGGATTGACAATGCTTATTATTTCAAGATAACTAATAAATAAAAAATTAGGATACTTCAACAATGGATTATATATTCAATAGGTAGGAGTTTTCGGCAATTCGTCAAACAGAAATGAGCAAAATATGACAAAAAATGCCTAACTACCTATTTGATCGCCGCGCAAAACATTTGCAGTGATCCTTAACTTGACTCTAGATATTATTTGAAGCGTAATAATTAATAAAAAAATGATCATACATCAACATAATGTTATCTATACAAAAGTCGCAATTTTCCTAAGGTTGTTCGAGTAGAAATGACTTTAAGAAGGTCAAATTAACTAACTACCTATTTGATCGATACATAGATTGACAATGCTTAATATTTCAAGATAACTAATAAATAAAAAATTAAGGTACTGCAACAAAGGATTATATATTCAATAGGTTGGAGTTTTCGGCAATTCGTCATACAGAAATGAGCAAAATATGACAAAAAATGCCTAACTACCTATTTGATCGCCGCGCAAAACATTTGCAGTGATCCTTAACTTGACTCTAGATATTATTTGAACCGTAATAATTAATAAAAAAATGATCATACATCAACATAGTGTTATCTATACAAAAGTTGCAATTTTCCTATGGTTGTTCGAGTAGAAATGACTTTAAGAAGGTCAAATTAACTAACTACCTATTTGAACGATACATGGATTGACAATGCTTAATATTTCAAGATAACTAATAAATAAAAAACTAAGGTACTGCAACAAAGGATTATATATTCAATAGGTAGGAGTTTTCGGCAATTGGTCAAACAGAAATGAGCATAATATGACAAAAAATGCCTAACTACCTATTTGATCGCCGCGCAAAACATTTGCAGTGACCCTTAAGTTGACTCTAGCTATTATTTGAAGCGTAATAATTAATAAAAAAATGATCATACCTCAACATAGTGTTATTTATACAAAAGTCGCAATTTTCCTAAGGTTGTTCGAGTAGAAATGACTTTAAGAAGGTCAAATTAACTAACTACCTATTTGATCGATACATAGATTGACAATGCTTAATATTTCAAGATAACTAATAAATAAAAAATTAAGGTACTGCAACAAAGGATTATATATTCAATAGGTTGGAGTTTTCGGCAATTCGTCAAACAGAAATGAGCAAAATATGACAAACAATGCCTAACTACCTATTTGATCGCCGCGCAAAACATTTGCAGTGATCCTTAACTTGACTCTAGAAATTATTTGAAGCGTAATAATTAATAAAAAAATGATCATACATCAACATAGTGTTATCTATACAAAAGTCGCAATTTTCCTATGGTTGTTCGAGTAGAAATGACTTTAAGAAGGTCAAATTAACTAACTACCTATTTGATCGATACATGGATTGACAATGCTTAATATTTCAAGATAACTAATAAATAAAAAATTAAGGTACTGCAACAAAGGATTATATATTCAATAGGTAGGAGTTTTCGGCAATTGGTCAAACAGAAATGAGCATAATATGACAAAAAATGCTTAACTACCTATTTGATCGCCGCGCAAAACATTTGCAGTGACCCTTAACTTGACTCTAGCTATAATTTGAAGCGTAATAATTAATAAAAAAATGATCATACATCAACATAGTGTTATTTATACAAAAGTCGCAATTTTCCTAAGGTTGTTCGAGTAGAAATGACTTTAAGAACGTCAAATTAACTAACTACCTATTTGATCGATACATGGATTGACAATGCTTAATATTTCAAGATAACTAATAAATAAAAAATTAAGGTACTTCAACAAAGGATTATATATTCAATAGGTAGGAGTTTTCGGCAATTGGTCAAACAGAAATGAGCAAAATATGACAAAAAATGCCTAACTACCTATTTGATCGCCGCGCAAAACATTTGCAGTGATCCTTAACTTGACTCTAGCTATTATTTGAAACGTAAAACTAAATAAAAAAATGATCATACATCAACATAGTGTTATCTATACAAAAGTCGTAATTTTCCTAAGGTTCTTCGAGTAGAAATGACTTTAGGAAGATCAAATTAACTAACTACCTATTTGATCGATACATGGATTGACAATGCTTATTATTTCAAGATAACTAATAAATACAAAATTAGGGCACTTAAACAATGGATTATATATTCAATAGGTAGGAGTTTTCGGCAATTCGTCAAACAGAATTGAGCAAAATATGACAAAAAATGCCAAACAAACTATTTGATCGCCGCGCAAAAAATTTGCAGTGATCCTTAACTTGACTCTACCAGTTAATTGAAGCGTAATAATTAATAAAAAAATGATTATACATCAACATAGTGTTATCTATATAAAAGTGACAATTTTCATAAGGTTCTTCGAGTAGAAATGACTTTAAGAAGGTAAAATTAACTAACTACCTATTTGATCGATACATGGATTGACAATGCTTAAAATTTCAAGATAACGAATAAATAAAAAATTGGGATACTTCAAGAAAGGATTATATATTCAATAGGTAGGAGATTTCGGCAATTCGTCAAACAGAAATGAGAAAAATATGACAAAAAATGCCTAACTACCTATTTGATCGCCGCGCAAAACATTTGCAGTGATCTTTAACTTGACTCTTGCTATTATTTGAAGCGTAACAATTAATAAAAAAATGATCATACATCAACATAATGTTATCTATACAAAAGTCGCAATTTTCTTAATGTTGTTCGAGTAGAAATGACTTTAGGAAGGTCAAATTAACTAACTACCTATTTGATCGATACATGGATTGACAATGCTTAATATTTCAAGATAACTAATAAATAAAAAATTAGGATACTTCAACAAAGGATTATATATTCAATAGGTAGGAGTTTTCGGCAATTCGTCAAACAGAAATGAGCAAAATATGACAAAAAATGCCTAACTACCTATTTGATCGCGGCGCAAAATATTTGCAGTGATCCTTAACTTGACTCTAGCTATTATTTTAAGAGTAATAATTAATAAAAAAATGATCATACATCAACATAGTGTTATCTATACAAAAGTCTCATTTTTCCTAAGGTTGTTCGAGTAGAAATGACTTTAGGAAGATCAAATTAACTAACTACCTATTTGATCGATACATGGATTGACAATGCTTATTATTTCAAGATAACTAATAAATACAAAATTAGGGCACTTAAACAATGGATTATATATTCAATAGGTTGGAGTTTTCGACAATTCGTCAAACAGAATTGAGCAAAATATGACAAAAAATGCCAAACAAACTATTTGATCGCCGCGCAAAAAATTTGCAGTGATCCTTAACTTGACTCTACCAGTTAATTGAAGCGTAATAATTAATAAAAAAATGATTATACATCAACATAGTGTTATCTATACAAAAGTGACAATTTTCATAAGGTTCTTCGAGTAGAAATGACTTTAAGAAGGTAAAATTAACTAACTACCTATTTGATCGATACATGGATTGACAATGCTTAAAATTTCAAGATAACGAATAAATAAAAAATTGGGATACTTCAAGAAAGGATTATATATTCAATAGGTAGGAGTTTTCAGCAATTCGTCAAACAGAAATGAGAAAAATATGACAAAAAATGCCTAACTACCTATTTGATCGCCGCGCAAAACATTTGCAGTGATCTTTAACTTGACTCTTGCTATTATTTGAAGCGTAACAATTAATAAAAAAATGATCATACATCAACATAATGTTATCTATATAAAAGTCGCAATTTTCTTAATGTTCTTCGAGTAGAAATGACTTTAGGAAGGTCAAATTAACTAACTACCTATTTGATCGATACATGGATTGACAATGCTTAATATTTCAAGATAACTAATAAATAAAAAATTAGGATACTTCAACAAAGGATTATATATTCAATAGGTAGGAGTTTTCGGCAATTCGTCAAACAGAAATGAGCAAAATATGACAAAAAATGCCTAACTACCTATTTGATCGCGGCGCAAAATATTTGCAGTGATCCTTAACTTGACTCTAGCTATTATTTGAAGAGTAATAATTAATAAAAAAATGATCATACATCAACATAGTGTTATCTATACAAAAGTCTCATTTTTCCTAAGGTTGTTCGAGTAGAAATGACTTTAGGAAGATCAAATTAACTAACAACCTATTTGATCGATACATGGATTGACAATGCTTATTATTTCAAGATAACTAATAAATACAAAATTAGGGCACTTAAACAATGGATTATATATTCAATAGGTTGGAGTTTTCGGCAATTCGTCAAACAGAATTGAGCAAAATATGACAAAAAATGCCAAACAAACTATTTGATCGCCGCGCAAAAAATTTGCAGTGATCCTTAACTTGACTCTACCAGTTAATTGAAGCGTAATAATTAATAAAAAAATGATTATACATCAACATAGTGTTATCTATACAAAAGTGACAATTTTCATAAGGTTCTTCGAGTAGAAATGACTTTAAGAAAGTAAAATTAACTAACTACCTATTTGATCGATACATGGATTGACAATGCTTAAAATTTCAAGATAACGAATAAATAAAAAATTGGGATACTTCAAGAAAGGATTATATATTAAATAGGTAGGAGTTTTCGGCAATTCGTCAAACAGAAATGAGAAAAATATGACAAAAAATGCCTAACTACCTATTTGATCGCCGTGCAAAACATTTGCAGTGATCTTTAACTTGACTCTTGCTATTATTTGAAGCGTAACAATTAATAAAAAAATGATCATACATCAACATAATGTTATCTATACAAAAGTCGCAATTTTCTTAATGTTCTTCGAGTAGAAATGACTTTAGGAAGGTCAAATTAACTAACTACCTATTTGATCGATACATGGATTGACAATGCTTAATATTTCAAGATAACTAATAAATAAAAAATTAGGATACTTCAAGAAAGGATTATATATTCAATAGGTAGGAGTTTTCGGCAATTCGTCAAACAGAAATGAGCAAAATATGACAAAAAATGCCTAACTACCTATTTGATCGCGGTGCAAAACATTTGCAGTGATCTTTAACTTGACTCTTGCTATTATTTGAAGCGTAACAATTAATAAAAAAATGATCATACATCAACATAATGTTATCTATACTAAAGTCGCAATTTTCTTAATGTTCTTCGAGTAGAAATGACTTTAGGAAGGTCAAATTAACTAACTACCTATTTGATCGATACATGGATTGACAATGCTTAATATTTCAAGATAACTAATAAATAAAAAATTAGGATACTTCAAGAAAGGATTATATATTCAATAGGTAGGAGTTTTCGGCAATTCGTCAAACAGAAATGAGCAAAATATGACAAAAAATGCCTAACTACCTATTTGATCGCGGCGCAAAATATTTGCAGTGATCCTTAACTTGACTCTAGCTATTATTTTAAGAGTAATAATTAATAAAAAAATGATCATACATCAACATAGTGTTATCTATACAAAAGTCTCATTTTTCCTAAGGTTGTTCGAGTAGAAACGACTTTAGGAAGGTCAAATTAACTAACTACCTATTTGATCGATACATGGATTGACAATGCTTATTATTTCAAGATAACTAATAAATACAAAATTAGGGTACTTCAACAATGGATTATATATTCAATAGGTAGGAGTTTTCGGCAATTCGTCAAACAGAATTGAGCAAAATATGACAAAAAATGCCAAACAAACTATTTGATCGCCGCGCAAAAAATTTGCGGTGATCCTTAACTTGACTCTACCAGTCAATTGAAGCGTAATAATTAATAAAAAATGATTATACATCAACATAGTGTTATCTATACAAAAGTCACAATTTTCATAAGGTTCTTCGAGTAGAAATGACTTTAAGAAGGTAAAATTAACTAACTACCTATTTGATCGATACATGGATTGACAATGCTTAAAATTTCAAGATAACGAATAAATAAAAAATTGGGATACTTCAAGAAAGGATTATATATTCAATAGGTAGGAGTTTTCGGCAATTCGTCAAACAGAAATGAGCAAAATATGACAAAAAATGCCTAACTACCTATTTGATCGCCGCGCAAAACATTTGCAGTGATCATTAACTTGACTCTAGCTATTATTTGAAGAGTAATAATTAATAAAAAAATGATCATACATCAACATAGTGTTATCTATACAAAAGTCGCAATTTTCCTAAGGTTGTTCGAGTAGAAATGACATTACGAAGGTCAAATTAACTAACTACTTATTTGATCGATACATGGATTGACAATGCTTAATATTTCAAGATAACTAATAAATAAAAAATTAGGATACTTCAACAATGGATTATATATTCAATAGGTAGGAGTTTTCGGCAATTCGTCAAACAGAAATGAGCAAAATATGACAAAAAATGCCTAACTACCTATTTGATCGCCGCGCAAAACATTTGCAGTGATCCTTAACTTGACTCTAGATATTATTTGAAGCGTAATAATTAATAAAAAAATGATCATACATCAACATAGTGTTATCTATACAAAAGTCGCAATTTTCCTATGGTTGTTCGAGTAGAAATGACTTTAAGAAGGTCAAATTAACTAACTACCTATTTGATCGATACATGGATTGACAATGCTTAATATTTCAAGATAACTAATAAATAAAAAATTAAGGTACTGCAACAAAGGATTATATATTCAATAGGTAGGAGTTTTCGGCAATTGGTCAAACAGAAATGAGCATAATATGACAAAAAATGCCTAACTACCTATTTGATCGCCGCGCAAAACATTTGCAGTGACCCTTAACTTGACGCTAGCTATTATTTGAAGCGTAATAATTAATAAAAAAAATGATCATACATCAACATAGTGTTATTTATACAAAAGTCGCAATTTTCCTAAGGTTGTTCGAGTAGAAATGACTTTAAGAACGTCAAATTAACTAACTACATATTTGATCGATACATGGATTGACAATGCTTAATATTTCAAGATAACTAATAAATAAAAAATTAAGGTACTTCAACAAAGGATTATATATTCAATAGGTAGGAGTTTTCGGCAATTGGTCAAACAGAAATGAGCAAAATATGACAAAAAATGCCTAACTACCTATTTGATCGCCGCGCAAAACATTTGCAGTGATCCTTAACTTGACTCTAGCTATTATTTGAAACGTAAAACTAAATAAAAAAATGATCATACATCAACATAGTGTTATCTATACAAAAGTCGTAATTTTCCTAAGGTTCTTCGAGTAGAAATGACTTTAGGAAGGTCAAATTAACTAACTACCTATTTGATCGATACATGGATTGACAATGCTTATTATTTCAAGATAACTAATAAATACAAAATTAGGGCACTTCAACAATGGATTATATATTCAATAGGTAGGAGTTTTCGGCAATTCGTCAAACAGAATTGAGCAAAATATGACAAAAAATTCCAAACAAACTATTTGATCACCGCGCAAAAAATTTGCAGTGATCCTTAACTTGACTCTACCAGTTAATTGAACCGTAATAATTAATAAAAAAATGATTATACATCAACATAGTGTTATCTATACAAAAGTGACAATTTTCATAAGGTTCTTCGAGTAGAAATGACTTTAAGAAGGTAAAATTAACTAACTACCTATTTGATCGATACATGGATTGACAATGCTTAAAATTTCAAGATAACGAATAAATAAAAAATTGGGATACTTCAAGAAAGGATTATATATTCAATAGGTAGGAGTTTTCGGCAATTCGTCAAACAGAAATGAGCAAAATATGACAAAAAATGCCTAACTACCTATTTGATCGCCGCGCAAAACATTTGCAGTGATCTTTAACTTGACTCTTGCTATTATTTGAAGCGTAACAATTAATAAAAAAAAGATAATACATCAACATAATGTTATCTATACAAAAGTCGCAATTTTCTTAATGTTCTTCGAGTAGAAATGACTTTAGGAAGGTCAAATTAACTAACTACCTATTTGATCGATACATGGATTGACAATGCTTAATGTTTCAAGATAACTAATAAATAAAAAATTAGGGTACTTCAACAAAGGATTATATATTCAATAGGTTGGAGTTTTCGGCAATTCGTCAAACAGAAATGAGTAAAATATGACAAAAAATGCCTAACTACCTATTTGATCGCGGCGCAAAATATTTGCAGTGATCCTTAACTTGACTCTAGCTATTATTTTAAGAGTAATAATTAATAAAAAAATGATCATACATCAACATAGTGTTATCTATACAAAAGTCTCATTTTTCCTAAGGTTGTCCGAGTAGAAATGACTTTAAGAAGGTCAAATTAACTAACTACCTATTTGATCGATACATGGATTGACAATGCTTATTATTTCAAGATAACTAATAAATACAAAATTAGGGTACTTCAACAATGGATTATATATTCAATAGGTAGGAGTTTTCGGCAATTCGTCGAACAGAATTGAGCAAAATATGACAAAAAATGCCAAACAAACTATTTGATCGCCGCGCAAAAAATTTGCAGTGATCCTTAACTTGACTCTACCGGTTAATTGAAGCGTATTAATTAATAAAAAAATGATCATACATCAACATAGTGTTATCTATACAAAAGTCGCAATTTTCCTATGGTTGTTCGAGTAGAAATGACTTTAAGAAGGTCAAATTAACTGACTACCTATTTGATCGATACATGGATTGACAATGCTTAATATTTCAAGATAACTAATAAATAAAAAATTAAGGTACTGCAACAAAGGATTATATATTCAATAGGTAGGAGTTTTCGGCAATTGGTCAAACAGAAATGAGCATAATATGACAAAAAATGCTTAACTACCTATTTGATCGCCGCGCAAAACATTTGCAGTGACCCTTAACTTGACTCTAGCTATAATTTGAAGCGTAATAATTAATAAAAAAATGATCATACATCAACATAGTGTTATTTATACAAAAGTCGCAATTTTCCTAAGGTTGTTCGAGTAGAAATGACTTTAAGAACGTCAAATTAACTAACTACCTATTTGATCGATACATGGATTGACAATGCTTAATATTTCAAGATAACTAATAAATAAAAAATTAAGGTACTTCAACAAAGGATTATATATTCAATAGGTAGGAGTTTTCGGCAATTGGTCAAACAGAAATGAGCAAAATATGACAAAAAATGCCTAACTACCTATTTGATCGCCGCGCAAAACATTTGCAGTGATCCTTAACTTGACTCTAGCTATTATTTGAAACGTAAAACTAAATAAAAAAATGATCATACATCAACATAGTGTTATCTATAGAAAAGTCGTAATTTTCCTAAGGTTCTTCGAGTAGAAATGACTTTAGGAAGATCAAATTAACTAACTACCTATTTGATCGATACATGGATTGACAATGCTTATTATTTCAAGATAACTAATAAATACAAAATTAGGGCACTTAAACAATGGATTATATATTCAATAGGTAGGAGTTTTCGGCAATTCGTCAAACAGAATTGAGCAAAATATGACAAAAAATGCCAAACAAACTATTTGATCGCCGCGCAAAAAATTTGCAGTGATCCTTAACTTGACTCTACCAGTTAATTGAAGCGTAATAATTAATAAAAAAATGATTATACATCAACATAGTGTTATCTATACAAAAGTGACAATTTTCATAAGGTTCTTCGAGTAGAAATGACTTTAAGAAGGTAAAATTAACTAACTACCTATTTGATCGATACATGGATTGACAATGCTTAAAATTTCAAGATAACGAATAAATAAAAAATTGGGATACTTCAAGAAAGGATTATATATTCAATAGGTAGGAGATTTCGGCAATTCGTCAAACAGAAATGAGAAAAATATGACAAAAAATGCCTAACTACCTATTTGATCGCCGCGCAAAACATTTGCAGTGATCTTTAACTTGACTCTTGCTATTATTTGAAGCGTAACAATTAATAAAAAAATGATCATACATCAACATAATGTTATCTATACAAAAGTCGCAATTTTCTTAATGTTGTTCGAGTAGAAAAGACTTTAGGAAGGTCAAATTAACTAACTTCCTATTTGATCGATACATGGATTGACAATGCTTAATATTTCAAGATAACTAATAAATAAAAAATTAGGATACTTCAACAAAGGATTATATATTCAATAGGTAGGAGTTTTCGGCAATTCGTCAAACAGAAATGAGCAAAATATGACAAAAAATGCCTAACTACCTATTTGATCGCGGCGCAAAATATTTGCAGTGATCCTTAACTTGACTCTAGCTATTATTTTAAGAGTAATAATTAATAAAAAAATGATCATACATCAACATAGTGTTATCTATACAAAAGTCTCATTTTTCCTAAGGTTGTTCGAGTAGAAATGACTTTAGGAAGATCAAATTAACTAACTACCTATTTGATCGATACATGGATTGACAATGCTTATTATTTCAAGATAACTAATAAATACAAAATTAGGGCACTTAAACAATGGATTATATATTCAATAGGTTGGAGTTTTCGGCAATTCGTCAAACAGAATTGAGCAAAATATGACAAAAAATGCCAAACAAACTATTTGATCGCCGCGCAAAAAATTTGCAGTGATCCTTAACTTGACTCTACCAGTTAATTGAAGCGTAATAATTAATAAAAAAATGATTATACATCAGCATAGTGTTATCTATACAAAAGTGACAATTTTCATAAGGTTCTTCGAGTAGAAATGACTTTAAGAAGGTAAAATTAACTAACTACCTATTTGATCGATACATGGATTGACAATGCTTAAAATTTCAAGATAACGAATAAATAAAAAATTGGGATACTTCAAGAAAGGATTATATATTCAATAGGTAGGAGTTTTCGGCAATTCGTCAAACAGAAATGAGAAAAATATGACAAAAAATGCCTAACTACCTATTTGATCGCCGCGCAAAACATTTGCAGTGATCTTTAACTTGACTCTTGCTATTATTTGAAGCGTAACAATTAATAAAAAAATGATCATACATCAACATAATGTTATCTATACAAAAGTCGCAATTTTCTTAATGTTCTTCGAGTAGAAATGACTTTAGGAAGGTCAAATTAACTAACTACCTATTTGATCGATACATGGATTGACAATGCTTAATATTTCAAGATAACTAATAAATAAAAAATTAGGATACTTCAACAAAGGATTATATATTCAATAGGTAGGAGTTTTCGGCAATTCGTCAAACAGAAATGAGCAAAATATGACAAAAAATGCCTAACTACCTATTTGATCGCGGCGCAAAATATTTGCAGTGATCCTTAACTTGACTCTAGCTATTATTTTAAGAGTAATAATTAATAAAAAAATGATCATACATCAACATAGTGTTATCTATACAAAAGTCTCATTTTTCCTAAGGTTGTTCGAGTAGAAATGACTTTAGGAAGATCAAATTAACTAACAACCTATTTGATCGATACATGGATTGACAATGCTTATTATTTCAAGATAACTAATAAATACAAAATTAGGGCACTTAAACAATGGATTATATATTCAATAGGTTGGAGTTTTCGGCAATTCGTCAAACAGAATTGAGCAAAATATGACAAAAAATGCCAAACAAACTATTTGATCGCCGCGCAAAAAATTTGCAGTGATCCTTAACTTGACTCTACCAGTTAATTGAAGCGTAATAATTAATAAAAAAATGATTATACATCAACATAGTGTTATCTATACAAAAGTGACTATTTTCATAAGGTTCTTCGAGTAGAAATGACTTTAAGAAGGTAAAATTAACTAACTACCTATTTGATCGATACATGGATTGACAATGCTTAAAATTTCAAGATAACGAATAAATAAAAAATTGGGATACTTCAAGAAAGGATTATATATTCAATAGGTAGGAGTTTTCGGCAATTCGTCAAACAGAAATGAGAAAAATATGACAAAAAATGCCTAACTACCTATTTGATCGCCGTGCAAAACATTTGCAGTGATCTTTAACTTGACTCTTGCTATTATTTGAAGCGTAACAATTAATAAAAAAATGATCATACATCAACATAATGTTATCTATACAAAAGTCGCAATTTTCTTAATGTTCTTCGAGTAGAAATGACTTTAGGAAGGTCAAATTAACTAACTACCTATTTGATCGATACATGGATTGACAATGCTTAATATTTCAAGATAACTAATAAATAAAAAATTAGGATACTTCAAGAAAGGATTATATATTCAATAGGTAGGAGTTTTCGGCAATTCGTCAAACAGAAATGAGCAAAATATGACAAAAAATGCCTAACTACCTATTTGATCGCGGTGCAAAACATTTGCAGTGATCTTTAACTTGACTCTTGCTATTATTTGAAGCGTAACAATTAATAAAAAAATGATCATACATCAACATAATGTTATCTATACAAAAGTCGCAATTTTCTTAATGTTCTTCGAGTAGAAATGACTTTAGGAAGGTCAAATTAACTAACTACCTATTTGATCGATACATGGATTGACAATGCTTAATATTTCAAGATAACTAATAAATAAAAAATTAGGATACTTCAAGAAAGGATTATATATTCAATAGGTAGGAGTTTTCGGCAATTCGTCAAACAGAAATGAGCAAAATATGACAAAAAATGCCTAACTACCTATTTGATCGCGGCGCAAAACATTTGCAGTGATCTTTAACTTGACTCTTGCTATTATTTGAAGCGTAACAATTAATAAAAAAATGATCATACATCAACATAATGTTATCTATACAAAAGTCGCAATTTTCTTAATGTTCTTCGAGTAGAAATGACTTTAGGAAAGTCAAATTAACTAACTACCTATATGATCGATACATGGATTGACAATGCTTAATATTTCAAGATAACTAATAAATAAAAAATTAGGATACTTCAAGAAAGGATTATATATTCAATAGGTAGGAGTTTTCGGCAATTCGTCAAACAGAAATGAGCAAAATATGACAAAAAATGCCTAACTACCTATTTGATCGCGGCGCAAAATATTTGCAGTGATCCTTAACTTGACTCTAGCTATTATTTTAAGAGTAATAATTAATAAAAAAATGATCATACATCAACATAGTGTTATCTATACAAAAGTCTCATTTTTCCTAAGGTTGTTCGAGTAGAAATGACTTTAGGAAGGTCAAATTAACTAACTACCTATTTGATCGATACATGGATTGAAAATGCTTATTATTTCAAGATAACTAATAAATACAAAATTAGGGTACTTCAACAATGGATTATATATTCAATAGGTAGGAGTTTTCGGCAATTCGTCAAACAGAATTGAGCAAAATATGACAAAAAATGCCAAACAAACTATTTGATCGCCCCGCAAAAAATTTGCGGTGATCCTTAACTTGACTCTACCAGTCAATTGAAGCGTAATAATTAATAAAAAATGATTATACATCAACATAGTGTTATCTATACAAAAGTCACAATTTTCATAAGGTTCTTCGAGTAGAAATGACTTTAAGAAGCTAAAATTAACTAACTACCTATTTGATCGATACATGGATTGACAATGCTTAAAATTTCAAGATAACGAATAAATAAAAAATTGGGATACTTCAAGAAAGGATTATATATTCAATAGGTAGGAGTTTTCGGCAATTCGTCAAACAGAAATGAGCAAAATATGACAAAAAATGCCTAACTACCTATTTGATCGCCGCGCAAAACATTTGCAGTGATCATTAACTTGACTCTAGCTATTATTTGAAGAGTAATAATTAATAAAAAAATGATCATACATCAACATAGTGTTATCTATACAAAAGTCGCAATTTTCCTAAGGTTGTTCGAGTAGAAATGACATTACGAAGGTCAAATTAACTAACTACTTATTTGATCGATACATGGATTGACAATGCTTAATATTTCAAGATAACTAATAAATAAAAAATTAGGATACTTCAACAATGGATTATATATTCAATAGGTAGGAGTTTTCGGCAATTCGTCAAACAGAAATGAGCAAAATATGACAAAAAATGCCTAACTACCTATTTGATCGCCGCGCAAAACATTTGCAGTGATCCTTAACTTGACTCTAGATATTATTTGAAGCGTAATAATTAATAAAAAAATGATCATACATCAACATAGTGTTATCTATACAAAAGTCGCAATTTTCCTATGGTTGTTCGAGTAGAAATGACTTTAAGAAGGTCAAATTAACTAACTACCTATTTGATCGATACATGGATTGACAATGATTAATATTTCAAGATAACTAATAAATAAAAAATTCAGGTACTGCAACAAAGGATTATATATTCAATAGGTAGGAGTTTTCGGCAATTGGTCAAACAGAAATGAGCATAATATGACAAAAAATGCCTAACTACCTATTTGATCGCCGCGCAAAACATTTGCAGTGACCCTTAACTTGACGCTAGCTATTATTTGAAGCGTAATAATTAATAAAAAAAATGATCATACATCAAATAGTGTTATTTATACAAAAGTCGCAATTTTCCTAAGGTTGTTCGAGTAGAAATGACTTTAAGAACGTCAAATTAACTAACTACATATTTGATCGATACATGGATTGACAATGCTTAATATTTCAAGATAACTAATAAATAAAAAATTAAGGTACTTCAACAAAGGATTATATATTCAATAGGTAGGAGTTTTCGGCAATTGGTCAAACAGAAATGAGCAAAATATGACAAAAAATGCCTAACTACCTATTTGATCGCCGCGCAAAACATTTGCAGTGATCCTTAACTTGACTCTAGCTATTATTTGAAACGTAAAACTAAATAAAAAAATGATCATACATCAACATAGTGTTATCTATACAAAAGTCGTAATTTTCCTAAGGTTCTTCGAGTAGAAATGACTTTAGGAAGGTCAAATTAACTAACTACCTATTTGATCGATACATGGATTGACAATGCTTATTATTTCAAGATAACTAATAAATACAAAATTAGGGCACTTCAACAATGGATTATATATTCAATAGGTAGGAGTTTTCGGCAATTCGTCAAACAGAATTGAGCAAAATATGACAAAAAATTCCAAACAAACTATTTGATCACCGCGCAAAAAATTTGCAGTGATCCTTAACTTGACTCTACCAGTTAATTGAAGCGTAATAATTAATAAAAAAATGATTATACATCAACATAGTGTTATCTATACAAAAGTGACAATTTTCATAAGGTTCTTCGAGTAGAAATGACTTTAAGAAGGTAAAATTAACTAACTACCTATTTGATCGATACATGGATTGACAATGCTTAAAATTTCAAGATAACGAATAAATAAAAAATTGGGATACTTCAAAAAAGGATTATATTTTCAATAGGTAGGAGTTTTCGGCAATTCGTCAAACAAAAATGAGCAAAACATGACAAAAAATGCCTAACTACCTATTTGATCGCCGCGCAAAACATTTGCAGTGATCTTTAACTTGACTCTTGCTATTATTTGAAGCGTAACAATTAATAAAAAAAAGATAATACATCAACATAATGTTATCTATACAAAAGTCGCAATTTTCTTAATGTTCTTCGAGTAGAAATGACTTTAGGAAGGTCAAATTAACTAACTACCTATTTGATCGATACATGGATTGACAATGCTTAAAATTTCAAGATAACGAATAAATAAAAAATTGGGATACTTCAAGAATGGATTATATATTCAATAGGTAGGAGTTTTCGGCAATTCGTCAAACAGAAATGAGAAAAATATGACAAAAAATGCCTAACTACCTATTTGATCGCCGTGCAAAACATTTGCAGTGATCTTTAACTTGACTCTTGCTATTATTTGAAGCGTAACAATTAATAAAAAAATGATCATACATCAACATAATGTTATCTATACAAAAGTCGCAATTTTCTTAATGTTCTTCGAGTAGAAATGACTTTAGGAAGGTCAAATTAACTAACTACCTATTTGATCGATACATGGATTGACAATGCTTAATATTTCAAGATAACTAATAAATAAAAAATTAGGATACTTCAAGAAAGGATTATATATTCAATAGGTAGGAGTTTTCGGCAATTCGTCAAACAGAAATGAGCAAAATATGACAAAAAATGCCTAACTACCTATTTGATCGCGGTGCAAAACATTTGCAGTGATCTTTAACTTGACTCTTGCTATTATTTGAAGCGTAACAATTAATAAAAAAATGATCATACATCAACATAATGTTATCTATACAAAAGTCGCAATTTTCTTAATGTTCTTCGAGTAGAAATGACTTTAGGAAGGTCAAATTAACTAACTACCTATTTGATCGATACATGGATTGACAATGCTTAATATTTCAAGATAACTAATAAATAAAAAATTAGGATACTTCAAGAAAGGATTATATATTCAATAGGTAGGAGTTTTCGGCAATTCGTCAAACAGAAATGAGCAAAATATGACAAAAAATGCCTAACTACCTATTTGATCGCGGCGCAAAACATTTGCAGTGATCTTTAACTTGACTCTTGCTATTATTTGAAGCGTAACAATTAATAAAAAAATGATCATACATCAACATAATGTTATCTATACAAAAGTCGCAATTTTCTTAATGTTCTTCGAGTAGAAATGACTTTAGGAAAGTCAAATTAACTAACTACCTATATGATCGATACATGGATTGACAATGCTTAATATTTCAAGATAACTAATAAATAAAAAATTAGGATACTTCAAGAAAGGATTATATATTCAATAGGTAGGAGTTTTCGGCAATTCGTCAAACAGAAATGAGCAAAATATGACAAAAAATGCCTAACTACCTATTTGATCGCGGCGCAAAATATTTGCAGTGATCCTTAACTTGACTCTATCTATTATTTTAAGAGTAATAATTAATAAAAAAATGATCATACATCAACATAGTGTTATCTATACAAAAGTCTCATTTTTCCTAAGGTTGTTCGAGTAGAAATGACTTTAGGAAGGTCAAATTAACTAACTACCCATTTGATCGATACATGGATTGACAATGCTTATTATTTCAAGATAACTAATAAATACAAAATTAGGGTACTTCAACAATGGATTATATATTCAATAGGTAGTAGTTTTCGGCAATTCGTCAAACAGAATTGAGCAAAATATGACAAAAAATGCCAAACAAACTATTTGATCGCCCCGCAAAAAATTTGCGGTGATCCTTAACTTGACTCTACCAGTCAATTGAAGCGTAATAATTAATAAAAAATGATTATACATCAACATAGTGTTATCTATACAAAAGTCACAATTTTCATAAGGTTCTTCGAGTAGAAATGACTTTAAGAAGGTAAAATTAACTAACTACCTATTTGATCGATACATGGATTGACAATGCTTAAAATTTCAAGATAACGAATAAATAAAAAATTGGGATACTTCAAGAAAGGATTATATATTCAATAGGTAGGAGTTTTCGGCAATTCGTCAAACAGAAATGAGCAAAATATGACAAAAAATGCCTAACTACCTATTTGATCGCCGCGCAAAACATTTGCAGTGATCATTAACTTGACTCTAGCTATTATTTGAAGAGTAATAATTAATAAAAAAATGATCATACATCAACATAGTGTTATCTATACAAAAGTCGCAATTTTCCTAAGGTTGTTCGAGTAGAAATGACATTACGAAGGTCAAATTAACTAACTACTTATTTGATCGATACATGGATTGACAATGCTTAATATTTCAAGATAACTAATAAATAAAAAATTAGGATACTTCAACAATGGATTATATATTCAATAGGTAGGAGTTTTCGGCAATTCGTCAAACAGAAATGAGCAAAATATGACAAAAAATGCCTAACTACCTATTTGATCGCCGCGCAAAACATTTGCAGTGATCCTTAACTTGACTCTAGATATTATTTGAAGCGTAATAATTAATAAAAAAATGATCATACATCAACATAGTGTTATCTATACAAAAGTCGCAATTTTCCTATGGTTGTTCGAGTAGAAATGACTTTAAGAAGGTCAAATTAACTAACTACCTATTTGATCGATACATGGATTGACAATGATTAATATTTCAAGATAACTAATAAATAAAAAATTAAGGTACTGCAACAAAGGATTATATATTCAATAGGTAGGAGTTTTCGGCAATTGGTCAAACAGAAATGAGCATAATATGACAAAAAATGCCTAACTACCTATTTGATCGCCGCGCAAAACATTTGCAGTGACCCTTAACTTGACGCTAGCTATTATTTGAAGCGTAATAATTAATAAAAAAAATGATCATACATCAAATAGTGTTATTTATACAAAAGTCGCAATTTTCCTAAGGTTGTTCGAGTAAAAATGACTTTAAGAACGTCAAATTAACTAACTACATATTTGATCGATACATGGATTGACAATGCTTAATATTTCAAGATAACTAATAAATAAAAAATTAAGGTACTTCAACAAAGGATTATATATTCAATAGGTAGGAGTTTTCGGCAATTGGTCAAACAGAAATGAGCAAAATATGACAAAAAATGCCTAACTACCTATTTGATCGCCGCGCAAAACATTTGCAGTGATCCTTAACTTGACTCTAGCTATTATTTGAAACGTAAAACTAAATAAAAAAATGATCATACATCAACATAGTGTTATCTATACAAAAGTCGTAATTTTCCTAAGGTTCTTCGAGTAGAAATGACTTTAGGAAGGTCAAATTAACTAACTACCTATTTGATCGATACATGGATTGACAATGCTTATTATTTCAAGATAACTAATAAATACAAAATTAGGGCACTTCAACAATGGATTATATATTCAATAGGTAGGAGTTTTCGGCAATTCGTCAAACAGAATTGAGCAAAATATGACAAAAAATTCCAAACAAACTATTTGATCACCGCGCAAAAAATTTGCAGTGATCCTTAACTTGACTCTACCAGTTAATTGAAGCGTAATAATTAATAAAAAAATGATTATACATCAACATAGTGTTATCTATACAAAAGTGACAATTTTCATAAGGTTCTTCGAGTAGAAATGACTTTAAGAAGGTAAAATTAACTAACTACCTATTTGATCGATACATGGATTGACAATGCTTAAAATTTCAAGATAACGAATAAATAAAAAATTGGGATACTTCAAGAAAGGATTATATTTTCAATAGGTAGGAGTTTTCGGCAATTCGTCAAACAAAAATGAGCAAAATATGACAAAAAATGCCTAACTACCTATTTGATCGCCGCGCAAAACATTTGCAGTGATCTTTAACTTGACTCTTGCTATTATTTGAAGCGTAACAATTAATAAAAAAAAGATAATACATCAACATAATGTTATCTATACAAAAGTCGCAATTTTCTTAATGTTCTTCGAGTAGAAATGACTTTAGGAAGGTCAAATTAACTAACTACCTATTTGATCGATACATGGATTGACAATGCTTAATGTTTCAAGATAACTAATAAATAAAAAATTAGGGTACTTCAACAAAGGATTATATATTCAATAGGTTGGAGTTTTCGGCAATTCGTCAAACAGAAATGAGTAAAATATGACAAAAAATGCCTAACTACCTATTTGATCGCGGCGCAAAATATTTGCAGTGATCCTTAACTTGACTCTAGCTATTATTTTAAGAGTAATAATTAATAAAAAATGATCATACATCAACAAAGTGTTATCTATACAAAAGTCTCATTTTTCCTAAGGTTGTCCGAGTAGAAATGACTTTAAGAAGGTCAAATTAACTAACTACCTATTTGATCGATACATGGATTGACAATGCTTATTATTTCAAGATAACTAATAAATACAAAATTAGGGTACTTCAACAATGGATTATATATTCAATAGGTAGGAGTTTTCGGCAATTCGTCGAACAGAATTGAGCAAAATATGACAAAAAATGCCAAACAAACTATTTGATCGCCGCGCAAAAAATTTGCAGTGATCCTTAACTTGACTCTACCGGTTAATTGAAGCGTAATAATTAATAAAAAAATGATTATACATCAACATAGTGTTATTTATACAAAAGTCACAATTTTCTTATGGTTCTTCGAGTAGAAATGACTTTAAGAATGTAAAATTAACTAACAACCTATTTGATCGATACATGGATTGACAATGCTTAAAATTTCAAGATAACGAATAAATAAAAAATTGGGATACTTCAAGAAAGGATTATATATTCAATAGGTAGGAGTTTTCGGCAATTCGTCATACAGAAATGAGCAAAATATGACAAAAAATGCCTAACTACCTATTTGATCGCCGCGCAAAACATTTGCAGTGATCTTTAACTTGACTCTTGCTATTATTTGAAGAATAACAATTAATAAAAAAATGATCATACATCAACATAATGTTATCTATACAAAAGTCTCAATTTTCTTAATGTTCTTCGAGTAGAAATGACTTTAGGAAGGTCAAATTAACTAACTACATATTTGATCGATACATGGATTGACAATGCTTAATATTTCAAGATAACTAATAAATAAAAAATTAGGGTACTTCAACAAAGGATTATATATTCAATAGGTTGGAGTTTTCGGCAATTCGTCAAACAGAAATGAGCAATTTATGACAAAAAATGCCTAACTACCTATTTGATCGCGGCGCAAAATATTTGCAGTGATCCTTAACTTGACTCTAGCTATTATTTTAAGTGTAATAATTAATAAAAAAATGATCATACATCAACATAGTGTTATCTAAACAAAAGTCTCATTTTTCCTAAGGTTGTTCGAGTAGAAATGACTTTAAGAAGGTCAAATTAACTAACTACCTATTTGATCGATACTTGGATTGACAATGCTTAATATTTCAAGATAACTAATAAATAAAAAATTAGGGTACTTCAACAAAGGATTATATATTCAATAGGTAGGAGTTTTCGGCAATTCGTCAAACAGAAATGAGCAAAATATGACAAAAAATGCCTAACTACCTATTTGATCGCCGCGCAAAACATTTGCAGTGATCCTTAACTTGACTCTAGCTATTATTTGAAGAGTAATAATAAATAAAAAAATGATCATACATCAACATAGTGTTATCTATACAAAAGTCGCAATTTTCCTAAGGTTGTTCGAGTAGAAATGACATTAAGAAGGTCAAATTAACTAACTACTTATTTGATCGATACATGGATTGACAATGCTTAATATTTCAAGATAACTAATAAATAAAAAATTAGGATACTTCAACAATGGATTATATATTCAATAGGTAGGAGTTTTCGGCAATTCGTCAAACAGAAATGAGCAAAATATGACAAAAAAAGCCTAACTACCTATTTGATCGCCGCGCAAAACATTTGCAGTGATCCTTAACTTGACTCTAGCTATTATTTGAAGAGTAATAATTAATAAAAAAAATGATCATACATCAACATAGTGTTATCTATATAAAAGTCACAATTTTCCTAAGGTTGTTCGAGTAGAAATGACATTAAGAAGGTCAAATTAACTAACTACTTATTTGATCGATACATGGATTGACAATGCTTAATATTTCAAGATAACTAATAAATAAAAAATTAGGATACTTCAACAATGGATTATATATTCAATAGGTAGGAGTTTTCGGCAATTCGTCAAACAGAAATGAGCAAAATAGGACAAAAAATGCCTAACTACCTATTTGATCGCCGCGCAAAACATTTGCAGTGATCCTTAACTTGACTCTAGCTATTATTTGAAGCGTAATAATTAATAAAAAAATGATCATACATCAACATAGTGTTATCTATACAAAAGTCACAATTTTCCTAAGGTTGTTCGAGTAGAAATGACATTAAGAAGGTCAAATTAACTAACTACTTATTTGATCGATACATGGATTGACAATGCTTAATATTTCAAGATAACTAATAAATAAAAAATTGGGATACTTCAACAATGGATTATATATTCAATAGGTAGGAGTTTTCGGCAATTCGTCAAACAGAAATGAGCAAAATAGGACAAAAAATGCCTAACTACCTATTTGATCGCCGCGCAAAACATTTGCAGTGATCCTTAACTTGACTCTAGATATTATTTGAAGCGTAATAATTAATAAAAAAATGATCATACATCAACATAGTGTTATCTATACAAAAGTCGTAATTTTCCTATGATTGTTCGAGTAGAAATGACTTTAAGAAGGTCAAATTAACTAACTACCTATTTGATCGATACATGGATTGACAATGCTTAATATATCAAGATAACTAATAAATAAAAAATTAAGGTACTGCAACAAAGGATTATATATTCAATAGGTAGGAGTTTTCGGCAATTGGTCAAACAGAAATGAGCATAATATGACAAAAAATGCCTAACTACCTATTTGTTCGCCGCGCAAAACATTTGCAGTGATCTTTAACTTGACTCTTGCTATTATTTGAAGCATAACAATTAATAAAAAAATGATCATACATCAACATAATGTTATCTATACAAAAGTCACAATTTTCTCAATGTTCTTCGAGTAGAAATGACTTTAGGAAGGTCAAGTTAACTAACTACCTATTTGATCGATACATGGATTGACAATGCTTAATATTTCAAGATAACTAATAAATAAAAAATTATGGTACTTCAACAAAGGATTATATATTCAATAGGTTGGAGTTTTCGGCAATTCGTCAAACAGAAATGAGCAAAATATGACAAAAAATGCCTAACTACCTATTTGATCGCGGCGCAAAATATTTGCAGTGATCCTTAACTTGACTCTAGCTATTATTTTAAGAGTAATAATTAATAAAAAAATAATCATACATCAACATAGTGTTATCTATACAAAAGTCTCATTTTTCCTAAGGTTGTTCGAGTAGAAATGACTTTAAGAAGGTCAAATTAACTAACTACCTATTTGATCGATACTTGGATTGACAATGCTTAATATTTCAAGATAACTAATAAATAAAAAATTAGGGTACTTCAACAAAGGATTATATATTCAATAGGTAGGAGTTTTCGGCAATTCGTCAAACAGAAATGAGCAAAATATGACAAAAAATGCCTAACTACCTATTTGATCGCCGCGCAAAACATTTGCAGTGATCCTTAACTTGACTCTAGCTATTATTTGAAGAGTAATAATAAATAAAAAAATGATCATACATCAACATAGTGTTATCTATAATAAAGTCGCAATTTTCCTAAGGTTGTTCGAGTAGAAATGACATTAAGAAGGTCAAATTAACTAACTACTTATTTGATCGATACATGGATTGACAATGCTTAATATTTCAAGATAACTAATAAATAAAAAATTAGGATACTTCAACAATGGATTATATATTCAATAGGTAGGAGTTTTCGGCAATTCGTCAAACAGAAATGAGCAAAATATGACAAAAAAAGCCTAACTACCTATTTGATCGCCGCGCAAAACATTTGCAGTGATCCTTAACTTGAGTCTAGCTATTATTTGAAGAGTAATAATTAATAAAAAAATGATCATACATCAACATAGTGTTATCTATATAAAAGTCGCAATTTTCCTAAGGTTGTTCGAGTAGAAATGACATTAAGAAGGTCAAATTAACTAACTACTTATTTGATCGATACATGGATTGACAATGCTTAATATTTCAAGATAACTAATAAATAAAAAATTAGGATACTTCAACAATGGATTATATATTCAATAGGTAGGAGTTTTCGGCAATTCGTCAAACAGAAATGAGCAAAATAGGACAAAAAATGCCTAACTACCTATTTGATCGCCGCGCAAAACATTTGCAGTGATCCTTAACTTGACTCTAGCTATTATTTGAAGCGTAATAATTAATAAAAAAATGATCATACATCAACATAGTGTTATCTATACAAAAGTCACAATTTTCCTAAGGTTGTTCGAGTAGAAATGACATTAAGAAGGTCAAATTAACTAACTACTTATTTGATCGATACATGGATTGACAATGCTTAATATTTCAAGATAACTAATAAATAAAAAATTGGGATACTTCAACAATGGATTATATATTCAATAGGTAGGAGTTTTCGGCAATTCGTCAAACAGAAATGAGCAAAATAGGACAAAAAATGCCTAACTACCTATTTGATCGCCGCGCAAAACATTTGCAGTGATCCTTAACTTGACTCTAGCTATTATTTGAAGCGTAATAATTAATAAAAAAATGATCATACATCAACATAGTGTTATCTATACAAAAGTCGTAATTTTCCTATGATTGTTCGAGTAGAAATGACTTTAAGAAGGTCAAATTAACTAACTACCTATTTGATCGATACATGGATTGACAATGCTTAATATATCAAGATAACTAATAAATAAAAAATTAAGGTACTGCAACAAAGGATTATATATTCAATAGGTAGGAGTTTTCGGCAATTGGTCAAACAGAAATGAGCATAATATGACAAAAAATGCCTAACTACCTATTTGATCGCCGCGCAAAACATTTGCAGTGATCTTTAACTTGACTCTTGCTATTATTTGAAGCATAACAATTAATAAAAAAATGATCATACATCAACATAATGTTATCTATACAAAAGTCACAATTTTCTCAATGTTCTTCGAGTAGAAATGACTTTAGGAAGGTCAAGTTAACTAACTACCTATTTGATCGATACATGGATTGACAATGCTTAATATTTCAAGATAACTAATAAATAAAAAATTATGGTACTTCAACAAAGGATTATATATTCAATAGGTTGGAGTTTTCGGCAATTCGTCAAACAGAAATGAGCAAAATATGACAAAAAATGCCTAACTACCTATTTGATCGCGGCGCAAAATATTTGCAGTGATCCTTAACTTGACTCTAGCTATTATTTTAAGAGTAATAATTAATAAAAAAAATAATCATACATCAACATAGTGTTATCTATACAAAAGTCTCATTTTTCCTAAGGTTGTTCGAGTAGAAATGACTTTAAGAAGGTCAAATTAACTAACTACTTATTTGATCGATACATGGATTGACAATGCTTAATATTTCAAGATAACTAATAAATAAAAAATTGGGATACTTCAACAATGGATTATATATTCAATAGGTAGGAGTTTTCGGCAATTCGTCAAACAGAAATGAGCAAAATAGGACAAAAAATGCCTAACTACCTATTTGATCGCCGCGCAAAACATTTGCAGTGATCCTTAACTTGACTCTAGCTATTATTTGAAGCGTAATAATTAATAAAAAAATGATCATACATCAACATAGTGTTATCTATACAAAAGTCGTAATTTTCCTATGATTGTTCGAGTAGAAATGACTTTAAGAAGGTCAAATTAACTAACTACCTATTTGATCGATACATGGATTGACAATGCTTAATATATCAAGATAACTAATAAATAAAAAATTAAGGAACTGCAACAAAGGATTATATATTCAATAGGTAGGAGTTTTCGGCAATTGGTCAAACAGAAATGAGCATAATATGACAAAAAATGCCTAACTACCTATTTGATCGCCGCGCAAAACATTTGCAGTGATCTTTAACTTGACTCTTGCTATTATTTGAAGCATAACAATTAATAAAAAAATGATCATACATCAACATAATGTTATCTATACAAAAGTCACAATTTTCTCAATGTTCTTCGAGTAGAAATGACTTTAGGAAGGTCAAGTTAACTAACTACCTATTTGATCGATACATGGATTGACAATGCTTAATATTTCAAGATAACTAATAAATAAAAAATTATGGTACTTCAACAAAGGATTATATATTCAATAGGTTGGAGTTTTCGGCAATTCGTCAAACAGAAATGAGCAAAATATGACAAAAAATGCCTAACTACCTATTTGATCGCGGCGCAAAATATTTGCAGTGATCCTTAACTTGACTCTAGCTATTATTTTAAGAGTAATAATTAATAAAAAAAATAATCATACATCAACATAGTGTTATCTATACAAAAGTCTCATTTTTCCTAAGGTTGTTCGAGTAGAAATGACTTTAAGAAGGTCAAATTAACTAACTACTTATTTGATCGATACATGGATTGACAATGCTTAATATTTCAAGATAACTAATAAATAAAAAATTGGGATACTTCAACAATGGATTATATATTCAATAGGTAGGAGTTTTCGGCAATTCGTCAAACAGAAATGAGCAAAATAGGACAAAAAATGCCTAACTACCTATTTGATCGCCGCGCAAAACATTTGCAGTGATCCTTAACTTGACTCTAGCTATTATTTGAAGCGTAATAATTAATAAAAAAATGATCATACATCAACATAGTGTTATCTATACAAAAGTCGTAATTTTCCTATGATTGTTCGAGTAGAAATGACTTTAAGAAGGTCAAATTAACTAACTACCTATTTGATCGATACATGGATTGACAATGCTTAATATATCAAGATAACTAATAAATAAAAAATTAAGGAACTGCAACAAAGGATTATATATTCAATAGGTAGGAGTTTTCGGCAATTGGTCAAACAGAAATGAGCATAATATGACAAAAAATGCCTAACTACCTATTTGATCGCCGCGCAAAACATTTGCAGTGATCTTTAACTTGACTCTTGCTATTATTTGAAGCATAACAATTAATAAAAAAATGATCATACATCAACATAATGTTATCTATACAAAAGTCACAATTTTCTCAATGTTCTTCGAGTAGAAATGACTTTAGGAAGGTCAAGTTAACTAACTACCTATTTGATCGATACATGGATTGACAATGCTTAATATTTCAAGATAACTAATAAATAAAAAATTATGGTACTTCAACAAAGGATTATATATTCAATAGGTTGGAGTTTTCGGCAATTCGTCAAACAGAAATGAGCAAAATATGACAAAAAATGCCTAACTACCTATTTGATCGCGGCGCAAAATATTTGCAGTGATCCTTAACTTGACTCTAGCTATTATTTTAAGAGTAATAATTAATAAAAAAAATAATCATACATCAACATAGTGTTATCTATACAAAAGTCTCATTTTTCCTAAGGTTGTTCGAGTAGAAATGACTTTAAGAAGGTCAAATTAACTAACTACCTATTTGATCGATACTTGGATTGACAATGCTTAATATTTCAAGATAACTAATAAATAAAAAATTGGGGTACTTCAACAAAGGATTATATATTCAATAGGTAGGAGTTTTCGGCAATTCGTCAAATAGAAATGAGCAAAATATGACAAAAAATGCCTAACTACCTATTTGATCGCCGCGCAAAACATTTGCAGTGATCCTTAACTTGACTCTAGCTATTATTTGAAGAGTAATAATTAATAAAAAAATGATCATACATCAACATAGTGTTATCTATACAAAAGTCGCAATTTTCCTAAGGTTGTTCGAGTAGAAATGACATTAAGAAGGTCAAATTAACTAACTACTTATTTGATCGATACCTGGATTGACAATGCTTAATATTTCAAGATAACTAATAAATAAAAAATTAGGATACTTCAACAATGGATTATATATTCAATGGGTAGGAGTTTTCGGCAATTCGTCAAACAGAAATGAGCAAAATATGACAAAAAATGCCTAACTACCTATTTGATCGCCGCGCAAAACATTTGCAGTGATCCTTAACTTGACTCTAGCTATTATTTGAAGCGTAATAATTAATAAAAAAATGATCATACATCAACATAGTGTTATCTATACAAAAGTCGCAATTTTCCTATGATTGTTCGAGTAGAAATGACTTTAAGAAGGTCAAATTAACTAACTACCTATTTGATCGATACATGGATTGACAATGCTTAATATTTCAAGATAACTAATAAATAAAAAATTAAGGTACTGCAACAAAGGATTATATATTCAATAGGTAGGAGTTTTCGGCAATTGGTCAAACAGAAATGAGCATAATATGACAAAAAATGCCTAACTACCTATTTGATCGCCGCGCAAAACATTTGCAGTGACCCTTAACTTGACTCTAGCTATTATTTGAAGCGTAATAATTAATAAAAAAATGATCATACATCAACATAGTGTTATCTATACAAAAGTCGCAATTTTCCTAAGGTTGTTCGAGTAGAAATGAATTTAAGAACGTCAAATTAACTAACTACCTATTTGATCGATACATGGATTGACAATGCTTAATATTTCAAGATAACTAATAAATAAAAAATTAAGGTACTTCAACAAAGGATTATATATTCAATAGGTAGGAGTTTTCGGCAATTGGTCAAACAGAAATGAGCAAAATATGACAAAAAATGCCTAACTACCTATTTGATCGCCGCGCAAAACATTTGCAGTGATCCTTAACTTGAATCTAGCTGTTATTTGAAACGTAATACTAAATAAAAAAATGATCATACATCAACATAGTGTTATCTAAACAAAAATCGTAATTTTCCTAAGGTTCTTCGAGTAGAAATGACTTTAGGAAGGTCAAATTAACTAACTACATATTTGATCGATACATGGATTGAAAATGCTTATTATTTCAAGATAACTAATAAATACAAAATTAGGGTACTTCAACAATGGATTATATATTCAATAGGTAGGAGTTTTCGGCAATTCGTCAAACAGAATTGAGCAAAATATGACAAAAAATGCCAAACAAACTATTTGATCGCCGCGCAAAAAATTTGCAGTGATCCTTAACTTGACTCTACCAGTTAATTGAAGCGTAATAATTAATAAAAAAATGATTATACATCAACATAGTGTTATCTATACAAAAGTCACAATTTTCATAGGGTTCTTCGAGTAGAAATGACTTTAAGAAGGTAAAATTAACTAACTACCTATTTGATCGATACATGGATTGACAATGCTTAAAATTTCAAGATAACGAATAAATCAAAAAATTGGGATTCTTCAAGAAAGGATTATATATTCAATAGGTAGGAGTTTTCGGCAATTCGTCAAACAGAAATGAGCAAAATATGACAAAAAATGCCTAACTACCTATTTGATCGCCGCGCAAAACATTTGCAGTGATCCTTAACTTGACTCTAGCTATTATTTGAAGAGTAATAATTAATAAAAAAAATGATCATACATCAACATAGTGTTATCTATACAAAAGTCGCTATTTTCCTAAGGTTGTTCGAGTAGAAATGACATTAAGAAGGTCAAATTGACTAACTACTTATTTGATCGATACATGGATTGACAATGCTTAATATTTCAAGATAACTAATAAATAAAAAATTAGGATACTTCAACAATGGATTATATATTCAATAGGTAGGAGATTTCGGCAATTCGTCAAACAGAAATGAGCAAAATATGACAAAAAATGCCTAACTACCTATTTGATCGCCGCGCAAAACATTTGCAGTGATCCTTAACTTGACTCTAGCTATTATTTGAAGCGTAATAATTGATAAAAAAATGATCATACATCAACATAGTGTTATCTATACAAAAGTCGCAATTTTCCTATGATTGTTCGAGTAGAAATGACTTTAAGAAGGTCAAATTAACTAACTACCTATTTGATCGATACAGGGATTGACAATGCTTAATATTTCAAGATAACTAATAAATAAAAAATTAAGGTACTGCAACAAAGGATTATATATTCAATAGGTAGGAGTTTTCGGCAATTGGTCAAACAGAAATGAGCATAATATGACAAAAAATGCCTAACTACCTATTTGATCGCCGCGCAAAACATTTGCAGTGACCCTTAACTTGACTCTAGCTATTATTTGAAGCGTAATAATTAATAAAAAAATGATCATACATCAACATAGTGTTATCTATACAAAAGTCGCAATTTTCCTAAGGTTGTTCGAGTAGAAATGAATTTAAGAACGTCAAATTAACTAACTACGTATTTGATCGATACATGGATTGACAATGCTTAATATTTCAAGATAACTAATAAAAAAAAATTTAGGGTACTTCAACAATGGATTATATATTCAATAGGTAGGAGTTTTCGGCAATTGGTCAAACAGAAATGAGCAAAATATGACAAAAAATGCCTAACTACCTATTTGATCGCCGCGCAAAACATTTGCAGTGATCCTTAACTTGAATCTAGCTATTATTTGAAACGTAATACTAAATAAAAAAATGATCATACATCAACATAGTGTTATCTATACAAAAGTCGCAATTTTCCTAAGGTTGTTCGAGTAGAAATGAATTTAAGAACGTCAAATTAACTAACTACCTATTTGATCGATACATGGATTGACAATGCTTAATATTTCAAGATAACTAATAAATACAAAATTAGGGTACTTCAACAAAGGATTATATATTCAATAGGTAGGAGTTTTCGGCAATTGGTCAAACAGAAATGAGCAAAATATGACAAAAAATGCCTAACTATCTATTTGATCGCCGCGCAAAACATTTGCAGTGATCCTTAACTTGAATCTAGCTTTTATTTGAAACATAATACTAAATAAAAAAATGATCATACATCAACATAGTGTTATCTAAACAAAAGTCGTAATTTTCCTAAGGTTCTTCGGGTAGAAATGACTTTAGGAAGGTCAAATTAACTAACTACCTATTTGATCGATACATGGATTGACAATGCTTATTATTTCAAGATAACTAATAAATACAAAATTAGGGTACTTCAACAATGGATTATATATTCAATAGGTAGGAGTTTTCGGCAATTCGTTAAACAGAATTGAGCAAAATATGACAAAAAATGCCAAACAAACTATTTGATCGCCGCGCAAAAAATTTGCAGTGATCCTTAACTTGACTCTACCAGTTAATTGAAGCGTAATAATTAATAAAAAAATGATTATACATCAACATAGTGTTATCTATACAAAAATCACACTTTTCATAGGGTTCTTCGAGTAGAAATGACTTTAAGAAGGTAAAATTAACTAACTACCTATTTGATCGATACATGGATTGACAATGCTTAAAATTTCAAGATAACGAATAAATAAAAAATTGGGATACTTCAAGAAATGATTATATATTCAATAGGTAGGAGTTTTCGGCAATTCGTCAAACAGAAATGAGCAAAATATGACAAAAAATGCCTAACTACCTATTTGATCGCGGCGCAAAATATTTACAGTGATCCTTAACTTGACTCTTGCTATTATTTGAAGCGTAACAATTAATAAAAAAATGATCATACATCAACATAATGTTATCTATACAAAAGTCGCAATTTTCTTAATGTTCTTCGAGTAGAAATGACTTTAGGAAGGTCAAATTAACTAACTACCTATTTGATCGATACATGGATTGACAATGCTTAATATTTCAAGATAACTAATATATAAAAAATTAGCGTACTTCAACAAAGGATTATATATTCAATAGGTTGGAGTTTTCGGCAATTCGTCAAACAGAAATGAGCAAAATATGTCAAAAAATGCCTAACTACCTATTTGATCGCGGCGCAAAATATTTACAGTGATCCTTAACTTGACTCTAGCTATTATTTGAAGCGTAACAATTAATAAAAAAATGATAATACATAAACATAATGTTATCTATACAAAAGTCGCAATTTTCTTAATGTTCTTCGAGTAGAAATGACTTTAGGAAGGTCAAATTAACTAACTACCTATTTGATCGATACATGGATTGACAATGCTTAATGTTTCAAGATAACTAATAAATAAAAAATTAGGGTACTTCAACAAAGGATTATATATTCAATAGGTTGGAGTTTTCGGCAATTCGTCAAACAGAAATGAGTAAAATATGACAAAAAATGCCTAACTACCTATTTGATCGCGGCGCAAAATATTTGCAGTGATCCTTAACTTGACTCTAGCTATTATTTTAAGAGTAATAATTAATAAAAAAATGATCATACATCAACATAGTGTTATCTATACAAAAGTCGCAATTTTCCTAGGGTTGTTCGAGTGGAAATGACTTTAAGAAGGTCAAATTAACTAACTACCTATTTGATCGATACATGGATTGACAATGCTTATTATTTCAAGATAACTAATAAATACAAAATTAGGGTACTTCAACAATGGATTATATATTCAATAGGTAGGAGTTTTCGGCAATTCGTCGAACAGAATTGAGCAAAATATGACAAAAAATGCCAAACAAACTATTTGATCGCCGCGCAAAAAATTTGCAGTGATCCTTAACTTGACTCTACCGGTTAATTGAAGCGTAATAATTAATAAAAAAATGATTATACATCAACATAGTGTTATCTATACAAAAGTCACAATTTTCATAAGGTTCTTCGAGTAGAAATGACTTTAAGAATGTAAAATTAACTAACAACCTATTTGATCGATACATGGATTGACAATGCTTAAAATTTCAAGATAACGAATAAATAAAAAATTGCGATACTTCAAGAAAGGATTATATATTCAATAGGTAGGAGTTTTCGGCAATTCGTCAAACAGAAATGAGCAAAATATGACAAAAAATGCCTAACTACCTATTTGATCGCCGCGCAAAACATTTGCAGTGATCTTTAACTTGACTCTTGCTATTATTTGAAGCGTAACAATTCATAAAAAAATGATCATACATCAACATAATGTTATCTATACAAAAGTCGCAATTTTCTTAATGTTCTTCAAGTAGAAATGACTTTAGGAAGGTCAAATTAACTAACTACCTATTTGATCGATACATGGATTGACAATGCTTAATATTTCAAGATAACTAATAAATAAAAAATTAGGGTACTTCAACAAAGGATTATATATTCAATAGGTTGGAGTTTTCGGCAATTCGTCAAACAGAAATGAGCAAAATATGACAAAAAATGCCTAACTACCTATTTGATCGCCGCGCAAAACATTTGCAGTGATCCTTAACTTGACTCTAGCTATTATTTGAAGAGTAATAATTAATAAAAAAATGATCATACATCAACATAGTGCTATCTATACAAAAGTCGCAATTTTCCTAAGGTTGTTCGAGTAGAAATGACATTAAGAAGGGCAAATTAACTAACTACGTATTTGATCGATACATGGATTGACAATGCTTAATATTTCAAGATAACTAATAAATAAAAAATTAGGATACTTCAACAATGGATTATATATTCAATAGGTAGGAGTTTTCGGCAATTCGTCAAACAGAAATGAGCAAAATATGACAAAAAATGCCTAACTACCTATTTGATCGCCGCGCAAAACATTTGCAGTGATCCTTAACTTGACTCTAGCTATTATTTGAAGAGTAATAATTAATAAAAAAATGATCATACATCAACATAGTGTTATCTATACAAAAGTCGCAATTTTCCTAAGGTTGTTCGAGTAGAAATGACATTAAGAAGGTCAAATTAACTAACTACTTATTTGATCGATACATGGATTGACAATGCTTAATATTTCAAGATAACTAATAAATAAAAGATTAGGATACTTCAACAATGGATTATATATTCAATAGGTAGGAGTTTTCGGCAATTCGTCAAACAGAAATGAGCAAAATAGGACAAAAAATGCCTAACTACCTATTTGATCGCCGCGCAAAACATTTGCAGTGATCCTTAACTTGACTCTAGTTATTATTTGAAGCGTAATAATTAATAAAAAAATGATCATACATCAACATAGTGTTATCTATACAAAAGTCGCAATTTTCCTATGATTGTTCGAGTAGAAATGACTTTAAGAAGGTCAAATTAACTAACTACCTATTTGATCGATACATGGATTGACAATGCTTAATATTTCAAGATAACTAATAAATAAAAAATTAGGGTACTGCAACAAAGGATCATATATTCAATAGATAGGAGTTTTCGGCAATTGGTCAAACAGAAATGAGCATAATATGACAAAAAATGCCTAACTACCTATTTGATCGCCGCGGAAAACATTTGCAGTGATCTTTAACTTGACTCTTGCTATTATTTGAAGCGTAACAATTAATAAAAAAATGATCATACATCAACATAATGTTATCTATACAAAAGTCGCAATTTTCTTAATGTTCTTCGAGTAGAAATGACTTTAGGAACGTCAAGTTAACTAACTACCTATTTGATCGATACATGGATTGACAATGCTTAATATTTCAAGATAACTAATAAATATAAAATTAGGGTACTTCAACAGAGGATTATATATTCAATAGGTTGGAGTTTTCGGCAATTCGTCAAACAGAAATGAGCAAAATATGTCAAAAAATGCCTAACTACCTATTTGATCGCGGCGCAAAATATTTACAGTGATCCTTAACTTGACTCTAGCTATTATTTGAAGCGTAACAATTAATAAAAAAATGATAATACATCAACATAATGTTATCTATACAAAAGTCGCAATTTTCTTAATGTTCTTCGAGTAGAAATGACTTTAGGAAGGTCAAATTAACTAACTACCTATTTGATCGATACATGGATTGACAATGCTTAATGTTTCAAGATAACTAATAAATAAAAAATTAGGGTACTTCAACAAAGGATTATATATTCAATAGGTTGGAGTTTTCGGCAATTCGTCAAACAGAAATGAGTAAAATATGACAAAAAATGCCTAACTACCTATTTGATCGCGGCGCAAAATATTTGCAGTGATCCTTAACTTGACTCTAGCTATTATTTTAAGAGTAATAATTAATAAAAAAATGATCATACATCAACATAGTGTTATCTATACAAAAGTCTCATTTTTCCTAAGGTTGTCCGAGTAGAAATGACTTTAAGAAGGTCAAATTAACTAACTACCTATTTGATCGATACATGGATTGACAATGCTTATTATTTCAAGATAACTAATAAATACAAAATTAGGGTACTTCAACAATGGATTATATATTCAATAGGTAGGAGTTTTCGGCAATTCGTCGAACAGAATTGAGCAAAATATGACAAAAAATGCCAAACAAACTATTTGATCGCCGCGCAAAAAATTTGCAGTGATCCTTAACTTGACTCTACCGGTTAATTGAAGCGTAATAATTAATAAAAAAATGATTATACATCAACATAGTGTTATCTATACAAAAGTCACAATTTTAATAAGGTTCTTCGAGTAGAAATGACTTTAAGAATGTAAAATTAACTAACAACCTATTTGATCGATACATGGATTGACAATGCTTAAAATTTCAAGATAACGAATAAATAAAAAATTGCGATACTTCAAGAAAGGAT
This sequence comes from Rhodomyrtus psidioides, assembly GCA_021437785.1. Classification (NCBI taxonomy): domain Eukaryota; kingdom Viridiplantae; phylum Streptophyta; class Magnoliopsida; order Myrtales; family Myrtaceae; genus Rhodomyrtus; species Rhodomyrtus psidioides. Next base: position 2,334,847 of record JAILYB010000089.1, read on the forward strand.
TATATATTCAATAGGTAGGAGTTTTCGGCAATTCGTCAAACAGAAATGAGCAAAATATGACAAAAAATGCCTAACTACCTATTTGATCGCCGCGCAAAACATTTGCAGTGATCTTTAACTTGACTCTTGCTATTATTTGAAGCGTAACAATTCATAAAAAAATGATCATACATCAACATAATGTTATCTATACAAAAGTCGCAATTTTCTTAATGTTCTTCAAATAGAAATGACTTTAGGAAGGTCAAATTAACTAACTACCTATTTGATCGATACATGGATTGACAATGCTTAATATTTCAAGATAACTAATAAATAAAAAATTAGGGTACTTCAACAAAGGATTATATATTCAATAGGTAGGAGTTTTCGGCAATTCGTCAAACAGAAATGAGCAAAATATGACAAAAAATGCCTAACTACCTATTTGATCGCCGCGCAAAACATTTGCAGTGATCCTTAACTTGACTCTAGCTATTATTTGAAGAGTAATAATTAATAAAAAAATGATCATACATCAACATAGTGCTATCTATACAAAAGTCGCAATTTTCCTAAGGTTGTTCGAGTAGAAATGACATTAAGAAGGGCAAATTAACTAACTACGTATTTGATCGATACATGGATTGACAATGCTTAATATTTCAAGATAACTAATAAATAAAAAATTAGGATACTTCAACAATGGATTATATATTCAATAGGTAGGAGTTTTCGGCAATTCGTCAAACAGAAATGAGCAAAATATGACAAAAAATGCCTAACTACCTATTTGATCGCCGCGCAAAACATTTGCAGTGATCCTTAACTTGACTCTAGCTATTATTTGAAGAGTAATAATTAATAAAAAAATGATCATACATCAACATAGTGTTATCTATACAAAAGTCGCAATTTTCCTAAGGTTGTTCGAGTAGAAATGACATTAAGAAGGTCAAATTAACTAACTACTTATTTGATCGATACATGGATTGACAATGCTTAATATTTCAAGATAACTAATAAATAAAAGATTAGGATACTTCAACAATGGATTATATATTCAATAGGTTGGAGTTTTCGGCAATTCGTCAAACAGAAATGAGCAAAATAGGACAAAAAATGCCTGACTACCTATTTGATCGCCGCGCAAAACATTTGCAGTGATCCTTTACTTGACTCTAGCTATTATTTGAAGCGTAATAATTAATAAAAAAATGATCATACATCAACATAGTGTTATCTATACAAAAGTCGCAATTTTCCTATGATTGTTCGAGTAGAAATGACTTTAAGAAGGTCAAATTAACTAACTACCTATTTGATCGATACATGGATTGACAATGCTTAATATTTCAAGATAACTAATAAATAAAAAATTAGGGTACTGCAACAAAGGATCATATATTCAATAGATAGGAGTTTTCGGCAATTGGTCAAACAGAAATGAGCATAATATGACAAAAAATGCCTAACTACCTATTTGATCGCCGCGGAAAACATTTGCAGTGATCTTTAACTTGACTCTTGCTATTATTTGAAGCGTAACAATTAATAAAAAAATGATCATACATCAACATAATGTTATCTATACAAAAGTCGCAATTTTCTTAATGTTCTTCGAGTAGAAATGACTTTAGGAACGTCAAGTTAACTAACTACCTATTTGATCGATACATGGATTGACAATGCTTAATATTTCAAGATAACTAATAAATAAAAAATTAGGGTATTTCTACAGAGGATTATATATTCAATAGGTTGGAGTTTTCGGCAATTCGTCAAACAGAAATGAGCAAAATATGACAAAAAATGCCTAACTACCTATTTGATCGCGGCGCAAAAAATTTGCAGTGATCCTTAACTTGACTCTAGCTATTATTTTAAGAGTAATAATTAATAAAAAAATGATCATACATCAACATAGTGTTATCTATACAAAAGTCTCATTTTTCCTAAGGTTGTTCGAGTAGAAATGACTTTAAGAAGGTCAAATTAACTAACTACCTATTTGATCGATACTTGGATTGACAATGCTTAATATTTCAAGATAACTAATAAATAAAAAATTAGGGTACTTCAACAAAGGATTATATAATCAATAGGTTGGAGTTTTCGGCAATTCGTCAAACAGAAATGAGCAAAATATGACAAAAAATGCCTAACTACCTATTTGATCGCCCCGCAAAACATTTGCAGTGATCCTTAACTTGACTCTAGCTATTATTTGAAGAGTAATAATTAATAAAAAAATGATCATACATCAACATAGTGTTATCTATACAAAAGTCGCAATTTTTCTAAGGTTGTTCGAGTAGAAATGACATTAAGAAGGTCAAATTAACTAACTACTTATTTGATCGATACATAGATTGACAATGCTTAATATTTCAAGATAACTAATAAATAAAAAATTAGGATACTTCAACAATGGATTATATATTCAATAGGTAGGAGTTTTCGGCAATGGGTCATACAGAAATGAGCAAAATATGACAAAAAATGCCTAACTACCTATTTGATCGCCGCGCAAAACATTTGCAGTGATCCTTAACTTGACTCTAGCTATTATTTGAAGCGTAATAATTAATAAAAAAATGATCATACATCAACATAGTGTTATCTATACAAAAGTCGCAATTTTCCTATGATTGTTCGAGTAGAAATGACTTTAAGAAGGTCAAATTAACTAACTACCTATTTGATCGATACATGGATTGACAATGGTTAATATTTCAAGATAACTAATAAATAAAAAATTAAGGTACTGCAACAAAGGATTATATATTCAATAGGTAGGAGTTTTCGGCAATTGGTCAAACAGAAATGAGCATAATATGCTAAAAAATGCCTAACTACCTATTTGATCGCCGCGCAAAACATTTGCAGTGACCCTTAACTTGACTCTAGCTATTATTTGAAGCGTAATAATTAATAAAAAAATGATCATACATCAACATAGTGTTATCTATACAAAAGTCGCAATTTTCCTAAGGTTGTTCGAGTAGAAATGAATTTAAGAACGTCAAATTAACTAACTACCAATTTGATCGATACATGGATTGACAATGCTTAATATTTCAAGATAACTAATAAATAAAAAATTAAGGTACTTCAACAAAGGATTATATATTCAATAGGTTGGAGTTTTCGGCAATTCGTCAAACAGAAATGAGCAAAATATGACAAAAAATGCCTAACTACCTATTTGATCGCGGCGCAAAAAATTTGCAGTGATCCTTAACTTGACTCTAGCTATTATTTTAAGAGTAATAATTAATAAAAAAATGATCATACATCAACATAGTGTTATCTATACAAAAGTCTCATTTTTCCTAAGGTTGTTCGAGTAGAAATGACTTTAAGAAGGTCAAATTAACTAACTACCTATTTGATCGATACTTGGATTGACAATGCTTAATATTTCAAGATAACTAATAAATAAAAAATTAGGGTACTTCAACAAAGGATTATATAATCAATAGGTAGGAGTTTTCGGCAATTCGTCAAACAGAAATGAGCAAAATATGACAAAAAATGCCTAACTACCTATTTGATCGCCCCGCAAAACATTTGCAGTGATCCTTAACTTGACTCTAGCTATTATTTGAAGCGTAATAATTAATAAAAAAATGATCATACATCAACATAGTGTTATCTATACAAAAGTCGCAATTTTCCTATGATTGTTCGAGTAGAAATGACTTTAAGAAGGTCAAATTAACTAACTACCTATTTGATCGATACATGGATTGACAATGGTTAATATTTCAAGATAACTAATAAATAAAAAATTAAGGTACTGCAACAAAGGATTATATATTCAATAGGTAGGAGTTTTCGGCAATTGGTCAAACAGAAATGAGCATAATATGCTAAAAAATGCCTAACTACCTATTTGATCGCCGCGCAAAACATTTGCAGTGACCCTTAACTTGACTCTAGCTATTATTTGAAGCGTAATAATTAATAAAAAAATGATCATACATCAACATAGTGTTATCTATACAAAAGTCGCAATTTTCCTAAGGTTGTTCGAGTAGAAATGAATTTAAGAACGTCAAATTAACTAACTACCAATTTGATCGATACTTGGATTGACAATGCTTAATATTTCAAGATAACTAATAAATAAAAAATTAAGGTACTTCAACAAAGGATTATATATTCAATAGGTTGGAGTTTTCGGCAATTCGTCAAACAGAAATGAGCAAAATATGACAAAAAATGCCTAACTACCTATTTGATCGCGGCGCAAAAAATTTGCAGTGATCCTTAACTTGACTCTAGCTATTATTTTAAGAGTAATAATTAATAAAAAAATGATCATACATCAACATAGTGTTATCTATACAAAAGTCTCATTTTTCCTAAGGTTGTTCGAGTAGAAATGACTTTAAGAAGGTCAAATTAACTAACTACCTATTTGATCGATACTTGGATTGACAATGCTTAATATTTCAAGATAACTAATAAATAAAAAATTAGGGTACTTCAACAAAGGATTATATAATCAATAGGTAGGAGTTTTCGGCAATTCGTCAAACAGAAATGAGCAAAATATGACAAAAAATGCCTAACTACCTATTTGATCGCCCCGCAAAACATTTGCAGTGATCCTTAACTTGACTCTAGCTATTATTTGAAGCGTAATAATTAATAAAAAAATGATCATACATCAACATAGTGTTATCTATACAAAAGTCGCAATTTTCCTATGATTGTTCGAGTAGAAATGACTTTAAAAAGGTCAAATTAACTAACTACCTATTTGATCGATACATGGATTGACAATGCTTAATATTTCAAGATAACTAATAAATAAAAAATTAAGGTACTGCAACAAAGGATTATATATTCAATAGGTAGGAGTTTTCGGCAATTGGTCAAACAGAAATGAGCATAATATGACAAAAAATGCCTAACTACCTATTTGATCGCCGCGCAAAACATTTGCAGTGACCCTTAACTTGACTCTAGCTATTATTTGAAGCGTAATAATTAATAAAAAAATGATCATACATCAACATAGTGTTATCTATACAAAAGTCGCAATTTTCCTAAGGTTGTTCGAGTAGAAATGAATTTAAGAACGTCAAATTAACTAACTACCTATTTGATCGATACATGGATTGACAATGCTTAATATTTCCAGATAACTAATAAATAAAAAATTAAGGTACTTCAACAAAGGATTATATATTCAATAGGTAGGAGTTTTCGGCAATTGGTCAAACAGAAATGAGCAAAATATGACAAAAAATGCCTAACTACCTATTTGATCGCCGCGCAAAACATTTGCAGTGATCTTTAACTTGAATCTAGCTATTATTTGAAACGTAATACTAAATAAAAAAATGATCATACGTCAACATAGTGTTATCTAAACAAAAGTCGTAATTTTCCTAAGGTTCTTCGAGTAGAAATGACTTTAGGAAGGTCAAATTAACTAACTACATATTTGATCGATACATGGATTGACAATGCTTATTATTTCAAGATAACTAATAAATACAAAATTAGGGTACTTCAACAATGGATTATATATTCAATAGGTAGGAGTTTTCGGCAATTCGTCGAACAGAATTGAGCAAAATATGACAAAAAATGCCAAACAAACTATTTGATCGCCGCGCAAAAAATTTGCAGTGATCCTTAACTTGACTCTACCAGTTAATTGAAGCGTAATAATTAATAAAAAAATGATTATACATCAACATAGTGTTATCTATACAAAAATCACAATTTTCATAGGGTTCTTCGAGTAGAAATGACTTTAAGAAGGTAAAATTAACTAACTACCTATTTGATCGATACATGGATTGACAATGCTTAAAATTTCAAGATAACGAATAAATAAAAAATTGGGATACTTCAAGAAAGGATTATATATTCAATAGGTAGGAGTTTTCGGCAATTCGTCAAACAGAAATGAGCAAAATATGACAAAAAATGCCTAACTACCTATTTGATCGCCGCGCAAAACATTTGCAGTGATCTTTAACTTGACTCTTGCTATTATTTGAAGCGTAACAATTAATAAAAAAATGATCATACATCAACATAATGTTATCTATACAAAAGTCGCAATTTTCTTAATGTTCTTCGAGTAGAAATTACTTTAGGAAGGTCAAATTAACTAACTACCTATTTGATCGATACATGGATTGACAATGCTTAATATTTCAAGATAACTAATTTATAAAAAATTAGCGTACTTCAACACAGGATTATATATTCAATAGGTTGGAGTTTTCGGCAATTCGTCAAACAGAAATGAGCAAAATATGTCAAAAAATGCCTAACTACCTATTTGATCGCGGCGCAAAATATTTACAGTGATCCTTAACTTGACTCTAGCTATTATTTGAAGCGTAACAATTAATAAAAAAATGATCATACATCAACATAATGTTATCTATACAAAAGTCGCAATTTTCTTAATGTTCTTCGAGTAGAAATGACTTTAGGAAGGTCAAATTAACTAACTACCTATTTGATCGATACATGGATTGACAATGCTTAATGTTTCAAGATAACTAATAAATAAAAAATTAGGGTACTTCGACAAAGGATTATATATTCAATAGGTTGGAGTTTTCGGCAATTCGTCAAACAGAAATGAGTAAAATATGACAAAAAATGCCTAACTACCTATTTGATCGCGGCGCAAAATATTTGCAATGAGCCTTAACTTGACTCTAGCTATTATTTTAAGAGTAATAATTAATAAAAAAATGATCATACATCAACATAGTGTTATCTATACAAAAGTCTCATTTTTCCTAAGGTTGTCCGAGTAGAAATGACTTTAAGAAGGTCAAATTAACTAACTACCTATTTGATCGATACATGGATTGACAATGCTTATTATTTCAAGATAACTAATAAATACAAAATTAGGGTACTTCAACAATGGATTATATATTCAATAGGTGTGAGTTTTCGGCAATTCGTCAAACAGAAATGAGCAAAATATGACAAAAAATGCCTAACTACCTATTTGATCGCCGCGCAAAACATTTGCAGTGATCCTTAACTTGACTCTAGCTATTATTTGGAGAGTAATAATTAATAAAAAAATGATCATACATCAACATAGTGTTATCTATACAAAAGTCGCAATTTTCCTAAGGTTGTTCGAGTAGAAATGACATTAAGAAGGTCAAATTAACTAACTACTTATTTGATCGATACATGGTTTGACAATGCTTAATATTTCAAGATAACTAATATATAAAAAATTAGCGTACTTCAACACAGGATTATATATTCAATAGGTTGGAGTTTTCGGCAATTCGTCAAACAGAAATGAGCAAAATATGACAAAAAATGCCTAACTACCTATTTGATCGCGGCGCAAAATATTTGCAGTGATCCTTAACTTGACTCTAGCTATTATTTTAAGAGTAATAATTAATAAAAAAAATGATCATACTTCAACATAGTGTTATCTATACAAAAGTCTCATTTTTCCTAAGGTTGTTCGAGTAGAAATGACTTTAAGAAGGTCAAATTAACTAACTACCTATTTGATCGATACTTGGATTGACAATGCTTAATATTTCAAGATAACTAATAAATAAAAAATTAGGGTACTTCAACAAAGGATTATATATTCAATAGGTAGGAGTTTTCGGCAATTCGTCAAACAGAAATGAGCAAAATATGACAAAAAATGCCTAACTACCTATTTGATCGCCGCGCAAAACATTTGCAGTGATCCTTAACTTGACTCTAGCTATTATTTGGAGAGTAATAATTAATAAAAAAATGATCATACATCGACATAGTGTTATCTATACAAAAGTCGCAATTTTCCTAAGGTTGTTCGAGTAGAAATGACATTAAGAAGGTCAAATTAACTAACTACTTATTTGATCGATACATGGATTGACAATGCTTAATATTTCAAGATAACTAATAAATAAAAGATTAGGATACTTCAACAATGGATTATATATTCAATAGGTAGGAGTTTTCGGCAATTCGTCAAACAGAAATGAGCAAAATAGGACAAAAAATGCCTAACTACCTATTTGATCGCCGCGCAAAACATTTGCAGTGATCCTTAACTTGACTCTAGCTATTATTTGAAGCGTAATAATTAATAAAAAAATGATCATACATCAACATAGTGTTATCTATACAAAAGTCGCAATTTTCCTATGATTGTTCGAGTAGAAATGACTTTAAGAAGGTCAAATTAACTAACTACCTATTTGATCGATACATGGATTGACAATGCTTAATATTTCAAGATAACTAATAAATAAAAAATTAGGGTACTACAACAAAGGATTATATATTCAATAGATAGGAGTTTTCGGCAATTGGTCAAACAGAAATGAGCATAATATGACAAAAAATGCCTAACTACCTATTTGATCGCCGCGCAAAACATTTGCAGTGATCTTTAACTTGACTCTTGCTATTATTTGAAGCGTAACAATTAATAAAAAAATGATCATACATCAACATAATGTTATCTATACAAAAGTCGCAATTTTCTTAATGTTCTTCGAGTAGAAATGACTTTAGGAACGTCAAGTTAACTAACTACCTATTTGATCGATACATGGATTGACAATGCTTAATATTTCAAGATAACTAATAAATAAAAAATTAGGGTACTTCAACAGAGGATTATATATTCAATAGGTTGGAGTTTTCGGCAATTCGTCAAAAAGAAATGAGCAAAATATGACAAAAAATGCCTAACTATCTATTCGATCGCGGCGCAAAAAATTTGCATTGATCCTTAACTTGACTCTAGCTATTATTTTAAGAGTAATAATTAATAAAAAATGATCATACATCAACATAGTGTTATCTATACAAAAGTCTCATTTTTCCTAAGGTTGTTCGAGTAGAAATGACTTTAAGAAGGTCAAATTAACTAACTACCTATTTGATCGATACTTGGATTGACAATGCTTAATATTTCAAGATAACTAATAAATAAAAAATTAGGGTACTTCAACAAAGGATTATATAATCAATAGGTAGGAGTTTTCGGCAATTCGTCAAACAGAAATGAGCAAAATATGACAAAAAATGCCTAACTACCTATTTGATCGCCGCGCAAAACATTTGCAGTGATCCTTAACTTGACTCTAGCTATTATTTTAAGAGTAATAATTAATAAAAAAATGATCATACATCAACATAGTGTTATCTATACAAAAGTCGCAATTTTCCTAAGGTTTTTCGAGTAGAAATGACTTTAAGAAGGTCAAATTAACTAACTACTTATTTGATCGATACATGGATTCACAATGCTTAATATTTCAAGATAACTAATAAATAAAAAATTAGGATACTTCAACAATGGATTATATATTCAATAGGTAGGAGTTTTCGGCAATTCGTCAAACAGAAATGAGCAAAATAGGACAAAAAATGCCTAACTACCTATTTGATCGCCGCGCAAAACATTTGCAGTGATCCTTAACTTGACTCTAGCTATTATTTGAAGCGTAATAATTAATAAAAAAATGATCATACATCAACATAGTGTTATCTATACAAAAGTCGCAATTTTCCTATGATTGTTCGAGTAGAAATGACTTTAAGAAGGTCAAATTAACTAACTACCTATTTGATCGATACATGGATTGACAATGCTTAATATTTCAAGATAACTAATAAATAAAAAATTAGGGTACTGCAACAAAGGATTATATATTCAATAGATAGGAGTTTTCGGCAATTGGTCAAAAAGAAATGAGCATAATATGACAAAAAATGCCTAACTACCTATTTGATCGCCGCGCAAAACATTTGCAGTGATCTTTAACTTGACTCTTGCTATTATTTGAAGCGTAACAATTAATAAAAAAATGATCATACATCAACATAATGTTATCTATACAAAAGTCGCAATTTTCTTAATGTTCTTCGAGTAGAAATGACTTTAGGAACGTCAAGTTAACTAACTACCTATTTGATCGATACATGGATTGACAATGCTTAATATTTCAAGATAACTAATAAATAAAAAATTAGGATACTTCAACAATGGATTATATATTCAATAGGTAGGAGTTTTCGGCAATTCGTCAAACAGAAATGAGCAAAATAGGACAAAAAATGCCTAACTACCTATTTGATCGCCGCGCAAAACATTTGCAGTGATCCTTAACTTGACTCTAGCTATTATTTGAAGCGTAATAATTAATAAAAAAATGATCATACATCAACATAGTGTTATCTATACAAAAGTCGCAATTTTCCTATGATTGTTCGAGTAGAAATGACTTTAAGAAGGTCAAATTAACTAACTACCTATTTGATCGATACATGGATTGACAATGCTTAATATTTCAAGATAACTAATAAATAAAAAATTAGGGTACTTCAACAAAGGATTATATAATCAATAGGTAGGAGTTTTCGGCAATTGGTCAAACAGAAATGAGCAAAATATGACAAAAAATGCCTAACTACCTATTTGATCGCCGCGCAAAACATTTGCAGTGACCCTTAACTTGACTCTAGCTATTATTTGAAGCGTAATAATTAATAAAAAAATGATCATACATCAACATAGTGTTATCTAAACAAAAGTCGTAATTTTCCTAAGGTTCTTCGAGTAGAAATGACTTTAGGAAGGTCAAATTAACTAACTACATATTTGATCGATACATGGATTGACAATGCTTATTATTTCAAGATAACTAATAAATACAAAATTAGGGTACTTCAACAATGGATTATATATTCAATAGGTATGAGTTTTCGGCAATTCGTCAAACAGAAATGAGCAAAATATGACAAAAAATGCCTAACTACCTATTTGATCGCCGCGCAAAACATTTGCAGTGATCCTTAACTTGACTCTAGCTATTATTTGAAGAGTAATAATTAATAAAAAAATGATCATACATCAACATAGTGTTATCTATACAAAAGTCGCAATTTTCCTAAGGTTTTTCGAGTAGAAATGACTTTAAGAAGGTCAAATTAACTAACTACTTATTTGATCGATACATGGATTCACAATGCTTAATATTTCAAGATAACTAATAAATAAAAAATTAGGATACTTCAACAATGGATTATATATTCAATAGGTAGGAGTTTTCGGCAATTCGTCAAACAGAAATGAGCAAAATAGGACAAAAAATGCCTAACTACCTATTTGATCGCCGCGCAAAACATTTGCAGTGATCCTTAACTTGACTCTAGCTATTATTTGAAGCGTAATAATTAATAAAAAAATGATCATACATCAACATAGTGTTATCTATACAAAAGTCGCAATTTTCCTATGATTGTTCGAGTAGAAATGACTTTAAGAAGGTCAAATTAACTAACTACCTATTTGATCGATACATGGATTGACAATGCTTAATATTTCAAGATAACTAATAAATAAAAAATTAGGGTACTGCAACAAAGGATTATATATTCAATAGATAGGAGTTTTCGGCAATTGGTCAAAAAGAAATGAGCATAATATGACAAAAAATGCCTAACTACCTATTTGATCGCCGCGCAAAACATTTGCAGTGATCTTTAACTTGACTCTTGCTATTATTTGAAGCGTAACAATTAATAAAAAAATGATCATACATCAACATAATGTTATCTATACAAAAGTCGCAATTTTCTTAATGTTCTTCGAGTAGAAATGACTTTAGGAACGTCAAGTTAACTAACTACCTATTTGATCGATACATGGATTGACAATGCTTAATATTTCAAGATAACTAATAAATAAAAAATTAGGATACTTCAACAAAGGATTATATAATCAATAGGTAGGAGTTTTCGGCAATTCGTCAAACAGAAATGAGTAAAATATGACAAAAAATTCCTAACTACCTATTTGAGCGCGGCGCAAAATATTTGCAGTGATCCTTAACTAGACTCTAGCTATTATTTTAAGAGTAATAATTAATAAAAAAATGATCATACATCAACATAGTGTTATCTGTACAAAAGTCTCATTTTTCCTAAGGTTGTCCGAGTAGAAATGACTTTAAGTAGGTCAAATTAACTAACTACCTATTTGATCGATACATGGATTGACAATGCTTATTATTTCAAGATAACTAATAAATACAAAATTAGGGTACTTCAACAATGGATTATATATTCAATAGATAGGAGTTTTCGGCAATTGGTCAAAAAGAAATGAGCATAATATGACAAAAAATGCCTAACTACCTATTTGATCGCCGCGCAAAACATTTGCAGTGATCTTTAACTTGACTCTTGCTATTATTTGAAGCGTAACAATTAATAAAAAAATGATCATACATCAACATAATGTTATCTATACAAAAGTCGCAATTTTCTTAATGTTCTTCGAGTAGAAATGACTTTAGGAACGTCAAGTTAACTAACTACCTATTTGATCGATACATGGATTGACAATGCTTATTATTTCAAGATAACTAATAAATACAAAATTAGGGTACTTCAACAATGGATTATATATTCAATAGGTATGAGTTTTCGGCAATTCGTCAAACAGAATTGAGCAAAATATGACAAAAAATGCCAAACAAACTATTTGATCGCCGCGCAAAAAATTTGCAGTGATCCTTAACTTGACTCTACCAGTTAATTGAAGCGTAATAATTAATAAAAAAATGATTATACATCAACATAGTGTTATCTATACAAAAGTCACAATTTTCATAGGGTTCTTCGAGTAGAAATGACTTTAAGAAGGTAAAATTAACTAACTACCTATTTGATCGATACATGGATTGACAATGCTTAAAATTTCAAGATAACGAATAAATAAAAAATTGGGATACTTCAAGAAAGGATTATATATTCAATAGGTAGGAGTTTTCGGCAATTCGTCAAACAGAAATGAGTAAAATATGACAAAAAATTCCTAACTACCTATTTGAGCGCGGCGCAAAATATTTGCAGTGATCCTTAACTAGACTCTAGCTATTATTTTAAGAGTAATAATTAATAAAAAAATGATCATACATCAACATAGTGTTTATCTGTACAAAAGTCTCATTTTTCCTAAGGTTGTCCGAGTAGAAATGACTTTAAGTAGGTCAAATTAACTAACTACCTATTTGATCGATACATGGATTGACAATGCTTATTATTTCAAGATAACTAATAAATACAAAATTAGGGTACTTCAACAATGGATTATATATTCAATAGGTATGAGTTTTTGGCAATTCGTCAAACAGAATTGAGCAAAATATGACAAAAAATGCCAAACAAACTATTTGATCGCCGCGCAAAAAATTTGCAGTGATCCTTAACTTGACTCTACCAGTTAATTGAAGCGTAATAATTAATAAAAAAATGATTATACATCAACATAGTGTTATCTATACAAAAGTCACAATTTTCATAGGGTTCTTCGAGTAGAAATGACTTTAAGAAGGTAAAATTAACTAACTACCTATTTGATCGATACATGGATTGACAATGCTTAAAATTTCAAGATAACGAATAAATAAAAAATTGGGATACTTCAAGAAAGGATTATATATTCAATAGGTAGGAGTTTTCGGCAATTCGTCAAACAGAAATGAGCAAAATATGACAAAAAATGCCTAACTACCTATTTGATCGCCGCGCAAAACATTTGCAGTGATCTTTAACTTGACTCTTGCTATTATTTGAAGCGTAACAATTAATAAAAAAATGATCATACATCAACATAATGTTATCTATACAAAAGTCGCAATTTTCTTAATGTTCTTCGAGTAGAAATGACTTTAGGAAGGTCAAATTAACTAACTACCTATTTGATCGATACATGGATTGACAATGCTTAATGTTTCAAGATAACTAATAAATAAAAAATTAGGGTACTTCAACAAAGGATTATATATTCAATAGGTTGGAGTTTTCGGCAATTCGTCAAACAGAAATGAGTAAAATATGACAAAAAATTCCTAACTACCTATTTGAGCGCGGCGCAAAATATTTGCAGTGATCCTTAACTAGACTCTAGCTATTATTTTAAGAGTAATAATTAATAAAAAAATGATCATACATCAACATAGTGTTATCTGTACAAAAGTCTCATTTTTCCTAAGGTTGTCCGAGTAGAAATGACTTTAAGAAGGTCAAATTAACTAACTACCTATTTGATCGATACATGGATTGACAATGCTTATTATTTCAAGATAACTAATAAATACAAAATTAGGGTACTTCAACAATGGATTATATATTCAACAGGTAGGAGTTTTCGGCAATTCGTCGAACAGAATTGAGCAAAATATGACAAAAAATGCCAAACAAAGTATTTGATCGCCGCGCAAAAAATTTGCAGTGATCCTTAACTTGACTCTACCGGTTAATTGAAGCGTAATAATTAATAAAAAAATGATTATACATCAACATAGTGTTATCTAAACAAAAGTCACAATGTTCATAAGGTTCTTCGAGTAGAAATGACTTTAAGAATGTAAAATTAACTAACAACCTATTTGATCGATACATGGATTGACAATGCTTAAAATTTCAAGATAACGAACAAATAAAAAATTGGGATACTTCAAGAAAGGATTATATATTCAATAGGTAGGAGTTTTCGGCAATAAGTCAAACAGAAATGAGCAAAATATGACAAAAAATGCCTAACTACCTATTTGATCGCCGCGCAAAACATTTGCAGTGATCTTTAACTTGACTCTTGCTATTATTTGAAGCGTAACAATTCATAAAAAAATGATCATACATCAACATAATGTTATCTATACAAAAGTCGTAATTTTCTTAATGTTCTTCGAGTAGAAATGACTTTAGGAAGGTCAATTTAACTAACTACCTATTTGATCGATACATGGATTGACAATGCTTAATATTTCAAGATAACTAATAAATAAAAAATTAGGGTACATCGACAAAGGATTATATATTCAATAGGTTGGAGTTTTCGGCAATTCGTCAAACAGAAATGAGCAAAATATGACAAAAAATGCCTAACTACCTATTTGATCGCGGCGCAAAATATTTGCAGTGATCCTTAACTTGACTCTAGCTATTATTTTAAGAGTAATAATTAATAAAAAAATGATCATACATTAACATAGTGTTATCTATACAAAAGTCTCATTTTTCCTAAGGTTGTTCGAGTAGAAATGACTTTAAGAAGGTCAAATTAACTAACTACCTATTTGATCGATACTTGGATTGACAATGCTTAATATTTCAAGATAACTAATAAATAAAAAATTAGGGTACTTCAACAAAGGATTATATATTCAATAGGTAGGAGTTTTCGGCAATTCGTCAAACAGAAATGAGCAAAATATGACAAAAAATGCCTAACTACCGATTTGATCGCCGCGCAAAACATTTGCAGTGATCCTTAACTTGACTCTAGCTATTATTTGAAGAGTAATAATTAATAAAAAAATGATCATACATCAACATAGTGTTATCTATACAAAAGTCGCAATTTTCCTAAGGTTGTTCGAGTAGAAATGACATTAAGAAGGTCAAATTAACTAACTACTTATTTGATCGATACATGGATTGACAATGCTTAATATTTCAAGATAACTAATAAATAAAAAATTAGGATACTTCAACAATGGATTATATATTCAATAGGTAGGAGTTTTCGGCAATTCGTCAAACAGAAATGAGCAAAATATGACAAAAAATGCCTAACTACCTATTTGATCGCCGCGCAAAACATTTGCAGTGATCCTTAACTTGACTCTAGCTATTATTTGAAGAGTAATAATTAATAAAAAAATGATCATACATCAACATAGTGTTATCTATACAAAAGTCGCAATTTTCCTAAGGTTGTTCGAGTAGAAATGACATTAAGAAGGTCAAATTAACTAACTACTTATTTGATCGATACATGGATTGACAATGCTTAATATTTCAAGATAACTAATAAATAAAAGATTAGGATACTTCAACAATGGATTATATATTCAATAGGTAGGAGTTTTCGGCAATTCGTCAAACAGAAATGAGCAAAATAAGACAAAAAATGCCTAACTACCTATTTGATCGCCGCGCAAAACATTTGCAGTGATCCTTAACTTGACTCTAGCTATTATTTGAAGAGTAATAATTAATAAAAAAATGATCATACATCAACATAGTGTTATCTATACAAAAGTCGCAATTTTCCTAAGGTTGTTCGAGTAGAAATGACATTAAGAAGGTCAAATTAACTAACTACTTATTTGATCGATACATGGATTGACAATGCTTAATATTTCAAGATAACTAATAAATAAAAGATTAGGATACTTCAACAATGGATTATATATTCAATAGGTAGGAGTTTTCGGCAATTCGTCAAACAGAAATGAGCAAAATAGGACAAAAAATGCCTAACTACCTATTTGATCGCCGCGCAAAACATTTGCAGTGATCCTTAACTTGACTCTAGCTATTATTTGAAGCGTAATAATTAATAAAAAATGATCATACATCAACATAGTGTTATCTATACAAAAGTCGCAATTTTCCTATGATTGTTCGAGTAGAAATGACTTTAAGAAGGTCAAATTAACTAACTAACTATTTGATCGATACATGGATTGACAATGCTTAATATTTCAAGATAACTAATAAATAAAAAATTAAGGTACTGCAACAAAGGATTATATATTCAATAGGTAGGAGTTTTCGGCAATTGGTCAAACAGAAATGAGCATAATATGACAAAAAATGCCTAACTACCTATTTGATCGCCGCGCAAAACATTTGCAGTGATCTTTAACTTGACTCTTGCTATTATTTGAAGCTTAACAATTAATAAAAAAATGATCATACATCAACATAATGTTATCTATACAAAATTCGCAATTTTCTTAATGTTCTTCGAGTAGAAATGACTTTAGGAAGGTCAAGTGAACTAACTACCTATTTGATCGATACATGGATTGACAATGCTTAATATTTCAAGATAACTAATAAATAAAAAATTAGGGTACTTCAACAAAGGATTATATATTCAATAGGTTGGAGTTTTCGGCAATTCGTCAAACAGAAATGAGCATAATATGACAAAAAATGCCTAACTACATATTTGATCGCGGCGCAAAATATTTGCAGTGAGCCTTAACTTGACTCTCGCTATTATTTTAAGAGTAATAATTAATAAAAAAAATGATCATACATCAACATAGTGTTATCTATACAAAAGTCGCAATTTTCCTAAGGTTGTTCGAGTAGAAATGACATTAAGAAGGTCAAATTAACTAACTACTTATTTGATCGATACATAGATTGACAATGCTTAATATTTCAAGATAACTAATAAATAAAAAATTAGGATACTTCAACAATGGATTATATATTCAATAGGTAGGAGTTTTCGGCAATTCGTCAAACAGAAATGAGCAAAATATGACAAAAAATGCCTAACTACCTATTTGATCGCCGCGCAAAACATTTGCATTGACCCTTAACTTGACTCTAGCTATTATTTTAAGCGTAATAATTAATAAAAAAATGATCATACATCAACATAGTGTTATCTATACAAAAGTCACAATTTTCCTAAGGTTGTTCGAGTAGAAATGAATTTAAGAACGTCAAATTAACTAACTACCTATTTGATCGATACATGGATTGACAATGCTTAATATTTCAAGATAACTAATAAATAAAAAATTAAGGTACTTCAACAAAGGATTATATATTCTATAGGTAGGAGTTTTCGGCAATTGGTCAAACAGAAATGAGCAAAATATGACAAAAAATGCCTAACTACCTATTTGATCGCCGCGCAAAACATTTGCAGTGATCCTTAACTTGAATCTAGCTATTATTTGAAACGTAATACTAAATAAAAAAATGATCATACATCAACATAGTGTTATCTAAACAAAAGTCGTAATTTTCCTAAGGTTCTTCGAGTAGAAATGACTTTAGGAAGGTCAAATTAACTAACTACATATTTGATCGATACATGGATTGACAATGCTTATTATTTCAAGATAACTAATATATACAAAATTAGGGTACTTCAACAATGGATTATATATTCAATAGGTAGGAGTTTTCGGCAATTCGTCAAACAGAATTGAGCAAAATATGACAAAAAATGCCAAACAAACAATTTGATCGCCGCGCAAAAAAATTGCAGTGATCCTTAACTTGACTCTACCAGTTAATTGAAGCGTAATAATTATTAAAAAAATGATTATACATCAACATAGTGTTATCTATACAAAAGTCACAATTTTCATAGGGTTCTTCGAGTAGAAATGACTTTAAGAAGGTAAAATTAACTAACTACCTATTTGATCGATACATGGATTGACAATGCTTAAAATTTCAAGATAACGAATAAATAAAAAATTGGGATACTTCAAGAAAGGATTATATATTCAATAGGTAGGAGTTTTCGGCAATTCGTCAAACAGAAATGAGCAAAATATGACAAAAAAATGCCTAACTACCTATTTGATCGCCGCGCAAAACATTTGCAGTGATCTTTGACTTGACTCTTGCTATTATTTGAAGCGTCACAATTAATAAAAAAATGATCATACATCAACATAATGTTATCTATACAAAAGTCGCAATTTTCTTAATGTTCTTCGAGTAGAAATGACTTTAGGAAGGTCAAATTAACTAACTACCTATTTGATCGATACATGGATTGACAATGCTTAATATTTCAAGATAACTAATATATAAAAAAATTAGCGTACTTCAACAAAGGATTATATATTCAATAGGTTGGAGTTTTCGGCAATTCGTCAAACAGAAATGAGCAAAATATGTCAAAAAATGCCTAACTACCTATTTGATCGCGGCGCAAAATATTTACAGTGATCCTTAACTTGACTCTAGCTATTATTTTAAGAGTAATAATTAATAAAAAAATGATCATACATCAACATAGTGTTATCTATACAAAAGTCTCATTTTTCCAAAGGTTGTTCGAGTAGAAATGACTTTAAGAAGGTCAAATTAACTAACTACCTATTTGATCGATACATGGATTGACAATGCTTAATATTTCAAGATAACTAATAAATAAAAAATTAAGGTACTTCAACAAAGGATTATATATTCAATAGGTAGGAGTTTTCGGCAATTGGTCATACAGAAATGA
Organism: Rhodomyrtus psidioides; assembly: GCA_021437785.1. Taxonomy (NCBI): domain Eukaryota; kingdom Viridiplantae; phylum Streptophyta; class Magnoliopsida; order Myrtales; family Myrtaceae; genus Rhodomyrtus; species Rhodomyrtus psidioides. Next base: position 2,353,874 of record JAILYB010000089.1, read on the forward strand.
GCAAAATATGACAAAAAATGCCTAACTACCTATTTGATCGCCGCGCAAAACATTTGCAGTGATCATTAACTTGACTTTTGCAATTATTTGAAGCGTAATAATAAATAAAAAAATGATCATACATCAACATAGTGTTATCTATACAAAAGTCGCAATTTTCCTAAGGTTGTTCGAGTAGAAATGACATTAAGAAGGTCAAATTAACTAACTACTTATTTGATCGATACATGGATTGACAATGCTTAATATTTCAAGATAACTAATAAATAAAAAATTAGGATACTTCAACAATGGATTATATATTCAATAGGTAGGAGTTTTCGGCAATTCGTCAAACAGAAATGAGCAAAATATGACAAAAAAATGCCTAACTACCTATTTGATCGCCGCGCAAAACATTTTGCAGTGATCCTTAACTTGACTCTAGCTATTATTTGAAGAGTAATAATTAATAAAAAAATGATCATACATCAACATAGTGTTATCTATACAAAAGTCGCAATTTTCCTAAGGTTGTTCGAGTAGAAATGACATTAAGAAGGTCAAATTAACTAACTACTTATTTGATCGATACATGGATTGACAATGCTTAATATTTCAAGATAACAAATAAATAAAAAATTAGGATACTTCAACAATGGATTATATATTCAATAGGTAGGAGTTTTCGGCAATTCGTCAAACAGAAATGAGCAAAATATGACAAAAAATGCCTAACTACCTATTTGATCGCCGCGCAAAACATTTGCAGTGATCCTTAACTTGACTCTAGCTATTATTTGAAGCGTAATAATTAATAAAAAAATGATCATACATCAACATAGTGTTATCTATACAAAAGTCGCAATTTTCCTATGGTTGTTCGAGTAGAAATGACTTTAAGAAGGTCAAATTAACTAACTACCTATTTGATCGATACATGGATTGACAATGCTTAATATTTCAAGATAACTAATAAATAAAAAATTAAGGTACTGCAACAAAGGATTATATATTCCATAGGTAGGAGTTTTCGGCAATTGGTCAAACAGAAATGAGCATAATATGACAAAAAATGCCTAACTACATATTTGATCGCCGCGCAAAACATTTGCAGTGACCCTTAACTTGACTCTAGCTATTATTTGAAGCGTAATAATTAATAAAAAAATGATCATACATCAACATAGTGTTATCTATACAAAAGTCGCAATTTTCCTAAGGTTGTTCGAGTAGAAATGAATTTAAGAATGTCAAATTAACTAACTACCTATTTGATCGATACATGGATTGACAATGCTTAATATTTCAAGATAACTAATAAATAAAAAATTAAGGTACTTCAACAAAGGATTATATATTCAATAGGTAGGAGTTTTCGGCAATTGGTCAAACAGAAATGAGCAAAATATGACAAAAGATGCCTAACGACCTATTTGATCGCCGCGCAAAACATTTGCAGTCATCCTTAACTTGACTCTAGCTATTATTTGAAACGTAATACTAAATAAAAAAATGATCATACATCAACATAGTGTTATCTATACAAAAGTCTCATTTTTCCTAAGGTTGTTCGAGTAGAAATGACTTTAAGAAGGTCAAATTAACTAACTACCTATTTGATCGATACATGCATTGACAATGCTTAATATTTCAAGATAACTAATAAATAAAAAATTAGGATACTTCAACAAAGGATTATATATTCAATAGATAGGAGTTTTCGGAAATTGGTCATACAGAAATGAGCAAAATATGACAAAAAATGCCTAACTACCAATTTGATCGCCGCGTAAAACATTTGCAGTGATCGTTAACTTGACTTTTGCTACTATTTGAAGCGTAATAATAAATAAAAAAATGATCATACATCAACATAGTGTTATCTATACAAAAGTCGCAATTTTCCTAATGTTCTTCGAGTAGAAATGACTTTAAGAAGGTCAAATTAACTAACTACCTATTTGATCGATACATGGATTGACAATGCTTAAAATTTCAAGAAAACTAATAAATAAAAAATTAAGGTACTTCAACAAAGGATTATATATTCAATAGGTAGGAGTTTTCAGCAATTCGTCAAACAGAAATGAGCAAAATACGACAAAAAATGCCTAACTACCTATTTGATCGCCGCGCAAAATATTTGCAGTGATCCTTAACTTGACTCTAGCTATTATTTTAAGAGTAATAATTAATAAAAAAATGATCATACATCAACATAGTGTTATCTATACAAAAGTCTCATTTTTCCTAAGGTTGTTCGAGTAGAAATGACTTTAAGAAGGTCAAATTAACTAACTACCTATTTGATCGATACATGGATTGACAATGCTTAATATTTCAAGATAACTAATAAATAAAAAATTAGGATACTTCAACAAAGGATTATATATTCATTAGATAGGAGTTTTCGGCAATTGGTCATATAGAAATGAGCAAAATATGACAAAAAATGCCTAACTACCTATTTGATCGCCGCGCAAAACATTTGCAGTGATCCTTAACTTGACTTTTGCTATTATTTGAAGCGTAATAATAAATAAAAAAATGATCATATATCAACATAGTGTTATCTATACAAAAGTCGCAATTTTCCTAATGTTCTTCGAGTAGAAATGACTTTAAGTAGGTCAAATTAACTAACTACCTATTTGATCGATACATGGATTGACAATGCTTAAAATTTCAAGATAACTAATAAATAAAAAATTATGGTACTTCAACAAAGGATTATATATTCAATAGGTAGGAGTTTTCAGCAATTCGTCAAACAGAAATGAGCAAAATATGACAAAAAATGCATAACTACCTATTTGATCGCCGCGCAAAATATTTGCAGTGATCCTTAACTTGACTCTAGCTATTATTTTAAGAGTAATAATTAATAAAAAAATGATCATACATCAACATGGTGTTATCTATACAAAAGTCTCATTTTTCCTAAGGTTGTTCGAGTAGAAATGACTTTAAGAAGGTCAAATTAACTAACTACCTATTTGATCGATACATAGATTGACAATGCTTAATATTTCAAGATAACTAATAAATAAAAAATTAGGATACTTCAACAAAGGATTATATATTCAATATATAGGAGTTTTCGGCAATTGGTTATACAGAAATGAGCAAAATATGACAAAAAATGCCTAACTACCAATTTGATCGCCGCGCAAAACATTTGCAGTGATCCTTAACTTGACTTTTGCTATTATTTGAAGCGTAATAATAAATAAAAAAATGATCATACATCAACATAGTGTTATCTATACAAAAGTCGCAATTTTCCTAATGTTCTTCGAGTAGAAATGACTTTAAGAAGGTCAAATTAACTAACTACCTATTTGATCGATACATGGATTGACAATGCTTAAAATTTCAAGATAACTAATAAATAAAAAATTAAGGTACTTCAACAAAGGATTATATATTCAATAGGTAGGAGTTTTCGGCAATTCGTCAAACAGAAATGAGCAAAATATGACAAAAAATGCCTAACTACCTATTTGATCGCCGCGCAAAAAATTTGCAGTGATCCTTAACTTGACTCTAGCTATTATTTGAAGAGTAATAATTAATAAAAAAATGATCGTACATCAACATAGTGTTATCTATACAAAAGTCGCAATTTTCCTAAGGTTGTTCGAGTAGAAATGACATTAAGAAGGTCAAATTAACTAACTACTTATTTGATCGATACATGGATTGACAATGCTTAATATTTCAAGATAACTAATAAATAAAAAATTAGGATACTTCAACAATGGATTATATATTCAATAGGTAGGAGTTTTCGGCAATTCGTCAAACAGAAATGAGCAAAATATGACAAAAAATGCCTAACCACCTATTTGATCGCCGCGCAAAACATTTGCAGTGATCCTTAACTTGACTCTAGATATTATTTAAAGAGTAATAATTAATAAAAAATGATCATACATCAACATAGTGTTATCTATACAAAAGTCGCAATTTTCCTAAGGTTGTTCGAGTAGAAATGACATTAAGAAGGTCAAATTAACTAACTACTTATATGATCGATACATGGATTGACAATGCTTAATATTTCAAGATAACTAATAAATAAAAAATTAGGATACTTCAACAATGGATTATATATTCAATAGGAAGGAGTTTTCGGCAATTCGTCAAACAGAAATGAGCAAAATATGACAAAAAATGCCTAACTACCTATTTGATCGCCGCGCAAAACATTTGCAGTGATCCTTAACTTGACTCTAGCTATTATTTGAAGCGTAATAATTAATAAAAAAATGATCATACATCAACATAGTGTTATCTATACAAAAGTCGCAATTTTCCTATGGTTGTTCGAGTAGAAATGACTTTAAGATGGTCAAATTAACTAACTACCTATTTGATCGATACATGGATTGACAATGCTTAATATTTTAAGATAACTAATAAATAAAAAATTAAGGTACTGCAACAAAGGATTATATATTCAATAGGTAGGAGTTTTCGGCAATTGGTCAAACAGAAATGAGCATAATATGACAAAAAATGCCTAACTACCTATTTGATCGCCGCGCAAAACATTTGCAGTGACCCTTAACTTGACTCTAGCTATTATTTGAAGCGTAATAATTAATAAAAAAATGATCATACGTCAACATAGTGTTATCTATACAAAAGTCGCAATTTTCCTAAGGTTGTTCGCGTAGAAATGAATTTAAGAACGTCAAATTAACTAACTACCTATTTGATCGATACATGGATTGACAATGCTTAATATTTCAAGATAACTAATAAATAAAAAATTAAGGTAATTCAACAAAGGATTATATATTCAATAGGTAGGAGTTTTCGGCAATTGGTCAAACAGAAATGAGCAAAATATGACAAAAGATGCCTAACTACCTATTTGATCGCCGCGCAAAACATTTGCAGTGATCCTTAACTTGACTCTAGCTATTATTTGAAACGTAATACTAAATAAAAAAATGATCATACATCAACATAGTGTTATCTATACAAAAGTCGTAATTTTCCTAAGGTTCTTCGAGTAGAAATGACTTTAGGAAGGTCAAATTAACTAACTACCTATTTGATCGATACATGGATTGACAATGCTTATTATTTCAAGATAACTATTAAATACAAAATTAGGGTACTTCAACAATGGATTATATATTCAATAGGTAGGAGTTTTCGGCAATTCGTCAAACAGAATTCAGCAAAATATGACAAAAAATGCCAAACAAACTATTTGATCGCCGCACAAAAAATTTGCAGTGATCCTTAACTTGACTCTACCAGTTAATTGAAGCGTAATAATTAATAAAAAAATGATTATACATCAACATAGTGTTATCTATACAAAAGTCACAATTTTCATAAGGTTCTTCGAGTAGAAATGACTTTAAGAAGGTAAAATTAACTAACTACCTATTTGATCGATACATGGATTGACAATGCTTAAAATTTCAAGATAACGAATAAATAAAAAATTGGGATACTTCAAGAAAGGATTATATATTCAATAGGTAGGAGTTTTCGGCAATTCGTCAAACAGAAATGAGCAAAATATGACAAAAAATGCCTAACTACCTATTTGATCGCCGCGCAAAACATTTGCAGTGATCTTTAACTTGACTCTTGCTATTATTTGAAGAGTAACAATTAATAAAAAAATGATCATACATCAACATATTGTTATCTATACAAAAGTCGCAATTTTCTTAATGTTCTTCGAGTAGAAATGACTTTAGGAAGGGCAAATTAACTAACTACCTATTTGATCGATACATGGATTGACAATGCTTAATATTTCAAGATAACTAATAAATAAAAAATTAGGGTACTTCAACAAAGGATTATATATTCAATAGGTTGGAGTTTTCGGCAATTCGTCAAACAGAAATGAGCAAAATATGACAAAAAATGCCTAACTACCTATTTGATCGCCGCGCAAAACATTTGCAGTGACCCTTAACTTGACTCTAGCTATTATTTGAAGCGTAATAATTAATAAAAAAATGATCATACATCAACATAGTGTTATTTATACGAAAGTCGCAATTTTCCTAAGGTTGTTCGAGTAGAAATGACTTTAAGAACGTCAAATTAACTAACTACCTATTTGATCGATACATGGATTGACAATGCTTAATATTTCAAGATAACTAATAAATAAAAAATTAAGGTACTTCAACAAAGGATTATATATTCAATAGGTAGGAGTTTTCGGCAATTGGTCAAACAGAAATGAGCAAAATATGACAAAAAATGCCTAACTACCTATTTGATCGCCGTGCAAAACATTTGCAGTGATCCTTAACTTGACTCTAGCTATTATTTGAAACGTAAAACTAAATAAAAAAATGATCATACATCAACATAGTGTTATCTATACAAAAGTCGCAATTTTCCTAAGGCTCTTCGAGTAGAAATGACTTTAGGAAGGTCAAATTAACTAACTACCTATTTGATCGATACATGGATTGACAATGCTTATTATTTCAAGATAACTAATATATACAAAATTAGGGCACGTCAACAATGGATTATATATTCAATAGGTAGGAGTTTTCGGCAATTCGTCAAACAGAATTGAGCAAAATATGACAAAAAATGCCAAACAAACTATTTGATTGCCGCGCAAAAAATTTGCAGTGATGCTTAACTTGACTCTACCAGTTAATTGAAGCGTAATAATTAATAAAAAAATGATTATACATCAACATAGTGTTATCTATACAAAAGTCACAATTTTCATAAGGTTCTTCGAATAGAAATGATTTTAAGAAGGGAAAATTAACTAACTACCTATTTGATCGATACATGGATTGACAATGCTTAATATTTCAAGATAACGAATAAATAAAAAATTGGGATACTTCAAGAAAGGATTATATATTCAATAGGTAGGAGTTTTCGGCAATTCGTCAAACAGAAATGAGCAAAATATGACAAAAAATGCCTAACTACCTATTTGATCGCCGCGCAAAAAATTTGCAGTGATCCTTAACTTGACTCTAGCTATTATTTGAAGAGTAATAATTAATAAAAAAATGATCGTACATCAACATAGTGTTATCTATACAAAAGTCGCAATTTTCCTAAGGTTGTTCGAGTAGAAATGACATTAAGAAGGTCAAATTAACTAACTACTTATTTGATCGATACATGGATTGACAATGCTTAATATTTCAAGATAACTAATAAATAAAAAATTAGGATACTTCAACAATGGATTATATATTCAATAGGTAGGAGTTTTCGGCAATTCGTCAAACAGAAATGAGCAAAATATGACAAAAAATGCCTAACCACCTATTTGATCGCCGCGCAAAACATTTGCAGTGATCCTTAACTTGACTCTAGATATTATTTAAAGAGTAATAATTAATAAAAAATGATCATACATCAACATAGTGTTATCTATACAAAAGTCGCAATTTTCCTAAGGTTGTTCGAGTAGAAATGACATTAAGAAGGTCAAATTAACTAACTACTTATATGATCGATACATGGATTGACAATGCTTAATATTTCAAGATAACTAATAAATAAAAAATTAGGATACTTCAACAATGGATTATATATTCAATAGGAAGGAGTTTTCGGCAATTCGTCAAACAGAAATGAGCAAAATATGACAAAAAATGCCTAACTACCTATTTGATCGCCGCGCAAAACATTTGCAGTGATCCTTAACTTGACTCTAGCTATTATTTGAAGCGTAATAATTAATAAAAAAATGATCATACATCAACATAGTGTTATTTATACGAAAGTCGCAATTTTCCTAAGGTTGTTCGAGTAGAAATGACTTTAAGAACGTCAAATTAACTAACTACCTATTTGATCGATACATGGATTGACAATGCTTAATATTTCAAGATAACTAATAAATAAAAAATTAAGGTACTTCAACAAAGGATTATATATTCAATAGGTAGGAGTTTTCGGCAATTGGTCACACAGAAATGAGCAAAATATGACAAAAAATGCCTAACTACCTATTTGATCGCCGTGCAAAACATTTGCAGTGATCCTTAACTTGACTCTAGCTATTATTTGAAACGTAAAACTAAATAAAAAAATGATCATACATCAACATAGTGTTATCTATACAAAAGTCGCAATTTTCCTAAGGTTCTTCGAGTAGAAATGACTTTAGGAAGGTCAAATTAACTAACTACCTATTTGATCGATACATGGATTGACAATGCTTATTATTTCAAGATAACTAATATATACAAAATTAGGGCACGTCAACAATGGATTATATATTCAATAGGTAGGAGTTTTCGGCAATTCGTCAAACAGAATTGAGCAAAATATGACAAAAAATGCCAAACAAACTATTTGATTGCCGCGCAAAACATTTGCAGTGATGCTTAACTTGACTCTACCAGTTAATTGAAGCGTAATAATTAATAAAAAAATGATTATACATCAACATAGTGTTATCTATACAAAAGTCAAAATTTTCATAAGGTTCTTCGAATAGAAATGATTTTAAGAAGGGAAAATTAACTAACTACCTATTTGATCGATACATGGATTGACAATGCTTAATATTTCAAGATAACGAATAAATAAAAAATTGGGATACTTCAAGAAAGGATTATATATTCAATAGGTAGGAGTTTTCGGCAATTCGTCAAACAGAAATGAGCAAAATATGACAAAAAATGCCTAACTACCTATTTGATCGCCGCGCAAAAAATTTGCAGTGATCCTTAACTTGACTCTAGCTATTATTTGAAGAGTAATAATTAATAAAAAAATGATCGTACATCAACATAGTGTTATCTATACAAAAGTCGCAATTTTCCTAAGGTTGTTCGAGTAGAAATGACATTAAGAAGGTCAAATTAACTAACTACTTATTTGATCGATACATGGATTGACAATGCTTAATATTTCAAGATAACTAATAAATAAAAAATTAGGATACTTCAACAATGGATTATATATTCAATAGGTAGGAGTTTTCGGCAATTCGTCAAATAGAAATGAGCAAAATATGACAAAAAATGCCTAACCACCTATTTGATCGCCGCGCAAAACATTTGCAGTGATCCTTAACTTGACTCTAGATATTATTTAAAGAGTAATAATTAATAAAAAATGATCATACATCAACATAGTGTTATCTATACAAAAGTCGCAATTTTCCTAAGGTTGTTCGAGTAGAAATGACATTAAGAAGGTCAAATTAACTAACTACTTATATGATCGATACATGGATTGACAATGCTTAATATTTCAAGATAACTAATAAATAAAAAATTAGGATACTTCAACAATGGATTATATATTCAATAGGAAGGAGTTTTCGGCAATTCGTCAAACAGAAATGAGCAAAATATGACAAAAAATGCCTAACTACCTATTTGATCGCCGCGCAAAACATTTGCAGTGATCCTTAACTTGACTCTAGCTATTATTTGAAGCGTAATAATTAATAAAAAAATGATCATACATCAACATAGTGTTATCTATACAAAAGTCGCAATTTTCCTATGGTTGTTCGAGTAGAAATGACTTTAAGATGGTCAAATTAACTAACTACCTATTTGATCGATACATGGATTGACAATGCTTAATATTTCAAGATAACTAATAAATAAAAAATTAAGGTACTGCAACAAAGGATTATATATTCAATAGGTAGGAGTTTTCGGCAATTGGTCAAACAGAAATGAGCATAATATGACAAAAAATGCCTAACTACCTATTTGATCGCCGCGCAAAACATTTGCAGTGACCCTTAACTTGACTCTAGCTATTATTTGAAGCGTAATAATTAATAAAAAAATGATCATACATCAACATAGTGTTATCTATACAAAAGTCGCAATTTTCCTAAGGTTGTTCGCGTAGAAATGAATTTAAGAACGTCAAATTAACTAACTACCTATTTGATCGATACATGGATTGACAATGCTTAATATTTCAAGATAACTAATAAATAAAAAATTAAGGTAATTCAACAAAGGATTATATATTCAATAGGTAGGAGTTTTCGGCAATTGGTCAAACAGAAATGAGCAAAATATGACAAAAGATGCCTAACTACCTATTTGATCGCCGCGCAAAACATTTGCAGTGATCCTTAACTTGACTCTAGCTATTATTTGAAACGTAATACTAAATAAAAAAATGATCATACATCAACATAGTGTTATCTATACAAAAGTCGTAATTTTCCTAAGGTTCTTCGAGTAGAAATGACTTTAGGAAGGTCAAATTAACTAACTACCTATTTGATCGATACATGGATTGACAATGCTTATTATTTCAAGATAACTATTAAATACAAAATTAGGGTACTTCAACAATGGATTATATATTCAATAGGTAGGAGTTTTCGGCAATTCGTCAAACAGAATTCAGCAAAATATGACAAAAAATGCCAAACAAACTATTTGATCGCCGCACAAAAAATTTGCAGTGATCCTTAACTTGACTCTACCAGTTAATTGAAGCGTAATAATTAATAAAAAAATGATTATACATCAACATAGTGTTATCTATACAAAAGTCACAATTTTCATAAGGTTCTTCGAGTAGAAATGACTTTAAGAAGGTAAAATTAACTAACTACCTATTTGATCGATACATGGATTGACAATGCTTAAAATTTCAAGATAACGAATAAATAAAAAATTGGGATACTTCAAGAAAGGATTATATATTCAATAGGTAGGAGTTTTCGGCAATTCGTCAAACAGAAATGAGCAAAATATGACAAAAAATGCCTAACTACCTATTTGATCGCCGCGCAAAACATTTGCAGTGATCTTTAACTTGACTCTTGCTATTATTTGAAGAGTAACAATTAATAAAAAAATGATCATACATCAACATATTGTTATCTATACAAAAGTCGCAATTTTCTTAATGTTCTTCGAGTAGAAATGACTTTAGGAAGGGCAAATTAACTAACTACCTATTTGATCGATACATGGATTGACAATGCTTAATATTTCAAGATAACTAATAAATAAAAAATTAGGGTACTTCAACAAAGGATTATATATTCAATAGGTTGGAGTTTTCGGCAATTCGTCAAACAGAAATGAGCAAAATATGACAAAAAATGCCTAACTACCTATTTGATCGCCGCGCAAAACATTTGCAGTGACCCTTAACTTGACTCTAGCTATTATTTGAAGCGTAATAATTAATAAAAAAATGATCATACATCAACATAGTGTTATTTATACGAAAGTCGCAATTTTCCTAAGGTTGTTCGAGTAGAAATGACTTTAAGAACGTCAAATTAACTAACTACCTATTTGATCGATACATGGATTGACAATGCTTAATATTTCAAGATAACTAATAAATAAAAAATTAAGGTACTTCAACAAAGGATTATATATTCAATAGGTAGGAGTTTTCGGCAATTGGTCAAACAGAAATGAGCAAAATATGACAAAAAATGCCTAACTACCTATTTGATCGCCGTGCAAAACATTTGCAGTGATCCTTAACTTGACTCTAGCTATTATTTGAAATGTAAAACTAAATAAAAAAATGATCATACATCAACATAGTGTTATCTATACAAAAGTCGCAATTTTCCTAAGGTTCTTCGAGTAGAAATGACTTTAGGAAGGTCAAATTAACTAACTACCTATTTGATCGATACATGGATTGACAATGCTTATTATTTCAAGATAACTAATATATACAAAATTAGGGCACGTCAACAATGGATTATATATTCAATAGGTAGGAGTTTTCGGCAATTCGTCAAACAGAATTGAGCAAAATATGACAAAAAATGCCAAACAAACTATTTGATTGCCGCGCAAAAAATTTGCAGTGATGCTTAACTTGACTCTACCAGTTAATTGAAGCGTAATAATTAATAAAAAAATGATTATACATCAACATAGTGTTATCTATACAAAAGTCACAATTTTCATAAGGTTCTTCGAATAGAAATGATTTTAAGAAGGGAAAATTAACTAACTACCTATTTGATCGATACATGGATTGACAATGCTTAATATTTCAAGATAACGAATAAATAAAAAATTGGGATACTTCAAGAAAGGATTATATATTCAATAGGTAGGAGTTTTCGGCAATTGGTCAAACAGAAATGAGAAAAATATGACAAAAAATGTCTAACTACCTATTTGATCGCCGCGCAAAACATTTGCAGTGATCTTTAACTTGACTCTTGCTATTATTTGAAGCGTAAAAATTAATAAAAAAATGATCATACATCAACATAATGTTATCTATACAAAAGTCGCAATTTTCTTAATGTTCTTCGAATAGAAATGACTTTAGGAAGGTCAAATTAACTAACTACCTATTTGATCGATACATGGATTGACAATGCTTAATATTTCAAGATAACTAATAAATAAAAAATTAGGGTACTTCAACAAAGGATTATATATTCAATAGGTTGGAGTTTTCGGCAATTCGTCAAACAGAAATGAGCAAAATATGACAAAAAATGCCTAACTACCTATTTGATCGCCGCGCTAAAAATTTGCAGTGATCCTTAACTTGACTCTAGCTATTATTTGAAGAGTAATAATTAATAAAAAAATGATCATACATCAACATAGTGATATCTATACAAAAGTCGCAATTTTCCTAAGGTTGTTCGAGTAGAAATGACATTAAGAAGGTCAAATTAACTAACTACTTATTTGATCGATACATGGATTGACAATGCTTAATATTTCAAGATAACTAATAAATAAAAAATTGGGATACTTCAACAATGGATTATATATTCAATAGGTAGGAGTTTTCGGCAATTCGTCAAACAGAAATGAGCAAAATATGACAAAAAATGCCTAACTACCTATTTGATCGCCGCGCAAAACATTTGCAGTGATCCTTAACTTGACTCTAGCTATTATTTGAAGAGTAATAATTAATAAAAAAATGATCATACATCAACATAGTGATATCTATACAAAAGTCGCAATTTTCCTAAGGTTGTTCGAGTAGAAATGACATTAAGAAGGTCAAATTAACTAACTACTTATTTGATCGATACATGGATTGACAATGCTTAATATTTCAAGATAACTAATAAATAAAAAATTAGGATACTTCAACAATGGATTATATATTCAATAGGTAGGAGTTTTCGGCAATTCGTCAAATAGAAATGAGCAAAATATGACAAAAAATGCCTAACTACCTATTTGATCGCCGCGCAAAACATTTGCAGTGATCCTTAACTTGACTCTAGATATTATTTGAAGCGTAATAATTAATAAAAAAATGATCATACATCAACATAGTGTTATCTATACAAAAGTCGCAATTTTCCTATGGTTGTTCGAGTAGAAATGACTTTAAGAAGGTCAAATTAACTAACTACCTATTTGATCGATACATGGATTGCCAATGCTTAATATTTCAAGATAACTAATAAATAAAAAATTAAGGTACTGCAACAAAGGATTATATATTCAATAGGTAGGAGTTTTCGGCAATTGGTCAAACAGAAATGAGCATAATATGACAAAAAATGCCTAACTACCTATTTGATCGCCGCGCAAAACATTTGCAGTGATCCTTAACTTGACTCTAGCTATTATTTGAAACGTAAAACTAAATAAAAAAATGATCATACATCAACATAGTGTTATCTATACAAAAGTCGCAATTTTCCTAAGGTTCTTCGAGTAGAAATGACTTTCGGAAGGTCAAATTAACTAACTACCTATTTGATCGATACATGGATTGACAATGCTTATTATTTCAAGATAACTAATAAATACAAAATTAGGGCACTTCAACAATGGATTATATATTCAATAGGTAGGAGTTTTCGGCAATTCGTCAAACAGAATTGAGCAAAATATGACAAAAAATGCCAAACAAACTATTTGATCGCCGCGCAAAAAATTTGCAGTGATGCTTAACTTGACTCTACTAGTTAATTGAAGCGTAATAATTAATAAAAAAATGATTATACATCAACATAGTGTTATCTATACAAAAGTCACAATTTTCATAAGGTTCTTCGAAAAGAAATGACTTTAAGAAGGGAAAATTAACTAACTACCTATTTGATCGATACATGGATTGACAATGCTTAATATTTCAAGATAACGAATAAATAAAAAATTGGGATACTTCAAGAAAGGATTATATATTCAATAGGTAGGAGTTTTCGGCAATTCGTTAAACAGAAATGAGCAAAATATGACAAAAAATGCCTAACTACCTATTTGATCGCCGCGCAAAACATTTGCAGTGATCTTTAACTTGACTCTTGCTATTATTTGAAGCGTAACAATTAATAAAAAAATGATCGTACATCAACATAATGTTATCTATACAAAAGTCGCAATTTTCTTAATGTTCTTCGAGTAGAAATGACTTTAAGAAGGTCAAATTAACTAACTACCTATTTGATCGATACATGGATTGACAATGCTTAATATTTCAAGATAACTAATAAATAAAAAATTAGGGTACTTCAACAAAGGATTATATATTCAATAGGTTGGAGTTTTCGGCAATTCGTCAAACAGAAATGAGCAAAATATGACAAAAAATGCCTAACTACCTATTTGATCGCCGCGCAAAAAATTTGCAGTGATCCTTAACTTGACTCTACCAGTTAATTGAAGCGTAATAATTAATAAAAAAATGATTATACATCAACATAGTGATATCTATACAAAAGTCACAATTTTCCTAAGGTTGTTCGAGTAGAAATGACATTAAGAATGTCAAATTAACTAACTACTTATTTGATCGATACATGGAGTGACAATGCTTAATATTTCAAGATAACTAATAAATAAAAAATTAGGATACTTCAACAATGGATTATATATTCAAGAGGTAGGAGTTTTCGGCAATTCATCAAACAGAAATGAGCAAAATATGACAAAAAATGCCTAACTACCTATTTGATCGCCGCGCAAAACATTTGCCGTGATCCTTAACTTGACTCTAGCTATTATTTGAAGAGTAATAATTAATAAAAAAATGATCATACATCAACATAGTGATATCTATACAAAAGTCGCAATTTTCCTAAGGTTGTTCGAGTAGAAATGACATTAAGAAGGTCAAATTAACTAACTACTTATTTGATCGATACATAGATTGACAATGCTTAATATTTCAAGATAACTAATAAATAAAAAATTAGGATACTTCAACAATGGATTATATATTCAATAGGTAGGAGTTTTCGGCAATTCGTCAAACAGAAATGAGCAAAATATGACAAAAAATGCCTAAATACCTATTTGATCGCCGCGCAAAACATTTGCAGTGATCCTTAACTTGACTCTAGATATTATTTGAAGCGTAATAATTAATAAAAAAATGATCATACATCAACATAGTGTTATCTATACAAAAGTCACAATTTTCCTATGGTTGTTCGAGTAGAAATGACTTTAAGAAGGTCAAATTAACTAACTACCTATTTGATCGATACATGGATTGACAATGCTTAATATTTCAAGATAACTAATAAATAAAAAATTAAGGTACTGCAACAAAGGATTATATATTCAATAGGTAGGAGTTTTCGGCAATTGATCAAACAGAAATGAGCATAATATGACAAAAAATGCCTAACTACCTATTTGATCGCCGCGCAAAACATTTGCAGTGACCCTTAACTTGACTCTTGCTATTATTTGAAGCGTAATAATTAATAAAAAAATGATCATACATCAACATAATGTTATCTATACAAAAGTCGCAATTTTCTTAATGTTCTTCGAGTAGAAATGACTTTAGGAAGGTCAAATTAACTAACTACCTATTTGATCGATACATGGATTGATAATGCTTATTATTTCAAGATAACTTTTAAATACAGAATTAGGGTACTTCAACAATGGATTATATATTCAATAGGTAGGAGTTTTCGGCAATTCGTCAAATAGAATTCAGCAAAATATGACAAAAAATGCCAAACAAACTATTTGATCGCCGCACAAAAAATTTGCAGTGGTCCTTAACTTGACTCTACCAATTAATTGAAGCGTAATAATTATTAAAAAAATGATTATACATCAACATAGTGTTATCTATACAAAAGTCATAATTTTCATAAGGTTCTTCGAGTAGAAATGACTTTAAGAAGGTAAAATTAACTAACTACCTATTTGATCGATACATGGATTGACAATGCTTAAAATTTCAAGATAACGAATAAATAAAAAATTGGGATACTTCAAGAAAGGATTATATATTTAATAGGTAGGAGTTTTCGGCAATTCGTCAAACAGAAATGAGTAAAATATGACAAAAAATGCCTAACTACCTATTTGATCGCCGCGCAAAACATTTGCAGTGATCTTTAACTTGACTCTTGCTATTATTTGAAGCGTAACAATTAATAAAAATATGATCATACATCAACATAATGTTATCTATACAAAAGTCGCAATTTTCTTAATGTTCTTCGAGTAGAAATGACTTTAGGAAGGTCCAATTAACTAACTACCTATTTGATCGATACATGGATTGACAATGCTTAATATTTCAAGATAACTAATAAATAAAAAATTAGGGTACTTCAACAAAGGATTATATATTCAATAGGTTGGAGTTTTCGGCAATTCGTCAAACAGAAATGAGCAAAATATGACAAAAAATGCCTAACTACCTATTTGATCGCCGCGCAACAAATTTGCAGTGATCCTTAACTTGACTCTACCAGTTAATTGAAGCGTAATAATTAATAAAAAATGATTATACATCAACATATTGTTATCTATACAAAAGTCACAATTTTCATAAGGTTCCTCGAGTAGAAATGACTTTAAGAAGGTAAAATTAACTAACTACCTATTTGATCGATACATGGATTGACAATGCTTAAAATTTCAAGATAACGAATAAATAAAAAATTGGGATACTTCAAGAAAGGATTATATATTCAATAGGTAGGAGTTTTCGGCAATTCGTCAAACAGAAATGAGCAAAATATGACAAAAAATGCCTAACTACCTATTTGATCGCCGCGCAAAACATTTGCAGTGATCCTTAACTTGACTCTAGCTATTATTTGAAGAGTGATAATTAATAAAAAAATGATCATACATCAACATAGTGATATCTATACAAAAGTCGCAATTTTCCTAAGGTTGTTCGAGTAGAAATGACATTAAGAAGGTCAAATTAACTAACTACTTATTTGATCGATACATAGATTGACAATGCTTAATATTTCAAGATAACTAATAAATAAAAAATTAGGATACTTCAACAATAGATTATATATTCAATAGGTAGGAGTTTTCGGCAATTCGTCAAACAGAAATGAGCAAAATATGACAAAAAATGCCTAAATACCTATTTGATCGCCGCGCAAAACATTTGCAGTGATCCTTAACTTGACTCTAGATATTATTTGAAGCGTAATAATTAATAAAAAAATGATCATACATCAACATAGTGTTATCTATACAAAAGTCGCAATTTTCCTATGGTTGTTCGAGTAAAAATGACTTTAAGAAGGTCAAATTAACTAACTACCTATTTGATCGATACATGGATTGACAATGCTTAATATTTCAAGATAACTAATAAATAAAAAATTAAGGTACTGCAACAAAGGATTATATATTCAATAGGTAGGAGTTTTCGGCAATTGGTCAAACAGAAATGAGCATAATATGACAAAAAATGCCTAACTACCTATTTGATCGCCGCGCAAAACATTTGCCGTGACCCTTAACTTGACACTAGCTATTATTTGAAGCGTAATAATTAATAAAAAAATGATCATACATCAACATAGTGTTATCTATACAAAAGTCGTAATTTTCCTAAGGTTCTTCGAGTAGAAATGACTTTAGGAAGGTCAAATTAACTAACTACCTATTTGATCGATACATGGATTGATAATGCTTATTATTTCAAGATAAGTTTTAAATACAAAATTAGGGTACTTCAACAATGGATTATATATTCAATAGGCAGGAGTTTTCGGCAATTCGTCAAACAGAATTCAGCAAAATATGACAAAAAATGCCAAACAAACTATTTGATCGCCGCACAAAAAATTTGCAGTGATCCTTAACTTGACTCTACCAGTTAATTGAAGCGTAATAATTAATAAAAAAATGATTATACATCAACATAGTGTTATCTATACAAAAGTCATAATTTTCATAAGGTTCTTCGAGTAGAAATGACTTTAAGAAGGTAACTTTAACTAACTACCTATTTGATCGATACAAGGATTGACAATGCTTAAAATTTCAAGATAACGAATAAATAAAAAATTGGGATACTTCAAGAAAGGATTATATATTCAATAGGTAGGAGTTTTCGGCAATTCGCCAAACAGAAATGAGCAAAATATGAGAAAAAATGCCTAACTACCTATTTGATCGCCGCGCGAAACATTTGCAGTGATCTTTAACTTGACTCTTGCTATTATTTGAAGCGTAACAATTAATAAAAATATGATCATACATCAACATAATGTTATCTATACAAAAGTCGCAATTTTCTTAATGTTCTTCGAGTAGAAATGACTTTAGGAAGGTCAAATTAACTAACTACCTATTTGATCGATACATGGATTGACAATGCTTAATATTTCAAGATAACTAATAAATAAAAAATTAGGGTACTTCAACAAAGGATTATATATTCAATAGGTTGGAGTTTTCGGCAATTGGTTAAACAGAAATGAGCAAAATATGACAAAAAATGCCTAACTACCTACTTGATCGCCGCGCAAAAAATTTGCAGTGATCCTTAACTTGACTCTACCAGTTAATTGAAGCGTAATAATTAATAAAAAAATGATTATACATCAACATAGTGTTATCTATACAAAAGTCACAATTTTCATAAGGTTCCCCGAGTAGAAATGACTTTAAGAAGGTAAAATTAACTAACTACCTATTTGATCGATACATGGATTGACAATGCTTAAAATTTCAAGATAACGAATAAATAAAAAATTGGGATACTTCAAGAAAGGATTATATATTCAATAGGTAGGAGTTTTCGGCAATTCGTCAAACAGAAATGAGCAAAATATGACAAAAAATGCCTAACTACCTATTTGATCGCCGCGCAAAACATTTGCAGTGATCCTTAACTTGACTCTAGCTATTATTTGAAGAGTAATAATTAATAAAAAAATGATCATACATCAACATAGTGATATCTATACAAAAGTCGCAATTTTCCTAAGGTTGTTCGAGTAGAAATGACATTAAGAAGGTCAAATTAACTAACTACTTATTTGATCGATACATAGATTGACAATGCTTAATATTTCAAGATAACTAATAAATAAAAAATTAGGATACTTCAACAATGGATTATATATTCAATAGGTAGGAGTTTTCGGCAATTCGTCAAACAGAAATGAGCAAAATATGACAAAAAATGCCTAAATACCTATTTGATCGCCGCGCAAAACATTTGCAGTGATCCTTAACTTGACTCTAGATATTATTTGAAGCGTAATAATTAATAAAAAAATGATCATACATCAACATAGTGTTATCTATACAAAAGTCACAATTTTCCTATGGTTGTTCGAGTAGAAATGACTTTAAGAAGGTCAAATTAACTAACTACCTATTTGATCGATACATGGATTGACAATGCTTAATATTTCAAGATAACTAATAAATAAAAAATTAAGGTACTGCAACAAAGGATTATATATTCAATAGGTAGGAGTTTTCGGCAATTGATCAAACAGAAATGAGCATAATATGACAAAAAATGCCTAACTACCTATTTGATCGCCGCGCAAAACATTTGCAGTGACCCTTAACTTGACTCTAGCTATTATTTGAAGCGTAATAATTAATAAAAAAATGATCATACATCAACATAGTGTTATTTATACAATAGTCGCAATTTTCCTAAGGTTGTTAGAGTAGAAATGACTTTAAGAACGTCAAATTAACTAACTACCTATTTGATCGATACATGGATTGACAATGCTTAATATTTCAAGATAACTAATAAATAAAAAATTAAGGTACTTCAACAAAGGATTATATATTCAATAGGTAGGAGTTTTCGGCAATTGGTCAAACAGAAATGAGCAAAATATGACAAAAAATGCCTAACTACCTATTTGATCGCCGCGCAAAACATTTGCAGTGATCCTTAACGTGACTCTAGCTATTATTTGAAACGTAAAACTAAATAAAAAAATGATCATACATCAACATAGTGTTATCTATACAAAAGTCGTAATTTTCCTAAGGTTCTTCGAGTAGAAATGACTTTAGGAAGGTCAAATTAACTAACTACCTATTTGATCGATACATGGATTGACAATGCTTATTATTTCATGATAACTAATAAATACAAAATTAGGGCACTTCAACAATGGATTATATATTCAATAGGTAGGAGTTTTCGGCAATTCGTCAAACAGAATTGAGCAAAATATGACAAAAAATGCCAAACAAACTATTTGATCGCCGCGCAAAAAATTTGCAGTGATCCTTAACTTGACTCTACCAGTTAATTTAAGCGTAATAATTAATAAAAAAATGATTATACATCAACATAGTGTTATCTATACAAAAGTCACAATTTTCATAAGGTTCTTCGAATAGAAATGACTTTAAGAAGGTAAAATTAACTAACTACCTATTTGATCGATACATGGATTAACAATGCTTAAAATTTCAAGATAACGAATAAATAAAAAATTGGGATACTTCAAGAAAGGATTATATATTCAATAGGTAGGAGTTTTCGGCAATTCGCCAAACAGAAATGAGCAAAATATGAGAAAAAATGCCTAACTACCTATTTGATCGCCGCGCGAAACATTTGCAGTGATCTTTAACTTGACTCTTGCTATTATTTGAAGCGTAACAATTAATAAAAATATGATCATACATCAACATAATGTTATCTATACAAAAGTCGCAATTTTCTTAATGTTCTTCGAGTAGAAATGACTTTAGGAAGGTCAAATTAACTAACTACCTATTTGATCGATACATGGACTGACAATGCTTAATATTTCAAGATAACTAATAAATAAAACATTAGGGTACTTCAAGAAAGGATTATATATTCAATAGGTAGGAGTTTTCGGCAATTCGTCAAACAGAAATGAGCAAAATATGACAAAAAATGCCTAACTACCTATTTGATCGCCGCGCAAAACATTTGCAGTGATCTTTAACTTGACTCTTGCTATTATTTGAAGCGTAACAATTAATAAAAAAATGATCATACATCAACATAATGTTATCTATACAAAAGTCGCAAATTTCTTAATGTTCTTCGAGTAGATATGACTTTAGGAAGGTCAAATTAACTAACTACCTATTTGATCGATACATGGATTGACAATGCTTAATATTTCAAAATACCTAATAAATAAAAAATTAGGGTACTTCAACAAAGGATTATATATTCAATAGGTTGGAGTTTTCGGCAATTCGTCAAACAGAAATGAGCAAAATATGACAAAAAATGCCTAACTACCTATTTGATCGCGGCGCAAAATATTTGCAGTGATCCTTAACTTCACTCTAGCTATTATTTTAAGAGTAATAATTAATAAAAAAGTGATCATACATCAACATAGTGTTATCTATACAAAAGTCTCATTTTTCCTAAGGTTGTTCGAGTAGAAATGACTTTAAGAAGGTAAAATTAACTAACTAGCTATTTGATCGATACATGGATTGACAATGCTTATTCTTTCAAGATAACTAATAAATACAAAATTATGGTACTTCAACAATGGATTATATATTCAATAGGTAGGAGTTTTCGGTAATTCGTCAAACAGAATTGAGCAAAATATGACAAAAAATGCCAAACAAACTATTTGATCGCCGCGCAAAAAATTTGCAGTGATCCTTAACTTGACTCTACCGGTTAATTGAAGCATAATAATTAATAAAAAAATGATCATACATCAACATAGTGTTATCTATACAAAAGTCTCATTTTTCTAAGGTTGTTCGAGTAGAAATGACTTTAAGAAGGTCAAATTAACTAACTACCTATTTGATCGATACATGGATTGACAATGCTTAATATTTCAAGATAACTAATAAATAAAAAATTAGGATACTTCAACAAAGGATTATATATTCAATAGATAGAAGTTTTCGGCAATTGGTCACACAGAAATGAGCAAAATATGAAAAAAAATGCCTAACTACCTATTTGATCGCCGCGCAAAACATTTGCAGTGATCATTAACTTGACTTTTGCTATTATTTGAAGCGTAATAATAAATAAAAAAATGATCATACATCAACATAGTGTTATCTATACAAAAGTCGCAATTTTCCTAATGTTCTTCGAGTAGAAATGACTTTAAGAAGGTCAAATTAACTAACTACATATTTGATCGATACATGGATTGACAATGCTTAAAATTTCAAGATAACTAATAAATAAAAAAATAAGGTACTTCAACAAAGGATTATATATTCAATAGGTAGGAGTTTTCGGCAATTGGTCAAACAGAAATGAGCAAAATATGACAAAAAATGCCTAACTACCCATTTGATCGCCGCGCAAAACATTTGCAGTGATCCTTAACTTGACTCTAGCTATTATTTGAAGAGTAATAATTAATAAAAAAATGATCATACATCAACAAAGTGTTATTTATACAAAAGTCGCGATTTTCCTAAGGTTGTTCGAGTAGAAATGACTTTAAGAACGTCAAATTAACTAACTACCTATTTTATCGATACATGGATTGACAATGCTTAATATTTCAAGATAACTAATAAAAAAAAATTAAGGTACTTCAACAAAGGATTATATATTCAATAGGTAGGAGTTTTCGGCAATCGGTCAAACAGAAATGAGCAAAATATGACAAAAAATGCCTAACTACCTATTTGATCGCCGCACAAAATATTTGCAGTGATCCTTAACTTGACTCTAGCTATTATTTGAAACGTAAAACTAAATAAAAAAAAGATCATACATCAACATAGTGTTATCTATACAAAAGTCGCAATTTTCTTAATGTTCTTCGAGTAGAAATGACTTTAGGAAGGTCAAATTAACTAACTACCTATTTGATCGATACATGGATTGACAATGCTTAATATTTCAAGATAACTAATAAATAAAAAATTAGGGTACTTCAACAAAGGATTATATATTCAATAGGTTGGAGTTTACGGCAATTCGTCAAACAGAAATGAGCAAAATATGACAAAAAATGCCTAACTACCTATTTGATCGCCGCGCAAAAAATTTGCAGTGATCCTTAACTTGACTCTACAAGTTAATTGAAGCGTAATAATTAATAAAAAAATGATTATACATCAACATAGTGTTATCTATACAAAAGTCACAATTTTCATAAGGTTCCTCGAGTAGAAATGACTTTAAGAAGGTAAAATTAACTAACTACCTATTTGATCGATACATGGATTGACAATGCTTAAAATTTCAAGATAACGAATAAATAAAAAATTGGGATACTTCAAGAAACGATTATATATTCAATAGGTAGGAGTTTTCGGCAATTCGTCAAACAGAAATGAGCAAAATATGACAAAAAATGCCGAACTACCTATTTGATCGCCGCGCAAAACATTTGCAGTGATCCTTAACTTGACTCTAGCTATTATTTGAAGAGTAATAATTAATAAAAAAATGATCATACATCAACATAGTGATATCTATACAAAAGTCGCAATTTTCCTAAGGTTGTTCGAGTAGAAATGACATTAAGAAGGTCAAATTAACTAACTACTTATTTGATCGATACATGGATTGACAATGCTTAATATTTCAAGATAACTAATAAATAAAAAATTAGGATACTTCAACAATGGATTATATATTCAATAGGTAGGAGTTTTCGGCAATTCGTCAAACAGAAATGAGCAAAATATGACAAAAAATGCCTAACTACCTATTTGATCGCCGCGCAAAACATTTGCAGTGATCCTTAACTTGACTCTAGATATTATTTGAAGCGTAATAATTAATAAAAAAATGATCATACAACAACATAGTGTTATCTATACAAAAGTCGCAATTTTCCTATGGTTGTTCGAGTAGAAATGACTTTAAGAAGGTCAAATTAACTAACTACCTATTTGATCGATACATGGATTGACAATGCTTAATATTTCAAGATAACTAATAAATAAAAAATTAAGGTACTGCAACAAAGGATTATATATTCAATAGGTAGGAGTTTTCGGCAATTGGTCAAACAGAAATGAGCAAAATATGACAAAAAATGCCTAACTACCTATTTGATCGCCGCGCAAAACATTTGCAGTGATCATTAACTTGACTTTTGCTATTATTTGAAGCGTAATAATAAATAAAAAAATGATCATACATCAACATAGTGTTATCTATACAAAAGTCGCAATTTTCCTAATGTTCTTCGAGTAGAAATGACTTTAAGAAGGTCAAATTAACTAACTACATATTTGATCGATACATGGATTGACAATGCTTAAAATTTCAAGATAACTAATAAATAAAAAAATAAGGTACTTCAACAAAGGATTATATATTCAATAGGTAGGAGTTTTCGGCAATTGGTCAAACAGAAATGAGCAAAATATGACAAAAAATGCCTAACTACCCATTTGATCGCCGCGCAAAACATTTGCAGTGATCCTTAACTTGACTCTAGCTATTATTTGAAGAGTAATAATTAATAAAAAAATGATCATACATCAACAAAGTGTTATTTATACAAAAGTCGCGATTTTCCTAAGGTTGTTCGAGTAGAAATGACTTTAAGAACGTCAAATTAACTAACTACCTATTTTATCGATACATGGATTGACAATGCTTAATATTTCAAGATAACTAATAAAAAAAAATTAAGGTACTTCAACAAAGGATTATATATTCAATAGGTAGGAGTTTTCGGCAATCGGTCAAACAGAAATGAGCAAAATATGACAAAAAATGCCTAACTACCTATTTGATCGCCGCACAAAATATTTGCAGTGATCCTTAACTTGACTCTAGCTATTATTTGAAACGTAAAACTAAATAAAAAAAAGATCATACATCAACATAGTGTTATCTATACAAAAGTCGCAATTTTCTTAATGTTCTTCGAGTAGAAATGACTTTAGGAAGGTCAAATTAACTAACTACCTATTTGATCGATACATGGATTGACAATGCTTAATATTTCAAGATAACTAATAAATAAAAAATTAGGGTACTTCAACAAAGGATTATATATTCAATAGGTTGGAGTTTACGGCAATTCGTCAAACAGAAATGAGCAAAATATGACAAAAAATGCCTAACTACCTATTTGATCGCCGCGCAAAAAATTTGCAGTGATCCTTAACTTGACTCTACAAGTTAATTGAAGCGTAATAATTAATAAAAAAATGATTATACATCAACATAGTGTTATCTATACAAAAGTCACAATTTTCATAAGGTTCCTCGAGTAGAAATGACTTTAAGAAGGTAAAATTAACTAACTACCTATTTGATCGATACATGGATTGACAATGCTTAAAATTTCAAGATAACGAATAAATAAAAAATTGGGATACTTCAAGAAACGATTATATATTCAATAGGTAGGAGTTTTCGGCAATTCGTCAAACAGAAATGAGCAAAATATGACAAAAAATGCCGAACTACCTATTTGATCGCCGCGCAAAACATTTGCAGTGATCCTTAACTTGACTCTAGCTATTATTTGAAGAGTAATAATTAATAAAAAAATGATCATACATCAACATAGTGATATCTATACAAAAGTCGCAATTTTCCTAAGGTTGTTCGAGTAGAAATGACATTAAGAAGGTCAAATTAACTAACTACTTATTTGATCGATACATGGATTGACAATGCTTAATATTTCAAGATAACTAATAAATAAAAAATTAGGATACTTCAACAATGGATTATATATTCAATAGGTAGGAGTTTTCGGCAATTCGTCAAACAGAAATGAGCAAAATATGACAAAAAATGCCTAACTACCTATTTGATCGCCGCGCAAAACATTTGCAGTGATCCTTAACTTGACTCTAGATATTATTTGAAGCGTAATAATTAATAAAAAAATGATCATACAACAACATAGTGTTATCTATACAAAAGTCGCAATTTTCCTATGGTTGTTCGAGTAGAAATGACTTTAAGAAGGTCAAATTAACTAACTACCTATTTGATCGATACATGGATTGACAATGCTTAATATTTCAAGATAACTAATAAATAAAAAATTAAGGTACTGCAACAAAGGATTATATATTCAATAGGTAGGAGTTTTCGGCAATTGGTCGAACAGAAATGAGCATAATATGACAAAAAATGCCTAACTACCTATTTGATCGCCGCGCAAAACATTTGCCGTGACCCTTAACTTGACACTAGCTATTATTTGAAGCGTAATAATTAATAAAAAAATGATCATACATCAACATAGTGTTATCTATACAAAAGTCGTAATTTTCCTAAGGTTCTTCGAGTAGAAATGACTTTAGGAAGGTCAAATTAACTAACTACCTATTTGATCGATACATGGATTGATAATGCTTATTATTTCAAGATAAGTTTTAAATACAAAATTAGGGTACTTCAACAATGGATTATATATTCAATAGGCAGGAGTTTTCGGCAATTCGTCAAACAGAATTCAGCAAAATATGACAAAAAATGCCAAACAAACTATTTGATCGCCGCACAAAAAATTTGCAGTGATCCTTAACTTGACTCTACCAGTTAATTGAAGCGTAATAATTAATAAAAAAATGATTATACATCAACATAGTGTTATCTATACAAAAGTCATAATTTTCATAAGGTTCTTCGAGTAGAAATGACTTTAAGAAGGTAAAATTAACTAACTAACTATTTGATCGATACAAGGATTGACAATGCTTAAAATTTCAAGATAACGAATAAATAAAAAATTGGGATACTTCAAGAAAGGATTATATATTCAATAGGTAGGAGTTTTCGGCAATTCGCCAAACAGAAATGAGCAAAATATGAGAAAAAATGCCTAACTACCTATTTGATCGCCGCGCAAAACATTTGCAGTGATCTTTAACTTGACTCTTGCTATTATTTGAAGCGTAACAATTAATAAAAATATGATCATACATCAACATAATGTTATCTATACAAAAGTCGCAATTTTCTTAATGTTCTTCGAGTAGAAATGACTTTAGGAAGGTCAAATTAACTAACTACCTATTTGATCGATACATGGATTGACAATGCTTAATATTTCAAGATAACTAATAAATAAAAAATTAGGGTACTTCAACAAAGGATTATATATTCAATAGGTTGGAGTTTTCGGCAATTGCTTAAACAGAAATGAGCAAAATATGACAAAAAATGCCTAACTACCTACTTGATCGCCGCGCAAAAAATTTGCAGTGATCCTTAACTTGACTCTACCAGTTAATTGAAGCGTAATAATTAATAAAATAATGATTATACATCAACATAGTGTTATCTATACAAAAGTCACAATTTTCATAAGGTTCCTCGAGTAGAAATGACTTTAAGAAGGTAAAATTAACTAACTACCTATTTGATCGATACATGGATTGACAATGCTTAAAATTTCAAGATAACGAATAAATAAAAAATTGGGATACTTCAAGAAAGGATTATATATTCAATAGGTAGGAGTTTTCGGCAATTCGTCAAACAGAAATGAGCAAAATATGACAAAAAATGCCTAACTACCTATTTGATCGCCGCGCAAAACATTTGCAGTGATCCTTAACTTGACTCTAGCTATTATTTGAAGAGTAATAATTAATAAAAAAATGATCATACATCAACATAGTGATATCTATACAAAAGTCGCAATTTTCCTAAGGTTGTTCGAGTAGAAATGACATTAAGAAGGTCAAATTAACTAACTACTTATTTGATCGATACATAGATTGACAATGCTTAATATTTCAAGATAACTAATAAATAAAAAATTAGGATACTTCAACAATGGATTATATATTCAATAGGTAGGAGTTTTCGGCAATTCGTCAAACAGAAATGAGCAAAATATGACAAAAAATGCCTAAATACCTATTTGATCGCCGCGCAAAACATTTGCAGTGATCCTTAACTTGACTCTAGATATAATTTGAAGCGTAATAATTAATAAAAAAATGATCATACATCAACATAGTGTTATCTATACAAAAGTCACAATTTTCCTATGGTTGTTCGAGTAGAAATGACTTTAAGAAGGTCAAATTAACTAACTACCTATTTGATCGATACATGGATTGACAATGCTTAATATTTCAAGATAACTAATAAATAAAAAATTAAGGTACTGCAACAAAGGATTATATATTCAATAGGTAGGAGTTTTCGGCAATTGATCAAACAGAAATGAGCATAATATGACAAAAAATGCCTAACTACCTATTTGACCGCCGCGCAAAACATTTGCAGTGACCCTTAACTTGACTCTAGCTATTATTTGAAGCGTAATAATTAATAAAAAAATGATCATACATCAACATAGTGTTATTTATACAAAAGTCGCAATTTTCCTAAGGTTGTTCGAGTAGAAATGACTTTAAGAACGTCAAATTAACTAACTACCTATTTGATCGATACATGGATTGACAATGCTTAATATTTCAAGATAACTAATAAATAAAAAATTAAGGTACTTCAACAAAGGATTATATATTCAATAGGTAGGAGTTTTCGGCAATTGGTCAAACAGAAATGAGCAAAATATGACAAAAAATGCCTAACTACCTATTTGATCGCCGCGCAAAACATTTGCAGTGATCCTTAACGTGACTCTAGCTATTATTTGAAACGTAAAACTAAATAAAAAAATGATCATACATCAACATAGTGTTATCTATACAAAAGTCGTAATTTTCCTAAGGTTCTTCGAGTAGAAATGACTTTAGGAAGGTCAAATTAACTAACTACCTATTTGATCGATACATGGATTGACAATGCTTATTATTTCAAGATAACTAATAAATACAAAATTAGGGCACTTCAACAATGGATTATATATTCAATAGGTAGGAGTTTTCGGCAATTCGTCAAACAGAATTGAGCAAAATATGACAAAAAATGCCAAACAAACTATTTGATCGCCGCGCAAAAAATTTGCAGTGATCCTTAACTTGACTCTACCAGTTAATTTAAGCGTAATAATTAATAAAAAAATGATTATACATCAACATAGTGTTATCTATACAAAAGTCACAATTTTCATAAGGTTCTTCGAATAGAAATGACTTTAAGAAGGTAAAATTAACTAACTACCTATTTGATCGATACATGGATTGACAATGCTTAATATTTCAAGATAACTAATAAATAAAAAATTAAGGTACTGCAACAAAGGATTATATATTCAATAGGTAGGAGTTTTCGGCAATTGGTCAAACAGAAATGAGCATAATATGACAAAAAATGCCTAACTACCTATTTGATCGCCGCGCAAAACATTTGCCGTGACCCTTAACTTGACACTAGCTATTATTTGAAGCGTAATAATTAATAAAAAAATGATCATACATCAACATAGTGTTATCTATACAAAAGTCGTAATTTTCCTAAGGTTCTTCGAGTAGAAATGACTTTAGGAAGGTCAAATTAACTAACTACCTATTTGATCGATACATGGATTGATAATGCTTATTATTTCAAGATAAGTTTTATATACAAAATTAGGGTACTTCAACAATGGATTATATATTCAATAGGCAGGAGTTTTCGGCAATTCGTCAAACAGAATTCAGCAAAATATGACAAAAAATGCCAAACAAACTATTTGATCGCCGCACAAAAAATTTGCAGTGATCCTTAACTTGACTCTACCAGTTAATTGAAGCGTAATAATTAATAAAAAAATGATTATACATCAACATAGTGTTATCTATACAAAAGTCATAATTTTCATAAGGTTCTTCGAGTAGAAATGACTTTAAGAAGGTAAAATTAACTAACTACCTATTTGATCGATACAAGGATTGACAATGCTTAAAATTTCAAGATAACGAATAAATAAAAAATTGGGATACTTCAAGAAAGGATTATATATTCAATAGGTAGGAGTTTTCGGCAATTCGCCAAACAGAAATGAGCAAAATATGAGAAAAAATGCCTAACTACCTATTTGATCGCCGCGCAAAACATTTGCAGTGATCTTTAACTTGACTCTTGCTATTATTTGAAGCGTAACAATTAATAAAAATATGATCATACATCAACATAATGTTATCTATACAAAAGTCGCAATTTTCTTAATGTTCTTCGAGTAGAAATGACTTTAGGAAGGTCAAATTAACTAACTACCTATTTGATCGATACATGGATTGACAATGCTTAATATTTCAAGATAACTAATAAATAAAAAATTAGGGTACTTCAACAAAGGATTATATATTCAATAGGTTGGAGTTTTCGGCAATTGCTTAAACAGAAATGAGCAAAATATGACAAAAAATGCCTAACTACCTACTTGATCGCCGCGCAAAAAATTTGCAGTGATCCTTAACTTGACTCTACCAGTTAATTGAAGCGTAATAATTAATAAAAAAATGATTATACATCAACATAGTGTTATCTATACAAAAGTCACAATTTTCATAAGGTTCCTCGAGTAGAAATGACTTTAAGAAGGTAAAATTAACTAACTACCTATTTGATCGATACATGGATTGACAATGCTTAAAATTTCAAGATAACGAATAAATAAAAAATTGGGATACTTCAAGAAAGGATTATATATTCAATAGGTAGGAGTTTTCGGCAATTCGTCAAACAGAAATGAGCAAAATATGACAAAAAATGCCTAACTACCTATTTGATCGCCGCGTAAAACATTTGCAGTGATCCTTAACTTGACTCTAGCTATTATTTGAAGAGTAATAATTAATAAAAAAATGATCATACATCAACATAGTGATATCTATACAAAAGTCGCAATTTTCCTAAGGTTGTTCGAGTAGAAATGACATTAAGAAGGTCAAATTAACTAACTACTTATTTGATCGATACATAGATTGACAATGCTTAATATTTCAAGATAACTAATAAATAAAAAATTAGGATACTTCAACAATGGATTATATATTCAATAGGTAGGAGTTTTCGGCAATTCGTCAAACAGAAATGAGCAAAATATGACAAAAAATGCCTAAATACCTATTTGATCGCCGCGCAAAACATTTGCAGTGATCCTTAACTTGACTCTAGATATTATTTGAAGCGTAATAATTAATAAAAAAATGATCATACATCAACATAGTGTTATCTATACAAAAGTCACAATTTTCCTATGGTTGTTCGAGTAGAAATGACTTTAAGAAGGTCAAATTAACTAACTACCTATTTGATCGATACATGGATTGACAATGCTTAATATTTCAAGATAACTAATAAATAAAAAATTAAGGTACTGCAACAAAGGATTATATATTCAATAGGTAGGAGTTTTCGGCAATTGATCAAACAGAAATGAGCATAATATGACAAAAAATGCCTAACTACCTATTTGACCGCCGCGCAAAACATTTGCAGTGACCCTTAACTTGACTCTAGCTATTATTTGAAGCGTAATAATTAATAAAAAAATGATCATACATCAACATAGTGTTATTTATACAAAAGTCGCAA
This sequence comes from Rhodomyrtus psidioides, assembly GCA_021437785.1. Lineage (NCBI taxonomy): Eukaryota > Viridiplantae > Streptophyta > Magnoliopsida > Myrtales > Myrtaceae > Rhodomyrtus > Rhodomyrtus psidioides. The sequence continues at coordinate 2,385,419 of JAILYB010000089.1, forward strand.
TTTTCCTAAGGTTGTTCGAGTAGAAATGACTTTAAGAACGTCAAATTAACTAACTACCTATTTGATCGATACATGGATTGACAATGCTTAATATTTCAAGATAACTAATAAATAAAAAATTGGGATACTTCAAGAAAGGATTATATATTCAATAGGTAGGAGTTTTCGGCAATTGGTCAAACAGAAATGAGCAAAATATGACAAAAAATGCCTAACTACCTATTTGATCGCCGCGCAAAACATTTGCAGTGATCCTTAACGTGACTCTAGCTATTATTTGAAACGTAAAACTAAATAAAAAAATGATCATACATCAACATAGTGTTATCTATACAAAAGTCGTAATTTTCCTAAGGTTCTTCGAGTAGAAATGACTTTAGGAAGGTCAAATTAACTAACTACCTATTTGATCGATACATGGATTGACAATGCTTATTATTTCAAGATAACTAATAAATACAAAATTAGGGCACTTCAACAATGGATTATATATTCAATAGGTAGGAGTTTTCGGCAATTCGTCAAACAGAATTGAGCAAAATATGACAAAAAATGCCAAACAAACTATTTGATCGCCGCGCAAAAAATTTGCAGTGATCCTTAACTTGACTCTACCAGTTAATTTAAGCGTAATAATTAATAAAAAAATGATTATACATCAACATAGTGTTATCTATACAAAAGTCACAATTTTCATAAGGTTCTTCGAATAGAAATGACTTTAAGAAGGTAAAATTAACTAACTACCTATTTGATCGATACATGGATTGACAATGCTTAAAATTTCAAGATAACGAATAAATAAAAAATTGGGATACTTCAAGAAAGGATTATATATTCAATAGGTAGGAGTTTTCGGCAATTCGTCAAACAGAAATGAGCAAAATATGACAAAAAATGCCTAACTACCTATTTGATCGCCGCGCAAAACATTTGCAGTGATCTTTAACTTGACTCTTGCTATTATTTGAAGCGTAACAATTAATAAAAAAATGATCATACATCAACATAATGTTATCTATACAAAAGTCGCAAATTTCTTAATGTTCTTCGAGTAGATATGACTTTAGGAAGGTCAAATTAACTAACTACCTATTTGATCGATACATGGATTGACAATGCTTAATATTTCAAAATACCTAATAAATAAAAAATTAGGGTACTTCAACAAAGGATTATATATTCAATAGGTTGGAGTTTTCGGCAATTCGTCAAACAGAAATGAGCAAAATATGACAAAAAATGCCTAACTACCTATTTGATCGCCGCGCAAAATATTTGCAGTGATCCTTAACTTCACTCTAGCTATTATTTTAAGAGTAATAATTAATAAAAAAATGATCATAGATCAACATAGTGTTATCTATACAAAAGTCTCATTTTTCCTAAGGTTGTTCGAGTAGAAATGACTTTAAGAAGGTAAAATTAACTAACTAGCTATTTGATCGATACATGGATTGACAATGCTTATTCTTTCAAGATAACTAATAAATACAAAATTATGGTACTTCAACAATGGATTATATATTCAATAGGTAGGAGTTTTCGGTAATTCGTCAAACAGAATTGAGCAAAATATGACAAAAAATGCCAAACAAACTATTTGATCGCCGCGCAAAAAATTTGCAGTGATCCTTAACTTGACTCTACCGGTTAATTGAAGCATAATAATTAATAAAAAAATGATCATACATCAACATAGTGTTATCTATACAAAAGTCTCATTTTTCTAAGGTTGTTCGAGTAGAAATGACTTTAAGAAGGTCAAATTAACTAACTACCTATTTGATCGATACATGGATTGACAATGCTTAATATTTCAAGATAACTAATAAATAAAAAATTAGGATACTTCAACAAAGGATTATATATTCAATAGATAGAAGTTTTCGGCAATTGGTCACACAGAAATGAGCAAAATATGAAAAAAAATGCCTAACTACTTATTTGATCGCCGCGCAAAACATTTGCAGTGATCATTAACTTGACTTTTGCTATTATTTGAAGCGTAATAATAAATAAAAAAATGATCATACATCAACATAGTGTTATCTATACAAAAGTCGCAATTTTCCTAATGTTCTTCGAGTAGAAATGACTTTAAGAAGGTCAAATTAACTAACTACCTATTTGATCGATACATGGATTGACAATGCTTAAAATTTCAAGATAACTAATAAATAAAAAAATAAGGTACTTCAACAAAGGATTATATATTCAATAGGTAGGAGTTTTCGGCAATTGGTCAAACAGAAATGAGCAAAATATGACAAAAAATGCCTAACTACCCATTTGATCGCCGCGCAAAACATTTGCAGTGATCCTTAACTTGACTCTAGCTATTATTTGAAGAGTAATAATTAATAAAAAAATGATCATACATCAACAAAGTGTTATTTATACAAAAGTCACGATTTTCCTAAGGTTGTTCGAGTAGAAATGACTTTAAGAACGTCAAATTAACTAACTACCTATTTTATCGATACATGGATTGACAATGCTTAATATTTCAAGATAACTAATTCGCAAAAAATTAAGGTACTTCAACAAAGGATTATATATTCAATAGGTAGGAGTTTTCGGCAATCGGTCAAACAGAAATGAGCAAAATATGACAAAAAATGCCTAACTACCTATTTGATCGCCGCACAAAATATTTGCAGTGATCCTTAACTTGACTCTAGCTATTATTTGAAATGTAAAACTAAATAAAAAAATGATCATACATCAACATAGTGTTATCTATACAAAAGTCGTAATTTTCCTAAGGTTCTTCGAGTAGAAATGGCTTTAGGAAGGTCAAATTAACTAACTACCTATTTGATCGATACATGGATTGACAATGCTTATTATTTCAAGATAACTAATAAATTCAAAATTAGGGCACTTCAACAATGGAATATATATTCAATAGGTAGGAGTTTTCGTCAATTCGTCAAACAGAATTGAGCAAAATATGACAAAAAATGCCAAACAAACTATTTGATCGCCGCGCAAAAAATTTGCAGTGATCCTTAACTTGACTCTACCAGTTAATTGAAGCGTAATAATTAATAAAAAAATGATTATACATCAACATAGTGTTATCTATACAAAAGTCACAATTTTCATAAGGTTCTTCGAGTAGAAATGACTTTAAGAAGGTAAAATTAACTAACTACCTATTTGATCGATACATGGATTGACAATGCTTAAAATTTCAAGATAACGAATAAATAAAAAATTGGGATACTTCAAGAAAGGATTATATATTCAATAGGTAGGAGTTTTCGGCAATTCGTCAAACAGAAATGAGCAAAATATGACAAAAAATGCCTAACCACCTATTTGATCGCTGCGCAAAACATTTGCAGTGATCCTTAACTTGACTCTAGCTATTATTTGAAGAGTAATAATTAATAAAAAAAATGATCATACATCAACATAGTGTTATCTATACAAAAGTCGCAATTTTCCTAAGGTTGTTCGAGTAGAAATGACATTAAGAAGGTCAAATTAACTAACTACTTATTTGATCGATACATGGATTGACAATGCTTAATATTTCAAGATAACTAATAAATAAAAAATTAGGATACTTCAACAATGGATTATATATTCAATAGGTAGGAGTTTTCGGCAATTCGTCAAACAGAAATGAGCAAAATATGACAAAAAATGCCTAACTACCTATTTGATCACCGCGCAAAACATTTGCAGTGATCCTTAACTTGACTCTAGATATTATTTGAAGCGTAACAATTAATAAAAATATGATCATACATCAACATAATGTTATCTATACAAAAGTCGCAATTTTCTTAATGTTCTTCGAGTAGAAATGACTTTAGGAAGGTCAAATTAACTAACTACCTATTTGATCGATACATGGATTGACAATGCTTAATATTTCAAGATAACTAATAAATAAAAAATTAGGGTACTTCAACAAAGGATTATATATTCAATAGGTTGGAGTTTTCGGCAATTGCTTAAACAGAAATGAGCAAAATATGACAAAAAATGCCTTACTACCTACTTGATCGCCGCGCAAAAAATTTGCAGTGATCCTTAACTTGACTCTACCAGTTATTTGAAGCGTAATAATTAATAAAAAAATGATCACACATCAACATAGTGTTATTTATACAAAAGTCGCAATTTTCCTAAGGTTGTTCGAGTAGAAATGACTTTAAGAAGGTCAAATTAACTAACTACCTATTTGATCGATACATGGATTGACAATGCTTAATATTTCAAGATAACTAATAAATAAAACATTAAGGTACTTCAACAAAGGATTATATATTCAATAGGTAGGAGTTTTCGGCAATTGGTCAAACAGAAATGAGCAAAATATGACGAAAAATGCCTAACTACCTATTTGATCGCCGCGCAAAACATTTGCAGTGATCCTTAACTTGACTCTAGCTATTATTTGAAACGTAAAACTAAATAAAAAAATGATCATACATCAACATAGTGTTATTTATACAAAAGTCGCAATTTTCCTAAGGTTCTTCGAGTAGAAATGACTTTAGGAAGGTCAAATTAACTAACTACCTATTTGATCGATACATGGATTGACAATGCTTATTATTTCAAGATAACTAATAAATACAAAATTAGGGCACTTCAACAATGGATTATATGTTCAATAGGTAGGAGTTTTCGGCAATTCGTCAAACAGAATTGAGCAAAATATGACAAAAAATGCCAAACAAACTATTTGAACGCCGCGCAAAAAATTTGTAGTGATCCTTAACTTGACTCTACCAGTTAATTGAAGCGTAATAATTAATAAAAAAATGATTATACATCAACATAGTGTTATCTATACAAAAGTCACAATTTTCATAAGGTTCTTCGAGTAGAAAAGACTTTAAGAAGGTAAAATTAACTAACTACCTATTTGATCGATACATGGATTGACAATGCTTAAAATTTCAAGATAACGAATAAATAAAATATTGGGATACTTCAAGAAAGGATTATATATTCAACAGGTAGGAGTTTTCGGCAATTCGTCAAACAGAAATGAGCAAAATATGACAAAAAATGCCTAACTACCTGTTTGATAGCCGCGCAAAACATTTGCAGTGATCCTTAACTTGACTCTAGCTATTATTTGAAGAGTAATAATTAATAAAAAAATGATCATACATCAACATAGTGATATCTATACAAAAGTCGCACTTTTCCTAAGGTTGTTCGAGTAGAAATGACATTAAGACGGTCAAATTAACTAACTACTTATTTGATCGATACATGGATTGACAATGCTTAATATTTCAAGATAACTAATAAATAAAAAATTAGGATACTTCAACAATGGATTATATATTCAATAGGTAGGAGTTTTCGGCAATCGGTCAAACAGAAATGAGCATAATATGACAAAAAATGCCTAACTACCTATTTGATCGCCGCGCAAAACATTTGCCGTGACCCTTAACTTGACACTAGCTATTATTTGAAGCGTAATAATTAATAAAAAAATGATCATACATCAACATAGTATTATCTATACAAAAGTCGTAATTTTCCTAAGGTTCTTCGAGTAGAAATGACTTTAGGAAGGTCAAATTAACTAACTACCTATTTGATCCATACATGGATTGATAATGCTTATTATTTCAAGATAACTTTTAAATACAGAATTAGGGTACTTCAACAATGGATTATATATTCAATAGGTAGGAGTTTTCGGCAATTCGTCAAACAGAATTCAGCAAAATATGACAAAAAATGCCAAACAAACTATTTGATCGCCGCACAAAAAATTTGCAGTGGTCCTTAACTTGACTCTACCAGTTAATTGAAGCGTAATAATTAATAAAAAAATGATTATACATCAACATAGTGTTATCTATACAAAAGTCATAATTTTCATAAGGTTCTTCGAGTAGAAATGACTTTAAGAAGGTAAAATTAACTAACTACCTATTTGATCGATACATGGATTGACAATGCTTAAAATTTCAAGATAACGAATAAATAAAAAATTGGGATACTTCAAGAAAGGATTATATATTCAATAGGTAGGAGTTTTCGGCAATTCGTCAAACAGAAATGAGCAAAATATGACAAAAAATGCCTAACTACCTATTTGATCGCCGCGCAAAACATTTTCAGTGATCTTTAACTTGACTCTTGCTATTATTTGAAGCGTAACAATTAATAAAAATATGATCATACATCAACATAATGTTATCTATACAAAAGTCGCAATTTCCTTAATGTTCTTCGAGTAGAAATGACTTTAGGAAGGTCAAATTAACTAACTACCTATTTGATCGATACATGGATTGACAATGCTTAATATTTCAAGATAACTAATAAATAAAAAATTAGGGTACTTCAACAAAGGATTATATATTCAATAGGTTGGAGTTTTCGGCAATTCGTCAAACAGAAATGAGCAAAATATGACAAAAAATGCCTAACTACCTATTTGATCGCCGCGCAAAAAATTTGCAGTGATCCTTAACTTGACTCTACCAGTTAATTGAAGCGTAATAATTAATAAAAAAATGATTATACATCAACATAGTGTTATCTATACAAAAGTCACAATTTTCATAAGGTTCCTTGAGTAGAAATGACTTTAAGAAGGTAAAATTAACTAACTACCTATTTGATCGATACATGGATTGACAATGCTTAAAATTTCAAGATAACGAATAAATAAAAAATTGGGATACTTCAAGAAAGGATTATATATTCAATAGGTAGGAGTTTTCGGCAATTCGTCAAACAGAAATGAGCAAAATATGACAAAAAATGCCTAACTACCTATTTGATCGCCGCGCAAAACATTTGCAGTGATCCTTAACTTGACTCTAGCTATTATTTGAAGAGTAATAATTAATAAAAAAATGATCATACATCAACATAGTGATATCTATACAAAAGTCGCAATTTTCCTAAGGTTGTTCGAGTAGAAATGACATTAAGAAGGTCAAATTAACTAACTACTTATTTGATCGATACATAGATTGACAATGCTTAATATTTCAAGATAACTAATAAATAAAAAATTAGGGTACTTCAACAAAGGATTATATATTCAATAGGTTGGAGTTTTCGGCAATTCGTCAAACAGAAATGAGCAAAATATGACAAAAAATGCCTAACTACCTATTTGATCGCCGCACAAAAAATTTGCAGTGATCCTTAACTTGACTCTACCAGTTAATTGAAGCGTAATAATTAATAAAAAAATGATTATACATCAACATAGTGTTATCTATACAAAAGTCACAATTTTCATAAGGTTCTTCGAGTAGAAATGACTTTAAGAAGGTCAAATTAACTACCTATTTGATCGATACATGGATTGACAATGCTTAAAATTTCAAGATAACGAATAAATAAAAAATTGGGATACTTCAAGAAAGGATTATATATTCAATAGGTAGGAGTTTTCGGCAATTCGTCAAACAGAAATGAGCAAAATATGACAAAAAATGCCTAACTACCTATTTGATCGCCGCGCAAAACATTTGCAGTGATCCTTAACTTGACTCTAGCTATTATTTGAAGAGTAATAATTAATAAAAAAATGATCATACATCAACATAGTGATATCTATACAAAAGTCGCAATTTTCCTAAGGTTGTTCGAGTAGAAATGACATTAAGAAGGTCAAATTAACTAACTACTTATTTGATCGATACATGGATTGACAATGCTTAATATTTCAAGATAACTAATAAATAAAAAATTAGGATACTTCAACAATGGATTATATATTCAATAGGTAGGAGTTTTCGGCAATTCGTCAAACAGAAATGAGCAAAATATGACAAAACATGCCTAACTACCTATTTGATCGCCGCGCAAAACATTTGCAGTGATCCTTAACTTGACTCTAGATATTATTTGAAGCGTAATAATTAATAAAAAAATGATCATACATCAACATAGTGTTATCTATACAAAAGTCGCAATTTTCTTAATGTTCTTCGAGTAGAAATGACTTTAGGAAGGTCAAATTAACTAACTACCTATTTGATCGATACATGGATTGACAATGCTTAATATTTCAAGATAACTAATAAATAAAAAATTAGGGTACTTCAACAAAGGATTATATATTCAATAGGTTGGAGTTTACGGCAATTCGTCAAACATAAATGAGCAAAATATGACAAAAAATGCCTAACTACCTATTTGATCGCCGCGCAAAAAATTTGCAGTGATCCTTAACTTGACTCTACAAGTTAATTGAAGCGTAATAATTAATAAAAAAATGATTATACATCAACATAGTGTTATCTATACAAAAGTCACAATTTTCATAAGGTTCCTCGAGTAGAAATGACTTTAAGAAGGTAAAATTAACTAACTACCTATTTGATCGATACATGGATTGACAATGCTTAAAATTTCAAGATAACGAATAAATAAAAAATTGGGATACTTCAAGAAAGGATTATATATTCAATAGGTAGGAGTTTTCGGCAATTCGTCAAACAGAAATGAGCAAAATATGACAAAAAATGCCTAACTACCTATTTGATCGCCGCGCAAAACATTTGCAGTGATCCTTAACTTGACTCTAGCTATTATTTGAAGAGTAATAATTAATAAAAAAATGATCATACATCAACATAGTGATATCTATACAAAAGTCGCAATTTTCCTAAGGTTGTTCGAGTAGAAATGACATTAAGAAGGTCAAATTAACTAACTACTTATTTGATCGATACATGGATTGACAATGCTTAATATTTCAAGATAACTAATAAATAAAAAATTAGGATACTTCAACAATGGATTATATATTCAATAGGTAGGAGTTTTCGGCAATTCGTCAAACAGAAATGAGCAAAATATGACAAAAAATGCCTAACTACCTATTTGATCGCCGCGCAAAACATTTGCAGTGATCCTTAACTTGACTCTAGCTATTATTTGAAGAGTAATAATAAATAAAAAAATGATCATACATCAACATAGTGATATCTATACAAAAGTCGCAATTTTCCTAAGGTTGTTCGAGTAGAAATGACATTAAGAAGGTCAAATTAACTAACTACTTATTTGATCGATACATGGATTGACAATGCTTAATATTTCAAGATAACTAATAAATAAAAAATTAGGATACTTCAACAATGGATTATATATTCAATAGGTAGGAGTTTTCGGCAATTCGTCAAACAGAAATGAGCAAAATATGACAAAAAATGCCTAACTACCTATTTGATCACCGCGCAAAACATTTGCAGTGATCCTTAACTTGACTCTAGATATTATTTGAAGCGTAATAATAAATAAAAAAATGATCATACATCAACATAGTGTTATCTATACAAAAGTCGCAATTTTCCTATGGTTGTTCGAGTAGAAATGACTTTAAGAATGTCAAATTAACTAACTACCTATTTGATCAATACATGGATTGACAATGCTTAATATTTCCAGATAACTAATAAATAAAAAATTAAGGTACTGCAACAAAGGATTATATATTCAATAGGTAGGAGTTTTCGGCAATTGGTCAAACAGAAATGAGCATAATATGACAAAAAATGCCTAACTACCTATTTGATCGCCGCGCAAAACATTTGCAGTGACCCTTAACTTGACTCTAGCTATTATTTGAAGCGTAATAATTAATAAAAAAATGATCACACATCAACATAGTGTTATTTATACAAAAGTCGCAATTTTCCTAAGGTTGTTCGAGTAGAAATGACTTTAAGAAGGTCAAATTAACTAACTACCTATTTGATCGATACATGGATTGACAATGCTTAATATTTCAAGATAACTAATAAATAAAACATTAAGGTACTTCAACAAAGGATTATATATTCAATAGGTAGGAGTTTTCGGCAATTGGTCAAACAGAAATGAGCAAAATATGACGAAAAATGCCTAACTACCTATTTGATCGCCGCGCAAAACATTTGCAGTGATCCTTAACTTGACTCTAGCTATTATTTGAAACGTAAAACTAAATAAAAAAATGATCATACATCAACATAGTGTTATTTATACAAAAGTCGCAATTTTCCTAAGGTTGTTCGAGTAGAAATGACTTTAGGAAGGTCAAATTAACTAACTACCTATTTGATCGATACATGGATTGACAATGCTTAATATTTCAAGATAACTAATAAATAAAAAATTAGGGTACTTCAACAAAGGATTATATATTCAATAGGTTGGAGTTTTCGGCAATTCGTCAGACAGAAATGAGCAAAATATGACAAAAAATGCCTAACTACCTATTTGATCGCCGCGCAAAAAATTTGCAGTGATCCTTAACTTGACTCTACCAGTTAATTGAAGCGTAATAATTAATAAAAAAATGATTATACATCAACATAGTGTTATCTATACAAAAGTCACAATTTTCATAAGGTTCCTCGAGTAGAAATGACTTTAAGAAGGTAAAATTAACTAACTACCTATTTGATCGATACATGGATTGACAATGCTTAAAATTTCAAGATAACGAATAAATAAAAAATTGGGATACTTCAAGAAAGGATTATATATTCAATAGGTAGGAGTTTTCGGCAATTCGTCAAACAGAAATGAGCAAAATATGACAAAAAATGCCTAACTACCTATTTGATCGCCGCGCAAAACATTTGCAGTGATCCTTAACTTGACTCTAGCTATTATTTGAAGAGTAATAATTAATAAAAAAATGATCATACATCAACATAGTGATATCTATACAAAAGTCGCAATTTTCCTAAGGTTGTTCGAGTAGAAATGACATTAAGAAGGTCAAATTAACTAACTACTTATTTGATCGATACATAGATTGACAATGCTTAATATTTCAAGATAACTAATAAATAAAAAATTAGGGTACTTCAACAAAGGATTATATATTCAATAGGTTGGAGTTTTCGGCAATTCGTCAAACAGAAATGAGCAAAATATGACAAAAAATGCCTAACTACCTATTTGATCGCCGCACAAAAAATTTGCAGTGATCCTTAACTTGACTCTACCAGTTAATTGAAGCGTAATAATTAATAAAAAAATGATTATACATCAACATAGTGTTATCTATACAAAAGTCACAATTTTCATAAGGTTCTTCGAGTAGAAATGACTTTAAGAAGGTAAAATTAACTAACTACCTATTTGATCGATACATGGATTGACAATGCTTAAAATTTCAAGATAACGAATAAATAAAAAATTGGGATACTTCAAGAAAGGATTATATATTCAATAGGTAGGAGTTTTCGGCAATTCGTCAAACAGAAATGAGCAAAATATGACAAAAAATGCCTAACTACCTATTTGATCGCCGCGCAAAACATTTGCAGTGATCCTTAACTTGACTCTAGCTATTATTTGAAGAGTAATAATTAATAAAAAAATGATCATACATCAACATAGTGATATCTATACAAAAGTCGCAATTTTCCTAAGGTTGTTCGAGTAGAAATGACATTAAGAAGGTCAAATTAACTAACTACTTATTTGATCGATACATGGATTGACAATGCTTAATATTTCAAGATAACTAATAAATAAAAAATTAGGATACTTCAACAATGGATTATATATTCAATAGGTAGGAGTTTTCGGCAATTCGTCAAACAGAAATGAGCAAAATATGACAAAACATGCCTAACTACCTATTTGATCGCCGCGCAAAACATTTGCAGTGATCCTTAACTTGACTCTAGATATTATTTGAAGCGTAATAATTAATAAAAAAATGATCATACATCAACATAGTGTTATCTATACAAAAGTCGCAATTTTCTTAATGTTCTTCGAGTAGAAATGACTTTAGGAAGGTCAAATTAACTAACTACCTATTTGATCGATACATGGATTGACAATGCTTAATATTTCAAGATAACTAATAAATAAAAAATTAGGGTACTTCAACAAAGGATTATATATTCAATAGGTTGGAGTTTACGGCAATTCGTCAAACAGAAATGAGCAAAATATGACAAAAAATGCCTAACTACCTATTTGATCGCCGCGCAAAAAATTTGCAGTGATCCTTAACTTGACTCTACAAGTTAATTGAAGCGTAATAATTAATAAAAAAATGATTATACATCAACATAGTGTTATCTATACAAAAGTCACAATTTTCATAAGGTTCCTCGAGTAGAAATGACTTTAAGAAGGTAAAATTAACTAACTACCTATTTGATCGATACATGGATTGACAATGCTTAAAATTTCAAGATAACGAATAAATAAAAAATTGGGATACTTCAAGAAAGGATTATATATTCAATAGGTAGGAGTTTTCGGCAATTCGTCAAACAGAAATGAGCAAAATATGACAAAAAATGCCTAACTACCTATTTGATCGCCGCGCAAAACATTTGCAGTGATCCTTAACTTGACTCTAGCTATTATTTGAAGAGTAATAATTAATAAAAAAATGATCATACATCAACATAGTGATATCTATACAAAAGTCGCAATTTTCCTAAGGTTGTTCGAGTAGAAATGACATTAAGAAGGTCAAATTAACTAACTACTTATTTGATCGATACATGGATTGACAATGCTTAATATTTCAAGATAACTAATAAATAAAAAATTAGGATACTTCAACAATGGATTATATATTCAATAGGTAGGAGTTTTCGGCAATTCGTCAAACAGAAATGAGCAAAATATGACAAAAAATGCCTAACTACCTATTTGATCGCCGCGCAAAACATTTGCAGTGATCCTTAACTTGACTCTAGCTATTATTTGAAGAGTAATAATTAATAAAAAAATGATCATACATCAACATAGTGATATCTATACAAAAGTCGCAATTTTCCTAAGGTTGTTCGAGTAGAAATGACATTAAGAAGGTCAAATTAACTAACTACTTATTTGATCGATACATGGATTGACAATGCTTAATATTTCAAGATAACTAATAAATAAAAAATTAGGATACTTCAACAATGGATTATATATTCAATAGGTAGGAGTTTTCGGCAATTCGTCAAACAGAAATGAGCAAAATATGACAAAAAATGCCTAACTACCTATTTGATCACCGCGCAAAACATTTGCAGTGATCCTTAACTTGACTCTAGATATTATTTGAAGCGTAATAAGAAATAAAAAAATGATCATACATCAACATAGTGTTATCTATACAAAAGTCGCAATTTTCCTATGGTTGTTCGAGTAGAAATGACTTTAAGAATGTCAAATTAACTAACTACCTATTTGATCGATACATGGATTGACAATGCTTAATATTTCCAGATAACTAATAAATAAAAAATTAAGGTACTGCAACAAAGGATTATATATTCAAAAGGTAGGAGTTTTCGGCAATTGGTCAAACAGAAATGAGCATAATATGACAAAAAATGCCTAACTACCTATTTGATCGCCGCGCAAAACATTTGCAGTGACCCTTAACTTGACTCTAGCTATTATTTGAAGCGTAATAATTAATAAAAAAATGATCACACATCAACATAGTGTTATTTATACAAAAGTCGCAATTTTCCTAAGGTTGTTCGAGTAGAAATGACTTTAAGAAGGTCAAATTAACTAACTACCTATTTGATCGATACATGGATTGACAATGCTTAATATTTCAAGATAACTAATAAATAAAACATTAAGGTACTTCAACAAAGGATTATATATTCAATAGGTAGGAGTTTTCGGCAATTGGTCAAACAGAAATGAGCAAAATATGACGAAAAATGCCTAACTACCTATTTGATCGCCGCGCAAAACATTTGCAGTGATCCTTAACTTGACTCTAGCTATTATTTGAAACGTAAAACTAAATAAAAAAATGATCATACATCAACATAGTGTTATTTATACAAAAGTCGCAATTTTCCTAAGGTTCTTCGAGTAGAAATGACTTTAGGAAGGTCAAATTAACTAACTACCTATTTGATCGATACATGGATTGACAATGCTTATTATTTCAAGATAACTAATAAATACAAAATTAGGGCACTTCAACAATGGATTATATGTTCAATAGGTAGGAGTTTTCGGCAATTCGTCAAACAGAATTGAGCAAAATATGACAAAAAATGCCAAACAAACTATTTGATCGCCGCGCAAAAAATTTGTAGTGATCCTTAACTTGACTCTACCAGTTAATTGAAGCGTAATAATTAATAAAAAAATGATTATACATCAACATAGTGTTATCTATACAAAAGTCACAATTTTCATAAGGTTCTTCGAGTAGAAAAGACTTTAAGAAGGTAAAATTAACTAACTACCTATTTGATCGATACATGGATTGACAATGCTTAAAATTTCAAGATAACGAATAAATAAAAAATTGGGATACTTCAAGAAAGGATTATATATTCAATAGGTAGGAGTTTTCGGCAATTCGTCAAACAGAAATGAGCAAAATATGACAAAAAATGCCTAACTACCTGTTTGATAGCCGCGCAAAACATTTGCAGTGATCCTTAACTTGACTCTAGCTATTATTTGAAGAGTAATAATTAATAAAAAAATGATCATACATCAACATAGTGATATCTATACAAAAGTCGCACTTTTCCTAAGGTTGTTCGAGTAGAAATGACATTAAGACGGTCAAATTAACTAACTACTTATTTGATCGATACATGGATTGACAATGCTTAATATTT